>CM077674.1:210834159-212034159 GCA_039707655.1 Elymus sibiricus
CTTATGATTTCGTGATCTGTTAGGACTGATGAATTTCCTATTCGCGCTTGATTATTTGTTTTTAAGGCTGAGTATGAGTTTCTTTTAGAATTCTTGAATTCATTTTCTTCTGCACTTG
The DNA here is from genome assembly GCA_039707655.1 of Elymus sibiricus. Taxonomy (NCBI): domain Eukaryota; kingdom Viridiplantae; phylum Streptophyta; class Magnoliopsida; order Poales; family Poaceae; genus Elymus; species Elymus sibiricus. The sequence goes on from CM077674.1 coordinate 210,834,278, forward strand.
TTTTTGTCAGGTTCTTTTCCCTACTTTTGATCCGCCACCATTTGTGCCTGGCATGAAGGCTGGTGAAGATGTTGGCCATTGGTGCTTGGTTAATCTCAATTTGAAGTGCCGTCATTTTGAGTGTCTGGATTCACTCTGTGATGAAACCTGGGATGCTCTTGTTAGATTTTTCAGGACCATGACAGATAATATAAAGAGACTCTAGAGGGAATCTAGCGTAGATAGGGCCAAACCGTTCTCCCCGGTGCGTGTTGATGATTTTCTAGGGAGTTTGTTCGTGTGCCACAGCAGCAAAACACGTGAGTGTCCCTTTTCATGAAATTTATTACTTGTTTTTTGTTCCTGTAATTAGTACTTTCATAATTTTTGTCGTATTCATGTATTTTTATTTTTAATGTACCCTTTGTTTTTTTGGTTAACAGGCATGATTGTGGATTTTTTATGCTACAAAACTGCAAGTCTTACCATTGCCGGGAGGATGGTGTGGTTGAAATGTTGGATTACACATTTGAAGACATTCCTGACATTAGAAAGACTCTTTTGTATACTTGTGTGACTAGCGATGTGTTTGAGGTCGACTTCCGGAGTTTGTTTGGCGTTGACCCTTGTATGTATGCATGACTTTTGTCTTTGTTTCCTGCTTGACGTCTTGACTAGTATTATTATTAATTGTGTAGTTGAACTTACCATTTTTGTGCTCCTCCTTTTTGTTGTAGGTGAGTGGTTGGATCTTGGGGAGCATGACTACAGAATCTTTGGCAGCCAGTTCTTGGAGCTGGAGCATGTGGCTATTGATTTGAGCCAGGGGCGTTTTCCAGAGAAGACAAGATCTGGTGTTATGAAGGGTCGGTTGGGATCTGTCAAAGGTTCTACAGCTGCTGATTCAGAGAGCCCCGTTACACCGAAGAATCCCATAGTCCAGTTGATAGACAGTGATGATGATGCATTTGACAAGATTGCTGGCATGGGAAGGGTCACCAGGAGTGCTGCTGCCAAGGGCATTTCCCCTCTTTCTAGAATAGTGCGGCGTAGAGCTGGTGTTGCTAGGAAGGATCCTGCGTTGCAGTCTGGCAATGTTACATGCACGAAGCATGCACCCAGAGCTCCGATCAAGTTTTGCTCCCCCGTGCATGAGCTACATCCTTATAAATTCCCTCACCTAGACAAGGCTCGCAGGTTGTATGATCTCATCCTTAGTGATGAAGGATGCGAGAAGTACGCCGAGTGAGTATTTCTCATTATGTTTCTTCTCTTTTCTTTTCAGTTTTTCTCACTGCTAGATATATAGAACTTCAACTGCTCAATATATATAACTTGAACTGCTATGAATTTCTTATCTTCCTTTCCTGCTTTTGTTTTGTGTGTGCTGCACTACTACACTCGCACTGATACCTCAGCCCGATAATAGCGTAACTACCTTCACTGGCAATCGTGTCTGGGAAGTTTTTGCACCTGGACAGTTGATGGAGCGGGATGTAATGGACTTCCTCATCGAGGAATGGAAGCAAGATCCCGAAAGAAATGTTGATTTGACATCTGGAGATAGGATCTTGCCGAGTCCATATTTCATCACGGTAACGAATTAGACTATTTCTTCTCTTTAATTAATCTGCCTATTTTTTTGAGTTTTTTCATTACTTTCCTTACTAATATATTTTCCGTGTTTATTTGTTTTTGCCTTTTTGCAGGTAATGAGTTTAATGTGGAACGGGCAGCGAGAGAGTTCAGGAGCTATGTTCGAGATGGGGAAACTTACTCACTGCCAATCTTGTGAGCTCTACTAGATGATTTAGGTTTTATTGTTTGCTGTGATGCATGTTTTTATTTTTAATATTTACTATCTTTTTTGTCATGGTTTTAGGTCATGATGCCTTTATTCAAACCTATGGTTTTATCAAAGGGGAAGACTTTGGCGCACTATTCCTTGTACACCATGAATCGGTACCGAAATAGCATTAACATCCTTGACCCATTACCGTACGGGAAGAATCATCGTCCTTCAAAGAACACCTACCACAAAGACTGTGAGAACAATGTGAGTGTTGTTAATTTCTGCTAGCTAAAGCTTTATCTCTACTAGATTAATGTTTCCGCTTTTTTGATTCTGCTTATTGTGAGACCTGAAATGTGTAGTTTTGTTCTTTATTGGTAGTTTTTAATTTATAGATCAACAGATTGGTGCAAGTCATGAAGGCTGTGTATGGCGAGGGTCAGTATAATGCAAGCAAGCAGCCCAACTAGAGTGTCCGTGCAAAGAGACCAAGGTTCATCACTGTTCCCTTACAAGGGCCGAATGAGTGTGGCCACTATGCTCTCAAGTTTGCGGCAACATATGATAGTGAAAAGATCATCGAGAATATTCGAAATAATGATGTGAGTTCTAGTTCGGCTTTCCCTTTATGTCTTTGGCTGTTTGTCTTTTCCTTTTTTCTTTGTTATCATTTTAATTATTTGTTCATTTGTTTGCAGCCCCATATTGTAGATTGGAGTGCTCAGGTTCTGTATACAATTGTGTTCAACCCAAGGAACCAGATTTTGGTGATGGAGCTTCCTGAGGAGATTCAAGCTTTGGCTCCCGGTGTATAAAAGAATTGATGATCATTGTGTCGTGATTGGATACTTGTGTGATTTATCTCTTTGAAAACATTGTAGGGTTATGTTTTTATGTACGATTTGGATGTCTTGTCAACTATGTAATAACTAGGATACTTTGTGATGTTTCTCAGTGTGGCACATTATTTTTATAATTTTTTTGTGTGATGACAATGTGTTTGAACATCTGTTTCTCTTTTATGTATTACTCGGGGATTGTAGAACTATTGTCTTTTAGATGTTCGAACTGAAGGCTTTTACCCCCATTGAACTGAACACTTTTTGCACTGCGTTGGCAGTTGTTACTCAAAAGTGAAACTGATTTTATGTTCATCTGTCTCAACCGAAGTTGGACTTGTATAGTTTTTGTATCTTCTTTTTGTACTGATGGTACTGTGAGAACTGAATTGTTTTTCCTATAGCAGAAGACTTGAAAAATTGATGTGTCAGTACTATGGATGCAGCGTTAGTGGACTGAAGCTTGTTGGTTTTATAGTACTATTGTCTATTAGATGTAGGAACTGAAGTGCTTTAACGAATGGCAGTTCTTTTGTGCTGATTTAAATTATTTAGGGCATAGTTGTTAATTGAGCTCTAGTCAGTTTTTATTTAAAGAAGAAATTGAGCAGACTGAACAACCAATATTTTGTTGGAACTTCTTGCATTCAAGTAGTTGAACTTCAAAAAAAACTATACCCAGTTTTAAATTACCTACATTTAAGAAATAGCTTATTAACTTTTAAAGTATCATTCTTTTGTAGCGTTTTTTATTCTTTTGGTCGTGCTGCAGAGCTAAATTTATTTTATTTTACATTAAAATAAATTTATTGGCAGCGAATATGTATTTTAACTTTTGTATAATCAGTTTTTGAACATTTTTGTTGTAGTTTAAATTATTTTTTCCCCTCTCTGGTCCCTTCAATGGGCCTTAGGGGTTAGTAGAATTTGTAGACGATGCAGGCTTCCAACGCGATGGCCTAATTGGGCCCTCTTCCGGCCCAAATAGCTCGTCCGCGTGGCTGTGCACTGCTTCCTGCGCGTGCGCTATGAGTTTAGTCCCACCTCGCTAACCGAGAGGGTTCGCGACCGGTTTATAAGCGCTGCCGAAGCTCAGCCTTCGAACTCCTCTATATATTTACTTGAGCGCTTACACACGGCGCTCGCTCTCTCTGTCATGACCGGTGGGCCCTGGTCGGCTGGTCCCACGCAGTTTGGTTTGCGACGGATTCGCCCTCGGTTCGCTGTGGGCTTGAGTCCACGTACCCTACCGCGTAGGGCCGGCCTGTCCCTTGGGCGGTCAATTTTTTTTTGAATCAGCCTTTTTGTTGTAGTGCTTATGATTTTCTTGCCTGCTAGAAGCTTGATTTTAGTAGTACTGATTGTTCTCCTCGGCTCAAACTGACACCTTTTTCAGTGTGATGGCACCTTTTCTTATGATTATTTTCAGTGTGATGATACCAACTAAGCTGTACTGAGCGTTCAAGGCTGCTAGTACTTGTGTGCTTAATCTGTCAGGGCTTAAGAAATGCGAACTGATGTTTCTTAGCCTTTTTGTTTTAGTACTTATTAAATTTCTTGCCAGCTAGAAGCATGTTTTTATTAGTACTGATTGATCTCCTCGGTTGGAACTTGTTCTTTTAGTGTGATGGCACCTTTTTTGTTGTGATTTTTTTCAGTGTTGTTCTGACACTATTTAGTGTGATAGTACTTACATACACAACTAAGCTATACTGAGCGTCCAACTCCACTAGTATTGTTGTTCTTTGGTCATATAAACTTAGATCATAGGAATCTAACCTATATCTTGTACATGTGTTATTAGTCGAAATGCTTTTATGATACAACAGTACATGAAGTAGTAAGGTTTTTGTTTGAACTTTCAAGAGTGTTATCCTGAGGGTTTTGTTTTTACAAGCGTGGTTAAGCAGCACAATTTGTACTGATTGTTTTGAATGTTTGTTTTCCAAACTATGCTGAATCCAAACTACACATGAAAGATCCTTGTGTGAGTAGTTGCTCTATAACTAGTGCTGAAGAGCAGCCACAATGTTTTATTCACAAACTACTTCAACTTGACATGATGGATAAACAAAATAGCAAGCTAGCAAACTTGTTCAACCACATAAGAAAACTACGTACATGACATAAGCAAACTTGTTCAACCTGACACACATGACATAAATAAATTGGTTCAACCTAACAAAAGCAAACTACAAACTTGAAACAAGATAAAGGACAAGCACAAGCACAAGCAACTCGAAGGGCAGACTTTGATGTTTCCTCATCCCTAGAAGGCGTATCGGGCGTAGGGGTTTCCAAAATTCTCTTCCTCCTCTTTTACCTTGTCCAGACCTTTTTTGATGGTGATGATTTTCTTCCATGACTCGTAGGTGGCGTACGCATCTATCGCTGCGTACTTGATGAGCTTCTCTGGCAGCGGGCTGATCCCCCACAGTTTATGGTCTTCCTCTATGTTGATCTTCTTCTTCATGTTCTTATAGAATTCATGGATCACGCTGGATGCAACATCAGCCAAAGAGTCGTACTCCTTTCCAGAGTATGGAACTCTCCATTTGCGCTGGATGTCGATGTACTTGTTGGGGTTGATCTCCAAACCAGAGTTCTTCAGCATCCGTTTGTCACCTTCAATGCTGAAGCCGGCAAAGGTGTATAACTTCTTTTCCATCAGGAGCTCGTCAAGGTGCTTAGGCCTGCAAGTGGGGATTACAAGTTATGAATCCATGAAGTAGATGCTTATATAGTATAATGCATGGATGAATATAGTTCAGAAACTAGTACACAAAGTTCAGAAATTAAATTCAAGTACACCATGTTATTTTCTTTTGGTATTTATAGTTGAGTCAATGATCTATCTGCTGGTTAGTACTAGTTTAGCTTTATTTGTTGAATAAAAAACATATACCAGTGCATCACCAAGTTCTTACTTTTTTGTTGATGAAAGTAACATCAGACCAAGTTCATAACCTACTTTACTACATCAAGTCCAGAAACTACACTAGTACATCAAGATCAGAAACTTCACTAGTACATCAAGTTCAGAAATTAATTTGGTGCAAAAATTTCAGAAAATAATCTAGTGCATCAAGTTCAGAAACTAATCTAGTGCATCAAGTTCAAAATCTATTCTAGTGCATCTAGTTCAGAAACTACACTAGTACATCTATTTCAGAAACTACACTAGTACATCTAGTTGAGAAACTAGTTTAATGAAATTTTCAGGATGCAATACTAATTAAACAGATGCAAGAAGAGGTTGAATGAGTAGGATGCTTCACCTTTCTTTGGCCGCGGTGATGTGTTATACCAGGCAGAGGTCCTCCACGCATAACTGCAGAACTGCTGCCCTCTGCGGAGGTTCGTCTTCCCTGGTAAACTCCACATCAATGTCGATGATCCTCTCCAACAAGCCGCCGGCCCTCATCCTGAGCCTCCTGGTCATCTCGTCAGCTTCGTCTGGATTGCTGGTGCATACGACCTCTAGCGGCTCCCTGCCATGCACCTGAACGTCCTAGAGCTTGGTGGTGTAGTCGAGCTTCTCATCGGGAACCTCAATGTCGTGGAGCTTGGTAGTGTGGTCGGACGTCTCACTACGGGGACGCTTGGCAGATGGCTCCTCTACCATTGCCCTCCTCTAGCGATGGTGGCGTTGGAGACAGATATGTTGTGGTGAGTTGCTAGGGGAGATGGAGCAGCAATTAATGGTGATTTCGGAATGAGGCAGAGATGGAGGCGGAGGGGTTTTTTTTTATGGCGTGGTTTGGGACGTGGGGGAGGCTGTTGGACGCGGGCTCACCGTGGTAGTGGGGGTAGTGGACGTGGGCTCGCCGTTGCAGTTCGTCGTGGCAACCGCCGAGTGGTAGCGCTGGCGGTGCCCTGGAAAACCCAACTGTTCAAGCCTCTCTTTTAGCACGGGAATTAACTGGTCGAACTGACCCGTCTTGTCAAGGTGTACTTAGTTGCTTGTCCTAGTTGCACGTCGCAGAGTCCATAATCATGACATATGAACCGCGCGATTATCGATACATGGACTGATGGTTGACCTCGGGCTGAACTTATCAGTATGCATTTGGCAAAGGCAGGCAGCGTGGTCAAGAGGTTTTTTTAGTCCCACCTCGCTGGTTTTGTTCTTCGTCTACCTGTTTATAAGATGGCATTTTTTGCACACGCTATCGTGTTCCCTTGAGGAGCTTCACAAGTGGGCCTGCTCCAACCATCTGCACAGGGCCATCCTTGCACACAAGGTATAAAGTTTGATTCATACTTTCCATGGCACGTGCACAAAAGGTACCACCTGTTGTCAACTTTAGAACCTTCCCTCACAGCGAATCCTACGTGCCTTGCGTACACGTTGTAGAAATCCTTCACCTCCTTGAAAGATTCAAACCTCATCTCTAGCCTTGGCAGGACGTATGCGTCAATGGTAGGATGCTGCACGCAACAGTGAACAAAACAAAAGACTACTGTGAGAAAATGTGAGATGGGTGATCACATTACTATGCTATTTCTATAAACATTTTTTTTGTTTTCTGCTTTTCGAACACGCATGTTTATTTATATGTTTTTCTAAGGGGGTACTTTCATGTGTATATATCTTTGCTGCCTCTGGTGTTTGCTGTTCTCCCTGGTTTATGGGTGCGGGAGGTGTCACCCTCGGCACATGCAGGAGCGCATCTCTTGGCGGGACTAATGTTGATGAAGCTCTGCGCCTCTTATTGTATGGCCGTCGGTGTGTAGATGCTATGAGGTGGCTCCTATCTATACGGATCATATCTATTACTTCCCACCATCCTAGATTGGTGAACATTATTGTCTCTTAGGTGTTGTTTTCCTGTCGCAATCGCTTTTGCAGCATGGACGGTTGACGTTGATGGAGTGACTAGTGGATGCATGTGCGTCCTTGGCTTTTTGGTTGCATCAGGGAAGGAAAACCTTGAAGGTTGGGGACAATTTGGACCTCATTGCACGCCGGCAGTAGCAAAACGTGTACCCCTGGTAAGCGGCGTTTGCTGCATATAAGAACCGGACTGTGCATCCACTGATTCTAGTGTAACTTCAAATCTACTAGTACAGTTGAAGTATCCAAGGGGTACATCTGGTGTTACCAACCTGGTGGTGCCTCATATCTTCCTTCCTCGTGAAACCCTTCCTGCGCGTGCTGCCTTGCATATTTCTGCATTGTCATTCAACATTTTTTTGAAATGTCAGGAACTTTAGGATTAATATTTCTTGCTTTGAAATGTCATGTACTGCTCGTAACCTAGAAATCCAACTTACAGTAGTGGGCTTTTAACTGGAACTGATGCATGCGCATGTCATGTATTGTTAGGACTGATGCATCTGTTCTATGGTATTTAATGAATGTATGCATGATTTTTCCTGTTTTTTCCTTAGAACTGATGAATGCAAAAGGCATGTACTGCAAGTAATATGAATGTCGAACTTACACTAGTAGCAAGGTAATAGAGTGTTGCATATGTTTATGTTTTTTCACTCAAACTGATGCATCCTCATGGGAAGTACTGTCAGTTTCTGTCTCATTCAACTTACTATGTAACAGGGGTAATGAGTTTTCCCAGCACCAGTCTGTCTCACTCGAACTGATGCATCCACATGTCATGTACAGATAGTAAACTTAACTTCGAACTTGCCATGGTAGGGGGCGTAATGAACTGATAGATATCTTTATGTTTCTCACTAGAACTGAATATTATTCTGTTACTAATATATATTCTGTTACTAGAAACAGAATATTATTCTGTTACTATCGGACAGGACTATTCTGTTACTAGAAACTGAATATTATTCTGTTAATATATATTCTGTTACTAGAAACTGATATATATTAGTGTGGATTTTTTAACACCCGGTGACTATGCCACCCCTCTGGGTGGCAGTGCCACCCCATGTTATCTTCGTTCAATGCATGCCTCGTGATCTGTGCAAACACTATGCTATCGTCATTCCTCCATCAGGATTTAATTAATGAAGCATGGTAATGATCACACTAATAAGGTTCCAGCATAGTATGTGTCAGACTAGGGGTATCAAAATGTCAGATGATGACTACTTAACCAAAAAGATTCCCTAATAATATAAAAAATACAATAACTTACTAACTTTCTATAATAGTACAAAAAAGTTGGTTTGTGATTAAGACTTTTATTACCTAAATGAAGTTCTCCATGAACTCAAAAAAGAGTCCCCCAAAATAGATCCATGTGTATACGCAGTATCAACATTTAATCTTGTTACTACTTAGTGCTAATGAGCTCATCTCAATACAATTAGACAAACAGAGGACTAATCAATGGCAGACCTAAAAGATACTACACGGATCTCAAAGCCAGATCAGACGGAAGCCAGAGGGGTGGCAATGCCCCCAGGTGGCAAAGACATAATAACCATATAATATATATATAGGGTGGGTCTATTCTACCAACCCCCTTAAGACCTTATTCTACCAACTCTAGACCTTATTCTGCCAACACTTTTGCGAAACCAGCGAACCGACCACCTTCGCACTGCTGGAAAAAAAGCCACCGATCCCCACTCCCCCACCCATCTCACTTTCTCCCCCACCCCCTCGAGCAGGCGCACGACCCCCACCTTCTCCTACCTTCTCCCCCGCGCCGCCGGAGCACCCCCATCTCCTCCCCCTCGCCCGGTGTTCGCTGGATCCGGACACCTCCACCGTCCCCGTGCCGGCGCGCAAACCATCCCCCAACCACCTCCTACCTCCTACCCAGCCCAGCCCTACCAACACACCTCCTTCCCCAGCCTCGGGTGTGCTAGATTCCGGCGAGATCCGCGTTGACGCACGTGGATCCGCGAGCTCCGTCGCGCCACCCCCTGTCTCCCGTCGGATCCAGCAAAGATCAGGCGCGCCACGTCCACGTCGATAGGGGAGCCCCGCCGTCGCCCGATGCAGGTGTAGATGGCCTCTGGCCCGCCACTACAATGACGCAGCGCCGCCGGATCCGCCCAGATCCGCTGGTGCACGCGCTGGATCCGCCGACGGGGATAGCCGTGGCGGGGGGCCACATCGACCATGGCGGGGAGTCCGGGCCCGGGCAGCCCCCTCCTCCGGTGCTGATCCTACTCCTCTGTCCCGTCGCCAGCATAGGGGACTAGGACATGGCAGCCATAGACGTCCACCTCTCCCCTTGCGACGATGACAAAAGAGGGGCGACCACCTCTCCTTTGCGTGCAGTTCGTGGCGGAGGCACTCGACGACAGGGCCCCCGCCCAGAGAAGCACCACTGCCAGGTGAGTGAAGAAGAAGGTGCGCTCAGTTCACCGGGGCCCTGTGCGCAGTTCGCCGGAGGGCTGCCATGTCCGGCGGCGCCGACGTGCAGTCCGCATGTTCGCGATTGCGCAGTTCGCCGGCAACTCTGGTCCTCTCCATTACCCTTCCCCTCGACGGCAGAAGCACACGCCGACTCCCCCATGCTCCACCATCTCCGCCTTGCAGTCCAAAGAGGCGATGCGCGGAGAGAATTCGTTGACTACGTGCAGTTTGTTTTGCAGATTGTTTTGTAGCTCACTTTCGCGCCTATTGCAGTTTCCGGCGTGCACGGGTGCAGTGCAGCAGGAGCATGCGTGCAGTCCGCCGGCGTGGCAGGAGTGTTCAAAAAAATGATTTTTGCAGATTTTTCTAGGAGTAATTTTGCAGTTCACTCGCTTTGGCGAGCGGTTCGGCGGGCACTTCCCGTGCAGTGCGACATGTGTGTTTGTGCAGTGCAGAAACATCGGTGTTGTATGTCGGCGGCAGGAGACAAAGTGGACTGCACCCCCATCAAAAATGCAGCTCAGTTTCTCCTGGTATAGAGAATTTTTGTTTTTTTGAGAGGTTTGCTCCTCTATCCTATGCAGTTCTTTTTGTTTTGAGAAAAGTAACATGCGAAAAAATGCAGATCCAGAAATGAAAATAACATTGCAAGAAGTTCGCTTCCTTTTATTTCTGCCTTGCGGTTCGCTTTCTCCGACCGAACAATGCGGTTCTCTAGCCTCGATCATGTAGTCCTGATGCAAAATTTAAAAAGCTAGAAAAAAGAAAAAAAATATGCGGTTCACTTGCCCGTTTGATGCAGTGCGGTCTTCCATCTGAAGCAGTGCGGTTCGCCTTCTGATGTTGTTCATCTCGTAAGTGTGAGAAAAATGTGACGGACACGGCAAATAAAAGTAATGCGGTTCACTACTCGATAGTGTTGCGGTTCACTTACGCCCGAATTGAAGCTTACTTCACTTCCTCTCCTGGGAAAATTTACGTCCGACAAAAATAAAATCATGTAGCTCGCTCACCTGTCGGATGCAGTGCGCTTTTTAGTATGAAGCAGTGCGGTTTTTTGTATGATGAAGTTCACTCGTCGATTTTGGTGTCGCGAAAAACAGAGTGTCCGTATTTCGGTAAAATCAAAACTGCTCTTAAACCGTAAGGAATTAGAGAGAGTGTTCTATATGAAAAAGTTGCGCCTCGTCGATATCTTTCCAACAGCGTATCATTTGAATCATTCCGACCAGTGGTTTGTAAAAATTCACGAAAAAACGGCCGCTGCCACCCGTCGTCTGCCACAGCATTTGCAAAATTAATTTAAAACCGTAAGGAATCTCAAAATCATTTCTACATATGAAAGTTGCGCCTCGTCCGTAGCTTTCCAATGGCATATCACACGCCTCATTTCGACAAACGGTTAAAAAACTGGAGCAAAAACAGTACCAAAAAATTGCAAAAATTTGAAAAAACATAATTCCGCAATTTAGTAAATTTGAAACTGCTCTTAAACCGTAAGGAATTAGAGAAAGTAATATATATGAAAAATTTGTGCCTCAATGATATCTTTCCAACAGCGTATCATTTTCTTCATTCCGACAAGCGGTTTGCGGAAAAACGCGAAAATACGCTTGCTGCGACTCGTCGGGCGCCCACCGTTTTCGAAACTGCTCTTAAACCGCGAGGAATCTCGAAAAAAATTCAACATGGCAAAGCTGCGCCTAATCCATAGCTTTCCAATGGCGTATTACATGCCTCGTTCCGACAAACGGTTAAAAAACTGGATCAAAAACAGTACCGAAAAACACCGCGTGCAGTTTTTTGCGACGAGAAGTTCACTCGTCTCAGTACTGCAGTATCTTTGCTTCAGAAAATGCAGTGCCCTCTCGTTGAGCATGCAGTTCGGAAGTGTGGGCAGAATAACATATGAAAGTTGTGTGTGTATATATATATATATATATATATATATATATATATAAGGGTGGGTCTATTCTACAAACACCCTTAAGACCTTATTCTACCATCAAAAAGCTTATTCTTCCAACACCCCCACCTGAGCGCCGCCGCCCCTCCCCTCCCCGCCTCTCTACCACGGGAGCGGCCTGGAGCACCGCCGCCCCTCCCCTCCCCGCCGTCTACCGCGGGAGCGGCCTGGAGCGCCGCCGCCCCTCTCCTCCCCACCTTCTTCCGCCGCAGCGGCCGGCATCGATGTGGCCCCTCTCCTCCCCGCTTTCTCCCGCGGCAGCGGCCTGGGAGCACCGCCGCCCCACACCTCCCGGCCTTCTTCCGCGGCGGCGGCCTGGGCAGCGGCCTCGGAGCGCCGTCGCCCCTTTCCTCCCGGCCTTCTTCCGCGGCAGCGGCCTGGGAGCGCCTCCCCCTCACTCCACCCGTCCTTCTTCCGCGGCAGCGTCCTCGGAGATCGGCGGCGCGTCAGGAACCACCGGTGGCACATCGCCATATTAGAATTGGTGCTGCCTCGACATTGCACCAGTTCAACGAAGAAGAAGTGCTCGCAAGCCTGCTTCCTCTGCGGCTAGTTCTTGGATGCAAGCTTAGACGAGGTTCTGCTCAAAACCTCCATCTCCACTGACATTGAGTCAAGTTCAAATCGCGCATGAACTACTCAAGAAGGGCAAGCTCAAGTGGACTGCAAGGGAAGTGGACTGCAGACGGAAGCGAAGGGAACTTCATGCAAACACAAAGATGGACTGCAACATGAGGTAAGCAGTTCACCTCTTCTCCGCGATCAGTTTAGTTATTCAGCCAATGCAGTACATGAAGTCCAGTACGTCTATAAAGGTGATGCAGTGCATTTATTTCAGTTCACCTTGAATAATGATGCAGTCTAGTAGCTCGATTATGCAGTGCAGTTGTATATGCTCACCTTGAATAATGATGCAGTGTGGTTGCTTCAGTTCGCCCTGCGTGATGATGCAGTCTGTCTGCATTAGTTCGCAGTGCCATTTTTAAGGCAATGCAGTTTGCATAATTCAGTTCATTTCACCTGACAATGTAGCTCGGCCGTTTTGTGCAGGAAGTTCAGTTCACCAAACAAAAATTGCCGCGGATAATTCACAACCCAAAGCCCCTGAACTGCAAGATGAGCCAAGCTTCTGGAAACACTGGATGGGTAACTCCTGAAATACCTCGAGGGTTCTACACTACAACAAACAGGGTGCAATACTCTTCGGAAGAAGATTTTTTCCAGGAAGAAGAGGTAGTGGAAGATGGTGACGATGTCACCTTCATGTGGGAGGGCACTCATCAACAGGATGATGATGATGATGATGACGACGATGATGATGAGCTAATAATAGTTCTCAAGCCAGAGTACAAGCACGAGTTCACTACATTTGGACAGAATGTCCGAACAGACAACGATGATGATGTTGACCATCATGGTGAAGATGATGATGTGCCGCCGCCCCGACAATTTCAAACCAATCAAGTGAGACATCACCACAACACTGGACTACCACCGCATCCACCTGCTGCACCACAAAAAAAAGCTCCGCGTGCACCTGCAGCATCAAGTTCAAGACAGCGACCACCAAGGGTGCCTCGGCGAGAAGTCAACAGCAGGAAAAAGTCGTCCTCGCTACTGCCACCGCGAGATCCTCAACTACACAGATCTGTTATAACCCCACCGAGTCCAATACACCCAGCGAGCTGCAAACGCCATCGGATGAAAGACAGTACACGCATGTAAGTTTTCTGGCCTGAAAAATTATAATATTCCAGTCCATTGAGAAAAGCAGCGCACTTACATTCCCTGTGAAGTTTGTTCCAATATCTAATGCAGTCAACTCTTCAAAAACTTAATAATATGCAGTCCTCTTATTTATAACAGAACAGTACACTTAGTCTGAGAGAGCAGTGCACTTAGTCTCTAACAATGTGACAAAAGATAATTCTGTCATAAACAAATTCAAAATATGATGATGGAATTTTTTCCTAATATGGTTTACGACAAATGCTCCCTTGCAGAATAAAAACATGCCGTCAAACCTGATACCTGTCGCTGGAATGAAGTTCAGCTTGTACGACAATGCATGGGAGTTTTACAACACTTATGCTAGACATGCAGGTTTTGGCATACGCCAAAGGTCAAACCACAAGACAAATAACTACATTGTCTGCTCCAGAGAAGGGAAGCACAAGGAGACTGTGGTAGAACATAACCGGAAATGTGCGAAGACATCAAAAAGGACTGGTTGCCGAGCAAGAATTAGAGTGAAAGAGAGGAAGAAAGCGAGCTTTGTGATAGAGAAGGTTGAGCTCAAGCACAATCACAAGATGATCGAAAGCCCAGGGATGCTTTTGCACCTGCACTCACACAAAACAGATGATCCTTTGATTGACCAGTTGGTGAAGGACATGCAGATGGACAACCACACACACGCACAAATGATGTCAACACTGTCGCGTATGTCCGGTGGTCTGCACTTCATGGGACATACTAGCCGCGAGTGGGTTAACAAGTAAGCACATCACAGAACATCTCGCTTGAGCATTCTTTGGGTAATTATTTCCTGTTTTGATAAGATAAGTTTGCATTGTGTTTGAAATGCAGGAAACAGCAGTTTGCAAGAGAAGAGTCTCAAGATGACGTTAAGAAACTTCTAGATTTTTTCGAGAAGATGAAGAAGATCAACCCAGAGTTCTTCTATGATTACGACGTCGATGCAGATAATCGTGTAAGAAACATCTTCTGGGCCAATGCAAATTGCAGAGGATCTTATGAAGATTTTGGAGACTGCGTAACATTCGACACGACATATAAAACGAACAAATTCCACATGCCGCTGGGGGTGTTTGTGGGAGTGAACCATCATCTCCAGAGCACGATCTTTGTTGTCGCCCTTGTGCGAGATGAAATGATCTCGTCGTTCGAATGGGTTTTCAAAACATTTTTGAGGTGCATGAACGACAGGCCTCCAATCTGCATACTCACAGGTACAATACAACACCTGAATAAGATTACATTTGTTCGGTCCACTTTTATTTCTTCCGTCTTTCTTGCGCATAGCCAACTTCATAAAAATACACTACTTGTGCCTCTCAGACCAATGTTCATCGATGAAGGCAGCATTAAAAACTAGCCTACCAGATACATTGCATAAGTTGTGTCACTGGCACATCCTGAAGAAGTACGAAGACCACCTCGCCTTGCTGTATAAGGCGTACGACACATTGTAGGCTGACCTCACTGCAGTGCTGAACCATCCACTAATGCCGATAGAATTTGAACGAGCATGGAAGGATCTCATGCAGAAATACAACTTGCAAAATGACGAAGTGATGAATTCGCTATGGGATTACCGGCACGAGTGGATCTCAGCTTACTACAAAGAAATTTTCTGTGCGCGCATGACTTCCACGCAGAGAAGCAAGAGTATGAACCATATATTGAAGAAAAACTTTGTCAAAGAGAAGCATGATCTCCATATGTTTGCTCAACAGGTGGACAAGTGCATTCAGACCAGGAAGGCCGTCGAGCACGCAGAGACAATCGGGAATGAGGTAAATAAAATATTCATCAAACTAGTAATAACTACAAAAACAAACAATATTTCCAGTTTTGTCATGTGTAACACTAATTTTCTGATCATGCAGTCAGAGGTAAAGACTACCACCAAATTTGGATTTGAAGTCTAGCTGTCAAAAATATACACGAGGACAGTTTTTGCAGATTTCAAGGAGACACATTACCGCAGCACAGCATTCAGAGCAGAGCAGTGCCCTGACAACCCAACAAAGTACCTCGTACACCACTACAACCGATCAGATGCATTTGATTGGGCAAGGCACGAATTCCAAGTGGTCACCGATGTCGAGAACGGTGTCTACAAATGTGAGTGCAAACTCTGGACACACACAGGTGCGGTTCGCTTGCACAAAAAGATTAATTTCAGCAAGTTATGCATGAAGCTCACCTAATAAATTTAAAGAAGTCCACTTGCACAAAAAAGCTCCCAAACCAAGTGAAGCTCCCTTGCAGTATGGTCTACTAGTTTCATGCAGTTCACTTACAAATTAAAGAAATCTGTGTTGTCTACAGGGCTCTTTTGCGTCCATGTGATATGCATGCTACATCAGTTGAGGGTAGACAAGATTCCTGAAATGTACATCTTGAAAAGATACACCAGGAACGCAAGATGAAATCCAACATTTGATCGCAGAGACTACGAGCAAATAGCACCAGATGGAACATCACTATTCTGTCGTAGAAAACTACTGGAAGAAACAGCCATGGACCTGGCAAACAGAGGGACAAAGCCCGACGCCGGGTACCACAGGGCGATGTCTGGTATGAGGGCACTGATGGAGGAGGTCGATGTGCTGAACGAAGAAGAAGAAGCAGCAAAAATTCAACAAGCACAGAACTCCATGCTTGACAACAATACTGAGCAAACGGGAGGTGTCGAATACACTGCTACTGCTCAAATCAAAAAGGAAATAATCCTTCCACCTCCTGTTTCAAACACAAAAGGGAGGAAGAAAGGGGGTGATGCAGCTCAAAAATGGCTGCATCCAAGGAGAAAAATACTGAAACAAATAGTAAGCCACAGCCTGAGCTGGACAGTGATGGTCGGCCGCTGGGAATAAGAAGGTGCAAGACATGTAATGTCATCAACGGACACAATTCCAGGACATGTAAAAAAAACATGAACAAGAAAACCCTGGCCCTGGCGATGCGCAACAAAACAGGGATGCTGCACAAAGACAGCAGAAAAATAGCAATACCATTTCTACTGCCAACACTAAAAATTTGACAAAACCGAGACTCTGCAGCATCTGCAAAAAGAGGGAGAGACACAATTCAAGAACTTGCCCCCAAAGAACAAGATCACAAAATGAAGAAGAGGATGAACATGAAAATGTAGAAGAAGATAGTGACGGAACTGAAGAAGATGCGACTTATGAAGAAGAAGGAGACGAAGAAGAGGAGGAAGAAGAAGAAGAGAGTGAAGATGTGACACCCTGGTTTTGGCCACTTTTTCTTTGCAAATATTTTTCTGGTTTTATTTGCTTTTTGAGTGAATTTCAATCTGGTTCATTGACTTTGGACTTGAGGGTTCTTTGAATTTCTTTCTAAATGATCCAACACCCTCAACACCTTGCCAATATCTTGTCTCACACCCTCTCACCTAAACTCTAATTTTTATTCCTCCAAAATAATTCATTTTCTCCTTTGGAAATGCCTATCTCCACTATGGGTTGTGAAGCAACCTATAGCTTTGCTCATCAGAAAATTCCTAAATTAATACCACACCTTCTTGATATCATCTACTACCACAACACCCAAAAATATTTCATTGTTCAGTACAAAATTTTTCCTAGAAAATTACTTTTACTTTCTAGACAGAATTGACCTTTGTGAAGCAACCTATATCTCCATGCCTCAGAAAATTCCCAAATTAATCCCTGAGATACTAGGAGCCATATCTTTCCACAATATCCAAAAATATCTCCTAGTCCAGTTCAATTTTTCAGCAAACTTATTCTGACAAGCCTATGGTCATTTCAAACCTCTGGGAAGGAAGTACCAGATAGAAGTGTCCATTGGCTTTGAAATTTTTATAGCATCTTATCACCACCAAATAACCTCCAATTACCAAATTTCACCTTAAGGAGAGCATCCATGTGAGTGCATCTTCCTCAACAAGTTTCTGGACCAGATTGTGAGTTGTACATGAGCTATGCTCAAATCTTTGCAAAAGTTGCTCAAATCTCTCCAGCATGTACTCCTTCCAACCTAGAACACCCCAGACAAATCATTTGGCTCAATCCCCAGTTCATTTCCTCTCTAGAACCCTCCCAAGATCCTAGCCAGAAGCTGTTTTGGATGAGCTCGGGCAGCTTGAGCCATCCCTAGCCCTACCCGTGTCATGAACATACTGTTTGATCTTAGGTCGACGCAATGGACAAGGTTTGCCAGGCGTGCATGGCCTCGGAGCGCTAATGCCCATGGTGATCACGAGGCTAGCACGACCAAAGTCGCGCTCTACGCACTCAGGTGCATCGGACGCGACCGTTCCGGCCAGGCCTCACCGTCCCTCCTTGTCTTTTCATGCCGACAGTGTCCCCTCCAACCACCTGGCCCCTACAGAACCCTCCCCCTCGCCGGAGACGCCCTCGCCAGCTGCCACCGAACACCACCACTGTTGCACCCGTGCGGCCACAGTAGGTGAGCTGGCTATCGTCTTCTCCTCGCTGAGCCGTCGCGTCCATTTACTTGCCTGATGGCTCCCATCACTTCGCCCCGCACCGCGACGGCCACCTCGCTGTACTTGCTCCCGCAACGTGTCCGTGGCGCCAATCGGCTCGACCACCCCTCGCCGCCAATAAAAGGCCATGCCCGGCCTCTCCTAGCCTCACCACTCCACCTCTCCCCCTACCAAATGCCTCCAGAGCGCTCCGTCGAGAGCCGGGAGCTCGTCTCCCTCGACTCCGGCCGAACCTCTGCCGCCCGATCCCCCTCCGCCGTCCGCTAGCTCCACTGTATAGCAGCCCCGCCCGACCCCACATTCGAGCTCAGTGAACTCCCCTAGCCCTTCCTGACCCCTTTCCTGGCCAAGGCGCTACCGGAATCGCTGTTTCCGACGACCACCGAAGCCAGCCGCCGCCAGAGAGGAAGGGGGCGACGCCGTCTGGCCACCTCCGGTCGAGCTATGGGTACCTACGGGACCGTCTCCGTGCGCCTGATCCACTCCCGCCATCTCCCGACCTCGCCTCCGTCTCTATCGCCGGTGAGCCGCCTCGCCTCTGTTCTCTCTCTCCCTCCTTTAAATATGACAGAGCGGCCCCACCCATCAGTGACCCACCCCGCACGCTGAACCGTTTCAAGTGGAGGCGCCCCTCCACTTTACGTGTTCGACGTGGCCGGCTGGGTATTTTCTGATTTTCTGTTTAAATTCAATATTTAGTCCAGTTTGACCAGAAACTTTGACCAGCTCTAGTTTTTAAACCACAAGTCCTAATCAATTGATTCTTTTGGCAGTGGTTTTGTCTTGAGACCCTTTAGTTTCTGGCAAAATTTGGTATTTTTCCAGTATGTACAGAATTTCTGGCCAGCAGAAATGCTTTATGTGACATTTTCTTTTGCTATTTAAAAATATTTTTAGAAGGAAATTGCTTTGGTGTTGAAGACCAGGAGTTTGTTGACACCCCACTTGAGCAAGGCAAGCCACATCATCCACTGCATAAGGCATTACAATAGTATTGGCTTTATGTTAAATTCTTTTGCATTTAATCCAATATAAATATGCCATAATTCATATTGCTTGGTATCTTGCATGAACCCTGCCATGTTAGTTCATTTATTCAACATTACTAATATGACAAGCAACTTTACATGATGAATGTCAATTTGATGGTTGATCAAGTGCCACCGACCCGGACATACCCGTGCAGCCACATCTGCCGGAATGGGACGGCCTTGACTTGGTCTAACCTCGTGCTCTTTTACCGGTACCACCAAAGAGGGAAGGTTATGTGACGCCCCTGCTCGACCGTGCACTAATAATACACGCAAATGCACACGATCGAGATCAGAGACTCACGGGAAGATATCACAACACAACTCTAAACACAAATAAAAGTCATACAAGCTTTATATTACAAGCCAGGGGCCTCGAGGGCTCGAATACATAAGTCATACACACAAATAATATATGGGTACAGACATAGTTAGTCAAGTTTGCCTTAAGAAGGCTAGCACAAACAGCGACACTGATCGAAAAGCCGAAGGCCTCCTGCCTAGGGCCTCCGAACTACTCCTGGTCGGGGGCTCAACGTAGTAGTAGTGGCCTCCGGGGATCTCCTGCTCCTGGGCTCCGTCGTCTGATCGCAGCAACCGGGTATGGGGAAAAAGATAACAAAGCAACCATGAGTACTCATCCAACGTACTCGCAAGACTGACATCAGATATATATACTAATTATGCATCGGTATCAAAGGAATGGGGCTATATCTTTGGATTAAACTGCAGAAATGCCAGAACAGAGGGGGAGAGGCCTAGCCTATCGAAGACTAGCATCTTGAAGCAATTCTTGCAGCATTAGGAGAGAGTAGACCAAGATAATATATAACAATCATATTTAGTAATGCCCTGGGATTCTTCCTCGACTACCCTGTGAGAAAGTGATCCCGAGAGCAGTAGTACCAGTTTAATATTGTAACAGTATCCATTTGTAGTTGTAGTGGATCAAGATACAACTCCGAGCGTCCTGTTACCATGGACACGGCTATTCGAATAGATAACTTCCCTGCAGGGGTGCACTACTGTTACCGAACACGCTCGATCACATCTGGCCGGACACACTTGCTGGGTAATGCCCGGCCTCGAGTGATCGACATGACGCAGTCCTACCTAGGCTCAGCAGAGAGGTCAGCATGCCGGTCTAAATCCTAAGTGCGAACGGGTCTTGGGCCATCGCCCTTTGCACTCCTGCACGTTGCGTGGGTGGTCGGGGCCCAGGCGCGACACTGTATACACAAGTGACGTAACCAGCCCACCCCAACAATCAGCCCGCATCTCTGAGCTGTGACATCTGAAGAACTTCCAGCTGATACATACGACGTAGAGGGTCCCATAACCATTATCCCACGTGGTGATAGTGCGTATAGGGCCAATGACCCACGCAGATCAAATACCCAAATCCGTTAGGCGTATTTAGTAACTCGCAGAGACAATCAGATTCCCTGTTGCTCCGACTTGATATCACACGGCTCGCGGGTGCTCTTGGAGCAGACCCGTCTTTAATATTATTCTCTTGCGGGCACCCTTGGGGCCAGCCCGACTTTAACAGTTTAAGTATTGCAATATGTAAACATTTCCATGATCATCACCCGGAGTGATCACGGCCCGATATCATGCATGGCAAATGGACAAGGGTGAAGGGCCACAGATGAATCAATAGCATAGCTAACTAAGCATTATGGGACAACAGGTAGGTATAAACAGCAGGCGACAAAATCAGGCTATGCATCAGAATAGGAGCTATCGGAATAACTACAGAAGCAATTCTAATGCAAGCATAAGAGAGAAAGAGTGGGCGATATCTGGATGGTCAAGGGGCTTTTTCTTGCCTGGAAGCTCTGCTGAGAGGGGCTGGTCGTCTGGAGCGTAGTCGTACTCAGCTGCGTCGGCGGCAGTCTCGACGTCTATCAGGAGAGGAGGGGGAAGAAACAATAAATTTACGGCAACAGTGCAACAGCGATGCATGACATGCCTAAATGTTAGGCAGAGGTGATATAATGCCTATCTAGTTGTTTTAGATAATTTAGGAATTTATCTGGAATTATTTTATTAAAGTCATGCACTATTCATTTATCGAAATCGGGCAAAAAGTTCCTAGTTCATCTAGATAGGAGTGATGGTCAAGAATTTTGACCACATATTCGGATTCTTCATATTTTTCTGATCGTTTTTCATATATAAATTATTTTCATCCGAGTTACGGTTTAATTTATATGATTTTTCAAAGTTTTAATCATTTTCTGGAATTTCTGGAATTATTTAATTCGAATTATCCAAAACAGTGAATGGTGATGTCAGCAGTACGTCATGATGACGTCAGCAGTCAAGCCAGCCGGTTGACTGGTCAATCTGACGGGTGGGGCCCATGTGTCAAAGACTGTAACATTTTAACAGTAGATTAAATTAATTAATTAACCTAATTAGCCAGTGGGACCCACTGTCAGTGACTGCTTAGTTAACTAATTAACTAACAGATTAATTAACGGTTTAATTAACATTTTATTTATTTTTCAAAACGTTTAACAGGGTGGGCCCACGTGTCAGTGGCTGGGCTGCCCAGTCAGCCGAGTTGACTCGGTCAACTGGGCCCACGGGGCCCAGCAGTCAGCGTCACCGGGGGCCGCCACGTCAGACGCCGGCGTTTGGACGGCGGTGCGCCGGCGGCGAGGCTCCGGCGACCACGGGAACGGCGGAGAGGCTCGGGTTTCGCCCTCCGGCCACCAAATCGAGCGCGGGCAGAGCCGCGCGTCGATCTGCGGCGGCGGAAGCAGCAGGGAAGGCCGGAGACGAGCCCTACGTCGACGGCGGGCGGCGATGGTTTCGGGCGAGGTGGGTTTCGGTGCTACGGGGCACGGCGAGGCTCGCAAGAGGCGGCGTTGGGTTCGCGCGGGCATGTTGAGCACGACGCCGTGCTCGGTTGAGCTTGACGGCGACGGCAGCAACGGCGACGAGCACGGCGGCAGAGCAGAGCTCGGACGGCAATGGCGGCAAGGCCTAGAGGTCGACCGAGAAGGAGGGACGAGAGGGGAGAGGTAGTGGTGCTGACGGGGAGCCTGCAGGTGTGCGTAATGGGCTCGGGCGAGGCTCGAGGTCGCCGGAATCGTCGCCGGAGTTGCGATGGCCGTAGGAAGAAGACGGGTTCGGGGAAGACGCTGCGGTGGCTCCCGGCTTCGGTTCGTTGGCGCGGAAGAGGTAGAGGACGACGGCGGTCCTTCTTGGCACGGAGGCGAGGCGAGGGAGGTACAGTGGCTACGCGGGCGCGCGGCGGACGGCGACGGCAGAGGCGGCCATGGCGGGGAGGAAGAAAGCGAGTGAGAGGAGAGGGGGGAAAAGATCCGAGCGGTCCAGGGAGGTGTCGCATTGGCCTCCTTATCCACCCCCGACGTCCTGTAGCGACGCGGGAGCGAGCGGGCGCGACGGGAACGGCGAGCCGGCGACGGGCGCGGGCGTGCGCGGGCGGCCGCGGGTGAGCAGTAGGAAGGAGAAAGGGAGTTGGGCCGGGCCGTTTTCTGGTTTGACTTAGGCCCAGGCGCTGCGGCCTTTTTCTTTTCTCTTTTCTGTTTTCCGTTTTCTCCTTTTACTTTTCTGTTTTGCAAATAGTTTAGCCCCAATTTGAGTTTTGTAAAATATGTGACTTAGCTCAATAATTACAATGCAATATTAACTACTACCAGAAATTGGTTTGGAGATAATAGGATTTCATTTGCAATTTTATTAAATAAAATGGGTTTTAAATATTGTTGTTTGGTACTGTTTTAGGATGTTAGACTCATCTAGGTGTTTTAGGTGATGTTGTTTTTCTTAACATAATTAGTTATGGATTATTTGCTAATTAATGAACATTTTAGTTTTCAAATTGGAACAACTTTAATTTCACTTAAAATTTGAATTTCAATTTGAATTGGAATTTGAAATGAGATATGATGCAAATGATGATCAAGCACTATTAAGCATGGTGACTTGGCATTATCAAAAGGGTGTTCACTATAGCTATTACATGGGGATGTTACAATTCTCCTCCTCTAAAAGAAATTCTCGTCCCGAGAGTTAAGAGGCAGGCTGAAAGAGAGCGGGGTACTCTTCACGAAGACGATCTTCGCGTTCCCAAGTGGCTTCATCTTCAGAATGATTCGACCACTGAACTTTAAGGAACTTGATTGCCTTCTGACGGGTTCGACGTTCAGTTTGATCAAGAACGCGGATCGGATACTCTTGATAAGAAAGATCCTCTTGCAATTCAAGCATTTCATGATCCACTGCTCGGATAGGATCCTTGAAGCAGTGACGGAGTTGCGACACATGGAAAACATTGTGAACTTGAGAGAGGATCGGCGGCAATTCCAATTGATAGGCCACTTCTCCATGTCTAGCGAGGATACGGAACGGGCCAATGTAGCGAGGAGCTAACTTGCCTTTGATCCCAAAATGGTGAGTGCCCTTCATCGGAGTGACACAAAGGTAAGCTTGTTCGCCAGGTTGATAGACCATTACCTGGTGTTTTCGATCATAGTTCTTCTTCTGACGAGACTGAGCAGCTTTCAAATGTTCACGGACAATGCGGACTTGTTCTTTAGCTTGTTGGATAATGTCCGGACCTACGAGTGACCCTTCCCCAGTTTCTGACCAATTCAGAGGGGTTCGGCACTTACGTCCATAGAGAACTTCAAATGGGGCCATCTTCAGACTAGCTTGATAGCTATTGTTGTAAGAGAATTCGGCATACGGGAGAGATTCCTCCCATTTCTTACCGAATGAGATGACACAAGCTCGAAGCATATCTTCAAGCACTTGATTGACTCGTTCAACTTGTCCTTGGGACTGGGGGTGAAAAGCGCTCCTGAAAGACAGATGAGTCCCCATAGCTTCTTGGAAACTGTTCCAAAATCTTGAGGTAAAGAGGCTGCCACGGTCTGAGCTGATTTCCAACGGAATACTGTGGAGTGCCTGTAACACCCCGATTTTTGGCCCTTTCTTTTTCTTTTGGATTTCTTCGAATTTTTATTCGGATTTCTTTTTCCGTGGCTATGTGGTCTTAAAACCTGGGAAGATCTTCTCTCCTGCCACTTCCAAGTGGCTTGTCACTCTCAAATCTAGCGCAAGGCCATGTCATTTCCATCTTAGCCAAACCAAATATTTATTTCTTGGGAATATTCCTTTTTCTATTAAAGGAACTAGCAGAGTGGCCCTCGCAAATGCGAGTGCATCATCTTTAGGGTGTTGAACTTAAAGCGAGGGCATCTTCTTTAGAGTGTTGAATTTAATGCAAGTGTGTCATCTTTAGCATAGTGATAGTTTCTAAAAAATGTTATTTCATATGTAATCATGTCGTTTATGAATTTTTTGTGTGTGACTATATATTAGTACATATAATTCTAAGATGTAAACTTGACCATTGTTTGAATTGATAATGGAAAGTGCATTTTTTTGGAATGTTGAAATACTTTTGAACAAAAATCTAATCATGTTGTTTTCTTTTGATCAATCATAGCGTCTGTTTAGACATGTGTAGTATGATAAATGTTACAATATGGCCTCTTCTACTTTGCTGAAGCTCATATCATGTTATAAGTATAATGGAAACTCTTCAACATCCACCTGCACATATCCAAGTACATAAACATTCTATTTAGATGTCCCACGAAATACCAAGGACAACTCATTGGGGACATTCCCCATTTATATTACATGACTGGACCATATAATTGTATTTCCCATGCAAGAGGTAGATGAATACCATCGTCAATACTCGATACCTCAGTGGTTAGGGTTACAGTTCGCAACCTAGCTCACATTCTTCACACTTATCATCTCATAGTACGCATAAGGATCCATCTATTAGATGGTAGCAATGTTGAATGCACATATGGCAAGTACGACATGCTTCTTTTTACAACTTAAAGGAAGAACATCGGATGTTTTGAGATCAGCATGGGATCTAAGGATATATCACAGAATTCAGATACTTACTGTGCTCTTTAGAAGCATTGAGTGGAGGACATACAAAATCACTTAGTACCAATCATATTCTTCAGTGTATTTTATAGAAGGCATTCTCTAATATAGTTATATATAATTGTCGTAGCAATAGGAAGAATTACATCAGTAATGTGCAATGACTGGCTTAATGCATAATTTGTAGTTCATGCGTTATGAGAAACTAAATTCCAAGATGATTGTTCAACTCAATTATGTGCCAAGTAATATTCGAAGTATGATAAGAAATATAAGGACATGCCAATTATATCTATGAGGGAACATTAGAGAAAAAAACTCTAAAGTGAGAAGAGATTTTAACCGGCCGGCAAGCATATCAAAATCATTTGGTCTTCTACATCGACAAAAAAATAGTCATATACATAGATCTATGGAGTGCAGTGCACAATAGGTTCTCATAAATGAACCGAGTGCATAGAATAATAGGTGTACATGAGGACTGAGGAGCTGTGTTTCCATACTTTTGAATTTCTCTTTGTCCGTTGCCAGCACAACTTTGCCAGTCCTATGAAGAATATTTACACCAGAATTACTGACAAATCAAAAGGCCACCTTCTTCTGTACACGTCTCTGATTTCGCATCAGCGCAATAGCCTCAATCGCACATTATATAAGAAAATTTAAGTGACTACCTACCTTAGGTTGGAAACTCTGATTACCATGTTCTTTTATTTTCCTGTCGAAACTGAAACTGTGTCAACCCACAGCATGAAGGTCCCATAGACATATCAAACATTTTCAAATACCTAGACAACACATCCATATTGTTGCAGTAAGATTCCAAGCTAGGTCATTTCGAAGATAGGGCATAATATAACACTAAACCACATCATGTAAATTACGAGGACACCAAACAATTGAGCATGTGTAACTGAAAATAAAATCACTTATCTACAACCAATTGAGGTGCTATGCAAGAACGCCAAGCAATTGAGCATATGTAGATCAAAACACCATGTGATCTAAAACGAATCATACATCTGTAATTATTTAATTATCCGAACACAATTAATAGGTAATTAACAGGTTCACCAGGGTCGGTCCCCTACCATGCCCGCGCAGCTGCGCTTGTGTTGCTGGCTCATTCCTCGACCCACTTATTTCACTGGTTCCTCAACTATGTTGCCTTTTTAGGTGCTGTGTGTCATCGGCGGCGAGGATGCCATGAGTATCCAATGTCACAGTCTGTTTTGGTTACACTGAGTTGCAAACTCATCTTAGCAATAACAACATGTAGACTTGGACTAATGCATCAGCAAGTATGTAGATCGGTATTGAGAATAGTAATATCAACATGCAAACCTGGACTATGCATACGTAGATTTGAAATTTGGGATATGATAATATCGATGCGTACCTTTGCATGCAGACTTTGAACTTTTTCTTTTGAGGGATGCATGCAGGGTTGGACATATTTTTTCTAGGGATGCTTGCAGACTTGGACATGATAATGCATCAGCATATATTTAGATTGAAATTGTAGAATAGTAATATGAACATGCAAAGCAATGCATTATTAAGTATGCAGATTGGAATTGGAGAATATCTATGCATACCTTGCATCAACATCATAGTTAGCAACCTATAGCACGTTTGTAGTTTAGGCCAATGCTGCGCCGTCAGACCAAGACATCATACAAAGTTTTGCTAAATAAGTGACAACTAATACGGAACGGAGGGAGTATATGATAATGAGATATGCAAAGGAGGGTGTGAAATACCTTCACTTCCGGTGGGAAACTTTAGTGGAAACTACTATAAAAAAATGTTGTGAGAATGAACTTCGGTTAACCAAATATTCTAGGATGGACACAAATAGTGACAACCAAAAACTCATGTTTGAAGGTTGTAAGCCATAATGGGTAGCCAATGCAAAATGGTATACTAATGTTTGGTACAGAAAACATTCTCTACAAAAATATTCCTTCCTATGAATTTCTAATGACCGATTGGTTTCTGTGATTTTCTAGTATGCCAGTTGTTTCCTCCTATTAGCTAGCACACTCCGACAAATTTTCTCGGAACTCGGTTTTGTTGAGGAAAAAATCAGAGTAAACATCACATCATGCGGCATATATTTCTTGCACATTGCCACATATACATCGATGATAGATAAACAACTCTAGTTTTACATTACTGATACTAATAAAAAATATAGAGATTTCATAGATGAAGCAGCTGTACAAATATACCTATCACATACCAGTACGTAGCTCTGAGTTGTGTGCATGAGGAAATTCTATGATTAATCATGTAGATATTGCGTGCATGCACTTGTCAAAAGAGGTAAGTTTTTTACCTAGCTCTCCTTGCTACATGAGGATGATGCATGCATACGTGCCAGTATGTAGTTTTAATTCCGTATGCATGAATCAAGTCTGCAAAATCGTAGCTAGCATGTTCGAGCAGCAATAGACAAGTAATATTTTGATTCGTACCTAGCTCCTTGCCATAGAGATACAGGGACGATGCATGCACGTATGACGTGAGGCCGCTAAGTGCTCCTTCGATCTGTAAGCCGTTGAAGTGCATGCATGAGGAGGTTCGGACGATCGGCCGACGGTAGCTAGACGAACTCTACGGAGGCGGCGGCGGCGAAACGGAGACCGCTGAACTGCATATGCAAGGGTGGAGGCTCGGGCGATCGGACGAGGGTAGCGAGGCAATCAACTCTGCGGCGGCGCCAGCCACAGCGGCCTAGGCACATGCTAGGTCATCCGGGTTTTTCTCCTCGTCACTTGTTTTCTCTTGACCGTGGAAGCTATAATGTTTTGTGATGTGTATAATCTATATCTCTTGGTAGTTAGACAAATCAAAGGGTTATGGAAAACTTTTTTTTTGACATTAAGGGTTATGGAAAACTTAATCTAGGGCACTGGTGGGTAATTTTATTGAACTCTAAAGCCAATAAGCTATAACAGATATTCAATGGTTGTGATTGCCTAGTTAGTTTAATTAATGGCCCGATATTTTAGATTATTGTGGGATTTTCTAGTATATTTCTCTTTTCTCTGGTTAGCCCGTAAACCCGTAAAATACTTTTTATATATAATAGATAACCCTGTTTGACCTAGGTTGTGAAGCAACCTATATTTCTGCCATCCAAAAAATTCCCAAAAAATTCTCATAAATTCTTTGGATCATATATTCCACCAATATGTCAAAACCCATCCTTGCCTAGTTCAAAAATAATTCAGGAATATTCATTTTCCATTCTGTCCAGAATGGCACTTTGTGAAGGAAGTGCTATTTATCTTTTCTTCATTGCCCTAAAAAATTTTGGGCACTCTTTCACATCCAAATCATTTCCACATGCCAAAATTCAACTTCATTTGCCTAGTAAATCTTCCTCAGAAAATTTCCAAAGTTTCTGTCCAGAGAGAAGCTTTGTGAAGGAAGTACTAGCTAGGCTTATCCAAATGAGTTGAAATTTTCGTAGATCATTTATATGGTCAAATAATTGCTCTCCACCAAATTTCATTTCCATCTAGCACTCTATGTGAGCACACCTTCAAATCTTGGTTTCTGGTCACAATTTCAGTTTGTGAAGCAACTATATTTTATGTTGCTTCAAAAATTCTGAAATTAATCCAGGACCTAAATGTCCCTATATAATTTGAGCATGCCAAAATTCACATTATTTTTCCAAGCAATTTTCTCTGAAAAATTCCCCCAAGTTTCTGTCCAGTGTGGGTCATTGTGAAGGAAGTACCATTTATATTCATCCAAATGGGATGAAATTTTTATGGTACCTTCATATGCCAAAATTATCACCCTTCACCCATTTTTAGCTCAATCCAAGCAACCATGTGAGTGCTACTTCCTGATCTAGATTCTGGTCAAATTTTTGCAGTTGTGAAGCAACTGCACTCTAACCTTGTCCAAATGACCTCAAAATTCACAGGATCATAGTCCTTCCTACCCTAAGCCCCTGAGACATCCTGGTTAATTCTTATCCTGTCTAAGTTGATCACTACTTCCTGCTTAAGTTTGCAATAGCAAAGTTCAGTCGACCTCTCCCATCCACCCACAGTGCTTTTCTTTAATCTATCACCTCAGGTAGGACCCACTTAGGAGAGACAACACGCTAGACATCGTTTGATTGGCCAGAGTGCACCGCGTGCGCCTGTGCACGCGGTGACCACGCGGTCTGGCACCCCGAAAGCGTGCTCTGGCCGTCGGGGCCCTCTGCCGCCGCCCAAGCGCCGAGCTCCCACCACCGCACCATGTCCACAGCATCGCCACCACTCTCCTGCGTCCGCGTATACTCTCTGGATCCCTCCCCCTCCCCTCTTTCCGCTCCGGCGAGCACGCCGTCCCGGGATGCCCGCGGCCGTCGTCGCTTTGCCGTTGTCTTCTTCCTCCCCGCGGTACCTTTGCACCGAATACACCTCCCCTAGCCCTCTCTCCCCCTTCGCGCGTGCGCGCGTGCACGCGGTCGTGCCAGAGAGCATCAACCTCGCCTTCGCGGCGGCATCCGCGGACGGCATCAACGCCGTGGCTATATAAGCCACCCCCGAGCCCCTCTGACCTCACCAAGCTGACCTCCACTCTCCTATAGCTCGCCCCGACCACCCAAACTAGCTCGAGGAGCTCTCCCTCCCTCACATTTCCACCACGGCCATCGCCGGAGTCCGCTTAAATTCGAGCCGGACCGAGCCCCTCCCCTCCTCCTCTCCCCACCAGAGCTCCTCCCAGACCTCCACTAGCCGCCCTAACACTTTGTTCCGTCGCCAGGACCCCGTGGCCGCAAGCCCCAACTCCGCCCGAAGTCGCCGTCCGCCACCGTCAAGGGCACGCCCTACTCCGACCTCCTCGCGACCCGTGCTGCCCCGGGATGGATGCGGCGTGAGCTCCCGAGCACGCCGGTAGGCCGTGCGCAGCGGGAGGCGGCCGGAGTGGCCGGCAACCCTCGCCGGAGTCGGCCCTGTCCACGGCCAGGAGCGGGCGAGCGGGAGCTTGAAGGCGTTAACCCAGCCCGGTGGGCCCCGCCTCCTCTCGGCCCCACCTGTCGGCGGGACAGAAGAGTTGACCCCGGGCCCGCGTATTTTTTAAGTGGAAGCGTACTTCCGAAAAGTACGTCTTCATTTATTGAAAGCGTATTCTGCTAAGTCTTCTGTCAAAAATACGCTTTCATTACATCGAAGACATATTTATCCAAATGCGCTTTCTCTTTTTCCAGCCGCCGCCGAAACCTTTAAATAGCGGACGTTCGCCCGTTAAGGCCAGAAAAGAACAGATTTTCATTCTTTTTCTGCCTATCGAACGAACGGTCGTAACTCGGCGACCGTAACTCCGAATCAGGTGATTCCAAAGCCCACGATCTCAGTTCGTCGAGCCCGTTCCGATGGTACCATTTTTATGATGTTGTCACACTCTAAAAATGACCATTTTGCCCCTGCCCTTATTCAGCCCCCTCCGAGAGGGAAACTTTTCCGGTGATTTTTCCGCGAGTGTCTCCGCACTTCTCCCTGGTGTATCCTCCATCCCCAGGCAAGCCACAACAGCCACTTGCATGATGGCATTGCAATAGACATGGTTTCCACTTGAATATTTAATAATTGTCTGCTCAATTAGTTATTTTGTGAATGCTATGTATATGCTTGTGAATCCATGCTCATTGCTTATGCCATGTTCAATTTCATCTAGTAAGTGATATGATTAATTGCTAAGGATATTCTTATCATGTTTTAATCTTGTAATTATTTCCGATGCTAGTGGTAATGTTATGCTCACTTGAGTAGTTACGATTTGATATGAAAATACTTGTCATAGTCATGATCATCGTTATGCCATGCTCATTTGCATTCCATAGCATAAATGATTTATCATCGTTCATGACATGATGTTAAATGGTTATGCTGCCCATCCATGGTTACACTGATATCATGCTCATCTACATTGTTATTTCATTATGTATTTTATTGTGACTCAGCTCATCACCATTCAAGTTAAACCTGACATTAATCGAACTTGAACAAATCTGTTGGCTGAGTCATGGTGCCACCAAATCGAGCTCACCAGTGCAACTACACTTGCTTGGATGGGGAGGCCCTAATGCGGTCTATTGTCATGCCTCTCGCCGGAACCTCCAACTAGGGAAGGTTATGGGTGCGCGCTACCCTGATCAGGTAGGCTACCATAAGCCTTGAGTGCCCAAGTTGTATGGATCCAAGGTCCCCGTTTGGGACAATGTTATGTTTTGGCCACGATGGTGGCAGCCACAAAGGTGGCGGATGTCACAAGTTGACATCAGGGGCAACCCAGGACATAGCCCAAAGGGGAGTTTGTCGGGAGTGGCCGGGAGAGTGTCATGCAATAGATTGGTTTTGTCGGAATGTCGTTGGTCCACCCGAATGGGAGCAGGAGGTCATGATTTCCGTGGTGTGGGTACAGTGTACTAACCTCTGCAGAGTGTATAATCTATCGATAGCCACGTCCTCGGTCATGGACACAGTTCGTAGTAGGTCACACTATGGGTCAACAGAAATAATAACCTGAATAATAAACAACCCTGGTTCGATGAGAAAAGAAGTTGGTTGATCTTTATGTGGTCATGCGATGATCACAGGTAGAGATCAAGCTCCGTGTGGTCATGTGATGATCACGATGGTACAGTTGATACCGAGCTTGGTTGATCCTGAGGTGATCGTGTGATGCTCACGATGGTAAGTTGGTGGTTACGAGATAACCTCCGAGCAGAGTAAGTTGGTCAATGAGACCTTAAACGTCGACCCCTTTGCATGCTAGTGCAAGTAGTATCATGTTCATGCTCATGAATTATGTATATGCCATGCTCATGTTGTTCTAGTAGTATTGTGTTCATCATCGATGTTTAACCTGTAAATGCCATGCTGTTGTATGTCTTGATTGCTTTGCTTGATGTGAGCTTGCGAGTACATTCAAAGTACTCACCTAGCGTGTCATGCCAGATTGCAGGTGATGCCGTGATTGCTTGTTTGTCGAGGATTCCGAGGTTGCGCTCTAGGATGCGTCCCAGTCAGAGTCCCTGCGGAGTGGAGTTCATCACCGTCGTCGTTTTTCCGCTGCTAGAATTTATTCCGCTTCGAGATGTTCCGCTGCTAGCATAGAGCCACCTTAGCAGGCGAAGTGTCGCCGTGCCCCTGTAATCCTTTGTAACATCGGACCCTTGTACTTACACCATTTGTAATAAAGAGCTGATTTGTTCTATGCCAAGCAGTGCCGTATTCCAGAAGACTTGATCTCTGGGCTGGAATACGGGGTGTTCCGGTCTCTTTGAGCCGGGGTGCCACAAGGCTTGGTATCAGAGCCGGTCTGGCTGTAGGACGCCCTAGTCAGCGCAAGCGTTAGAAACTGGTAGTTCAAAGTCTAGTTTGCTTGTTGCATTTGGTTGTTGCATTTGTTTGCTACATAGCATGCATATAGACTTATTATCTTGTCTCTAACAGTTGATCTTGTGAGTGTAGGTGGCATCGGTTTCGATCCACTACCTGCACCCTCCTGTTTTGCATTCTTGCTCGTTGGTGTTTGGTGTCATCGTTGTCCCAGCGGAGTGATGTCGAGGTACCTAGTGGTGTCGGTCACTTGCAGAATTGATTCACAGGTATCGCACCAATATTTTCTCTTCAGCCACACCTATCGTTTCGGTGGTAGACATGTGTCTACCCCGGATCTGTCCATCCAACCCGCCGCTTTGGCAACCCTTACTGGTCTTTGTTACCAAAAGAAAGGACAATGCCAGCAGACCCTATTTTCCACCGCTAGCCTACCCTATCACCCATTCTCTGGACGAGTACCGTCTCCTTCCGTACTCTTGATGATGATGTGATCGTGACATCCGTGTCACGCTACACGATCACCGAGTCCGTCCTCACCGCTAAGCCGGTCCAGATGCAACCGGTGCTGAGCCAGCTCTTGGTGTAGCTCTGCTTACACCAACCCCTCCACACGTTGATTCACTTTCGTGCACACCGCCACAACATATTAGCTCGTAGTACCGGAGTTCCCTCGAGAATTGTGTGCTTAAGTAGGCATGCATAGTGAGGTGAATAGCTGTAATATGTGATGTTGGTTGTATGTAATCTTGATGCTGTGTGTGCTTTTGTTTTAGTCGTTTCTTTTGGCTTCTTTCTTTGGGCCCTCGGTGTTACCATATTTCCCCTTATGAAAAGTTGCTCACCAACCAACACCGGACTCAAAGAAGCAGTGAGGAGTTCTATTTGGAAAACTCAGCTAAGCATTATGAAACTCTCAGCCGACTGCATTATATTGGGAATATCTGATCTGAATACAAATGATATTCTAGAATGACTATCAGCATCAAGTTTACATCAGTGAGCAACCATCGCAGTCATAATGAACCAGCTGGAAGACAATTTGTGTGCAAGACAACCATACATTTCCGGTCAAAGGAATATTAAGGATATATATATGGCATTCAGTCCGCACACCATAGTGAGAAGCTTCTGGAGTAAGCAACCCAGTCTTTCTCCGCACGCTACCAGGGAAGCTTACGATGCAAGGTTCCACGATCTTCCTCAGTACAATATGCAGATAGCTTCCAGCATAAGGCACTCTGTCTTCTTCTGTAAGCCACCGCAGAAAGCTTCCGGCATAAGGCACTGAATCTTCCTCAGCAAGCAACCAGGAGGAGAAGCTTCTGAGGTACAGTACCCAGCCTTCTTCAGCACGCTATCCCAGCAAAAGCTTCGAGTGCAAGATATCCAACCTTCCTCAACACGCTACTCTCAGGTAGCTTCCGACACAAGCCATCCAGTCTTCGTCAGTAAGACACTACAAACAACCATCGACAGTAGTACAAGATATTACACAGTGAGTTGGCAGCATATGGCAGTGCATCTCAAGAAACAGATCCACAACAATTTTGTCAGAAGCAAGAATCAGTCAGGACACAAGCCTGCCTCAGGAATCAAATGCTCAGATACACATGCTTCCATATATATATTGTGAACATGATGCCAAGGCCATGCGAGTCACTCGAATGATGATGCAAGCATGGTGAGAATCCGACAACTCCATGAGTATGCAAGAGGAAGAAACCAGAATACACCTCAGTGTGTCGCAAGGTCTGACAAGCCATGAAGCAAGACAATGTTGGGACAACAATATTGACAATGGATATCAAGGCCAGCTTCCTCACACCCGACAAAGTAATATCATTAACCCCTATCACTGTCATGTATGATTGACCACAACAGTGAGCTCTATACAAGTAACGGTGAATCTGGTATATGATCATGATGAACCCTTGCTTACTTTTCTCTGGTAACGGCACCACGCCTGTGTTCTGAGCTGCTTTCGGCCGTTCAGGGTGGATGCCGCCTTTATATTTCTCTTTTCAACAACTGACCCGTGTTCTGAGCTGCTTTTTGGCTGTCTCGGGCAGCTGTTGAGTTTCTTTTCGTAGCAGTGACCCTATGCTCTGAGCTGTTCTTCGGCCATCTTAGGGAACTGCTACATTCTTCTTATCAACACGGCCTCATGCTCTAAGCTGCTTGTCAGCTGCCGTGGGCCATGGTTGAGTTATTTCAGTAATGTCCCAGATCTGAGTTGTAAAGACCGTTCTGGTGGCTACTGATTTATTTGCCGTTTTCAAGCAAAGGTTCGGAGGATCATTGCCATACAGTTAGAGCTTGTGAACTTGCCAGTTAAACGTTGCTGCACTGCCTGAGGATAAGGATAAGGTATGACTGCCAAAATATTGCACCTGACAGCACCTATGGTCACACGAAGAATTAAGGATATATATGGCCAAGCTCTTTCAGCAAAAGATCCGGACAGAAGGCAACAATAATGGAGGAGCAACACCAGCAATACCGGTATGATAATGGTGGCATGAACAACATGGTACGGATACCCAAGACAGTCTGAATCCGTATTGATCATCATGAACACACACCCAAGGGGTCTACTCTGTTCGTAAGGACATCATATTAGGGTGACAGTTGAATCGTCAGTACGGATCTGAGACAAAGAAGTCAGCCAAGATAATTCAGAACTCCCTACCAGTAGTCAGATTCTGCCAAAAAGAACGGCTATGATTCTCAGCATTGTTTTGAACCCGGAGGACATGCATCTACTCTAGTAACCCGATGCAAGGAATAAATGTTTCGTGTCCACTGAGAAATTTTGTTCCCGACTCCATTGATGCTATCAGTGCTGGATATAAGAATGTCACGTCAATAGGGACCTCACTCCTGGACTTATGGAAATCCCGGTCATGATAATATCAGACAAGGCAGCAGACATAAAAGAATTGAAGTCAGAGGAAGGATGAACATATGAAGGAAGGCCTGTCAGAATATGGATACGGTGAAGCAAACCACCCCAGAGCAAGGCAGTCAGTTAGATGAAATTCAGTGGGAACATCATATGAAGGAAAAAGGATACCCGAGTTGGAAACGGTTTCCTTAAGTCAGTATATTCATACTTGTTCCCTGAGCAACCAAATCTCGAGGACGAGATTTATCGTAAGGGGGGTAGGTTTGTACCACCCCGATTTTTGGCCCTTTCTTTTTCTTTTGGATTTCTTCGAATTTTTATTCGGATTTCTTTTTCCGTGGCTATGTGGTCTTAAAACCTGGGAAGATCTTCTCTCCTGCCACTTCCAAGTGGCTTGTCACTCTCAAATCTAGCCGAAGGCCATGTCATTTCCATCTTAGCCAAACCCAATATTTATTTCTTGGGAATATTCCTTTTTCTATTAAAGGAATAACCCTGTTTGACCTAGGTTGTGAAGCAACCTATATTTATGCCTTCCACAAAATTCCCAAAAAATTCTCATAAATTCTTTGGATCATATATTCCACCAATATGTCAAAACACATCCTTGCCTAGTTCAAAAATAATTCAGGAATATTCATTTTCCATTCTGTCCAGAATGGCACTTTGTGAAGGAAGTGCTATTTATATTTTCCTGATTACCCTCAAAAATTTTGGGCACTCTTTCACATCCAAATAATTTCCACATGCCAAAATTCAACTTCATTTGCCTAGTAAATCTTCCTCAGAAAATTTCCAAAGTTTCTGTCCAGAGAGAAGCTTTGTGAAGGAAGTACTAGCTAGGCTTATCCAAATGAGTTGAAATTTTGGTAGATCATTTATATGGTCAAATAATTGCTCTCCACCAAATTTCATTTCCATCTAGAAGACTATGTAAGCACACCTTCAAATCTTGGTTTCTGGTCACAATTTCAGTTTGTGAAGCAACTATATTTTATATTGCTTCAAAAATTCTGAAATTAATCCAGGACCTAAATGTCCCTATATAATTTGAGCATGCCAAAATTCACATTATTTTTCCAAGCCATTTTCTCTAAAAAATTCCCCCAAGTTTCTGTCCAGTGTGGGTCATTGTGAAGGAAGTACCATTTATACTCATCCAAATGGGATGAAATTTTTATGGTACCTTCATATGCCAAAATTATCACCATTCACCCATTTTCAGCTCAATCCAAGCAACCATGTGAGTGCTACTTCCTGATCTAGATTCTTTTCAAATTTTTGCAGTTGTGAAGCAACTGCACTCTAACCTTGTCCAAATGACCTCGTTTGATTGGCCAGAGTGCACCGCGTGCGCCTGTGCACGCGGTGACCACGCGGTCTGGCACGCCGAAAGCGTGCTCTGGCCGTCGGGGCCCTCTGCCGCCGCCCAAGTGCCGAGCTCCCGCCACCGCACCATGTCCACAGCATCGCCACCACTCTCCTGCGTCCGCGTATACTCTCTGGACCCCTCCCCCTCCCCTCTTTCCGCTCCGGCGAGCACACCGTCCCGGGATGCCCGCGGCCGTCGTCGCTTTGCCGTTGTCTTCTTCCTCCCCGCGGTACCTTTGCACCGAATACACCTCCCCTAGCCCTCTCTCCCGCTCCGCGCGTGCGCGCGTGCACGCGGTCGTGCCAGAGAGCATCAACCTCGCCTTCGCGGCGGCATCCGCGGACGGCATCAACGCCGTGGCTATATAAGCCACCCCCGAGCATCTCTGACCTTAACAAGCTCACCTCCACTCTCCTATAGCTCGCCCCGACCACCCAAACTAGCTCGAGGAACTCTCCCTCCCTCACATTACCGCCGCGGCCATCGCCGGAGTCCGCTTAAATTCGAGCCGGACCGAGCCCCTCCCCTCCTCCTCTCCCCACCAGAGCTCCTCCCAGACCTCCACTAGCCGCCCCAACACTTTGTTCCGTCGCCAGGACCCCGTGGCCGCAAGCCCCAATTCCACCCAAAGTCGCCGTCCGCCGCCGTCAAGGGCGCGCCCTACTCCGACCTCCTTGCGACCCGTGCTGCCCCGGGATAGATGCGGCGTGAGCTCCCGAGCACGCCGGTAGGCCGTGCGCAGCGGGAGGCGGCCGGAGTGGCCGGCAACCCTCGCCGGAGTTGGCCCTGTCCACGGCCAGGAGCGGGCGAGCGGGAGGTTAAAGGCGTTAACCCAGCCCGATGGGCCCCGCCTCCTCTCGGCCCCACCTATCGGCGGGACAGAAGAGTTGACCCCGGGCCCGCATATTTTTTAAGTGGAAGCGTACTTCCGAAAAGTACGTCTTCATTTATTGAAAGCGTATTCTGCTAATTCTTCTGTCAAAAATACGCTTTCATTACATCGAAGACGTATTTATCCAAATACGCTTTCTCTTTTTCCAGCCGCCGCCGAAACCTTTAAATAGCGGACGTTCGCCCGTTAAGGCCAGAAAAGAACAGATTTTTATTCTTTTTCTGCCTATCGAACGAACGGCCGTAACTCGGCGACCGTAACTCCGAATCAGGTGATTCCAAAGTCCACGATCTCAGTTCGTCGAGCCCGTTCCGATGGTACCATTTTCATGATGTTGTCACACTCTAAAAATGACCATTTTGCCCCTGCCCTTATTCAGCCCCCTCCGAGAGGGAAACTTTTCCGGCGATTTTTCCGCGAGTGTCTCCGCACTTCTCCCCGGTGTATCCTCCATCCCCAGGCAAGCCACAACAGCCACTTGCATGATGGCATTGCAATAGACATGGTTTCCACTTGAATATTTAATAATTGTCTGCTCAATTAGTTATTTTGTGAATGCTATGTATATGCTTGTGAATCCATGCTCATTGCTTATGCCATGTTCAATTTCATCTAGTAAGTGATATGATTAATTGCTAAGGATATTCTTATCATGTTTTAATCTTGTAATTATTTCCGATGCTAGTGGTAATGTTATGCTCACTTGAGTAGTTACGATTTGATATGAAAATACTTGTCATAGTCATGATCATCGTTATGCCATGCTCATTTGCATTCCATAGCATAAATGATTTATCATCGTTCATGACATGATGTTAAATGGTTATGCTGCCCATCCATGGTTACACTGATATCATGCTCATCTGCATTGTTATTTCATTATGTATTTTATTGTGACTCAGCTCATCACCATTCAAGTTAAACCTGACGTTAATCGAACTTGAACAAATCTGTTGGCTGAGTCATGGTGCCACCAAATCGAGCTCACCAGTGCAACCACACTTGCTTGGATGGGGAGGCCCTAATGCGGTCTATTGTCATGCCTCTTGCCGGAACCTCCAACTAGGGAAGGTTATGGGTGCGCGCTACCCTGATCAGGTAGGCTACCATAAGCCTTGAGTGCCCAAGTTGTATGGATCCAAGGTCCCCGTTTGGGACAATGTTATGTTTTGGCCACGACGGTGGCAGCCACAAAGGTGGGGGATGTCACGAGTTGACATCAGGGGCAACCCAGGACATAGCCCAAAGGGGAGTTTGTCGGGAGTGGCCGGGAGAGTGTCATGCAATAGATTGGTTTTGTCGGAATGTCGTTGGTCCACCCGAATGGGAGCAGGAGGTCATGATTTCCGTGGTGTGGGTACAGTGTACTAACCTCTGCAGAGTGTATAATCTATCGATAGCCACGTCCTCGGTCATGGACACAGTTCGTAGTAGGTCACACTATGGGTCAACAGAAATAATAACCTGAATAATAAACAACCCTGGTTCGATGAGAAAAGAAGTTGGTTGATCTTTATGTGGTCATGCGATGATCACAGGTAGAGATCAAGCTCCGTGTGGTCATGTGATGATCACGATGGTACAGTTGATACCGAGCTTGGTTGATCCTGAGGTGATCGTGTGATGCTCACGATGGTAAGTTGGTGGTTACGAGATAACCTCCGAGCAGAGTAAGTTGGTCAATGAGACCTTAAACGTCGACCCCTTTGCATGCTAGTGCAAGTAGTATCATGTTCATGCTCATGAATTATGTATATGCCATGCTCATGTTGTTCTAGTAGTATTGTGTTCATCATCGATGTTTAACCTGTAAATGCCATGCTGTTGTATGTCTTGATTGCTTTGCTTGATGTGAGCTTGCGAGTACATTCAAAGTACTCACCTAGCGTGTCATGCCAGATTGCAGGTGATGCCGTGATTGCTTGTTTGTCGAGGATTCCGAGGTTGCGCTCTAGGATGCGTCCCAGTCAGAGTCCCTGCGGAGTGGAGTTCATCACCGTCGTCGTTTTTCCGCTGCTAGAATTTATTCCGCTTCGAGATGTTCCGCTGCTAGCATAGAGCCACCTTAGCAGGCGAAGTGTCGCCGTGCCCCTGTAATCCTTTGTAACATCGGACCCTTGTACTTACACCATTTGTAATAAAGAGCTGATTTGTTCTATGCCAAGCAGTGCCGTATTCCAGAAGACTTGATCTCTGGGCTGGAATACGGGGTGTTCCGGTCTCTCTGAGCCGGGGTGCCACAAGGCTTGGTATCAGAGCCGGTCTGGCTGTAGGACGCCCTAGTCAGCGCGAGCGTTAGAAACTGGTAGTTCAGAGTCTAGTTTGCTTGTTGCATTTGGTTGTTGCATTTGTTTGCTGCATAGCATGCATATAGACTTATTATCTTGTCTCTAACGGTTGATCTTGTGAGTGTAGGTGGCATCGGTTTCGATCCACTACCTGCACCCTCCTGTTTTGCATTCTTGCTCGTTGGTGTTTGGTGTCATCGCTGTCCCAGCGGAGTGATGTCGAGGTACCTAGTGGTGTCGGTCACTTGCAGGATTGATTCACAGGTATCGCACCAATATTTTCTCTTCAGCCACACCTATCGTTTCGGTGGTAGACATGTGTCTACCCCGGATCTGTCCATCCAACCCGCCGCTTTGGCAACCCTTACTGGTCTTTGTTACCAAAAGAAAGGACAATGCCAGCAGACCCTATTTTCCACCGCTAGCCTACCCTATCACCCATTCTCTGGACGAGTACCGTCTCCTTCCGTACTCTTGATGATGATGTGATCGTGACATCCGTGTCACGCTACACGATCACCGAGTCCGTCCTCACCGCTAAGCCGGTCCAGATGCAACCGGTGCTGAGCCAGCTCTTGGTGTAGCTCTGCTTACACCAACCCCTCCACACGTTGATTCACTTTCGTGCACACCGCCACAACATATTAGCTCGTAGTACCGGAGTTCCCTCGAGAATTGTGTGCTTAAGTAGGCATGCATAGTGAGGTGAATAGCTGTAATATGTGATGTTGGTTGTATGTAATCTTGATGCTGTGTGTGCTTTTGTTTTAGTCGTTTCTTTTGGCTTCTTTCTTTGGGCCCTCGGTGTTACCATATTTCCCCTTATGAAAAGTTGCTCACCAACCAACACCGGACTCAAAGAAGCAGTGAGGAGTTCTATTTGGAAAACTCAGCTAAGCATTATGAAACTCTCAGCCGACTGCATTATATTGGGAATATCTGATCTGAATACAAATGATATTCTAGAATGACTATCAGCATCAAGTTTACATCAGTGAGCAACCATCGCAGTCATAATGAACCAGCTGGAAGACAATTTGTGTGCAAGACAACCATACATTTCCGGTCAAAGGAATATTAAGGATATATATATGGCATTCAGTCCGCACACCATAGTGAGAAGCTTCTGGAGTAAGCAACCCAGTCTTTCTCCGCACGCTACCAGGGAAGCTTACGATGCAAGGTTCCACGATCTTCCTCAGTACAATATGCAGATAGCTTCCAGCATAAGGCACTCTGTCTTCTTCTGTAAGCCACCGCAGAAAGCTTCCGGCATAAGGCACTGAATCTTCCTCAGCAAGCAACCAGGAGGAGAAGCTTCTGAGGTACAGTACCCAGCCTTCTTCAGCACGCTATCCCGGCAAAAGCTTCGAGTGCAAGATATCCAACCTTCCTCAACACGCTACTCTCAGGTAGCTTCCGACACAAGCCATCCAGTCTTCGTCAGTAAGACACTACAAACAACCATCGACAGTAGTACAAGATATTACACAGTGAGTTGGCAGCATATGGCAGTGCATCTCAAGAAACAGATCCACAACAATTTTGTCAGAAGCAAGAATCAGTCAGGACACAAGCCTGCCTCAGGAATCAAATGCTCAGATACACATGCTTCCATATATATATTGTGAACATGATGCCAAGGCCATGCGAGTCACTCGAATGATGATGCAAGCATGGTGAGAATCCGACAACTCCATGAGTATGCAAGAGGAAGAAACCAGAATACACCTCAGTGTGTCGCAAGGTCTGACAAGCCATGAAGCAAGACAATGTTGGGACAACAATATTGACAATGGATATCAAGGCCAGCTTCCTCACACCCGACAAAGTAATATCATTAACCCCTATCACTGTCATGTATGATTGACCACAACAGTGAGCTCTATACAAGTAACGGTGAATCTGGTATATGATCATGATGAACCCTTGCTTACTTTTCTCTGGTAACGGCACCACGCCTGTGTTCTGAGCTGCTTTCGGCCGTTCAGGGTGGATGCCGCCTTTATATTTCTCTTTTCAACAACTGACCCGTGTTCTGAGCTGCTTTTTGGCTGTCTCGGGCAGCTGTTGAGTTTCTTTTCGTAGCAGTGACCCTATGCTCTGAGCTGTTCTTCGGCCGTCTTAGGGAACTGCTACATTCTTCTTATCAACACGGCCTCATGCTCTAAGCTGCTTGTCAGCTGCCGTGGGCCATGGTTGAGTTATTTCAGTAATGTCCCAGATCTGAGTTGTAAAGACCGTTCTGGTGGCTACTGATTTATTTGCCGTTTTCAAGCAAAGGTTCGGAGGATCATTGCCATACAGTTAGAGCTTGTGAACTTGCCAGTTAAACGTTGCTGCACTGCCTGAGGATAAGGATAAGGTATGACTGCCAAAATATTGCACCTGGCAGCACCTATGGTCACACGAAGAATTAAGGATATATATGGCCAAGCTCTTTCAGCAAAAGATCCGGACAGAAGGCAACAATAATGGAGGAGCAACACCAGCAATACCGGTATGATAATGGTGGCATGAACAACATGGTACGGATACCCAAGACAGTCTGAATCCGTATTGATCATCATGAACACACACCCAAGGGGTCTACTCTGTTCGTAAGGACATCATATTAGGGTGACAGTTGAATCGTCAGTACGGATCTAAGACAAAGAAGTCAGCCAAGATAATTCAGAACTCCCTACCAGTAGTCAGATTCTGCCAAAAAGAACGGCTATGATTCTCAGCATTGTTTTGAACCCGGAGGACATGCATCTACTCTAGTAACCCGATGCAAGGAATAAATGTTTCGTGTCCACTGAGAAATTTTGTTCCCGACTCCATTGATGCTATCAGTGCTGGATATAAGAATGTCACGTCAATAGGGACCTCACTCCTGGACTTATGGAAATCCCGGTCATGATAATATCAGACAAGGCAGCAGACATAAAAGAATTGAAGTCAGAGGAAGGATGAACATATGAAGGAAGGCCTGTCAGAATATGGATACGGTGAAGCAAACCACCCCAGAGCAAGGCAGTCAGTTAGATGAAATTCAGTGGGAACATCATATGAAGGAAAAAGGATACCCGAGTTGGAAACGGTTTCCTTAAGTCAGTATATTCATACTTGTTCCCTGAGCAACCAAATCTCGAGGATGAGATTTATCGTAAGGGGGGTAGGTTTGTACCACCCCGATTTTTGGCCCTTTCTTTTTCTTTTGGATTTCTTCGAATTTTTATTCGGATTTCTTTTTCCGTGGCTATGTGGTCTTAAAACCTGGGAAGATCTTCTCTCCTGCCACTTCCAAGTGGCTTGTCACTCTCAAATATAGCCCAAGGCCATGTCATTTCCATCTTAGCCAAACCCAATATTTATTTCTTGGGAATATTCCTTTTTCTATTAAAGGAATAACCCTGTTTGACCTAGGTTGTGAAGCAACCTATATTTCTGCCTTCCACAAAATTCCCAAAAAATTCTCATAAATTCTTTGGATCATATATTCCACCAATATGTCAAAACACATCCTTGCCTAGTTCAAAAATAATTCAGGAATATTCATTTTCCATTCTGTCCAGAATGGCACTTTGTGAAGGAAGTGCTATTTATATTTTCCTGATTACCCTCAAAAATTTTGGGCACTCTTTCACATCCAAATAATTTCCACATGCCAAAATTAAACTTCATTTGCCTAGTAAATCTTCCTCAGAAAATTTCCAAAGTTTCTGTCCAGAGAGAAGCTTTGTGAAGGAAGTACTAGCTAGGCTTATACAAATGAGTTGAAATTTTGGTAGATCATTTATATGGCCAAATAATTGCTCTCCACCAAATTTCATTTCCATCTAGAACACTATGTAAGCACACCTTCAAATCTTGGTTTCTGGTCACAATTTCAGTTTGTGAAGCAACTATATTTTATATTGCTTCAAAAATTCTGAAATTAATCCAGGACCTAAATGTCCCTATATAATTTGAGCATGCCAAAATTCACATTATTTTTCCAAGCCATTTTCTCTAAAAAATTCCCCCAAGTTTCTGTCCAGTGTGGGTCATTGTGAAGGAAGTACCATTTATACTCATCCAAATGGGATGAAATTTTTATGGTACCTTCATATGCCAAAATTATCACCCTTCACCCATTTTCAGCTCAATCCAAGCAACCATGTGAGTGCTACTTCCTGATCTAGATTCTTTTCAAATTTTTGCAGTTGTGAAGCAACTGCACTCTAACCTTGTCCAAATGACCTCATTTGATTGGCCAGAGTGCACCGCGTGCGCCTGTGCACGCGGTGACCACGCGGTCTGGCACGCCGAAAGCGTGCTCTAGCCGTCGGGGCCCTCTGCCGCCGCCCAAGTGCCGAGCTCCCGCCACCGCACCATGTCCACAGCATCGCCACCACTCTCCTGCGTCCGCGTATACTCTCTGGACCCCTCCCCCTCCCCTCTTTCCGCTCCGGCGAGCACACCGTCCCGGGATGCCCGCGGCCGTCGTCGCTTTGCCATTGTCTTCTTCCTCCCCGCGGTACCTTTGCACCGAATACACCTCCCCTAGCCCTCTCTCCCGCTCCGCGCGTGCGCGCGTGCACGCGGTCGTGCCAGAGAGCATCAACCTCGCCTTCGCGGCGGCATCCGCGGACGGCATCAACGCCGTGGCTATATAAGCCACCCCCGAGCCTCTCTGACCTTAACAAGCTCACCTCCACTCTCCTATAGCTCGCCCCGACCACCCAAACTAGCTCGAGGAACTCTCCCTCCCTCACATTACCGCCGCGGCCATCGCCGGAGTCTGCTTAAATTCGAGCCGGACCGA
Source organism: Elymus sibiricus (assembly GCA_039707655.1). Classification (NCBI taxonomy): domain Eukaryota; kingdom Viridiplantae; phylum Streptophyta; class Magnoliopsida; order Poales; family Poaceae; genus Elymus; species Elymus sibiricus. Next base: position 210,878,988 of record CM077674.1, read on the forward strand.
GCCCCTCCCCTCCTCCTCTCCCCACCAGAGCTCCTCCCAGACCTCCACTAGCCGCCCCAACACTTTGTTCCGTCGCCAGGACCCCGTGGCCGCAAGCCCCAATTCCGCCCGAAGTCGCCGTCCGCCGCCGTCAAGGGCGCGCCCTACTCCGACCTCCTCGCGACCCGTGCTGCCCCGGGATAGATGCGGCGTGAGCTCCCGAGCACGCCGGTAGGCCGTGCGCAGCGGGAGGCGGCCGGAGTGGCCGGCAACCCTCGCCGGAGTCGGCCCTGTCCACGGCCAGGAGCGGGCGAGCGGGAGGTTAAAGGCGTTAACCCAGACCGGTGGGCCCCGCCTCCTCTCGGCCCCACCTATCGGCGGGACAGAAGAGTTGACCCCGGGCCCGCATATTTTTTAAGTGGAAGCGTACTTCCGAAAAGTACGTCTTCATTTATTGAAAGCGTATTCTGCTAATTCTTCTGTCAAAAATACGCTATCATTACATCGAAGGCGTATTTATCCAAATACGCTTTCTCTTTTTCCAGCCGCCGCCGAAACCTTTAAATAGCGGACGTTCGCCCGTTAAGGCCAGAAAAGAACAGATTTTTATTCTTTTTCTGCCTATCGAACGAACGGCCGTAACTCGGTGACCGTAACTCCGAATCAGGTGATTCCAAAGCCCACGATCTCAGTTCGTCGAGCCCGTTCCGATGGTACCATTTTCATGATGTTGTCACACTCTAAAAATGACCGTTTTGCCCCTGCCCTTATTCAGCCCCCTCCGAGAGGGAAACTTTTCCGGCGATTTTTCCGCGAGTGTCTCCGCACTTCTCCCCGGTGTATCCTCCATCCCCAGGCAAGCCACAACAGCCACTTGCATGATGGCCTTGCAATAGCCATGGTTTCCACTTGAATATTTAATAATTGTATGCTCATTTAATTATTTTGTGAATGCTATGTATATGCTTGTGAATCCATGCTCATTCCTTATGCCATGTTCATTTTCATCTAGTAAGTGATATGATTAATTGCTAAGGATATTCTTATCATGTTTTAATCTTGTAATTATTTCCGATGCTAGTGGTAATGTTATGCTCACTTGAGTAGTTACGATTTGATATGAAAATACTTGTCATAGTCATGATCATCGTTATGCCATGCTCATTTGCATTCCGTAGCATAAATGATTTATCATCGTTCATGACATGATGTTAAATGGTTATGCTGCCCATCCATGGTTACACTGATATCATGCTCATCTGCATTGTTATTTCATTATGTATTTTATTGTGACTCAGCTCATCACCATTCAAGTTAAACCTGACATTAATCGAACTTGAACAAATTTGTTGGCTGAGTCATGGTGCCACCAAATCGAGCTCACCAGTGCAACCACACTTGCCTGGATGGGGAGGCCCTAATGCGGTCTATTGTCATGCCTCTCGCCGGAACCTCCAACTAGGGAAGGTTATGGGTGCGTGCTACCCTGATCAGGTAGGCTACCATAAGCCTTCAGTGCCCAAGTTGTATGGATCCAAGGTCCCCGTTTGGGACAATGTTATGTTTTGGCCACGACGGTGGCAGCCACAAAGGTGGCGAATGTCACGAGTTGACATCAGGGGCAACCCAGGACATAGCCCAAAGGGGAGTTTGTCGGGAGTGGCCGGGAGAGTGTCATGCAATAGATTGGTTTTGTCGGAATGTCGTTGGTCCACCCGAATGGGAGCAGGAGGCCATGATTTCCGTGGTGTGGGTACAGTGTACTAACCTCTGCAGAGTGTATAATCTATTGATAGCCGCGTCCTCGGTCATGGACACAGTTCGTAGTAGGTCACACTATGGGTCAACAGAAATAATAACCTGAATAATAAACAACCCTGGTTCGATGAGAAAAGAAGTTGGTTGATCTTTATGTGGTCATGCGATGATCACAGGTAGAGATCAAGCTCCGTGTGGTCATGTGATGATCACGATGGTACAGTTGATACCGAGCTTGGTTGATCCTGAGGTGATCGTGTGATGCTCACGATGGTAAGTTGGTGGTTACGAGATAACCTCCGAGCAGAGTAAGTTGGTCCATGAGACCTTAAACGTCGACCCCTTTGCATGCTAGTGCAAGTAGTATCTTGTTCATGCTCATGAATTATGTATATGCCATGCTCATGTTGTTCTAGTAGTATTGTGTTCATCATTCATGTTTAACCTGTAAATGCCATGTTGTTGTATGTCTTGATTGCTTTGGTTGCTGTGAGCTTGCGAGTACATTCAAAGTACTCACCTGGCGTGTCATGCCAGATTGCAGGTGATGCCGTGATTGCTTGTTTGTCGAGGATTCCAAGGTTGCGCTCTAGGATGCGTCCCAGTTAGAGTCCCTAGGGAGTGGAGTTCATCACCGTCGTCGTTGTTCCGCTGCTAGAATTTATTCCGCTTTGAGATGTTCCGCTGCTAGCATAGAGCCACCTTAGCAGGCGAAGTGTCGCCGTGCCCCTGTAATCCTTTGTAACATCGTACCCTTGTACTTGCACCATTTGTAATAAAGAGCTGATTTGTTCTATGCCAAGCAGTGCCGTATTCCAGAAGACTTGATCTCTTGGCTGGAATACGGGGTGTTCCGGTCTCTCTGAGCCGGGTTGCCACAGTGACACAATTCTGGAAACATATAAGTCTGCTAACTGACTAGCAGTGATTGTCTCCTTGACTGGCAGAAAGTGAGCAACCTTTGAGAATCGGTCAATGATGACAAAAATAGCATCATGACCTTTCTGCGATCTGGGAAAACCAGTAATGAAAACCATTTCGACTTTGTCCCATTTCCATTCAGGAATAGCAAGTGGTTGCAGAGTTCCAGCAGGCCTTTGATGTTCTGCTTTGATGCGACGGCAAACGTCACACTCTGCAACAGAACGAGCAATGTCTTGCTTCATATCAGCCCACCAGTATCTCTGTTGAATGTCTTGGTACATCTTGGTGCTACCAGGATGAATTGAAAGAGGGGTATCATGAGCTTCTTTCATGACGCGCGGGGTCAGATCCAGATTGTCCTTTCTAGGAACCACTAAGCGATTTTTGAAGAACAAGGTGCCATCAGCATCAATAGTGAAGAATGAGGGCCTTCCCCTTTTGAGATCGCGCTTAATCTTCTCGACCTTAGAGTCAGCCTTCTGTATATGCTTGATGAGGTCCTCGAGGTCTGGTTCAACAACCAGGGTATTGAGATGACCCCGTGGGACAATGTGAAGTTTCAACTTGCGAAGTTCTTCATAGAGAAGAGGTTTTGTTTGCTGAACCATGAGGTTGTTGCAATAAGACTTGCAGCTCAAAGCATCGGCCATTACATTAGCCTTGCCAGGGGTATAAGAGATATCCATGTCATAGTCGGCTATTGTCTCGAGCCATCTTTGTTGACGAAGGTTCAAATCTGGTTGAGTATACAGATACTTCAGACTTTGGTGGTCCGTGTATATCTCGCAACGATTACCGAGAAGGTAATGTCGCCACAGCTTCAGAGCATAGATAACTGCTGCTAACTCGAGATCATGCATTGGATACTTATCTTCGTGAGGACGCAACTGATGAGAGCCATAAGCAATCACCTTACGCTCTTGCATTAGGACACAGCCTAATCCTTGACGGGATGCGTCGCAATATATCACAAAGTCCTTGTGGGAATCAGGGGGAGCTAGCACTGGGGCAGTTGTCAATGTATCTTTAAGTGTCTGAAAACCTTCTTGGCACTTTTCCGTCCACTCAATATTCTTGCCTTTGTGAAGCAAATCAGTCAGTGGCTTAGCAATTTTGGAGAAGTTCTCGACGAAACGGCGGCAATAGCTAGCAAGACCGAGAAAACTTCTGACTTGCTTAACATTCTTCGGGGGAGTCCAGTCAAGAATAGCCTGAACTCGTTCTGGGTTAACTGCAATGCCATCTTTGGAAATCACATGACCAAGATAAGTCACCTCAGATAACCAGAATTCACACTTGGAAAACTTGGCATAAAGCTGGTGTTCTCGGAGTTTCTCCAATACAAGCGGGAGATGTTCGGCGTGTTCTTCTTCATTCTTGGAAAATATAAGGATATCATCCAAATAAACCACGACGAACTTGTCGAGGTAGTCCATGAAGATATAGTTCATCAATTGAGAGAAGGTTGCTGGAGCATTAGTTAATCCGAAGGACATGACGGTGTACTCGTATGAACCATAACGGGTAACGAAGGCGGTCTTCGGAATATCCTCTTTACGAACTCGGATCTGATGATAACCCAACCTTAAGTCGAGTTTAGAGAACACAGAGGATCCAGCAAGTTGATCATAGAGATCGTTGATCCGAGGAAGTGGGTATTTGTTCTGGATTGTTACTTGGTTAATAGGCCGATAGTCCTGGACCAATCAGTTCGTTCCATCCTTCTTCTTAACGAAGAGAGAAGGTGCTCCCCAAGCAGAGGAACTTGGATGAATGAAACCCTTTTTAAGTGACTTGTCGATTTCCTCCTTAAGTTCAAGGAGTTCATGCGGAGGCATCTTGTACGGGTGCTTGGCAATAGGAGTGGTGCCTGGTTTCAAGTCGATGACGAATTCAACGGCTCTAACAGGGGGTATCCCTGGAAGTTCTTCTGGAAAGACGTTCGGAAAATCACGAACGATTGGAACGTTCTCAATTCCCTCAAGAGGTGAAGCGTTCAATGCATTCAGAGCATATATCTGAGCTTCGGCATTCCGGGTAACTCGGGCGGTGTAGTTCACTATCTCGTCGGAGGGGTGAAGGAGTTGGACGAATTTGGTGGCACAATTGATTGAAGCAATGTGAGCTTTCAACCAATCCATTCCTAGAATGAGGTCTATACTGGAAGAATTCAAAATGATGGATGAAACAAGGAATTCCAATCCTTCGATTTCGATAGTGACATTGTGTGCCATCATGGAGGTTTGACAACGGCCTCCAGGGGTGCGGACAACTATTGGTATGTTCATCGTTTCAAATGCAATGTCATGTGATAATGCAAATGCTTCTAACATGAATGAATGCGATGCTCCTGAATCAAATAAAACAGAAGCATGTACTGAGTCAACGAGAAGGGTACCCATCATAGTTTCAGGTTGATCCTGAACTTCTTCCATATCGACGTGGTAAGCCTGTCCACGACCATAAGCAGAAGACCCAGTATTATAGTTGCGGGTCTGGTTGTTGCCACGGCCATTTCTACGGCCAGTAGGAGGAAGCGCCAACTGATTCTGATTCTGGCGGCAGTCCTTGGCAAGGTGACCTGGGCGGCGACACTTGAAACACAGACCATCTTTAGGATGAAGAGGGGCAGCACATGGTGGAGCAGCTTGAGCTCTTGGCTGCCTCGGTGGTGGAGGAGGCAGACAGGGTGCAACATAGGAAGGCCTCAGTGCAGGGGCAGTTGGACGATACATGCTGTTGGGAATCCAGATTTTACGCCTTTGTCCGGAGCTCGAAGATGAGCCAATGTCACGATTGCGCGTGAGTGATTCCCTATGTTCCATCTGAGCAGTCTCAACCTGGATAGCCTTGTTCACCAGAGTGGCAAAGTCGGTGAAGTCATGAACAGCAAGTGCAAGCTTGAGGTCTGGGTGGAGTCCATCGCGGAATTTCTCCTGTCTGCGTGCATCTGTGGCAATGTCTTCTTCAACATAGCGGGATAGGTTAAGGAACTCCCGCTGATAAGCTTCGACAGTCCTATTGCCCTGAGTGAGGTTGCAAAACTCCCTTTTCTTCCGGTCCATGATTCCCTGAGGAATGTAACGGGCATGGAAAGCAGTCTGAAACTCGATCCAAGTAACGACTGTCCCAGCAGGTAGTGAACTCCTGTGGGTGTGCCACCATTGAGCAGCGGCACCCTTCAAGAAGTAGGACGCGAAGGTGACAAGGTTGGCGGGGGCAACATTTGCAGACTCCATCTCGTAGGTGATGTCGCGAAGCCAGTCATCAGCATCCAGTGGATGTTCAGAGTTGAGGAACACCATAGGGCTGAGACGCACAAACTTCTGCAGAGTTATTGCGGCAGGTTGCTGATTCTGAGCATTCTGGTTCTGGTGCGGAAACTGAGCCATGGTCCCAACCATGAACTGGCGGTTCAACTCAAATTGCTGCATCATAGCTGCCATATAGTCTGGCGGTGGTGGCTGCTCTGGAGCACGGCCACGACCACGACCACCTGGTCTAACCATCCTACTAAAGATTTAACAGGGGGTAGTTTAGTAAAAACAATTGCAAGTGTCTTAGAGACGAACATGATGTAACACGACAATGAATAAGTAGTGCAATAGATACATAACAGTAGTCAATTAAGACATATAGATCCATACACAAAGTCGATTACATGCGGACAGCACAAGTTCGGAAATTAAATAGCTAGACATACTAGGCGGTGCGCAGGCACGCGGTGAGGAATACAACATCGAGACATAGCGAAGGCTACATCAACGTCGGGGAAAACCACTGAAACCAGGTAACTGCAGGTGCGGACAATGAGTGTCCATGGCAGGAAGGTCCTGCACTCCGCGAGCACTCTGATGCAGAACCCTATCTCGAACTGGGAGAAGAGGTCCACGTGCGGGTGTGTGACCTGCAACAGCAGGCCAATCGATAACTGAAGGCATCTGAGTCCTGCGCGGGTAAAGGATGCACTTTGGATGTATCCCCGCACGAACAGCTGGCAGCAACTGTGTCATAGCATCGTAGAGACATGCTCGAGTGGCAAACAACTCGACGGCAAGAGCTCGGGCAGTGCGATCCAGAGCCTGAGTGCACTGAATCAAAACCTGTGGGTCGTATCGACGTCGCTCGTAAGGGGCACAGACAGCTGTGTAGTATCCGGTATCATCTCCAGCAGGGGCATACGGGATGTATCGGAACTCGGAGTCATCCAAGCGACTATGCTCGCCACGAAGACGTGCGACAGCAGAATGGGCAGCATCATGGACTGCCATATCAATCGTCACGCTGATACCGTGAAAAGTGTGCAACTCAGTGACGGAGTCGTTCCGCTGATCAAAGATACGAACATCGGCATGGTACTGTTCCTGGTTGAACTCGCGGTAATCGTCATAAACCATGTACTCGGGGTACCAGCGGTAGCCCAGTCTGGTCAGGAGGGCGATCAGGATAGCTGGAAAACCAGTCGCATCACGAGCCCAAGTTCGAAGTACAAGCTGTGTCGCAGGGCGCGGCGGAAACAAGCGATCCATCTGAAACAGAGGAAAATTCAAGATTGTCCAATGACAGTGAGTGAATTCTTTCATCGTGCATTCAAGGAAGTAATTTGCAGATAATCAAAGTTCCGGGTGAACGTGATCCGAGAACCTAGAGTCAGAGTTAGTAAAATTTTAACCCGAATAGAAGAGAGAGTAGAATCCTAGAGTATAGAAGAGGAATAAAAGATCCTAATACCACCCATTCGCGACGTGGGCCCGTAAGCCACACAGCCATGCTAGTAAAATATAGTTTTTCAAAGACTAGACTCGACTTCGACCAAGGAATTGGAAGGGAGGCTTCCTACAGGCAGTCGGCTCTGATACCAACTTGTGACGCCCCTGCTCGACCGTGCACTAATCATACACGCAAATGCACACGATCGAGATCAGAGACTCAGGGGAAGATATCACAACACAACTCTAAACACAAATAAAAGTCATACAAGATTTATATTACAAGCCAGGGGACTTGAGGGCTTGAATACATAAGTCATACACACAAATAATATCTGGGTACAGACATAGTTAGTCAAGTTTGCCTTAAGAAGGCTAGCACAAACAGCGACACTGATCGAAAAGGCGAAGGCCTCCTGCCTAGGGCCTCCGAACTACTCCTGGTCGGCGGGCTCAACGTAGTAGTAGTGGCCTCCGGGGATCTCCTGCTCCTGGTCTCCGTCGTCTGATCGTAGCAACCAGGTATGGGGAAAAAGATAGCAAAGCAACCGTGAGTACTCATCCAAAGTACTCGCAAGACTGACATCAGATCTATACTAATTATGCATCGGTATCAAAGGAATGGGGCTATATCTTTGGACTAAACTGCAGAAATGCCAGAACAGAGTGGGAGAGGCCTAGCCTATCGAAGACTAGCATCTTGAAGCAATTCTTGCAGCATTAGGAGAGAGTAGAACAAGATAATATATAACAATCATATTTAGTAATGCCCTGGGATTCTTCCTCGACTACCCTGTGAGAAAGTGATCCCGAGAGCAGTAGTAACAGTTTAATATTGTAACAGTATCCATTTGTAGTTGTAGCGGATCAAGATACAACTCCGAGCGTCCTGTTACCGTGGACACGGCTATTCGAATAGATAACTTCCCTGCAGGGGTGCGCTACTGTTACACAACACGTTTGATCATATCTGGCCGGACACACTTGTTGGGTAATGCCCGACCTTGGGTGATCGACACGACGCAGTCCTACCTAGGCTTAGCAGAGAGGTCAGCATGCCGGTCTAAATCCTAAGTGTGAAGGGGTCTTGGGCCATCGCCCTTTGCACTCCTGCACGTTGCGTGGGTGGTCGGGGCCCAGGCGCGACACTGTATACACAAGTGACGTAACCAGCCCACCCCAACAATCAGCCCGCATCTCTGAGCTGTGACATCTGAAGAACTTTCGGCTGATACATACGACGTAGAGGGTCCCATAACCATTATCCCACGTGGTGGTAGTGCGTATAGGGCCAACGACCCACTCAGATCAAATACCCAAATCCATTAGGCGTATTTAGTAACTCGCAGAGACGATCAGATTCCCTGTCGCTCCGACTTGATATCACACGGCTCGTGGGTGCTCTTGGAGCCGACCCGTCTTTAATATTATTCTCTCGCGGGCACCCTTGGGACCAGCCCGACTTTAACAGTTTAAGTATTGCAATATGTAAACATTTCCGTGATCATCACCCGGAGTGATCACGGCCCGATATCAAGCATGGCAAACGGACAAGGGTAAAGGGCCATAGATGAATCAATAGCATAGCTAACTAAGCATTATGGACAACAGGTAGGTATAAACAGCAGGCGACAAAATCAGGCTATGCATTAGAATAAGAGCTATCGGAATAACAACAGAAGCAATTCTAATGCAAGCATAAGAGAGAAAGAGTGGGCGATATCTGGATGATCAAGGGGGTTTTGCTTGCCTGGAAGCTCTGCTGAGAGGGGCTGGTCGTCTGAAGGCTGCTCGTCTGGAGCGTAGTCGTACTCAGCTGCGTCGGCGGCGGTCTCGACGTCTATCGGGAGAGAAGGAGGGGGAAGAAACAATAAATTTACGGCAACAATGCAACAACGATGCATGACATGCCTAAATGTTAGGCAAAGGTGATATAATGCCTATCTAGTTGTTTTAGATAATTTAGAAATTTATCTGGAATTATTTTATTAAAGTCATGCACTATTCATTTATCAAAATCAGGAAAAAAGTTCCTTGTTCATCTAGATAGAAGTGATGGTCAAGCATTTTGACCACATATTCGGATTCTTTATATTTTTCTGATCGTTTTTCATATATAAAGTATTTTCATCCGAGTTACGGTTTAATTTATATGATTTTTCAAAGTTTTAATCATTTTCTGGAATTTCTCGAATTATTTAATTCGAATTATCCAAAACAGTGAATGGTGACGTCAGCAGTACGTCATGATGACGTCAGCAGTCAACCCAGCCGGTTGACTGGTCAATCTGACGGGTGGGGCCCATCTGTCATAGACTGTAACATTTTAACAGTAGATTAAATTAATTAATTAACCTAATTAGCCAGTAGGACCCACTGTTAGTGACTGCTTAGTTAACTAATTAACTAACAGATAAATTAATGGTTTAATTAACATTTTATTTATTTTGAAGAACGTTTAACAAGGTGGGGCCCGTGTGTCAGTGGCTGGGCTGCCCAGTCAGCCGAGTTGACTCGGTTAACTAGGCCCGCAGGGCCCAGCAGTCAGCGTCACCGGGGGCCGCCACGTCGAACGCCGGCGACGAGGCTCCGGCGACCACGGGAACAGCGGACGGGCTCGGGTTTCGCCCTCCGGCCACCAAATCGAGCGCGGAAGGGCGGGATCGAACACGGGCAGAGCCGCGCGTCGATCTGCGGCGGCGGAAGCAGCAGGGGAGGCCGGAGACGAGCCCTACGTCGACGGCGGGTGGCGATGGTTTCGGGCGAGGTGGGTTTCGGCGCTACGGGGCACGGCGAGGCTCTCAAGAGGCGGCGTTGGGTTCGCACGGGCGTGCTGAGCATGAGCCGTGCTCAGTTGAGCTTGACGGCGACGGCAGCAACGGCGACGAGCACGGCGGCGGAGCAGAGCTCGGGCGGCAATGGCGGCAAGGCCTAGAGGTCGACCGAGAAGGAGAGAGGGGAGGGGAGAGGTAGTGGTGCTCACGGGGAGCCTGCAGGTGTGCGTAATGGGCTCGGGGGAGGCTTGAGGTCGCCGGAATCGTTGCCAGAGTTGCGGTGGCCGTAGGAAGAAGACGGGGTCGGGGAAGACGCTGCGGTGGCTCCCGGCTTCAGTTCGTTGGCGCGGAAGAGGTAGCGGACGACGGCGGTCCTTCTTGGCACGGAGGCGAGGCGAGGGAGGTACGGTGGCTACGCGGGCGCGCGGCGGACGGCGACGGCGGAGGCGGCCATGGCGGGGAGGAAGAAAGCGAGCAAGAGGAGAGGGGGGAAAAGATCTGGGCGGTCCAGGGGGGTGCCGCGGTGGCCTCCTTATCCACCCCCAACGTCCTGTAGCGACGCGGGAGCGAGCGGGCCCGGCAGGAACGGCGAGCCGGCGAGAGGCGCGGGCATGCGTGGGCGGCCGCGGGTGAGCAGTAGGAAGGAGAAAGGGAGTTGGGCCGGGCCGTTTTCTGGTTTGACTTAGGCCGAGGCACTGCGGCCTTTTTCTTTTCTCTTTTCCGTTTTCTGTTTTCTCCTTTTACTTTTCTGTTTTGCAAATAGTTTAGCCCCAATTTGAGATTTGTAAAATATGTGACCTTGCTCAATAATTACAATGCAATATTAACTAATACCAGAAATTGGTTTGGAGATAATAGGATTTCATTTGCAATTTAATTAAAAAAATGGGTTTTAAATACTGCTGTTTGGTACTGTTTTAGGATATTAGACTCATCTAGGGGTTTTAGGTGATGTTGTTTTTCTTAACATAATTAGTTATGGATTATTTGCTAATTAATGAACATTTTAGTTTTCAAATTGGAACAACTTTTAATTTCACTTTAAATTTCAATTTCAATTTCAATTGGAATTTGAAATGAGATATGATGCAAATGATGATCAAGCACTATTAAGCATGGTGACTTGGCATTATCAAAAGGGTGTTCACGGTAGCTATTACATAGGGATGTTACAGGTTATGCGCGCGCGCTACCCTGATCAGGTAGATGGCGATAACCTTGTGAGCCCAAGTTAAGTTATTTGCCGGCGTCCCCGTTTGGGATAGTTTAGTTTGGCCACGACGGTGGCAGGTGTCAGGAGTGACACAGGGGCCACCCAGGACGTGACCCGAAAGGGGTATGATTGTCGGTGGTATGATAGAAGGGTCACGGGTTAGGCAAGTTTCGTTGGACGAATGTCCATGGTGTGGGTAAAGTGCGCAACCTCTGCAGAGTGTTAGAATCTATTCGAATAGCGGCATCCACGGTATTGGACACAGTCCGCACTAGGTCACACTATGTGGTCAACATTAATGATGGAATAACTCATCTTAAGCATAGACGTGACCGAGGGGTCACGAGTTCTCCGGGGGTCATGGTGTGAACCCGGAGAAGAGTAAGTTGATAACCGATAACAGTAAGTTGAGCATTTCAATGCATGACAATTTCCTATGCATTTATTCTAGTCACTGCCATGCTATAGTTTGCTGCACTGCTTTGGTTGTTGTGAGCTTGCGAGTATACATTCCAAGTACTCACCTAGCGTATCATGCCAGATGCAGGAGAAGCCGAGGACGCAGATCCTGATGGTTCATGCCATGCTAACTAGGTCGTGTCCCAGCAGTGTCCCTATGGGATGGAGTTTCTCACCCGATGTTCTGCTACGCCGTAGTATTTGCCACTAGTATTGAGGCCCTTGAGATGTTTCATAAATAATGTAGATACTGTCATAGCACGAGTAGTGCTCCTAGCCTCACTATCCTATGTAACATCCGAGCTTGTACTTGTATCCTATCAATAAAGATCAGTTCTGTTCTGTTCCAAGTTGTTGTGTGTTTCCAGAAGACATGATCTCTGGGTTGGGAACACAGGGTAAACCGGTCCTCTGAGCCGGGGTGCCACAACGCTTGGTATCAGAGCCGTGCTGACTGTAGGACACCCTAGTTAACCTCGCGCTAGAGTTCCGCTAGGTTTAGAGTCTTGGTGTGCGTTTTGCTTGCTGCATTTGCCTGTTGCATAGCATGCATCTATATTCATTTGTTTCGCTAACCGTTGGTCTTATGAGTGTAGATGGCACCGGTTCCGTACCACTATAACCATGAGCCGACACCGTTCACTTTTTCGGTACTACTTTGCAGCGTCTAGCTTCGGCTTTATCCCAATGGTGAAGATCCGGTATATCAGGTGTTCCGAGAGCAGCTTGCAGATTCGGTATATGAGTACCACACTGAGGCCTTCCTTACTGCGAGTTCGGAGATCGACAGCTATTCCTGCTCCTCCAAGGGCTGAACTGCTTCTACTCCCAATCTGGCGATTCAGTTTGTTGCTATGGCGGCTCTCACTGACCTGCGCTTCCATGAGGTCGAGATGGAGACACATCCATGTTTCTTTCACTACCCCACCCTGTCGCCTACGACAGGGCGAGTCCTTTTCGCGCCTGTTGATCCGGCGAGTGATCGGGCCACTGGTGTGTTATCTCGTTACCTGAACGCTAGTTACCGTCTGGTCACTTCCCTGGCTGAGGAGCTGTCTCACGCCCAAGAGGCACTTGCAGCTGCTGCTGCAGCACAGTCTCCTCCTCCTCTTGTGTTTTCGCCTGTGTCTATACCGCCTATTCCACCTTCGCGTATGCCTGAGACTCCTTCTAGCTCGTTCGGACCGCCGGGCACTTCGTCTGGTATCTGACGTGAGACCCCAGCTGACTGGGCCCCGCTGCTAGCCACTCCAGCTGCTCCGATGCTGACGCGTCATGCTTCTTCTCCCTCAGAGGGAGAACCTTCCCGTCAGCATCGCCGTGTTTCCTTTGTTCCGGAGGACATGATCCACATCATCAGCTCTGATTCCGAGGCAGAATCAGATGACGAGGAGTCTTTAGTCTGCCAGTGTCCATGCCACCCGCGCAACTAGAGTGGATGTTGAGTTTTAGCACATATATGCATCGTAGCATCTTTGCATATGTCAACTGCCGTATGAGCAGTACTCGCCATGATACCCTCTACTAGTTTGCCATGTATGATGTTGGGTTGCCTTGTATAATTATGTTGCTTATTTCGTTTTTCTTTGATGTTGTCTTCTTGGTGTCACATTGTTATATTTGTCTTATGGATGTTGCTCATCAATTCGGTATTTTGCAATGGGAACAGATATAGGATGAAGAGGTGTAGTAATCAAGGCGGCGATGGAACTCCGGTTCGTCGATCCGCCAGACAAGCAGGACAACCACCAGCAGATTTGCCACCTCCACCACTACAACCACCGACCACTGATCAAATTATGAGGATATTTGAAGAGAAGAGAAATCAGGATCTCATGGAATTCTTGAGGAGTATGCAAACCATGGTAGGACAGAATCAGAACAATGGGACGCACTCCAAGCTGTCTGATTTTCAGCGTACCAAGCCACCCAATTTTAGTCAAGTTGTTGATCCAATGGAAGCTGATGACTGGCTAAGGACCATGGAAAAGAAGCTGGAAATAGCTTGTTGTGATGAAGCAGACAAGGTTCCTTTTGTTACTCATTACTTGGAAGGACCGGCAGCCATCTGGTGGGATAATGCAAAAATGGTATGGCCTCCTGGGGAAGACATTTCCTGGGAGAAATTCAAGGAGCTGTTCCGCAGGTACCACATTCCCACTGGCATAATGAAGGTGAAGCAAAGGGAGTTCCTTGCTCTTACTCAAGGAAACATGTCAGTTGGAGAGTACTTGAACAAATTCAATAATCTGGCACGGTACTCCATCCATGATGTGTCCACGGAAGAAAGAAAGATAGATCGATTTCTAGGAGGACTCAATCATGCCCTCCGTTGTCAGCTCTGTATGCTGGATTTTCCTGATTTTCAGACTTTGGTAAACAAAGCTTTCATAGCTGAACGGGAGCATAAGTCAGGATATGATGATCGTAAGCGTAAGTTTGAACCCAAGAAGGACACCCGCGAGCAGTTCACGCAGAAGCCATGTATCTGGCAACCGGTTCAGTCTAAGTACAAGCCCACTTGGAATGGCGGCAATATTAACAATAAGTCAGGCAACCTGGACAAGACCTATGGCAAGCAACCAGTACTGGAGGACTGTCGACGCAACAACACTTGTTTCACTTGTGGACAAGGCGGGCATTATTCCAAGCAATGCCCTACAAGGGCCAGGAAGCCACAGTCTGACTTCAAGCCACAAGTCAACAATATTGAACGCCGCCCCAATCAGGACTTCCGTCGCGGCCAAGTCCATCATATCTCCGCTGAGGAAGCCCGCGAAGCACCAGATGTGGTCCTCGGTATGTTCTCTGTTAATGACATGCCTGCAGTAATTTTGTTTGATTCCGGGGCTTCCCATTCGTTTATTTCGCAGAGTTTTGCCATCATACACAATTTTTCCGTTTCTTTTTTGGACAAAATCATGGTGGTACAATCTCCAGGTTCCATGCTCAGAACAAATGTCATATATAAGGACCTGGAAATCCTGATACATGGAGTTAAGTTTCCAGCCACCCTTATCGCCATTGTATCCCCGGGACTGGACATAATACTGGGGATGGATTGGTTGACACCGCACCAGGACTGCATCAACTGCGCCACCAGGACAGTGACATTGGTTAACCCGGCAGGCCAAACAGTTCAGTTTACCTCTAGCAGAATGATGTCAAAGAAAGGAATGGCATTCAAAACCACCGCCACAGATATGAACTTGATTCCGGTAGTCAGTGAATTTCCGGGCGTGTTCCCTGAGGAACTACCAGGAATGCCACCCGACCAGGAACTGGAATTTGCTATTGATGTTATTCCCGGAACCCCTCCAATATACAAGAAGTACTCCCGAATGTCATCCATAGAGCTGGTGGAATTAAAGAAACAATTGGATGAATTGCTACAGAAGGGGTACATTCGCCCAAGCATCTCACCACGGGGATCACCCGTGCTGTTTGCTAAGAAGAAGGATGGCAGTCTACGAATGTGCGTGGACTATCACCCGCTCAATGAGGTCACTATTAAAAAAGTACCCACTTCCCCGCATTGATGACTTGTTCACTTCAGCATTCTGGCTACATTTGCACCAAGCTTTGGGAACCGTGTTAAAGCATAGCACGGCATATCACCCATAGACGGACGGGCAGACCGAACGAGTGAACCAAGTATTGGAGGATATGCTTCGGTCTTGCGCCCTCACCTATGGACCTAAGTGGGAGGATTGTCTACCCTATGCAGAATTTTCTTACAAAAACAGTTATCAAGCAAGTCTCAAAATGTCACCGTTTGAAGCATTGTATGGGCGTAAATGCGGCACCCCCTTAAACTAGTCACAGACAGGAGACAGTCGTATCGTTGGCACAGATTTGATGCTCGAGGCTGAGAAGCAAGTTAAGGAAATTCAAGAGCGTCTTCGAGCAGCCAAATCCCGTCAAAAGAGTTACTATGACCCTAAACACCGGGAAGCAACTTTTGAGCCTAGAGAGTCTGCCTACCTCCGAGTAACTCCCATGAAAGTAATCAAAAGGTTCCATACCCGAGGAAAACTTGCGCCCAGATATATCGGTCCCTTTCCAGTGATTGCTAGAAGAGGCAGAGTAGACTATCAGTTGGAGCTACCGCCAGAATTGCCCGACGTTCATGATGTCTTTCACATATCACAGCTGAGAAAGTGCATTGCACCTCTGATCAAACAGGCAGACATGAGTGAACTAGAGTTAACCAGGGATCTGACCTATGAGGAAAAGCCTGTCAGAATCTTGGATGAGATGGAAAGAACCACTAGGAGTAAGGTGGTCAGGTTTTACAAGGTACTGTGGGATCACCATACCGAAGAAGAGGCCACCTGGGAAAGAGAGGATTTTCTGAGAGCAGCATATCCGTATTTGTTCCCTGAGCAACCGAATCTCGACGACAAGATTCATCCTAAGGGGGGTAGGTTTGTGACACCCTGGTTTTGGCCACTTTTTCTTTGCAAATATTTTTCTGGTTCATTGACTTTGGACTTGAGGGTTCTTTGAATTTCTTTCTAAATGATCCAACACCCTCAACACCATGCCAATATCTTGTCTCACACCCTCTGACCTAAACTCTAATTTTTATTCCTCCAAAATAATTCATTTTCTCCTTTGGAAATTCCTATCTCCACTATGGGTTGTGAAGCAACCTATAGCTTTGCTGATCAGAAAATTCCCAAATTAATACCACACCTTCGACATCATCTACTCCCACAGCACCCAAAAATATTTCATTGTTCAGTACAAAATTTTGCCCAGAAAATTACTTTTACTTTCTGGACAAAATTGACCTTTGTGAAGCAACCTATATCTCCATGCCTCAGAAAATTCCCAAATTAATCCCTGAGATACTAGGAGCCATATCTTTCCACAATATCCAAAAATATCTCCTAGTCCAGTTCAATTTTTCAGCAAACTTATTCTAACAAGCCTATGGTCATTTCAAACCTCTGGGAAGGAAGTACCAGATAGAAGTGTCCATTGGCTTTGAAATTTTTATAGCATCTTATCACCACCAAATAACCTCCAATTACCAAATTTCACCTTAAGGAGAGCATCCATGTGAGTGAATCTTCCTCAACAAGTTTCTGGACTAGATTGTGAGTTGTACATGAGCTATGCTCAAATCTTTGCAAAAGTTGCTCAAATCTCTCCAGCATGTACTCCTTCCAACCTAGAACACCCCAGACAAATCATTTGGCTCAATCCCCAGTTCATTTCCTCTCTAGAACCCTCCCAAGATCCGAGCCAGAAGCTGTTTTGGATGAGCTCGGGCAGCTTGAGCCATCCCTAGCCCTACCCGTGTCATGAACATACTGTTTGAGCTCAGGTCAACGCAATGGACAAGGTTTGCCAGGTGTGCGTGGCCTCGGAGCACCAGTGCCATGGTGATCATGACGCTATCACAGCCAAAGTCGCGCTCTGCGCACTCAGGCGCGTCGAACGCGACCATTCCAGCCAGCCCTCGCCGCCCCTCCTTGTCTTTTCATGCCGACAGCGTCCCCGCCAACCACCTGGCCCCTCCAGAACCCTCCCCCTCGCCGGAGACGCCCTCGCCGGCCGCCACCAAACACCACCACTGTTGCGCCCGTGCGGCCACAGTAGGTGAGCTGGCTGTCGTCTTCTCCTCGCTGAGCCGTCGCGTCCATTTACTCGCCTACTCGCTCCCATCACTTCGCCCCACACCGCGACGGCCACCTCGCCGTACTTGCTCCGGCAACGTGTCCGCTGTGCCGATCGGCTCGGGCACCCCTCGCCGCCTATAAAAGGACATGCCCGGCCTCTCCTAGCATCACCACTCCACCTCTCCCCCTCCCAAATGCCTCCAGAGCGCTCCGTCGAGAGCCGGGAGCTCGTCTCCGTCGACTCCGGCCGAACCTCTGCCGCCTGATCCCCCTCCGCCGCCCACTAGCTCCACTGTATCCCAGCCCCGTCTGACCCCACATTCGAGCTCAGTGAACTCCCCTAGCCCTTCCTGACCCCTTTCCTGGCCGAGGCGCTGCCGGAATCGCCATTTCCGACGACCACCGACGCCAGCCGCCGCCGGAGAGGAAGGGGGCAACGCCGTCCGGCCACCTCCGATCGAGCTGCGGGTACCTATGGGACCGTCTTCGTGCGCCTCATCCACTCCCGCCATCTCCCGACCTCGCTGTCGTCTCTATCGCCGATGACCACCGCTGGTGAGCCGCCTCGCCTCTGTTCTCTCTCCCTCCTTTAAATATGATAGAGCGGCCCCACCCGTCAGCGACCCACCCCGCACGTCGAACCATTTTAAGTGGAGGCGCCCCTCCACTTTACGTGTTCGACGTGGCCGGCTGGGTATTTTGTGTTTTTCTGTTTAAATTCAATATTTAGTCCAGTTTGACCAGAAACTTTGGCCAGCTCTAGTTTTTAAACCACAAGTCCAAAGCAATTGATTCTTTTTGCAGTGGTTTTGTCTTGAGCCCCTTTATTTTCTGGCAAAATTTGGTATTTTTCCAGTATGTACAAAATTTCTGGCCAACAGAAATGCTTTATGTGACATTTTCTTTTGCTATTTAAAAATATTTTTAGAAGGAAATTGCTTTGCTGTTGAAGACCAGGAGTTTGTTGACACCCCACTTGAGCAAGGCAAGCCACATCATCCATTGCATAAGGCATTACACTAGTATTGGCTTTATGTTAAATTCTTTTGCATTTAATCCAATATAAATATGCCATAATTCATATTGCTTGGTATCTTGCATGAACCCTGCCTTGTTAGTTCGTTTATTCAACATAACTAATATGACAAGCAACTTTACATGATGAATGTCAATTTGATGGTTGATCAAGTGCCACCGACCCGGACTTACCCGTGCAGCCACATCTACCGGAATGGGACGGCCTTGACTTGGTCTAACCTCGTGCTCTTTTACCGGTACCACCAAAGAGGGAAGGTTATGCGCGCGTGCTACCCTGATCAGGTAGACGGCGATAACCTTGTGAGCCCAAGTTAAGTTATTTGCCAGCGTCCCCGTTTGGGACAGTTTAGTTTGGCCACGACGGTGGCAGGTGTCAGGACTGACACATGGGCCACCCAGGACGTGACCCGAAAGGGCTATGATTGTCGGTGGTACGATAGAAGGGTCACGGGTTAGGCAAGTTTCGTTTGACGAATGTCCATGGTGTGGGTAAAGTGCGCAACCTCTACAGAGTGTTAGAATCTATTCGAATAGCCGCGTCCATGGTATTGGACACAGTCCGCACTAGGTCACACTGTGTGGTCAACATTACTAATGGAAGAACTCATCTTAAGCTCAGACGTGACCGAGGGGTCACAAGTGCTTCGGGGGTCATGGTGTTAACCCGGAGAAGAGTAAGTTGATAACCGATAACAGTAAGTTGAGCATTTCAATGCATGACAATTTCCTGTGCATTTATTCTAGTCACTGCCATGTTGTTGTTTCCTGCACTGCTTTGATTACTGTGAGCTTGCGAGTACATTCCAAGTACTCACCTGGCGTATCATGCCAGATGCAGGAGAAGCCGAGGACGGAGATCCCGATTGTTCATGCCATGCTAACTAGGTCGTGTCCCAGCAGTGTCCCTATGGGATGGAGTGTCTCACCCGATGTTCTGCTACGCCGTAGTATTAGCCACTAGTATTGAGGCCCTTGAGATGTTTCATAAATAATGTAGATATTGTCATAGCACGAGTAGTGCTCCTGGCCTCACTATCCTATGTAACATCCGAGCTTGTACTTGTATCCTATCAATAAAGATCGGTTCTGTTCTGTTCCAAGTTGTTGTGTGTTTCCAGAAGACATGATCTCTGGGTTGGGAACACAGGGTAAACCGGTCCTCTGAGCCGGGGTGCCACAGAAGAGGATGAAGAACCTGAAGAAACAATGCCTACAAGACCACCAAAGAAAAGACAGAAAACAGAGGGGAAAGCTATACAGAAACAAGCAACGACGACAACACATCCAAAAAATAGGACAGGATCGCGAAAGGATGCAGTTCAAAGTGGTGCAAAACCACCACCGCCATCAACCAGCACGCGAGGAGCGACAAAGATTGCACTTCACAGCAGTGCAAAAAAAATACCTCCATCAACCACCAGGCAAGGCCGTACAAACACTACAGTGCGAAGAGAAGAATCTGCAACACCGCCAAGAACGACAATGCAAACTGCAACAAGAGACATGCTCCGGTCGCCAAGAAGAAGCAGCAGGTTAACGACAAAATAGATACGGTTCATTATAGTAATCATTTATCAGTTTGCATATCTGTAAGACTTATGTAAACACGAATTTCACACTGACTTTGAGCTTCCACTACACAACGTGAGTAAATTAATATATACGAAAAAATGATGTATGGAGTAAAACATCGACACATTTTGACAATCAAACAAAACACACAATGCAGTTCACCCCATAGACAGCATGAAGTTGTGTCCTACAAGCCAGGCGGTTCACGGTAGGTAAACAAAATACAAACTGATTTACAAAAGAAAACAAGCATGTCTCATAGATAAAAACACAAACAAGAGTTGTTATTACAGACCACATAACAGAATAAGATGAAGCATTCGATACACAAGAAGTACTTATTACAATCCACCTCAAATATTAACCAATCACGTCAAACGTGATTTCAATAATACTGTCCCCAACTTCAAAAAAGTTGAGGACAACAACTTGACGAGACCTCAGGCCACTCTCAATGATGAATTCCTTCAAGCCTTTCTGCAGATACAGCCGCCCATCAACGCCAACATGGTACTCAGCTGGTTTGGGGTGATCTTCACCGAGAACAACTTGGAGAACACCCGCCTTCTTAAGGCAGAGATACCTAATAGCTCGATGGGGGATTTTCTACAGAAATAGTAGTTAAACTATTAGAGGACAATAATAGCAATACACTTCTCATATTGTGCACACAGCAGAACGAACCAGCATGCAGTGTTGACGCTAGCTAAATGAAGTGCACAATGGAGCCAACAGAAGTACAGAGCAAGCGTACATGCAGTTCATTACCTCTCTTTAACGAAGTGCACAAAAGGAGGCACATGCAGTGCGCAACATGCTAATATGCAGTACAAGTCTCACTTACATGAAGTTCACGGAAAGATGCATGTAGTGCATATATGATATTAAAAAAATGGTGCAAACCAATAGTGCACATCACATATCTACGCAGTGCATATCTTGTAACCATGCAGTTCATACCAAAAAAAATGAGATCTATCTACCCTATCAAAAACTGAACACATGATACAATAACATTGTGCAGTACACTTCAATATACAAAAGAGGTGCGCTTCTAAAGTAATAGCAGTTCAGTCTTGTGTGGGAATTATACATAATAATAAAAGACACAAAAAATAATCAGATCAAAACAAAAATTACCATCTTGTAATGAGTCTCCACATCTGTGGGCGTGAAGCGATGGACAAATGGGCTAGTGAGGCCAGGGCCACGGCGAAGCAGAGCAGAATGGAACTCAACGAGATTGATCTCATCCAAATCCAATCCCTCGGTGAAAACCGTGCCATATGCAAGCTGCTGAGCTCACCCAGATCGGCACAAGACCTTGCCCCTCCGGCGAGCACGCCGCACCTCAGTGCAAGCTAGGCAGTCGCAGTGCGTCAGCACACCACAACCATGGCCGCAGCAGGAGAGTTTCGCACAGGGGCCTGGCGCCATGGCAAAAAAAAAACCTAGAAACCGAAAAGAAACAAAGGGCGCTTTGAAGAGGAGAGTAGATGCGGCTACAGGGGAAATGAACTGCAAAGGAGAGTTAAATATATAGAAGAGGAATGCAAAAGGTCTAGGCACACCGGAAAAAAAAGAAGAATTAATGAAAGTTACGTTACCCAAAAAAACAGGACAATCAATAAAACTTACATTGCACAGAAAAAGGGAAGACCCAAAAAACGATGTAGCGGACTGCCCATTGGACTTCTGTGTCACACACCCCACAAACGCACCTCACTTATATATATATATATATATATATAATTTTTTTTAAATACATAATTCAACAAACGATTAAACAGTTCTGCAGAAAGGTGCATGCTGTTCACAAGATTAACTAACGCAGTGCACAAGATGGGTACGTGCAGTGCAGTACCTGCTTAAATGAAGTTCTCGCGCAGTGCAGTGCACAACGTTGGTAAAAGCAGTACACAAAAGACATTCGAGACAATTATAAAAGGTACAAAGAGTATGGAAAATTAATCACATACGAAATTAAAAAAAAAGATGACCGCCCAGCTGCATCCTCGCCCCAGCCAGTCTCGTACTGTCTGCGCCCACAGAGGCAAGTCTGTTCTGAGCCACGATGCATCGGGCATGGAGCACAAGGGCCCACGGGTCAGAATGGTGTAGAAGCGAGCGCCGTGTGTAAGCACCCAATAAGTATCAAGAGGAGTTCGAAAGGGGTACCTCGCCAGGCGAGGTGGGACTAAACTTTAGCGCTTACCCACTACACAGAGAAAAACAAGCTGTGCGGGCAGGCCAACCTGGGCCGATGTAACTTACTCTCCAACAGGCCCAACACATTATCACATTCCACGGCCCACTAAAGAGAACAAAGACTCGAAAAATAAAAAGAGAGAGGCATTACAATGCGTTTATCACCAACAACAAAAATATAAACATTTTTTTAAAATGAATAACCACATAAAAAATGTGTGTTGGTATTAACCCCACCCCACCCCACCCCCACCCAGTGAGCAACTGTAGTTTGCTCACATAAAAAATGCAGGAAGCTGCAAAGCCACAGCAGGGATGCAGTAAGCAGCAACCAACAATATAGTGCGGTTTGCTAAAGCAAGAAGTGCTGTCAGTTCCTCATTGCAGTCCGTTTTCAACTAAATTGCAGTGTGGATATAGCGCGTTGAAAAAAAAATAAGACCTTCTATAAATGAATGTCCACACCAAAAAAAATATGGGGGGGACGACCCCCCCCCACACCATGCCTCACGGCCAGGAACTGCAGTTTGTTCACATAAAAAGATGCAGTCCGCATAATTCAATAGTGAAGTGCGCCGTGTTCAACAAAGAAGTGCGGTTACAGCTAAAATGCAGTTTGGAAACTGAATCAGGTTATCTGTACCGCCTACAACGTACTAAAACATTGCACGCCTGGAGATACAGCGGTGGTTAACAATATTACTGATGAAAATTATTAAAAAAAACACGATAAAAAAAACCACGATCACAGATGACCTCCACTCCGAGCGGTTCCATCGCTAAAAAGCCACGATCGCAGACGCAAACCAACCCACGATCTGCACAACCGCATCGTCAGGGAGATCGTGCAGTTCATCCTTTGCAGCCATCCTGCCCTTAAATTCAGACCTCCGCCGGGGTTTTCTCATCCACAACAACCGAAAATCGCCATTGCGCTGCCACCACTTCCCTCCCACTCATCCAGGCCATGGTGTTCACCAAGGAGTTCAAGGAGGTGCAGGCTCACGGCAACACCATGTTGCACGTGATCCACACCAATGACTTACAGAAGACGGCGACCACCATCCAGTAGTAGGAGCGCCACCTCCAGTTCCAGCGCCACAAGATCGTCGGAGTTGATGTGGAGTACACCAAGGAGGAAGAATCGTACCAGAAGGCCGCCCTCATTCAGCTTTCCATCGGCAAGGATCATCCGGTGCTGCTCAATCAACGCAGCACCGCCGACGACAACTGCACCAGGTTCGACACCTTCCTCGCCGACCCCAGGTCACGTTTGCTGGCTTCTCCATCGACGGCGACATAGAGAAGCTCCAGCAAGTCAGGCTGGAGATCGCCAACTTCGTCGACATCCAGAAGGAATGGAGGGTGCCTACAGCGACCAAGCCGCTGGACTCCCTTGCAGGCATCTCCGGCATTCTCGTCGACGACTACTACAACAACATGAAGAAGAAGATGACAGACGCAGAACACAAGCGATGGGAGTGCATGCCCCTGACCATGAGGCACATCGAGTACGCGGCAAAGGACGCTTACGCCGCGTACGAGATATGGAACTGCCTCACCATCACCCAGGAAGGGTTCCGCCGGGCAAAACTCAAGAAGGAGAAGTCCAAGAAGCGCGCCAGGTCCTGGGGCGACTACGACTACTAAAGAAAGAGGTGGTGCCGGCCATGAAAGTATCTAGAAGATTGCTCGTGCCATTTTAGATTTCTCATCAGATTTGCTTTCTGTCAAGTTTGTAGTTTGCTTGTGGTAAATTTAGGTTTGCTTGTGATGCAGTTTGCTTTGTAATCATGCAGTTTGCTTATGTTATGAACAAGTTTATTTCCAGTACAATGTTGCAGTTCTCTGTTAGAATATGCTGCAGTGCACTAAAAAATATAAACATTCCAAAAGAGTGTGTGATTCGGATACCGCACAAAGCAGGTGCATGTGGCAGTGCACAAACGAACGAACATGCAGTGCACAAACCGTCCTGTACAGACAAGCAGTGTGGAAATATAGAGACATGCAGTACATAATGTTCATAGATACAGTTCACAACATTCTAAGAAAGTAATGCACAATCTATAATAAAAAAACACAAGTACGTACGAAAAAAAAGTGACCGCCCAGGTGCAACATGGCCGCAGCTAGTCTCGTACTAAGACCATAGGCGAGTCCGTTCTGAGCCATGATGCATGGGGGGCCAGGAAGACTAGGGCCCACAGGTCAGTGGGTGGGAGGGCAGTGAGCGCCGTGTGTATGCACCCAATCAGTATCAAGAGGAGTTCGAAAGGGTTGCCTCGCCAGGGCTTATAAACCGGTCGTGGGCGCTCTCGGTAGGCGAGGTGGGACAAAACTTTAGCACATACACACTGCACAGAGCAAAGCAGCCGTGCACGCAGGCCTACCTGGGCCGGATGTGACTTACTCCCCAACAGGCCCAACACATTATCACATTCCACAGCCCACTAAAGAGAATAAAGACTCGAAAAATAAAAAGAGAGAGGCATTACAATGCAGTGCAACTACAGTTCGCTCACATAAAAGATGCAGGAAGCTGCAAAGTCATAGCAGGGATGCAGTCCGCAGGAATCCAACAATGAAGTGCGCTATGCTGAAGCAAGAAGTGCGGTCAGTTTTGCACTACAGTTCGTTTTCAACTAAATTGCAGTGCGATTACCTACAAGCGGCGCCGCAGGTACACCAGGGAGCTCCACGACGTCGAACTCCACGGCAACCACAAGCTCCACGTCGTCTGCACAAGCAAGGGTCGTGACGTGGACAAGATGTTGTCCACGCTCAGGAGGAAGCTCGGTGGCGTACCCGTCAAAACCGTCGGCATTGATGTCGAGTACACGCACTACGAGGAGCCACAGAAGGCAGCCGTCCTACAGCTATGCGTAGAACATGAATGCCTTGTCTACCACATCTCTGCGGCTAAAGACAGGTGAGAATGATTATCAATCTGTAGTATTGGTTGACAATTTCAATTTTTAATTTTCTTCATCGCAAATGCACTTATAGAATGATACATATATAATTTATAGAAGGATAAAGAAACCTGGATTCTCACTACTTTAAAGCATTGCATAGCCTTTGGTGGTACTGAATAACTTGTACAGTCTCACTATAAACAACACTCATATTCAGTCTATACCAACAACTTGCAGGCCCCTGGAACTGCAGGAATTCCTCATGAATAAAGAATACACCTTCGCCGGATTCGCCATTCAAGGAGACAAAAGAAAGCGGAAGCTATCTGGCTTGGAGATCAACTCCAACAACTACATTGATATTCAAGTGGAATGGAGAGATCCATACAACAAAAAGAGATATGACTCTTTGGCTGATGTTTCCAGCAGGGTGATGAACAATCACTACATGGACATGAAGAACAAAATCAACCGTCAGGAAGACCATACTTTGTGGGGGTTCTTCCCGCTGCCAGACAAGCTTATCAAGTATGCAGCAATAGATGCATTCGCCAGCTATGATTCATGGAAACGCATCGACGATATTGTCATGGGACTACAGAGGGCAAAGCAAGAAAAAGAAAAGAAGAAGAACAAGGATGTAATTCCATACAGCAACTAGAAATGAACAAACAAAAGAAGTCTGAGAGGTGCTAGGTTTAGTTTCATTTTGCTTAAATTGTGTTGTCCCTTGTTTCCTGTTGCTAGGTTTTGCTTATATCAGCTCCAACAAGCTTGCTAGTTTGCGAACAGAAAAATGCCGCTAAACTTCAGCACTAGTTAGTTAAGGAGTTTGTATTCAGACAAATATGTTCAATTCAAGGTGATTAAAAACACGTTTGCAAACAATAATGTGTGACACACAAACATACTACAAACATCCCAACAGATTCAAAAATATCATTACACAAAACATTAAACACAAACGATAAAACAACATTGGACAGACAGCTCAGAAGGAAAGGGACATGCAGTGCACAAGCAAAGTACAAGCAGTTCACACTACAGACAAATGCAGTTCTAAGAAGATATACATGCGGTGCACCAGAAGAATTCCACATATGCACTGCCCAAATAAGGCACATGTAGACTAGAACGATAATAAACAAAGAGCATAACAATCTGTACAAAAATGCGTAGAAATAAAATGGGAGACAATACAAAACTTATACGGCCTGACAGGCGCAGTGCGATTATTCTGTCCCCCCCCCACCAAACCCGAACAACCCCCCACCCACCCCTAAGATAGATAATGTGGTCACGGATGTCACGGACTCGCCTACGCATGCGACGCCGCGGCACGCCGCGTCGTCGCCTACTCCGGCTCGTTCCTGGCTCGGCCTCGCCGGCGGTGGGGGAGGGAGGGTCCCGACCCCCCTCCCCCACCCCCGGCTCTGCCTCGCGCTAACACGGCAGTGCGCTTGGTTGACAGGCGCAGTGCGGTTATTCTGTTTCCCCCCCCCACCAAACCCAAACAACCCCCCACCCACCCCTATGATAGATAGTGGGGTCACGGATGTCACGGACTCACCTACGCATGCGACGGCGCGGCACGCCGCGTCGTCGCCTGCTCTGGCTCCTTCCTGGCTCGGCCTCGCCGGGGGTGGGGGAGGGGGGTCCCGGCTCGGCCTCGCGCTAACGCGGCAGTGCGCTTGGTTGACAGGCGCAGTGCGGTTATTCTGTTTCGCCCCCCCCCCCCCACCAAACCCGAACAACTCCCCACCCACCCATAAGATAGATAGTGGAGTCATGGATGTCACAGACACGCCTACGCATGCGACGTCGCGGCATGCCGCGTCGTCGCCTGCTCCGGCTCCTTCCTGGCTCGGCCTCGACGGGGGTGGGGGAGGGGGGTCCCGACCCCCCCTCCCCCACCCCGGCTTAGCCTCGCGCTAACGCGGAAGTGCGCTTGGTTAACAGGCGAGTGCGGTTATTCTGTTTCCCCCCACCAAACCCGAACAACCCCCCACCCACCCCTAAGATAGATAGTGGGGTCACGGATGTCACGGACTCACCTACGCATGCGACGCCGCGGCATGCCGCCTCATCGCCTGCTCCGGCTCGTTCCTGGCTCGGCCTTGCCGGGGACCCTCCCTCCCCCACCCCCGGCGAGGCCTCGCGCTAACGCGGCAGGGCGCTTGGTTGACAGGCGGAGTGCGGTTATTCTGTTTTCCCCCATCCACGCAACGCTCGTTAAAAAAATGAAATTAAAAAATATGAGGAGGGACTGCAGTTCAGTTATATACAGAAATGAAGTGCTGTTCAAAAAAACAACACGGAAATGTAGTGCCATTCCTTACTAAAGATGAAAAAGAGACGGCGACAACAGCACTGTTGCATGTAAAACACACGTTGACGAACCCGATTTCACATAAAAAAATCATGTACGTAAATAAAATTCACCCAGTTTCATCGAAGTACTGCTGCAAAACACAGACGTGCCATAAAAAGTAGCATCCATACACATTATTTGCACAAACATGATCTACCTTTAGACAGCACACAGTACACACCCTAAAAACTAGCTTTCGTCCAAATCATTAACATGGATATGCCTAAGAATGTTACTGCGAACGCTACTGCGACTTGGAAGAAAGCCCAAGGCTATTGATTAGCTCGCGGAGCTCAGGCGGCATGTCTTCAACGACCAACATGTTGGAAGGATGGAAAATCAGCTGGTAAAGGTACTCCGCCTTCCAATCTTCGACAGCAGCCTAAAATAATTGAAATTGCAAACAAATGATTGAAGGACATGATGTAACACAAAAATTGAAACGTAAAGAAAAAACACTAACAAAAAAGAGAATCAGAAAAGTATTACATCACATTTAGAAATTTTTTTGACCATGCGCTCGCCGTCAAACTGCCGCGACATCCTCAGAACATAGAATTCACACTCATTTGATCCCTGTTCTGGCGTGGCCGGGAAAGAGGGCTTCTCTGACAATTTAACCCAGTCAGGGAGCTTCTTCGAGTTATACAACTTTTCATTGTAAACCCTCTTCAACAATAGAGTCATCCTCGTCATCTGGCAAAGGAAAAATGCGGCCAGAAAGCCAAAAACACACGTTACAGATCAATACACAAAGGTAAAACAAAAAACAGAGAAGTTACATTAATAAGTTTTTTTCTATTCAGACAATGCAACTATATGTTCTCCACATGATCTGAATGGTCCCTCTTTTAATGCATGCAAGCCCATCTACAAAATGGTTTTATCACTCTTTTAGTCAGCTAGGTGGTGGCAGAACATGAAGTTCTCTGTCACAGATGTTGCAGTGCACTGTAATAGCAAGTGCAGTGCTATGAGTACTAACAACGTAGTCATGATTGGTTTATCACTCTTTTAGCCACGTTGGTGGTGCGAGAAATGCAGTTCTATGTTACAGATACTTCAGTCCACTGTATTAGCAAGTGTCGTGCTATTAGTAGTAACAACGTAGTAAGAATGGTCAAAACTTTGCCATACCAATTCAGTGCAATATGCGTGGTACTCAAACCTGCGCCACTTTGTCACCTGTTCAGGATGGCCAGTGTACCGCCTCGTGTCATGAATATCAATGGTCTCGTGATGGCAGTAAATCGTGTACAGGGAGTAATGTCCATCCTTAAAGCGCGGAATCAAATTCTGTCGGGGGGAGATACATACGGGAAGGGACAAGAAAAAGAAAATCAATGAAGTTCATTCCACACATAGCTATAAAGGAAATGCAACAAGGAAGAAGAAGAAGAAGAAGAAGATGGAAACAGTGGCCTTACTAGTTTTGCGTCGAGCAGGTTATCATCACCAACAAAAAACTTGAACTGATTAGCCGCATCATCCAAAATAAATGGGTTATGCACAACCGGTAACACAGGGTATCCTTTTTCATTTTTCTTCACAACAGATTCCATTTGAAGAACATACTGCATATAAAAAGAATAAAATGAGACATGCAAAAAAATGCATGCACGCATAGACATAAAAAATTCAGTACGAAAGAAGAAAATAAACATAAGCGAAAAAAGATGACATCATACACATTTATCGTGATGAATAAAAGTGAAAGTAGCACACGTTCGCCAGAACGATAAACTACACTCATCTCAGGATCTTGCTTCCAGTACTTAATGACAAAATCCATGAGATACGAGTCCATGAAAGATCCTTTGCCAAATGTGTTAAAAATATAGTCAACACTGGTTGATTCGATTTCATCAAAAGAACCTTTCACCATGAAGAGCGCGCTTCTGTGGAAAAGATATCACAAGAGACACATGCACAGATGGGGTCAAAAATAAAGTTCAAAACAAAAACTAAACAAACAAAAGGATGAAGGACGGCCACATAGAACTTACACTTTGTACTTGGTCCTGAAATCTTGGCTGAGAACGAGATCCTTTATTTGCCTCGCCTCATTAAGATGTCTGAACCTGGGAGGCTTCAACTTCTCTATCGAGCATCTTAACTTATGAGGCCTCTCTACTACCCTCTTGTTCAAAATTACAACAACCTCACCACTCGTGTCAGGATTGACCGCTGCACTTTTAGTCCTCCTAGTAATGCGTGGCAGCGGCATCACAAAATTGTCATCATCAAGATCACATATCTCACGTGAAAAGCCAGGTGGAGCTTCCTTTCCACCATCAGGTCCAGATGAAACACCCGTGTTCACACCAACTCCAGCCAAAGAAGCAAAATTATCAGGAGAGATCTCAACAACACAATCCTCCATAGCTGCCTCAGAAAACTGGGTCTCAAACAGTGATGTAGAGTCTCCATGAAGGCCTCCATCAAAACCTGCAAAAAAGAGGGGAAACAACACGGGAACAATCAGCTAACTTGCCTAGCGCTGACAAAATACCCATTTGCAAAACAACTAAATCAAATGCAGCTCACTTATACACAGAACTCTAGTTCACTAAAGAACAGAATGCAGCACACTCACGTAAAAGGAGAACAGCTCACATATAAAAAATAATGCAGTTCACTCATCCAAATCAATATGGCTCACTTATACAGAAACTAAAGCTCACTTATCCAAAAACTGAAGCTCGCTTATCAAGAAACTGAATATCGCTAACACAACAATTACATAGCTCGCCAATCTCAAAATACGCACTTCAACGGCACACTGAAAACTAATGCCTAAGATGGGGAAGCAAGCAGTAAAATAAAATAAAGGAGAGGAATCATAACCTTTATCTTCAAAAATTAAAAGTAACGATAGATCCAAGGAACACTTCGATGATTTCAGCCAGCTGTAGAGCATGGCCTTTCTGATGTAGCCAATGTACTCCACCCCAAACTGAGCAACTCGAATCCCATCCCATGTCTGCAAGAATTGGAACATATAGAATCCACAATCACGCCTGGAAAAAAACAAAAACATTATAAAAAACAATTGGGGAATGGGGGGAGGGGAGCTACACAAAACATACCCATTTGGCTGAATTGGGACAACGACATGTTTCAACGAAAAGCCATCAAGTGTCGGAGAATTCAGTGGCTCATTGGAACTTGCACTACCTTCTTTCCATGCACGCCTGATATTTTTAACCATCCACCTGAAAACCCTGTTTGCTTCAGGGCTGCCAGGTTTATTGAGCGAGTCAAGAAATTCAAATCGTCTTTCCTTCAGATTCAAGGCAACTACACAATAATAGCCAACAATTTCGCCTTGCTTCATGTTTGGAGGATCAAATGTTGCAAACAGGATCTGTTGGGAGTAAAATATATATATATATATATGTTATGCTCTCAGCCAACACAATAAAACCAACACACACAAAATGATTTCGCACACAAAAAACATTACTCACCATATCCTTTTTATCGACACGTTCCTCAGCTTTTGACGAGAACATCAATTTCACTGACCTGCCTACACTACTGCCATTCCAAATACTTGTCTGGCAACACAAAAAAAAGTGAAAAAGCAAACAGGTCATCACACGAAAAACGAAAAGAGAATAAAACAACAAACAAAAGTTATGCATGCTTACACAAATATGGTACGGGACAACCATCGTCGAAGATCCTTTAAACTTATCTACTAGTAACGAAACCCCAAAATCTACAAGGCGGGTAGTCAGCATCCCTTTCGCCCAAAAAGATTCACCAACTTCAGCAATGGGAATATCACCCAAGTCAGTTACAAAAGCAACCAGGTCCCTGATTTTTTTTTTTGAAAAACTGCAACATAAGATACTACCAAAAATAACAAGAATGAAAAAGGGCAAAAATTGCGATTAGAAAAATACATATTAACAAAAAAAATTAGAGTTCAAAAAATGTCATACTTCTTCTTTCTGTCCTTCTGAGCCCTGGTAACAGCAGTGTACAACTCATTGTATCTTTTCAGAAGAGCTGGATCAGTGCACGAGGGTGTCACAACAGCAAGTTCATCATCTGCAATAAATCAAAGAAACAAGTAAAAAGATGAAGTTCACTTATAGAATTTGAAAATTTTCATACAGATGCCAACTTAAGAAAGATAAAGTTCACTTGTATGCAAAGGAAAAAAATGCTACATAGCAACTACTTCGAAAACAGTAACAAAAAGAACTTCACTTATCATAAAACATGTGATATGTAGCTACCATAGAAATTAAAAATGACAAAGAAAAACGTGAAGTTCACTTTTTGAAACAAAATACTTGCCTTCAGTGTCAGAGTCTTCGTGCTGTTGCTCTTCAGAGGAGACCAAAACAGTTCCATCAGTAGGCTGCGCTGAAATCACCGTAGGCTCATTGGACTGGCGTACTGTGTCGACATCAGTGTGGTATGCATTTTGACCAGTCCGGACAACCGCAACGTCCTCGGATAACTCATCCACATGAGGCTCCACACTGAAAACACCAAGAACATCCTCGGCGGCCAAACAAACAGGAGAACCAGCAACACTATCAACAGAAACAACATTCTCCTGCAGCTTTTCAATATCAACATCAACATCTTCATGCCGAATAGGGGCAACAGCCGGATCGGATTCCTGAGCTACAGAAGCTTCTGCACTCTCACCAATTGCCGATACAGAAACCCTTACACTGTCACCACCAACAACAACACAACCCTCCTGGTTCACATCAGCACGAACAACGTCAACCGATTCATAAACTTCTACATTTTTCTCTGCAGACTGCAAAAAGTCAAAGAAAAAAGGCAGTGAGAACAAAAATGAGCGAGAGCAACAACATGCAGCTCACTTACGTAAAACAATGCAGTTCACCAACAGAACAACATGCAGCTCACTTATGCCAAAGACTGCAGCTCACTCATGTCAAACACTGCAGCTCACTTACGTAAAACAATGCAGTTCACTAACTAAACAACATGCAGCTCACTCATGCAAAGACTGCAGCTCAGTTACGTAAAACAATGCAGTTCACTAACTGAACAACATGCAGCCCACGTATGTCAAAGAATGCAGCTCACTTATGCCAAAGAATGCATCTCACTTATGTAAAACAAATGCATTTGACTAAACAGAACAACATGCATCTATCTTCTACCAACAAGATACATCGATTACAAAAACAATAGTACAAAAAGTCATTCCACTAAACCTTCTCAGCAACAACATCTAGAGGGGACGACGCATCAGCCAAGTGATCGTCCTCCCGAAAGCCATCGTCAGGATCCTGGTGCACATCACAATCTGCAGCTCCAGTCTACGACATAGAACAAAACAACATGAAAATAAGATGGTAATGAACATAATAACAAACAAAACTTCAACTATGCAAAAGCAGTCCACATGTTACAATCATGAGAAAATACAAGTTTGACAAGAGAAAACACAGCGGACTAGACATAAGTGATGGGAGAAGAACTTATACCCGATCAATCCCATCGTCCCGAGATGCATGAACATCAGAAGATTCCACTCCAGCCTACAACCAAAAAAATCAAAGACACAAGATAAGAAAATATATAACTGACAAAAAAAACTACAGATCTAGGAGCAGTCCACATAATACACAAATGAGGTACAAAGGACAAATAAAAGGAAAACATACATTTTCAGCGTCAGCACCAGCGTCCTGTCGGTCCATTTCATTCAAAATGTGCTCAGCATCCTTCTCAAACCGAGCGCAGTTTTCATCTTGCGACTGCTTCAACTGAGCATACGAAGACCAAATATTCGTCACCGCAATCTCCAAGCCTTCAACCACACCACGATCAAAGTTGTGTGCAGCCACAATTTCTTCTTCGCGGGGGCCGTGGCCAGCAGGGAAAAAATCCAGCAACTGTCCTCAACCTATCACCAGAGGTTGGCAAATCTTCTGTTAACTTGATAACCTTCTGAAGAAGCTCATCAATCTCCTTGTGTTTTTTGCCGCCAACAAACGTCTGATCAGAAGTGCTTCTAGTATTAGAGATCCGACCAGCCGTGAAACCCTGGGTAGGCGGCAGTTGGCTACAGATAGGCTCATGGAACCTAGCAGGACTGCTAGGCCCTGCACCAGAGCTATCACATAAAAGTGCAACTGGACGATTGTAGACAATATCCCCTGACGCCTTCCACTGCAAAAAACGAAAGAAGGGAAAGAAGTTCACATGTGAATACTAGAAGGTTCAGATTTCTCATGACGGCAAAAATAGAAAGACGCTATTCCTAAAACAAGGATAACAGAAAAAAACAATTAAAAAACGAATGCACTAACCGACAGCATCCGCATCTTCGTCAGCATCAACACGCGGCCGCTTATGTTGAGTCTTAGATGGACCACAATCTTTCCGTCTCCCAGACTGAGCATTCCTCACAACATCAGCATGAACAAAGTCATCGTCGTTGGACTTGGGCTCATCATCAACATATGGCCTCTTCCGTTGCGTATCCTCCCCCATCAGCTTCAACAGTTCTCTTACTGAGGTTCTTCTCCATGCAAGCAACACGGGGACTGCGCCGAGGAGTACTACCTTGCTCAGCAACAGAACTCAGACTCTTCTTCTGCACAACACCCTGCTTGACATTACCAAATTTCACACTCTTGGTAGCATCTGCAGATCTCCTCTACTTCTCTATCTCCTCATACTTCTTGGTATCACTTTCAAACCTCAACAACTTCTTGCATTTCTTCGATTCATAAGCATGGAGCTGTGCATGGACCATCCACTCCTGCATAACTTCCTCTGTACCGTCAATAGATTGTGACTGTGTTTCAGACAACACGGGCCACCTAAAGCTCTGGTCAGAGCTCACACCAACGACACCCTCTGCAAAATAATGGTCAATCAAGTGAGTAACCTCCTCAAACCCAGGCACCCCAGCAAAAAAAATCAGTCGCTGCATTGAAATGAAGTTTAACTATGGTCAGCAAGAAGTGCACAAATGAACAAATGCAGTTCACCTATCCATAAAATGCAGTGCTTCATACAAAAAACATAATAAAGGAAAAAATATCCTTGAAAAAAATCACCAACTCCATGTTTGATCCCAAAAAATGTCTGACTAACTTCACAAAGCCATCAGCAATTTGTACAACATCAAATAAAGCAGCATATACAATAAACAAAAAGCATGCACATCAAAAATAGCAAGTATATAAATGATTAATAATATAGTTCACAATTCACACACACAATTATTTTGCAGTTTGCACAACATCAAATAAGCAGCACATACAATAAACAAAAGAATACACATAAAAAATAGCAAGTATATAAAATGAACAATAAAGCAGTACACAATTCACACACAGGAATGTAGTTTACAAGAAACACAACGATACAAACAAGTTGCCAAAACTAAAATAAGGAAAAGAACAAGAACATACCAGAAGGAGGAGCCACACTAATAGGGGAGGTTTCAATTGGTGAATTAACTTCAGGGCTAGCCTGACCACGATGATCCTTACCACCAGGACAACGCGAGCCAATCGGCGAATCTATAGGAATGCATTCAATAAAATGTCAGGAATAAACAAAATTATTACCTAGTGCATTCAGAAATAAACAGCATCATTACGGTCAGTGTCAACAAAATTATCTAGTGCATTCAATAAAGCAGAAACAAAATTAATAAAATTAAAACAACAAAAATGTCAGGAATGCTGAGAACTAACACAGCAAAAATGAATCTACAGGATGACCAAGACACAACATAAACAAGGGGAAGCCAGCAGTCCACATACCTTGATCTCCTGCATCTGCTTTGCTTGGCGAAGACATGGTGTTTGCGTGGCGAGCAAGGACGGCGTGATGAATACCAGCAACAAAAAACGAGGAAATCCGGCGAAACCCTAGATACACCTTGCTCTGCCCACGGAACCCACGCGAGTATCGGCTCCAAACCAAGAACAAATCGCCTGCTTACGAAAACGAACTACATCAGCAAAAAATGCAGCCGCTACGAGAATCGAACAACTAGATTTGGGGACGATCACGACCGAGGGGATGAGAGGCGCACCACAACCGAGGGGGATGAGCGGCGGCGGTGGCGGACAGGGGGGGAGCGGAGCGGGGTGCGGAATAGAGAAATCTGCAGCAACGTACCGATAAAAGGAATCCCGGGCGCGGACGGATGCTGTGGAAGATGGCGGTTGCCGCGGGCGACGGTGGTTGCTGCGCACAACGGCAGTTTCTACGGGGGTGGCTAGTTGCTCCGGGCGGCACTGGAAGAGAGGGGAGAGCGGAGAAGTGGGAGAGCGTGGGAGGGACGCGTGAGAGCGGCACGTGGAAAGAGCTGCACAAACGGGCCGCCCCGTAACGGCCCGGCTAATTTAGAAGGGGCCGTACCCAGCCCATCAACAAAAGCCGAGTAACAGCACACACGAGGGCCGATATGACAGGCCGGCCAAAGTAATTGAAGCTCACTTGTAGGGAAGTAGCAGTCCACCTCTACACAAAGGAAACACTTGCAGTTCACCTTTATTTCTAGTTAAATCTTTAAAATATCACACAGTTCAGTGTGAGAAAACAAAATGTGAGTTCCCTGGAAAATACAGTCAGACCTCACAAAAAAAATTAAGTAAAAACTGGATGAAACTAGATGCAGTTCACTACGAACGACAATGACGCTCGGACAAACACAGAATAAAGTACACATAGTTCATAAACACAGTTCCGTCGATAAAAACTATGCACGTGCGGAGATAACATGTCAAAAAAAATAAGACCTTCTATAAATGAATGTCCACAACAAAAAAAATTGGGGGAAGGACCCCCCCCCTCACCATGCCTCAAGGCCAGGAACTGCAGTTCGTTCACATAAAATATTGCAGTCCGCATAATTCAATAGTGCAGTGCGCCGTGTTCAACAAAGAAGTGCGGTTACAGCTAAAATGCAGTTCGGCAACTGAATCAGGTTATCTGTACCGCCTATAACATACTAAAACATTGCATGCCTGGAGATACAGCGGTGGTTAACAATATTACTGATGAAAATTATTAAAAAAAAATACGATCAGAAAAACCACGATCACAGACGACCCCCACTCCGAGCGGTTCCATCGCTAAAAAGTCACGATCGCAGACGCAAACCAACCCACGATCTGCACAACCGCATCGTCAGGGATATCGTGCAGTTCTTCCTTTGCCGCCATCCCGCCCTTAAATTCAGACCTCCGCTAGGGCTTTCTCATCCACAACAACCGAAAATCGCCATTGCGCTGCCACCACTTCCCTCCCACTCATCCAGGCCATGGTGTTCACCAAGGAGTTCAAGGAGGTGCAGGCCCACGGCAACACCATGTTGCACGTGATCCACACCAACGACTTGCAGAAGATGGCGACCACCATCTAGCAGTACGAGCGCCACCTCCAGTTCCAGCACCACAAGATCATCGGAGTTGATGTGGAGTACACCAAGGAGGAAGAACCATACCAGAAGGCCGCTCTCGTTCAGCTTTCCGTCAGCAAGGATCATCCTGTGCTGCTCTTCCAACTCAGTGCCACCGACGACAACTGCACCAGGTTTGACAAATTCCTCGCCGACCCCAGGTACACGTTTGCTGGCTTCTCCATCGACGGCGACATAGAGAAGCTCCAGCGAGTCGGGCTGGAGATCGCCAACTTCGTCGACATCCAGAAGGAATGGAGGGTGCCTACAACGACCAAGCCGCTGGACTCCCTTGCAGACGTCTCCGGCATCCTCGTCGACGACTACTACAACAACATGAAGAAGAAGATGACGGACGCAGAACACAAGCACTGGGAGTGCATGCCCCTCACCATGAGGCACATCAAGTACGCGGCAAAGGACGCTAACGCCGCGTACAAGATATGGAGCCGCCTCACCATCACCCAGGAAGGGTTCCGCCGGGCAAAACTCGAGAAGGAGAAGTCCAAGAAGCGTGCCCGGCCCTGGGGCTACTAATGAAAGAGGTGGTGCCGGCCATGAAAGTATCTAGAAGATAGCCGTGCCATTTTAGATTTCTCATCAGATTTTCTTTCTGTCAAGTTTGTAGTTTGCTTCTGGTAAATTTAGGTTTGCTTGTGATGCAATTTGCTTTGCAATCATGCAGTTTGCTTATGTTATGAACAAGTTTATTTCTAGTACAATGTTGCAGTTCTCTGTTAGAATATGCTGCAGTGCACTAAAAAATATAAACATTCCAAAAGAGTGTGTGATTCGGATACCGCACAAAGCTGGTGCACATGGCAGTGCACAAACGAACAAACATGCAGTGCAGAATGTTCATAGATACAGTTCACAACGTTCTAACAAAGCAGTGCACAATCTATAATAAAAAAACACAAGTACGTACGAAAAAAAAGTGACCGCCGAGGTGCAACATGGCCCTATCCAGTCTCGTACTAAGACAGCGCCCATAGATATCCATAGGCGAGTCTGTTCTAAGACACGATGCATGGGGGCCAGGAAGACTAGGGCCCACAGGTCAGCAGGCGGGAGGGCAGCAAGCGTCGTGTGTAAGCGCCCAATCAGTATCAAGAGGAGTTCGAAAGGGTTGCCTCACCAGGGCTTATAAACAGATCGTGGGCGCTCTCGGTAGGCGAGTTGGGACTAAACTTTAGCGCATACACACTGCACAGAGCGAAGCAGCCGTGCACGCAGGCCTACCTAGGCGGGATGTGACTTACTCCCAAACAGG
Organism: Elymus sibiricus; assembly: GCA_039707655.1. NCBI lineage: Eukaryota > Viridiplantae > Streptophyta > Magnoliopsida > Poales > Poaceae > Elymus > Elymus sibiricus. The sequence goes on from CM077674.1 coordinate 210,917,247, forward strand.
CCCAACGCATTATCACATTGCACGGCCCACTAAATAGAATAAAGACTCAAAAAATAAAAAGAGAGAGGCATTACAATGCAGTGCAACTGCAGTTCGCTCACATAAAAGATGTAGGAAGCTGCGAAGTCACAGCAGGGATGCAGTCCACAGGAATCCAACAATGAAGTGCGCTATGCTGAAGCAAGAAGTGCGGTCAGTTTCGCACTGCAGTCCATTTTCAACTAAATTGCAGTGCGGTTACCTACAAGATTGCATACCCACAAATTTAGATCGCTATTATTTATAAAAAATTTAAAAAAAATCCAGCCATGAAAAAAGCAGTGCACTTACATTTGTATGAAATTTGGTATCTGATCTAATGCAGTGTACTCAGAAAAAAATCAGTTACATGCAATGCAGTTTCTCAACAGAGGCAGTCGTTTTATATGTTCCAAGTGGTGCAAATAGTATGAAAAATCACCAAACAGAAAAATGTCAGTTCTACCAGTTGTGTGCGGGAAAAAAGTGGTGCGACCGTTTTAGATTTCGAGGCCACTAACAGCGCCTCCACGACGCAGAGCCTCTCTGCAGTTGCCATGAAATATCCCACACCACCACCCCACCACGTCCTGTAGCAAACCGCCATAGAAAACACAATTCAGAAGAACTTCAATCGTCCCCAAAATACCCATTGCCGCTTCTTCACCCACTCTCTTTCATCAACCTCTCTCTCCAAAACAAACGCGAGACAGCAGAGGACAGCCATGGCCAATGCACCTCTGTACAAGCGACGTCGCAGGTACACCAGGGAGCTCCACGACGTCGAACTCCACGGCAACCACAAGCTCCATGTCGTCTGCACAAGAAAGGGTCCTCATGTGGACAAGATGATGTCCACGCTCAGGAGGAAGCTCAGCGGCATGCCCGTCAAAACCGTCGGCGTTGATGACGAGTACACGCACTACGAGGAGCCATAGAAGGTAGCCGTCCTACAGCTATGCGTAGAACACGAATGCCTTGTCTACCACATCTCTGCGGCTAAAGACAGGTGAGAATGATTATCAATCTGTAGTATTGGTTGTCAATTTCGATTTTTAATTTTCTTCATCGCAAATGCCCTTATAGAATGATACATATATAATTTATAGAAGGATAAAGAAACCTGGATTCTCACTACTTTAAAGCATTGCATAGCCTTTGGTGGTACTGAATAACTTGTACAGTCTCACTATAAACAAAACTCATATTCAGTCTATACCAACAACTTGCAGGCCCCTGGAACTGTAGGAATTCCTCATGAATAAAGAATACACCTTCGCCGGATTCGCCATTCAAGGAGACAAAAGAAAGCTGAAGCTATCTGGCTTGGAGATCAACTCCGACAACTACATTGATATTCAAGTGGAATGGAGAGATCCATACAACAAAAAGAGATATGACTCTTTGGCTGATGTTGCTAGCAGCGTGATCGAAAATCACTACATGGACATGAAGAACAAAATCAACCGTTAGGAAGACCATACTTTATGGGGGTTCTGCCCGCTGCCAGAGAAGCTTATCAAGTACGTAGCAATAGATGCATTCGCCAGCTATGATTCATGGAAACGCATCGACGATATTGTCATGGGACTACAGAGGGCAAAGGAAGAAAAAGAAAAGAAGAAGAACAAAGATGTAATTCCATACAGCAACTAGAAATGAACAAACAAAAGAAGTCTGAGAGTTGCTAGGTTTAGTTTCATTTTGCTTAAATAGTGGTGTCCCTTGTTTCCTGTTGCTAGGTTTTGCTTATGTCAGCTCCAACAAGCTTGCTAGTTTGCGAACAGAAAAATGCCGCTGAACTTCAGCACTAGTTAGTTAAGGAGTTTGTATTCAGACAAGTATGTTCAATTCAAGGTGATTAAAAACACATTTGCAAACAATAATGTGTGACACACAAACATACTACATACATCACAACAGATTCAAAAATATCATTACACAAAACATTAAACACAAACGATAAAACAGCATTGGATAGACAGCACAGAAGGAAAGGGACATGTAGTACACAAGCAGAGTACAAGCAGTTCACACTATAGACAAATGCAGTGCGAAGAAGATATACATGCAGTGCACCAGAAGAATTCCACATATGCAGTGCACAAAGAAGGCACATGTAGACCAGAATGATAATAAACAAAGAGCATAACAATCTATACAAAAATGCGCAGAAATAAAATGGGAGACAATACAAAACATATACAGCCTGAATCTGTCCCCCCCCACTATAGACTAACACGGCAGTGCGCTTGGTTGACAGGCGCAGTGCGGTTATTGTCGGGGCCAGATTTCGGGGAAATAAAATCCCAGAAATAACCCCTCGTGTCATCACCAGCGCCAAGATCATTTTTACTGGTGGACACGTCCTTGATACAGATTACCAAGCAATTACAAGAATTGGATACAAGACCATAAAGGCCTAATGATACAACAATGATTTCTAACAGCGGATGGTGGAGGCGGGTAGCGGATCTCCATCCCTGGTGGGGCTCCAGTTCCACTCTCCTAATCGTGATCTAGCCAAGACAATAGCCAGGGACAAGCCAGTGAGTACGTTTGAATGTACTCACAAACATCATAAACAAAAGATATACCGAATGCAACAGAGAGCATATGGTCATGATGAACTAAATTATATGCATATGCTGACTGATACTAAAGCATGGCATGATAAATAACGATACGGTGTTGATGGATAAATATATAAGCTTAGTAATGAACCAAGGAAATAAAATGGAACATCGGGCGTTGGACCGCCCGAGGAATTCCAAGAAAAATGCCAAACAGGTGTCTGAATGCGACGCCTCGAGAGGTCTTGAAAAGAAGTGCCAAACGGATGTCTAAATGCAACGCCTCGAGAGGTCTTGAAAAGAAATGCCAAACGGGTGTCTGAATGCGATGCCTCGAGAGGTCTTGAAAAGAAATTAGTATCCAGGTGGATTAACCATCCCAAGAGATACTCAAAAAAATAGAAATGAGTATCCAGGTGGATTAACCATCCCAAGAGATACTCAGAAAGAGTAGAAATGAGTATCCAGGTGGACTATCCATCCCAAGAGATACTAAAAAAATAGAAATGAGTATCCAGGTGGATTAACCATCCCAAGAGATACTCAGAAAAAATAAAAATGAGTATCCAGGTGGATTAACCATCCCAAGAGATACTCAGAAAAAATAGAAATGAGTATCCAGGTGGATTAACCATCCCAAGAGATACTCAAGGTTGCACATAAGAGAAAAAGGTTAGTCCACAATAATATTCATGGTAACAATAATATTCATGTTAACAATAATATTCATGATAGCATCCATAGTGACAATAATCATCCTGCAAAAGTGAATCACGATCAATTTAATTATTTCCTCCAAAGACCGACACTAAGACCGACACTTGACCAACCCAGACTGTAGTCCTTAACCGCGGACATGGCTATTCAAATAGGTTTTAAAACTCTGCAGAGGGTGTACTATTTACCCACAAGTAAAGGATTTCTTTAGCCAACACCGAGACGCTGGCTAATTCCCATTACGGTCATTGGGATGAAAACACACCTGACCAGCACACACTAGCTTAACCGTTTTGATGCTCGGAATCACCCAAGGCATCACTCCGGAAAAACTCTAAGACGGGGAGACCATCGTCTTGAATAGCATGGGATCACAATTTATAACGCGCGGATTACAAGGGGTGCCCCCCTCTTGGCCCAGCCGGATACACCCATGCCCCCTGACCAGGTGACATGCCTACCAGAGGCCTCTGGTATCTTTCACCATGGCCTCTCTGTACAGTGTGTGCAATGAAAGTGGTTAACAACTTACCGAACTGTACCCTACCTGTGGCAGGGACAAGTGGCAACACGAAACAAGTATGGGGGTTACTGGAACAAGACTCGATCTACGGTCGACTCAGGAGGTTTAAGTTTTCCTATAGTGGTTAGCACAATATACTTCCTTGGTAGTACCCAACAGGGTCACCACTTGGCATGTCCCAACATGCCCTCACTGATCATTCTCGTCACAACGAGATTTCAGTCTAACGGTCACTTTTCTCGTGACTGATTCTTTCCTGCAGATTAGTCCGGACCAACCTAGGCATATGTGACATGTGGAAATAACCATACTCACTCATACTTCATGTTTAAATGAAGATAAAAATATTTTCAAGGGATCATGCATGTATAACTAGCAATATGCAAATTTTATTTGAATTCAACATATTCATAATTCAATTATTCTTGCAAACAATTAACCATGCATTCACCATATCAAGTCTTCAAATTGCTTGCCTTGAGCATGCAGAAAGATTTGGTGCACTCCAAAACTTTGAAACTTTTATCTTCCCTCCATTTTCCTATTTTCAAAATATTGCAATTACCACATAATTTAAAAACAGTACAAAAAAGTAGTTAGGAATTTTTTTTAAATAAATACTAAAATAAACTAGATGAAAAATGAAGAATAACAGAAAAAGAATCAAATCATTTGGAGTTGTGGTTAAAAAGTTAGAGCTAGTCAAAGTTGTGGTCAAAATCTATTTTTAAATAAAACATAAAAAGAAAACGGTTCAGTGAAGTTTACGCTTTCCAGTGGAGAAAACGTACTTTCGTGAATGCGTCTTCACTTAACAGCGCATGCGTGACTGATGGGTCACTGACAGTGGGCCCCCTCGGCCAGGTTTGACCTTGGGTCAACCTCACGCTCGGGAACAGGGTCGAGCTCCTGCCGACGACGATTGCCGGCGGGCGGCGGCACCTCTCGGGGAGCTGACCACATGTGCGTGCTCAGGAGATCAAGACGATCCTCTGGGTACTTGTCTCGGCCTCTGGGGTGGACGGACTCGCCAGCGGCGAGCTCTCCCGAGAAGCTCTGGCGGCGGCGAATTGGGGCTTTCGCCCATGGTGGCTCCCAAGCAAAATAGAGAGGGGGGATGGGTTTGCTGGACCATGAGGGAACTATTGGTGAAGAGAACAGAGTGGGGGAGGCTCTGGTTGCACCGAGTTTGACCGGAGCGTGGTGACAGGTGCCTCGGACGGAGTCGAGGAAGATGACGCTCCCGGGCTCTTCTGGTGCCACGGGGGTTGATTGAGAGGGTCAGATGGAGGCGTGGTCTCGCCGCTGGCCTCGGGGTGGCTTTTATAGCGAGGGCGAGGTCAGTTCACGGGTTCCAAAAGATGGCCAAGGTGGCGGTAGCCATTAATGGCGAAGGAGAACGGTGGCGAGGCCGTTGGGTAGGTGAGGTGGTCGGTGGTCTGCAGCTGGTCTCCAAGTGAACTGGAGGGCTCAGGGGAGCACCAGGTGGCCCGGATGGCGCCGTCCACAGCAGACTGCGGCGGCGGCCATTGATGGCAGACGAGGGCGGTGGCGATGGTCAGCGTGGCCGGAACGTGGCCAGTGGGGGTCGGCGAGGGCAGTGGCAGCCGCAGTGAAGGAGGGGCGTGCTGGCTGGCTCAAATTTGAGCCACGCGTCCTGGGCGGTGCTGACAGTGATGGGTGGCGGCGCTGGACGGCGGCTGGCCGGCACTGGCCGGTGCCAGGGGTGAGCTCCGGGGTGGAGAGGTGGTGGCTGGTGCAGGTGGCTAGCAGGGGAGCGAGGCAAGCTAGGGGAGGCAGCAATGGGGTCGGCAGGGCTCGGGCGCCGTCGGGTGCAGCCCGGGCGCTCTGGCCACGCCCAGTGCACGCACACAGCATGCTCGACAAAATGCCAGAGTGGCCTAAATGGTTCCAATGCAAGCGAAATTTAGTAGAGTAGGGCTCCTCTAGATGGCAAAGCTGGTGGACATGCTAGTTTGGCCAGATGATCAAGTTCCTAATGTAGTTAAGAGAGATAACAAATTCCTGTCATGCCCACAAGGTATTTGACAGAATGCTAGGGCCATTTAGAAAATTCTTATGGAAGTGATACTTGGCAGAATGGTGTCTCCTTGGATGTTAGTGATGATGGTGAAGTTGGTTTGTGAAAAGAGGAAACTTGCTAGTGCAAGTTTGCAAGAATTTCAGCTCTGGACAGAAACTACAGGGAATTATTTGGGAAATTTCCAAGATGCAAATGGAGTTGATCTTCTATACTTAAGAGTTTGGTTGGAAGGACTATAAGTGGGAAAATTTTCAAAACTGTTTGATGAAGGAAAATTAGGGTTGCAGTTCAGTGCTCAAGCTGGACCAGAATTGAAAAATGGAAGTTGTGCTCAAAATTTTCAAAAGACCAAGTTGGGTTTTTGCATAAAAGTGATCTATAGGCATCATATGACCCCTAATAATTTTTGTGGAATTTTAAAAGAATTATTTGAAATAGTTGTAGTGCAACAGAAACATTCCAAAGCTGGAAAATGCTATTAAAGAATTATTTTGGGCAAGTTTTATTATGAAAATATTTCCTACTGTTATTTAAAGTATAAATGAAATGATTTAAGAAAACTACCAAAGCCCATAATATTTTACAAAAATTTCTATATGGAGGGATGAATTTTGGAAAACAGAAAAGACTCTGACTTTATTAAAAGACCTAATATAAATCTAAATTTTATTTCTGGCCAAATTTTACTTAATAAGAATATGGTTAAATTTGTGGGGTGTTACAGTTATTCTGTCCCCCCCCCACCAAACCCGAACAACCCCCCACCCACCCCTAAGATAGATAGTGGGGTCACGGATGTAACGGACTCGCCTACGCATGCGACGCCGCGGCATGCCGCGTCATCACCTGCTCCGGCTCGTTCCTGGCTCGGCCTCGCCGGGGGTGGGGGAGGAGGGTCCCGACCCCCGTCCCCCACCCCTGGCTCGGCCTCGTGCTAACACGGCAGTGCGCTTGGTTGATAGGCAAAGTGCTGTTATTCTGTTTCCCCCCCCCCCACCAAACCCGAACAACCCCCCACCCACCGCTAAGATAGATAGTGGGGTCACGGATGTCACGGACTCGCCTACGCATGCGACGCCATGGCATGCCGCGTCGTCGCCTGCTCCGGCTTGTTCCTGGCTCGGCCTCGCCGGGGGTGGGGGAGGGGGGGTCCCGACCCCCCTCCCCCACCCCTGGCTCGGCCTCACGCTAATGCGGCAGTGCGCTTTGTTGACAGGCGCAGTGCGGTTATACTGTCCCCCCCACCAAACGCGGACAACCCCCCACCCACCCCTAAGATAGATAGTGGGGTCACGGATGTCACGGACTCGCCTACGCATGCGATGCTGTGGCACGCCGCGTCGTCGCCTACTCCGGCTCGTTCCTGGCTCGGCTTCGCCGGGGTGGGGGCATCCCGACCCTCCCTCCCCACCCCCGGCTCGGCCTCGCGCTAACGCGGCAGTGTGCTTGGTTAACAGGCACAGTGCGGTTATTCTGTTCCCCCCCACCAAACCTGAACAACCCCCACCCACCCCTAAGATAGATAGTGGGGTCACGGGTATCACGGACACGCCTACGCATGCGACGCCGTGGCACGCCGCATCGTCGCCTGCTCCGGCTCGTTCCTGGCTCGGCCCCGCCAGGGGTGGGGGAGGGGTGTCCTGACCCCCCTCCCCCACCCCCGGCGAGGCCGAGCGCTAACGCGGCAGTGTGCTTGGTTGACAGGCAAAATGCGGTTATTCTGTTCCCCCCCCCACCAAACACGAACAACCGTCCACCCACCCCTAAGATAGATAGTGGGGTCACGGATGTCACGGACTCGCCTACGCATGCGACACCGCGGCACGCCGCGTCGTCGCCTGCTCTGGCTCATTCATGGCTCGGCCTCGCCGGGGGTGGGGGAGGGGGGTCCCGACCCCCCCCCCACCCCTGGCTCGGCCTAGCGCTAACACGGCAGTGCGCTTGGTTGACAAGCGAAGTGCGGTTATTCTGTTTTCCCTCATCCACGCAACGCTCGTTAAAAAATGAAATCAAAAAATATGAGGAGGGACTGCAGTTCAGTTATATACAGAAATGAAGTGCGGTTGAAAAAAACAACATGGAAATGTAGTGCCATTCCTTGCTAAAGATGAAAAAGAGACGGCGACAACAGCACTATTGCAAGTAAAACACACGTTGACGAACCGGATTTCACATAAAAAAATCATGTACGTAAATAAAATACACCCAGTTTCATCGAAGTACTGCTGCAAAAAATAGACGTGCCATAAAAAGTAGCATCCATACACATTATTTGCACAAACATGATCTACCTTTAGACATCACACAGTACACACCCTAAAAACTAGCTTTCGTCCAAATCATTAACATGGATATGCCTAAGACTGTTACTGCGAACGCTACTGCGACTGGGAAGAAAGCCCAAGGCTATTGATCAGCTCGCGGAGCTCAGGCGGCATGTCTTCAATGACCAACATGTTGGAAGGATGGAAAATCAGCTGGTAAAGGTACTCCGCCTTCCAATCTTCGACAGCAGCCTAAAATAATTGAAATTGCAAACAAATGATTGAAGGACATGATGTAAAACAAAAATTAAAACGTAAAGAAAAAACACTAACAAAAAAGAGAATCAAAAAAGTATTACATCGCATTTAGAAAAAAATTCGACCATGCGCTCGCCGTCAAACTGCTGCGACATCCTCAGAACATAGAGTCCACACTCATTTGATCCCTGTTCTGGCGTGGCCGGGAAAAAGGGCTTCTCTGACAATTTAACCCAGTCAGGGAGCTTCTTCGAGTTATACAACTTTTCATCGTGAACCCTCTTCAACAATAGAGTCATCCTCGTCATCTGGCAAAGGAAAAATGCGGCCACAAAGCCAAAAACACACGTTACAAATCAATACACAAAGGTAAAACAAAAAACAGAGAAGTTATATTAATAAGTTATTTCTATTCAGACGATGCAACTATATGTTCTCCACACGATCTGAATGGTCTTTCTTTTAATGCATGCAATCCCATCTACAAAATCGTTTTATCACTCTTTTAGTCAGCTAGGTGGTGGCAGAACATGAAGTTCTCTGTCACAGATGTTGTAGTGCACTGTAATAGCAAGTGCAATGCTATGAGTACTAACAACGTAGTCATGATTGGTTTATCACTCTTTTAGCCAGGTTGGTGGTGCGAGAAATGCAGTTCTATCTTACAGATACTTCAGTCCACCGTATTAGCAAGTGCCGCGCTATTAGTAGTAACAATGTAGTAAGAATGGTCAAAACTTTGCCATACCAATTCAGTGCAGTCTGCGTGGTACTCAGACCTGCGCCACTTTGTCACCTGATCAGGATGGCCAGTGTACCGCCTCGTGTCATGAATATCAATGGTCTCGCGATGGCGGTTCATCGTGTACAGGGAGTAATGTCCATCCTTAAAGTGCAGAATCAAAGTCTGTCGGGGGGAGATACATACGGGAAGGGACAACAAATAGAAAATCAATGAAGTTCATTCCACACATCGCTATAAAGGAAATGCAACAAGGAAGAAGAAGATGATGGAAACAGTGGCCTTACTAGTTTTGCATCGAGCAGGTTATCATCACCAACAAAAAACTTGAACTGATTAGCCGCATCATCCAAAATAAATGGGCTATGCACAACCGGCAACACAGGGTATCCTTCTTCATTTTTCTTCACAATAGTTTCCATTTGAAGAACATACTGCATATAAAAAAAATGAGACATGCAAAAAAAATGCACGCAGAGACATAAAAAATTCAGTACAAAAGAAGAAAATAAACAAAAGCAAAAAAAGATGACAGCATACACATTTACCGTGATGAATAAAGGTGAAAGTAGCATACGTTCGCTAGAACGATAAACTAAACTCATCTCAGGTTCTTGCTTCCAGTACTTAATGACAAAATCCATGAGATACGAGTCCATGAAAGATCCTTTACCAAATGTGTTAAAAATATAGTCAACACTGGTTGATTCGATTTCATCAAAAGAACCTTTCACCATGAAGAGCGCACTTCTGCGGAAAAGATATCACAAGAGACACATACACAGATGGGGTCAAAAATAAAGTTCAAAACAAAAACTAAACAAACAAAAGGATGAAGGACAGCCACATAGAACTTACTCTTTGTACTTGGTCCTGAAATCTTGGCTGAGAACGAGATCCTTTATTTGCCTCGCCTCATTAAGATGTCTGAACCTGGGAGGCTTCAACTTCTCTATAGAGCATCTTAACTTATGAGGCCTCTCTACTGCCCTCTTGTTCGAAATTACAACAACCTCACCACTCGTGTCAGGATTGACCGCTGCACTTCTAGTCCTCCTAGTAATGCGTGGAAGCGGCATCACAAAATCGTCATCATCAAGATCACATATCTCACGTGAAGAGTTAGGTGGAGCTTCCTTTCCACCATTAGGTCCAGATGAAACACCCGTGTTCACACCAACTCCAGCCAAAGAAGCAGAATTATCAGGAGAGATCTCAACAACACAATCCTCCATAGCTACCTCAGAAAACTGGGTCTCAAACAGTGATGTAGAGTCTCCATGAAGGCCTCCATCAAAACCTGCAAAAAAGAGGGGAAACGACACGGGAAGAATCAGCTAACTTGCCCAGCGCTGACAAAATACCCATTTACAAAACAACTAAATCAAATGCAGCTCACTTATGCACAGAACTCCAGTTCACTAAAGAACGGAATGCAGCACACTCACGTAAAAGGACAGCTCACATATCAAAAACAATGCAGTTCACTCATCCAAATCAATACGGCTCACTCATACAGAAACTGAAGCTCACTTATCCAAAAACTGAAGCTCGCTTATCAATAAACTGAATATCGCTAACACAAGAATTACATAGCTCGTTAATCTCAAAATACGCAGTTCACTGGCACACTGAAAACTAATGTCTGAGAAGGGGAACCAAGCAGTAAAATAGAATAAAGGAGAGGAATCATAACCTTTATTTTCAAAAATTAAAAGTAACGATAGATCCAAGGAACACTTCGATGATGTCAGCCAGCTGTAGAGCATGGCCTTTCTGATGTAGCCAATGTGCTCCACCCCAAACTGAGCAACTCGAATCCCATCCCATGTCTGCAAGAATTGGAACATATAGAATCCACAATCACGCCTGCAAAAAAACAAAAACATTATAAAAAAATAGTTGGGGAATAGGGGGGGAGGGGAGCTACACGAAACATACCATTTGGCTGAATTGGGACAACCACATGTTTCAATGAAAAGCCATCAAGTGTCGGAGGATTCAGCTGCTCATTGGAACTTGCGCTACCTTCTTTCCATGCATGCTTGATATTTTTATCCATCCTCCTGAAAACCCTGTTTGCTTCAGGGCTGCCAGGTTTATTGAGCGAGTCAAGAAATTCAAATCGTCTTTCCTTCAGATTCAAGGCAACTACACAATAATGGCCAATAGTTTCGCCTTGCTTCATGTTTGGAGGATCTAATGTTGCAAACAGGATCTGTTGGAAGTAAAAAATATATATATGTTATGCTCTCAGCCAACACTATAAAACCAACACACACAAAATGATTTCGCACACAAAAAACATTACTCACCATATCCTTTTTATCGGCACGTTCCTCAGCTTTTGACAAGAACATCAATTTCACCGACCTGCCTACACTACCGCCATTCCAAATACTTGTCTAGCAACACAAAAAAAAGTGGAAAAGCAAACAGATCATCACACGAAAAATGAAAAGAGAATAAAACAACAAACAAAAGTTATGCATGCTTACACAAATATGGTACGGGACAACCATCGTCGAAGATCCCTTAAACTTATCTACCAGCAACGAAACCCCGAAATCTACAAGGCGGGTAGTCAGCATCCCTTTCGCCGAAAAAGATTCACCAACTTCAGCAATGGGAATATCACCCAACTCAATTACAATAGCAACCAGGTCCCTGATTTTTTTTGAAAAACTGCAACATAAGATACTACCAAAAATAACAAGAATGAAAAAGGGCAAAAACTGCGATTAGAAAAATACATATTAACAGAAAAAAATTAGAGTTCAAAAAACGTCATACTTCTTCTTTATGTCCTTCCAAGCCCTGGTAACAGCAGTGTATAACTCATTGTATCTTTTCAGAAGAGCTGGATCAATGCTCGAGGGTGTCACAACAGCAAGTTCATCATCGGCAATAAAACAAAGAAACAAGTAAAAAGATGAAGTTCACTTATAGAATTTGAAAATTTTCATACAGATGCCAACTTAAGAAAGATAAAGTTCACTTGTATGCAAAGGAAAAAAATGCTACATAGCAACTACTTCGAAAACAGTAACAAAAAGAAGAACTTCACTTATCATAAAACATGTGATATGTAGCTACCATAGAAATTAAAAATGACAGAGAAAACTGTGAAGTTCACTGTTTGAAACAAAATACTTGCCTTCAGTGTCAGAGTCTTCGTGCTGTTGCTCTTCAGAGGAGACCAAAACAGTTCCATCAGTAGGCTGCGCTGAAATCACCGTAGCCTCACTGGACTGGCCTACTGCGTCAAGATCAGCGTGGTATGCATTTTGAACAGTTTGGACAACCGCAACGTCCTCAGATAACTCATCCGCATGAGGCTCCACACTGAAAACACCAGGAACATCATCGGCGGCCAGACAAACAGGAGAACCAGCAACACTATCAACAGAAACAACATTCTCCTGCAGCTTTTCAATATCAACATCAACATCTTCATGCCGAATAGGGGCAAGAGCCGGATCGGATTCCTGAGCTAGAGAAGCTTCTGCGCTCTCACCAGCTACCGATACAGAAACCCTTACACTGTCACCACCAATAATAGCACAACCCTTCTGGTTCACATCAGCACGAACAACGTCAACCGATTCATGAACTTCTACATTTTTCTCTGCAGACTGCAAAAAGTCTAAGAAAAAAGGCAGTGAGAACAAAAATGAGCGAGAGCAACAACATGCAGCTCACTTACGTAAAACAATGCAGTTCACCAACAGAACAACATGCAGCTCACTTATGCCAAAGACTGCAGCTCACTCATGTCAAAGAATGCAGCTCACTCGTGCCAAACACTGCAGCTCACTTACGTAAAACAATGCAGTTCACTAACTAAACAACATGCAGCTCACTCATGCAAAGACTGCAGCTCAGTTATGTAAAACAATGCAGTTCACTAACTGAACAACATGCAGCCCACGTATGTCAAAGACTGCAGCTCACTTATGCCAAAGAATGCATCTCACTTATGTAAAACAAATGCATTTGACTAAACAGAACAACATGCATCTATCTTCCACCAACAAGATACATCGATCACAAAAACAATAGTACAAAAAGTCATTCCACTAAACCTTCTCTGCTACAACATCCGGAGGGGACGACACATCAGCCAAGTGCGGATGCGTGAGGAAGGCAAAGCGCGAGGGGCAGGGTGAGCTTTGGCAGAGTGTGGACAGCCTCGGCCGCTCCCCCTCCCCCTCCATTTAAGGACCAAAGGAAACATGGGGGTAGCGGGATCGTTTACGCCCACGATCCCCACTACCCTGCAATAAACGACCACATTAAGGCACTGCGGAAGCGCAATCGACGGGTCAGGCCGCAGTGGATCCTGCGCGTGGGCCGAGGCCACAGCTTGGCGGGCCAGGCCTGCGGCGATGTCCCGTCACGCGTGGCTCGGTGGGGCCCAGCCCCCCCCTTCGGGGCGCACGTGGCGCGCAGCTAGCCCGCGGCAGAGCACAAATCGACACGTCAGCCGGGCGCGAGCCAGCCGGGCGGTTCAACTTCAGCGCAGGCTGAGCATCAGCCTGGCCGGCCGCGGGCAGCCGGCGTCCACAGCGTCTGGCCGGTCTCCGGCTGGGATGCTTTCGCTAGCCGGACCTGTCTTTGTCAAAACCCACGAGCACCGTCTACAACCTATCTTCAGGGGAAACCTGTGGAGGTCCTCGCCCAAAACCGCAGGACCTCAATAGCTTCAGGGGTTACTGTCGGGGGGATGACCCCCGGGTAGGATCAAGGAGGCAAGTCAGCATTTCAAAACATCGGGACGACTCGACTCCCTCAAACCGGCTGGCCCTTCAGCCGGCTCCTCCCGCTGGAGGCCGGCTGGGCGAAGCGCCTCGGTCGGGCCGACTGGCGGCAGTCGGCAGCCGGCGGAGTCAGCGCCCGTCAAATCCAACCATACCAGCGACATGAACGGACGTCTCCCACGTCGTGGAGAGCGTGGCTACAGTGCCACAGGTGCCGCTAACCACGGTGACCCACGCCGCGACAGTCCAACACTGTGGAGGCATCGTGCGCCACCCACTCCGGGACGTCACGGCCTATAGGCTACAGCGCCGAGCAGCCGGCGGGCCCCACGGCCAACGGGACCCAGCAGCCGGCGGGCCCCACAGCCAACAGGACTCCACAGCTGGCGGGCCCCACGGGAGGCCAGAGACACTGGCAACAGGGGCCCACCCCTCTTCCTCAGATATTTTGTAAACTGGGAGGCCTAAGTATAAGGCGTCCCAGGAGCCCCCCTAGCTGGGGGTCGGCTCATTCTATCCACCACACACACATACACGAGGGAGAGAGCAGAGCTAGAGACTTCCCCTTCCTCCACCGATATAGCTCCAGCAGCAACCATATACACCTCGTGTTCATCATAGTGATCCTTGCAGGAGTAGGGGTGTTACCTCCATGCGAGGGTCCTGAACCTAGGTACGTCTCTGTGTCCATCAGTGCTCGTGCCTAATCCCGCATCCGGACGCCGTCGGCGCTCATTGGCCCCAACCACATGAGGTAAGCCACCCCATGGCATCTGTCGTGCAAATACCACGACAAGAGTGGTAAAGGCCGAGCGGGAGATACGAATTAGGCAGGTCACAACACAGGACGGAAGCAGAAGCGCAAGGCCGAAGCGGCAGACAATGTTGAAGCAGCAGCCCTAGCCGGACAAGGAAAAGGCAAAGGGCCCCAGAAGCAGAAAAAAGAATGGACCCCGAAGAAGAAGAATCACCCTGTCAGGTTCATACCAAAAAGGATGAGGAGGGCAATCTGATTTTGCCCAAGCACACCACTCGGGAGTGCAAGTTGCTGAAGAAGTTCTTGCTCAAAGATCAATCAGATGACAAAGATCAAGATGACAGCGATGGGGGTAAGAAGCCTGTCGGAGGTTTCCCCACAGTGGAGAAAGTCCTGATGATATTTGCTGATCCCGAGTGCAACAGAAATTTGAAAGTTATAAACCGAGAAGTGAACATGGCCATGCCATCTGTCACCAAATATCTTGATTGGGCCTAGACGCCCATCACCTTTGACCAGTCGGATCACCTTGCCTACATACCGACCCCTGGGCGGTAGGCGTTGGTGGTTGATCCTTTGGTTAGTGGCGTCCGACTGCGCAAGGTCCTTATGGACGGCGGCAGTGGCTTGAACATCATTTATGCTGACACGCTGAAGGGAATGGGCATTCCGATGTCCAAACTGAGCAAGAGCAACATGCAATTCCACGGAGTCATCTCCGGCAAGAAGGCAAGGTCACTCGGACAGATATCCTTAGATGTCATGTTTGGTGATGAAAAGAATTTCAGAAAGGAGAGTCTGGTTTTTGGAGTAATAGATTTTTGGAGTGCCTATCACGCTATCTTGGGTAGGCCCACCTACGCACGTTTCATGGCCAGACCATGCTACGTGTACCTCAAGCTAAAGCTTCCCGGTCTGAATGGCGTGATCACTGTCTCAAGAGACAGGAAAAGGGCCGAAGAGTGTCTACAGCAAGGTTCCATTATTGTTGACGCACAGATGGCGGTAGCCGAGGTAGAGGAATACAAAAAAGCAGTAGATCTGAGTGAGTTGCTAAAGTCAAAGAAGCCAGCAGTCGATTCCGCTTTTCAGACGGCTGGCGAGACTAAGCAAGTGCATGTTCACCTGGAGGATCCGAATGCTCAGCCTACCAACATTTCCACCACCCTGGATAGTAAATAGGAAGACGAGCTCATCCAATTTCTCCGTGAGAACTGGGACATCTTTGCATGGAAGCCTTCTGACATGCCGGGCGTTCCCAGGAAGTTGGCTGAGCACCGAATCCATGTCAATTCCAAGGTGAAACCAGTAAAAGAGCACCTACGGCGCTGCTCGACCGAGAAGCGCAAGGTGATTGGCGAAGAAATTGCACGGCTGCTGGCAGCTGAGTTCAATTCATCCGTGAAGTGTACCACTCCGAGTGGCTCGCCAATGTTGTCATGGTGCCAAAGAAGAATAACTCTCTTAGAATGTGTATAGATTTTAAGCACATCAATAGGGCCTGTCCCAAGGATCATTTTCCTCTTCCTCGAATCGACCAAATAGTGGACTCCACTGCTGGTTGTGAGCGTTTATGTTTTCTGGATGTGTACTCCGGGTACCACTAGATCCGAATGTATGGTCCTGATGAAATAAAAATGGCCTTCATCACCCATTTCGGGTGCTTTTGCTATATCACGATGCCACTCGGACTTAAAAATGCTGGCACAACTTTTCAGCGCATGATCCAAAAATGCTGGCAGAAGCAAATCAGTCGAAACGTGGAGGCTTACATGGATGACATCGTGGTCAAGTCTAGGAAAGGTTTCGACCTCCTAGCAGACCTCGCCGAAACCTTCACGAACCTTCGGGCTTTGGGGATCAAGCTTAACCCGGCCAAGTGCGTTTTCGTGGTTCCGGTTGGCAAACTACTCGGTTTTCTTGGTTCCGAATGAGGAATTGAGGCCAACCCCGAAAAGGTCGGCACGATTGTCAGAATGAAGAAACCAGAACGTCAGCACAATGTCCAGAGGCTCACAAGCTGTCTTGCAGCCTTGAGTAGATTCATATCCAGACTCGGTGAGAAAGCCCTGCCGCTTTACCGACTGATGAAGAAATCAGACAAATTTGAGTGGACAAATGAAGTGCAGGCTGCGCTCGAGGAACTCAAAGCTATGCTTTCCACCCAGCCGGTGCTTGCTGCTCCGAGTAGCAGAGAACTGTTGCTGCTATACATATCAGCTACAAGCCAAGTGGTTAGCACAGTACTCACAGTCGAGCATGAGGAACAAGGCAAAGCCTTGAAAGTGCAGAGACCCCAGTATTACATTTCAGAAGTGTTGACCCCTTCCAAGCAGCGTTATCCACACTATCAAAAGCTGGTTTATGGAATCTATCTGACTACAAAGAAGGTGGCACACTACTTTCAAGAACACTCGGTCACGGTGGTCAACGGTGCACCCTTATCGAAAATCATGAACAACAGAGACGCAATAGGTCGAGTGGACAAATGGGCCATTGAATTCCTTCCCCTGGACATCAAGTTCGAGGCAAAAAAAGCTATTATGTTGCAGGCTCTAGTGGATTTTCTAGCCAAATGGATTGAACACCAGCAGCAGATTGTTAGTCTCCTCGAGCATTGGACCATGTCCTTTGACGGCTTGAAGATGCTAAATGGCTCAGGGGCTGGAGTAGTTCTAGTCTCCCCCAGGGGAGACCAGCTCAGTTATGTGTTATAGATTCATTTCGATTCCTCCAGCAATGAAGCGGAGTATGAAGCTCTTTTGTATGGATTGCATATGGCCATCTCACTCGGGGTCCGCCGATTGATGGTTTATGACGACTCGGTTTTAGTGGTTAACCAAGTAATGAAAGAGTGGGATATTCAAAGTCCAGCCATGACGGGATACTGCAACGCAGTCAGGAAGCTCGAGAAGAACTTTGAAGGATTGGAGTTACACCACGTTCCACGAGCCAAAAACCAAGCGGCCGACGATTTGGCCAGGCTAGGTTCCACTCGAAAGGAAGTACCCATGAATGTGTTTCTTGAGCACCTGCACTCTCTAACAATTAAAGAGGGCCCTTTCATGGAGGAGCCCCCGCAACCTGTCGGACCAATGAATCCAATGAAGTTAAAGTTCCATCAGTTATTGATCTGATCCAAGAAGTTTTAGCGATTATTCCCGAGTGGACAGTACCCTACATCGCATATTTGCTAAGGCAAGAGCTCCCTGAGGACGAGGTTGAAGCCCGGCAGATTATCCACCGATCAAAGGCCTATACCATCCGAGGGGATCAACTTTACAAGAAAAGTGTTTCTGGTGTACTACAGCGTTGCATTTAGCCAGAAGAGGGGCAACATATTCTGCAAGAGATCCACTTGGGAACCTGTGGGCACCACGCATCCTCTCAGACGTTGGTCGCCAAAGCATTTCGTGCGGGTTTCTTCTGGCCATGCGCTAATGAAGCCGCCAAGGATATTGTGGAACAGTGCGTCGGATGCCAATTCTATGCCAACCAGACACATAAGCTAGCGTCCGCGTTGAAGACAATTTCGCTTACATGGCCCTTTGCTGTCTGGGGCCTTGACATGGTCAGACCACTCAGAACTGGTGCTAGCAGATTCACTCACTTGCTAGTAGTTGTTGACAAGTTTACCAAGTGGATAGAAGCTAAACCCATTAAGAAGCTAGACTCGGCAACTGCTATCAAGTTTATGAAAGAAATAGTCTTCAGATTTGGGGTCCCCCATAGTACCATCACTGATAATGGGCTGAATTTCGACTTGGACGAGTTCCGAGCTTTCTGTTACACTCAAGGCACTCGAGTCGATTATGCCTTTGTGGCTCACCCGCAGTCGAATGGACAAGCAAAAAGAGCAAATGGGATGATACTCCAAGGGCTGAAGTCGCGCCTCATGCCTGATTTGGAACATGCCGCGGTAGCGTGGGTCACGGAGTTGCTGTCGGTCTTATGGGGCCTACGGATGACTCCCAATAGGTCCACGAACCACACTCCATTCTTTATGGTGTATGGCGCAGAAGCTGTCCTCCTGAGTGATCTACTCCACAAGTCCCCCTGAGTGAAATTGTACTCGGAGGCCAAAGCTGAGGTGGCGCGTCAAGATGGCCTTGACCTCCTCGAGGAGGAACGAGAGTTAGCTCTCACTAGGTCCACTATCTACCAGCAAGGTTTGTGATGATATCACGACAGACAAGTTCGAGGGCGTGCCTTTCAGGAAGGCGACTTGGTCCTTCGTCTGGACCAACAGAAGACCCACAAGCTAGCCCCTCTGTCGGAAGGACCTTTTGCGATATCAAAGGTGTTAAATAATGGAGCCTATCGGCTCAACAACTTCAAGAAAAGTGAAGAAGAGCCCCGTGCTTGGAACGCTGATCTGCTTCGTAGATTCTTTACTAGAAGCAATCTTCGATGTTGTAATAGTCATGAACTTCGCCGAATGATTCTCAGTGAATAAAAGTTTACTTCCTTGAATTTATACCAATGCATTAAAGTCATGCTCCGTTCAGACAATGTAGAACACTCGGGGGGCTGCATCCCACTCAGACGATTGCAGCACGCTCGGGGGCTGCGCCCGAGGTGTACGCTACACTCGGGGGCTATAGCCTGGTCGGACGCCAGAGCACCCCCAGTAGGTATAAAACCTATCCGAGTGGGTCCATCCCTCTCACCTCAAAGACTTAGTCGCAAACCAGTTTTTTCCTAAGTACAAAACTTATCTGAGTGAAATCATCCCTCTCACCTCGAGTACTTAGCTGTGAACTAGATTTGGCTAAGTATAAAACCTATCCGAGTGGGTCCGTCCCTCTCACCTCAAAGACTTAGTCGCAAACCAGTTTTTGCCTAGGTACAAAACTTATCCGAGTGAGAGCATCCCTCTCACCTCGAGCACTTAGCTGCAAACCTTTGCCTAAGTTTAAAACCTATCCGAATGGGTCCGTTCCCCTCACTTCGAGGACATAACATAAGCAAAATGTCTGAATACATTTGACCGGTTCGAATCAATAAAGCAAACTAGCAAGTCTTAAAGCCACATAAGTGCAAGAGCTTCGAGCTCAACCAAGTTCAACGATTACATAGTCACTCGGCATCCCGAGGCAAAATTATTCGGACATCAGCTCTTTCAGGCTTTATCATCGCCGCCTTCAGTTCCCTTCACAGGGCCGACTAGATCAATGAAGATACTCAGATCGATGACTTCAACAATCCGAGTAGCAGCTTCAGTAAATGTCGCCAGGAAGTTTTGGAATTGGAGCTTCTTCATGTTGACAACTTTCAGAGCCTTCAGTTTCTCCACGTCGCTATCCTTGAAGTGAACCCAAACAAGGGACACGGCCACGTTCGCCCCACACCGAGCTGTGGACTTCTTCCAAGATTCCGCTCGGCTGGGAATTTCCTTTAGTCGGTTGAGTTGAGATCGCAAATCTTCCCCGAGTTCTTCCCCTGGAAATAGTATGTCGTCAATCTTCCGCACAGCTTCTTTCCGGTGGAACAGGTACTCCAAGACAGCTTTAACATGTTCATCCAGTCGGAGAAGTGACAGCGCAGTGCTGTCGCGCACGAGCAGCCTCGCAGGGTCAAGTTCTTTCTGGATCTTCTCCGTCTCCTCTTCAACATCAGAACAAAATCCTGGGCATGAGAAGGGAGCACATTTTGGTTAGTAACAAGTATCTCGAAGCAAACAAAGAGCACTCGGATGGGGAATCACACCTTCAAGCTTCTCATTCATCACATCAACCTCCTCATCAATGAACTACTCGAGTTCTGTCTTATTCTGGTGCAGCTCGACAACCTTATCGCTAAGCTCCTTCTTGTCCTTCGCAAAGGTGTCCGACTGGTCCTTGAATTTTTTGTACCACTTGGCATAACTTTTCTCTAGCTCATCTATTTCTCCCTGCATGGCTGTGGTGGCCGTCTTTAGAGTTTTATTCGACTCCTTGAGGTCTTCAACGCTCTTGAGGGAGTCCTCCGCCACTTTGGTCTTCTCCATGGTATCTTTCCAAGCATCAGCGAGCTTGGTGTCCTGGTCCTCAAGAGCTTGCTTCATGGTTTCTACAGAAATACAGGTCCTGAGCCTCGTATGCAGAAGTGTATTCTCACTACGAACATCTGTTAAAGCGAAGTTATTCGGATGAAAGGGAAGAAATGCTACGGAACGCACTCGGGTTGTAAAACTTACCTCCCAGGATCCGCTTCTCCTGCTCGAGACGAGCACTATTGTGCCTCTCTGCTTCCAGATCGACATGAAGCTTCACCACCTCTTGTTCCATAGTGGCGTAGTGGGCTCCGAGCTCACAAGTCCTCTATTGGAAAGGAATATGAAAAGGTTGATCAATACCAGGTATTCAAGTACACCCCTAAAGAAGGAACAAGCTTGACCAATTCCAGACGCTAAAGTATTCCTACGGTCACTAAGGTCCCAGTGACCACATCAGCCACTCGGTCATTCGAGTGAAGAGCAGCACTCCGAGTGCACCACGACAAAGATCCAGTTCTAAAGACTCCACCCGATTGCCTGTAATCAACCAGAGTCTCGGGGACTACACCAAGTGGGTGCACTCAGCGTGGCCTCACTCAGAAAAAAACATCTATTCGGATTAGTCCGCCTAACTCCGAGTAAAATCTCATGCTCAAAGTAAATGCGAAGACTCCAACTAACTGCGAATAGTCAATCGCAGTCTCGGGGACTACACCTAGTGGGTGCACTCAGCGTGCCCCCACTGGAAGAAAAACTAAAACACCCAATGGGTGTGCTCTGTGATAATCCACTTGCGAAAAGCAGAAAATGTCCACTCGGGCATGCCTTGACAACTTCGAGTAAAATCGCAACATTCAAAAATGCAAAGGAAAGGACTTGAAAACTGCAAGTAGTCGGATGCAGTCTCGGGGACTACACCCAGTGGGTGCACTCAGCGTGCCCCCACGGAGGAAAAGCATCCAAATGGAAAAGACACTTACAATAGTACTTACTACACCCAGTGGGTGCACTCAGCGTGCCCCCACTGGAAGAAAAGCATCTGAATGGAAAAGACACTTATAATAGTACTTACTCGGATGTTGACCCTCAGCGCTTCGCTGGCGTCATATGTTTCCTTAAGGCGCTTGTTCATCAGCTCAACCTGGATCATCGCCTCCGTACTCACTCCCACTTGGTCTTCGGGGACACGCGACAAATTGAATAAATTGAAAGATGCAGGTGGCGGAGTCGGCGTGGTGACCACCAAAGTACTCAGACCTGCAGTCCCGATCCCGGCCACCGCTGAGACACTTGGACCCAAGGGCCCAGTACCAACCTCCACTACGGTGTCCTGATCTGAATGATTCTCTGGAATTTTTGGCACCATGTTCTTGGCAACATCCATCGTTACCTGGTCACCCTTGGGGCTTGGTGGGTCAACTTCCTCGCGCTCCTTCATAACCTTATATTCATCATCCAAGTGGATCACTTATGTCAACGCTGTCAACATACATCAATGACAAATATTAATTATTGAGTCACTCAGACAAAATTCAAGGGGCAGAAGCAAGCAGTACCTTTGCAAGTAGCAGAATCAGTAGTCTCAGCCTCAGCCTAGCCTTTCTTCTTGGCAGCAGTCAGCTCAGGGTCCGGACTAGTTGTAGAAGTTGCAGTGCTGCATCAATAAGTTCACTCGGTCATAAACGGAATGGATTCATATTATGAAAAGGGAACGGCCTCATTACTCACATCGAAGCGATTGGCACGTTCATCTTGATCACTGGCAGGACTGCAACCTTCCTAGGCTTGGGAACAACCTTCTTCGCCGACTGTTTTATCAGCTTAGGGACGCAGACTCGGCCCGCCCACGCTTCACTCGGATCCTACGTCTTCTTCGACCGAATCTCTTTGGTAGCATAGTCAGAAGGGGAAGATTCAGCTTCCTCCCCGTCATCGCTATCTTCCTCATCATCGTCCTCCTCATAACTATCTTCAGCAACGTGCTGCTCGTTGTCACTCGCCACGTCCCTGGGAGTACGGTCAACACTCGGTACCAAAGAAGTCATCTTCTGAAGGCTCTGCTGAAGAAATAGTCGAAGAGTCAGATTGAAATACGCAAGTCTACTATCAAATTCATATGAATAAGTATGCACAAGTTTACCTCAGTGGGAGGATTGCTTTGTTCATAAGGGGCTACCCTCCTCATCCCTTGAGGGTTTTCGCGCGCCGAGGTGATGAGCTTCACTAGGTCCTCGATATGTGTTCCAGTCAGGGCTTGGGGATGCACTCGGGTGGAGTCACTCAAACCTGCGTATGTCCACACGGGTATTTATCTCTCTTGTAGTGGCTGAATGCGATGACTAGTGAAGGTCTCTAATAGATCCATTCCATCCACTCCGGCTCTCATGATACCAACCAAGACGTCGACCAAGATGTCAACTTCAACCTTCTCATCCTTGGAGACCTTGAGCATTGGCGGAGCGGCAACTCTCTCTCCGGTGTACAACGGAAGGCCAATCTGTGAGCCGCCACTCAGAATGTCTTTGAAGTAAAACCATGTGCTCTGCCAATTTTTTACGGTGTCAGGGAAACTGATGGCCGGAAAGGCACTTTTACCCATAAGATGAATACCTAATCCGCAACACATCTGAATTATAGGGTTTTCTCCCCATCCGGAGAAGGATTTTTGATAGTTTGGGATCGGCAAGTGAAGAGGTGCTTGAATAGAGCCCAATGCAGGTGACACCCGATAAAGTTCTCACGTGGAGAAACAAGCACAGACAAGTACACTATCGCATTCGGAGGAAGATGATGCAATTGTGCGCCAAAGAAGTTCAAAAGTCTGCGGAAAAAAGGATGTGGAGGCACCAAAAAGCCTCGGCAGACATGTGTGATGAGGAGGACTCGCTCGTCCTGATGCGGAGCAGGTTTAGTATTGCTCGGCTCAGGCAGCCTCCATCCCACCTTCGGAATGCGGCCATCGGCGATGAGCTCGAGGACTTGCTCCTTGGTCACCTTCGACAGGATCCAATCGCCTTACATCCACCCAGGCGAAGGGGTGAAGTTCAAAGTCGAGCCCTTCCACGCCTTCTTTTATTTCTCCAACTTGGAGGCTCTATCCTTTCCCATCTCTACAAGCGGCTACGGGGCCGAGCAGAGATTGGGGAGGAGTTCGACGGAATGACTAGGAGGAAGAAGGGAATCTGGGAATTACCCTAGCACCTACCAAATATATACCTCCAGGTAAAACTCTGGCAAGCTTTAGCCGTCGATCCGAAGATCCATCGATGTCCTAAAATCCCGCAGCGCGGAGTTAGTTGGACAGGTAGCGGATTTCGGGGCGGAAATCGAGGCTCCGCACCCCACCTCCCCACGGTCCATGGCGTTTCCGTTAAGATGTGCGCACGGAATCTCAAATTGCGTAAATTTCACCGCACAATCTGACTGATCATCACAGGTATCTTCCCAAAGATACACTCTTGGTCCGTCGAGGGTCCAAGAAGCATCTTCATCCACTCGGACAAATGCTACCAATTCTGACTGAAGTCATCTTCAGGACTGCAATAAGATGAGATCGACGCTCCTCTACAGATATACTTGGCCCTTCTTCTAGGCTCCAAGGCATAAATTTCATAAACTTGGACTTGGAGATGGCATCTGCCGGTGTTCCTCCAAGATAATGAGTGGCATGTCTCTGGAGAGTCAGTCCACGCGCTAGCATCGCCACTCGGGTTTTCATGGTACGTCCACACTTGGACCCCTAGTCAATCTCCTTCGGGAGACATACGAGTGCCACCAAGTTTTTCCTCGCAGTCAACATACCATGATCGGTCAGGAAGCACCTAGTCCATAATCCGTTGTGGTTTTGCTCAGGTCACGGTTAGTTGAAGCTTGACAACAGATCCCGAGTGCTTCCGCAGTACTCGGTCCAAATCGAGTCTTTAGCGAATTCGTCCTACAAAACCTCAACCGATTCGGGGGCTAACGATGTGGTCACCTACCACAGGAAGGGTCACGAAGCGGACATCCTAGGGCCCCACATCAACAATCATTAAGGCTCCTGGGCCACGAACGCATTTAGGTGCACTTCAAAACGTATTTCACTCGGAGGTCATTCGATCACTCGGACGGTGACAACCCACTCGGATAATCATCCATCCACTCGGCTACACCTCGGTCACTTGGGCGAAGAAGACCAACAGCCAGCGTGGGATCTGGAGCGTCCGAGACTACATAACTTCAGGCGTTACTAGTCATCATAACATCAGTTATCAGTAGTAACGCCTATAGTTAACATCATCAACTCTCTCCTTGGAACGGGCTAGATCAAGGGGCGGCACACTCTATATAAGCCTCCTCGTAGCACTTGGAGAAGGGTTCGCAATCCTCTGTATCCATCCAGACATAAGAAAAATAGCTCCAGCAGCTCGAGACGTAGGGGCTTTACCTCCACTGAGAGGGGCCTGAACTCGTAAACTTCTTGTGTCACGCCTTCGCTGTAGCTAGACCACGCTCCTTCATCCTACCCCTCTCTTACTATCAGAATCATTCCCATGACATGGGAGGGGGGCCAGCCAGCCTTGGCCCCTCCTCCAAGGAGATGGGGCGGCGGCCAGGGGGGAGGCTTGCCCTCCAAGCCAAGTGGAGGCCCCCCCCCCTTCTTTTGGGTTTCCCCACCCCCAGCAGCATGGGCCTTGGGGGGCTGGTGTACCTGGCCCATGTAGGTCAGGGCATCCCCCTTCAGTCCATGCAGGCCTCCGGGACAGGTGGGCCCCTCCGGTGGACCCTTCGGAACCTCCCGGTACACTGCCAGTAAATTCCCGAACTTTTCCGGAACCCTGAAAACCACTTTCCATATATAAATCTTTACCTCCGGACCATTCCGGAGCTCCTCATGATGTCCTGGATCTCATCCGAGACTCCGAACAATATTTGGTCTTGCCATTATGACTATCCCAATACTACCCTAGCGTTACCGAACGTTAAGTGTGTGACCCTATGGGTTCGAGAACATGTAGACATGAATGAGACACCTCTCCGATCAATAATCAATAGCGGGACTTGGATGCCGATCATGACTCCTACATATTCAACGAAGATCTTTATCGGTTTGAACCACGATGTCGAGGATTCAGACAATCCCGCATACAATTCCCTTTGTGTCACGATATTTTACTTTCCCGAGATTCGATCGTCGGTATCGCCATACATAGTTCAAACTAGTTACCGGCAAGTCTCTTTACTCGTTCCGTAATACAAGATTGTAGGGTCGAGAAGATAGGTCTAGAGGGGGGGCGAATAGACTCTTAAGCAACCAAAGGTGCAGTTTTTAGTTCTCTTGAAACTTAGGCAGATTTTAGCACTAGTTAAGATATCACCAAGACTTCCTACACATGCATATCTAGAGACAGGGCAGCGAAAATAGTACAACATGCAATTGTGCAGAAAGTAAAGGGGTAGAGAAGAGGAGATCAGACGCAATGAAGACACGGAGATTTTTGGTGTGGTTCCGATAGGTGGTGCTATCGTACGTCCACGTTGATGGAGACTTCAACCCACGAAGGGTAACGGTTGCGCGAGTCCACGGAGGGCTCCACCCATGAAGGGTCCACGAAGAAGCAACGTTGCCTATTCCACCATGGCTTACGTCCACGGAGGACTAGCCTCACTCGGGTAGATCTTCATGAAGTAGGCGATCTCCTTGCCCTTACAAACTCCTTTGTTCAACTCCACAAGATCTTGGAGGCTCCCAAGTGACACGTAACCAATCTAGGAGACACCACTCTCCAAAAGGTAATAGACGGTGTTTTGATGATGAACTCCTTGCTCTTGTGCTTCAAATGATAGTCTCCCCAACACTCAATCACTCTCTCACAGATTTGGCTTTGGTAGGAAAAGGATTTGAGTGGAAAGCAACTTGGGGAAGGCTAGAAATCCAAGTTCAAATGGTTGGATTGGAATCACTTGATATCAACACATGAGTAGGTGGTTCTCTCTCAGAAAATGAGTGGTGGAAGTAGTGTTTCGTTCTGATCTCTCTCTTAGAGAGTAAGTGGGGGTGGAGGGGTATATATAGGCTTAACCCAAAGATCCAACCATTACAAGTCTTTCACCCAACTCGGTGACACCGGACCGAAATCTCGGTGAGACCGACTAGTGTAAATGATTCAAACGTTGGAAGTCTCGGTGAGACCGATCAGAACATCTCGGCGGGACCAAAGTGCAATGGCTAGGGCAAGACCTCGTTTTGGTAGTTCCGATCATTTCATCTCGGAAATTCCGAAGTGAAGTAACATCATTACAGAAACTTGGTCACGCCGTCTCGGTGAGACTGAGAGCCATATCGATAGAACCAAAATGCTAGGGTTTGGCTTAGGCAACATGTGTGATCAACTCGGTGAGTCCGGGATAGTAAATTTCGGTGGAACCGAGATGATACTATAGGGTTTTGGATAGATGTGATGTGGAGAAGTGTTTGAGGATTTTTGGAGCAATATCACTAAGCACTTGAGCAATTGAGTCATGATCAAAACCTCATCCCCTTTTAATAGTATTGGCTTTCCTATGGACTCAATGTGATCTTGGATCACTTAACCAAAAATGAAGAGTCTTGGAGATTTGCCAATTCTTGTCCTTAGCATTTGAAGGGGTCCACATCCTCATGTCCTTGCCATGCCACTGTTGAACTTATCTGAAATATACTAGATAAAGGTGTTAGTCCAACAACATGTATGTTGACATTAATTACCAAAACCACCAAGGGAGCAAATGTGCTTTTAATCTCCCCCTTTTTGGTAATTGATGACAACATACATCAAAGCTTCAAGTAGAAATGTAACAGAAGATTATATGAAAGTTTTGAAGGAAACATGTAACATGCATATGCTCCCCCTACAAGTGTGCAGCTGGTAAATGATGATAGCTTCTGGACTGTAGATGCACAATTGTGAAGGGATTGTAATGTGTTACATGTATCTTGGCTATATGCATCAGAGCAACAAGACGAAAGTGAAGTACCCTTATGTCCATGATTTCCCTCTTGCAAACAATGTTTACAGCAAGCAAGAGATCATCATGCCCATGAGTATGATGCATATACTTACCTTGAAATTCTTGATCATATTCCTGAAGAAATACACTTGAGAAAACAGGGTTAGATAACACAAGATAACTTCTCCAAGAAAAATACACAAGATCATCACGAGGCCAAGATTGGGATGACATGTATAAGAGAGTATCACTAGGTGAGTACTTCCTTTTGAGATGCAATCATGTCCCCAAAAGATCAAATAAGATTTCCAAGGTAAACTTTCAAGGATTTTTCTCCCCTAAAAAGAACTTCCTCTCCCCCTAAAACTAGCATTGGATATTGGGAGTAGGTAGGGTGAGGCAAAATCAGAGCAAACAGAAAGAGTAACCAGAAAGACATGTTTCTCCCCTCTTAGAAACATGTAGAATTCTCTCCTCTTATAAAATGCATCACTCTCCCTTAGGATATACCTTTTGACATAGAAGAGATTGTAATAAGCTTTGATGTGCATCTCTCCCTCCCCCTTTGATATCAATTTCCAAGAAGGAGCTAGCTTCAAAGTTATTGGCCAAGTGGATGCGGTCCTTGAGAGGAACAACTAGCTATGATATTATGGCAGATGCAGGCAGAGGGAAAGAATCATAGAGTGGAGCTAGAACAGGAAACAAAGAAAACTTTGACAGAAAATTCTTTGAGCAATGAAATCGGTGACTCCGAGTTGGATCGATCGGTGAGTCCGAGATCGGTGTATCACTGAACAATCACATCGGTGGGTCCGAATTTGTCCGCTTCGGTTGTACCGATGAACTGAAGTGCAGTGTTAGTTGCATTTCGGTGTATCCGATGTTTTTCAGGTCGGTGAAGACGATTTCAATGCAGAGAGAAAAATTTGTCAACTCAGCTCACTAGGCAATGGGCTCTCACAAAGATATTCAAGGAATTCGGAAAGGATTTGCAAAGAATTGACTGGAAAAAGAAAACTAGCAGAAGAAAGAAAGAAGGAAAGAAACATCTAGATGAAGTTTTTTTTGAAAGGGGGGGCAAGGCAACAAGAAACACAAACACAAGAAAGTTTAGAGAAACACTAGAGAACTTCATCTAGAAAGGGGTCGGCGACTAGGTCACCTATGTTAGAGTATATTGACTTAGGAGTCAAGTGAGATCACTTGATCATAGGTCATACTCATCATTAAGCTCAAAATGGGTTTGCCATTTTTCGTTTAAGCATTTCAATGTATTCACATCTCGTTGAGTTGCTTTGGCTCATGTCTTTGAGTAAAGCTTCTCTAAGGTGTGAGGACTTACATTGGGTTTTAGTGTTGATGTCCATCATGTAGTTGAACTTGAGGTGGATGCTCATGGAATGAAGTTGGGAGCAATCCTTTCATTTGTAGTTCATCTTCCTACATGGGTTAGATTTGCAAGGAACAACATATGTATCCAAATTGACAAGAGTGAAATATGATGGGGAACGAAGCATCAAAATCAAAAAAATTCCTACGAACACCCAAGATCTATCTAGGAGAAGCATAATAACGAGAGGGGAGAGTGTGTCTATGTACCCTCGTAGACCGAAAGCGGAAGCATATATAACACGGTTGATGTAGTCGTACTCTTCGTGATCCGATCATGATCCAACCGATCTAGTGCCGAACGGACGGCACCTCCGAGTTTAGCACACGTACGGCTCGATGACGTCTCCTCCTCCTTGATCCAGCAAGAGAAGGCAGAGAAGTAGATGGGATCACAACCAGCACGACAGCGTGGTGGTGATGGTGGTGGTGGAGTCGGAATACTGGCAGGGCTTCGCCAAGCGCTACTAGAACGAGGACGGAGGAGCTACGGAGTAACGGGAGAGAGAGGGGCGCCAAGGGCTTGGTATGTCCTCTTGGGGCACCCCCTCCCCTCTATATATAGGTGGAGGGGCATGGGGAACAGCCCCTCCAAGCCCTAGGGCGCAGCCAAGGGGGAGAGGACTTGGACTCCAAGTCCAATCCTATTCCTACTAGGACTCCCCTTTTTTTCCTTCCCTAGCCACATGGGCTTTTGAGGACTTGGTGCACCTAGCCCAATAAGGCCAGGGCGCCTCCCCTCAGCCCATGCCAGCCCTTGGGATGTGGTGGACCCACTTGTGGACTTCTAGACCCCTCCGGAATCCTCCGGAACCTTCTGGAAGCTTCCCGGTGCAATACCGAAAAAACTGCACCTTTTTCCGGAACCCAAAATATGACTTCCCATATATAAATCTTTACCTCTCGACCATTCCAAGACTCCTCGTGACGTCTGGGATCTCATCCAGGACTCCGTACAACATTCGGTTACCAATCATCAAATATCCCAATACTACTCTAGCGTCAACGAACGTTAAGCGTGCGACCCTGCGGGTTCGGGAATCATGTAGTCATGACCGAGACACCTCTCCGGTCAATAACCAATAGCGGGACCTGGATGCCCATATTGATTCCTACATATTCCATGAAGATCTTTTATTGGTTGAACCATGATGTCAAGGATTCGGTTAATCCTGTATGCAATTCCCTTTGTCCGGCGATATGTTACTTGCCCGAGATTCGATCGTCGGTATCTCCGTACCTAGTTCAATCTCATTACTGGCAAGTCTCTTTACTTGTTCCGTAATACAAGATCCCATGACTAACCCATTAGCCACATTGCTTGCAAGCTCTTTATGATGTTGTATTACCGACAGGGCCCAGAGATATCTCTCCGTCATACGGAGTGACAAATCCCAGTCTCGATTCGTGCCAACCCAACAAACATCTTTGGAGATACCTGTAGAGCACCTTTATGATCACCCAGTTACGAAGTGACGTTCGGATACACACAAAGCATTCCTCCGGTGTCAGGAAGTTGCATGATCTCATGGTCTAAGGAATAGATACTTGACATGAAGAAAGCTGTAGCAAATAAACTAAACGATCTGGTGCTAAGCTTATGGTTGGGTCTTGTCCATCACATCATTCTCCTAATGATGTGATCCCGTTATCAAATGACAACTCATGTCTATGGTTAGGAAACCTTAACCATCTTTGATCAATGAGCTAGTATAGTAGAGGCTCACTAGGGACACGGTATTTGTTTATGTATCCACACATGTATTTAAGTTTCCGGTCAATACAATTCTAGCATTTATAATAAACCTTTATCATGAACAAGTAAATATGATAATAACCATTTTATTATTGCCTCTAGGGCATATTTTCAATAGTCTCCCACTTGCACTAGAGTCAATAATCTAGTTTACATTGTAATGAATCTAACACCCATGGAATCCTGGTGCTGATCATGTTTTGCCCGTGGAAGAGGTTTAGTCAACGGGTCTGCTACATTCAGATCCGTATGTACTTTGCAAAGTTCTATGTCTCCATCCTTAACATAATTATGAATGGAGTTGAAACGGCACTTGATGTGCTTGGTTCTCTTGTGAAACTTGGGCTCCTTGGCAATGGCAATAACTCCAGTGTTGTCACAAAAGATAGCCATTGGATCCGATGCACTAGGTATTACACCTAGATCGGATATGAACTCCTTCATCCAGACTCCTTCTTGCGCTGCTTCCGAAGCAGCTATATACTCCGCTTCACATGTAGATCCCGCCATGACGCTCTG
Organism: Elymus sibiricus; assembly: GCA_039707655.1. Lineage (NCBI taxonomy): Eukaryota > Viridiplantae > Streptophyta > Magnoliopsida > Poales > Poaceae > Elymus > Elymus sibiricus. The sequence goes on from CM077674.1 coordinate 210,948,516, forward strand.
CTTGGAACTGCACCAACTGACCGCTCCACCATTTAATATAAATACGTATCCGGTTTGAGACTTAGAGTCATCCGGATCTGTGTCGAAGCTAGCATCAACGTAACCCTTTATGATGAGCTCTTCGTCACCTCCATAAACGAGAAACATGTCCTTAGTCCTTTTCAGGTGCTTTAGGATATTCTTGACCGCTGTCCAGTGATCTACTCCTGGATCACTTTGGTACCTCCCTGTCAGACTAATGGCAAGGCACACATCAGGTCTGGTACACAGCATGGCATACATTAGAGAGCCTATGGCTGAAGCATAGGGAATGACTTTCATCCTTTCTCTTTCTTCTGCCATGGTCGGGCTTTGAGTCTTACTCAACTTCACACCTTGCAATACAGGTAAGAACCCTTTCTTTGACTAATCCATTTTGAACTTCTTCAAAACTTTGTCAAGGTATGTGCTTTGTGAAAGTCCTATTAGGCGTCTTGATCTATCTCTATAGATTTTGATGCCCAATATATAAGCAGCTTCACCGAGGTCTTTCATTGAAAAGATCTTATTCAAATATCCTTTATGCTTTCCAGAAATTCTATATCATTTCCAATCAACAATATGTCATCCACATATAATATTAGAAATGACAGAGCTCCCACTCACTTTCTTGTAAATACAAGCTTCTCCGTAAGTTTGTATAAAACCAAAAGCTTTGATCACCTCATCAAAGCGTATATTCCAACTCCGAGATGCTTGCACCAGTCCATAGATGGATCGCTGGAGCTTGCATACTTTGTTAGCGTCCTTAGGATCGACAAAACCTTCTGGTTGCATCATATACAATTCTTCCTTAAGAAACCCATTAAGGAATGCCGTTTTGATGTCCATTTGCCAGATCTCATAATCATAAAATGCGGCAATAGCTAACATAATTCTAACAGACTTAAGCATCGCTACGGGTGAGAAAGTCTCATCGTAGTCAACCCCTTGAACTTGTCGGAAACCCCTTGCGACAAGTCGAGCTTTATAGACGGTGAGATTAGCATCAGCGTCTGTCTTCTTCTTAAAGATCCATTTATTCTCAATGGCTTGCCGATCATCGGGCAAGTCCACCAAAGTCCATACTTTGTTCTCATACATGGATCCTATCTCGGATTTCATGGCCTGAAGCCATTTGTCAGAATCTGGGCTCATCATAGCTTCTTCATAGTTCGTAGGTTCGTCATTGTCTAACAACATGACTTCCAGGACAGGATTACCGTACCACTCTGGTGCGGAACGTACCCTGGTCGACCTACGAAGTTCAGTAGTAACTTGATCCGAAGTTTCATGATCGTCATCATTAGCTTCCTCTTCGGTTGGTGTAGACATCACGGGAACTGTTTTCTGTGATGTGCTACCTTCCAATTCGAGAGAAGGTACGATTACCTCATCAAGTTCTACTTTCCTCCCACTCACTTCTTTCGAGAGAAACTCCTTCTCTAGAAAGGACCCATTCTTGGCAACAAAGATCTTGCCCTCGGATCTGTGGTAGAAGGTATACCCAATGGTCTCTTTAGGGTATCCTATGAAGACGCACTTCTCCACTTTGGGTTCGAGCTTATCAGGCTGAAGCCTCTTGACATAAGCGTCGCGTCCCCAAACTTTAAGAAACGACAGCTTAGGTTTCTTGCCAAACCACAACTCATACGGTGTCATCTCAACGGATTTAGACGGTGCCCTATTTAAAGTGAATGCGGCTGTCTCTAATGCATAACCCCAAAACGATAGTGGCAAATCGGTAAGAGACATCATAGAATGCACCATATCCAATAGAGTACAATTACAACGTTCTGACACACCATTATGCTATGGTGTTCCAGGTGGCGTGAGCTGTGAAACAATTCCACATTGTCTTAAATGCATACCAAACTCGTAACTCAAATATTCACCTCCACGATCAGATCATAGAAACTTTATTTTCTTGTTACGATGATTTTCCACTTCACTCTGAAATTCCTTGAACTTTTCAAATGTTTCAGACTTGTGTTTCATTAAGTAAATATACCCATATCTACTCAAATCATCTGTGAAGGTAAGAAAATAACGATATCCACCGCGTGCTTCAACACTCATCGGACCGCATACATCAGTATGTATTATTTCCAATAAGTCACTAGCTCGCTCCATTGTTCTGGAGAACGGAGTTTTAGTCATCTTGCCCATGAGGCATGGTTCACATGTCTCAAATGATTCATAATCAAGAGATTCCAAAAGTCCATCGGCATGGAGTTTCTTCATGCGTTTTACACCAATATGACTTAAGCGGCAGTGCCACAAATATGTGGTACCATCATTATTAACTTTGCATCTTTTGGCATCAATATTATGAATATGTGTATCACTACGATTGAGATTCAACAAGAATAAACCATTCACAAGGGGTGCATGACCATAAAAAAATATTACTCATATAAATAGAACAACCATTATTCTCTGACTTAAATGAATAACCGTCTCGCAATAAACAAGATCCAGATATAATGTTCATGCTCAACGCAGGCACCAAATAACAATTATTTAGGTTTAAAACTAATCCCGAAGGTAGATGTAGAGGTAGCGTGCCGACGGCGATCACATCAACCTTGGAACCATTTCCGACGCACATCGTCACCTCGTCCTTAGCCAGTCTTCGTTTATTCCGCAGCTCCTGTTTCGAGTTACAAATATTAGCAACCGAACCAGTATCAAATACCCAGGTGCTACTACGAGCACTAGTAAGGTACACATCAATTACATGTATATCAAATATACCTTTGTTGACGTTGCCAGCCTTCTTATCTGCTAAGTACTTGGGGCAGTTCCGCTTCCAGTGACCATTCCCCTTGTAGTAGAAGCACTCAGTCTCAGGTTTGGGTCCAGCCTTGGGTTTCTTCACGGGAGCGGCAACTGCTTTACCGTTCTTCTTGAAGTTCCCATTCTTTCTCTTGCCTTTCTTGAAACTAGTGGTCTTTTTAACCATCAACACTTGATGCTCCTTCTTGATTTCTACCTCCGCGGCCTTAAGCATCGCGAAGAGCTCGGGAAGTGTTTTCTCCGTCCCTTGCATATTATAGTTCATCACAAAGCCCTTATAGCTTGGTGGCAGTGATTGGAGAATTCTGTCAATAACCGAGTCATCTGGAAGATTAACTCCCAACTAAGTCAAGCGGTTGTGCAACCCAGACATTCTGAGTATATGCTCACTAACAGAACTGTTCTCCTCCATTTTACAGCTAAAGAACTTGTCGGAGATGTCATACCTCTCGACCCGGGCATGAGCTTGAAATACCAATTTCAGCTCCTGGAACATCTCATATGCTCCGTGGTGCTCAAAACGTCTTTGGAGCCCCGGTTCTAAGCCGTAAAGCATGGCGCACTGAACTATCGAGTAGTCATCAGAACGTGCCTGCCAGATGTTCACAACATCCACAGACGACGCTGGAGGGGGTGCGTCACCTAGCGGTGCATCAAGGACATAAGCCTTCTGTGCAGCAATGAGGATAATCCTCAAGTTACGGACCCAGTCCGCATAGTGGCTTCCATCATCTTTCAACTTAGCTTTCTCTAGGAACGCATTAAAATTCAGGGGAACTACAGTGCGGGCCATTGATCTACAACACAAATTTTGCAAAGACAATTAAGACTAAGTTCATGATAATTTTAGTTCAGTTAATCAAATTACTAATGAACTCCCACTTAAATCAACATCCCTCAAGTTGTCTAAGTGACTCATGATCCAAATCAACTAACCCATGTCCGATCATCACGTGAGATGGGGTAGTCATCAGTGGTGAACATCTCCATGTTGATCATATCTACTATATGACTCATGTTAGACCTTTCGGTCTCCCGTGTTCCGAGGCCATGTCTGTACATGATAGGCTCGTCAAGTTTAACCCAAGTATTCTGCATGTGTAAAACTGGCTTACACCCGTTGTATGCAAACGTAGAGTCTATCACACCCGATCATCACGAGGTGCTTCGAAACGACGAACTTTTGCAACGGTGCATACTTAGGGAGAACACAATTTCTTGAAATTAAGTGAAGGGATCATCTTATAATGCTACCGTCGTTCTAAGCAAAATAAGATGCATAAAAAGAATAAACATCACATGCAATCAATATGTGACATGATATAGCCATTATCATCTCGTGCCTTTGATCTCCATCTCCAAAGCACCGGCATGATCTCCATCGTCACCGGCATGACACCATGATCTCCATCATCATGTCGTCACGTGGTCGTTTCTGCCAACTATTGCTTCTACAACTATTGCTAATGCATAGCGATAAAGTAAAGCAATTACATGGCGATTAATAAATTAAAGACAACCCTATGGATCCTGCCGGTTGCCGTACTCATCGACATGCAAGTCGTGAACCTATTACAAAACATGATCATCTCATACATCAACATATATCACATCACATTTTGGCCATACCACATCACAACATGCCCTGCAAAAACAAGTTAGACGTCCTCTACTTTGTTGTTGCAAATTTTACATGGCTGCTATGGGTAACTAGCAAGAACCGTTCTTACCTACACAAAGCCACAATGGTGATAATCAAGTTGCCTTTTAACCTTCTATAAGGACCGCCTTCGTCAAATTAGATTCAACTAAAGTAGGAGAAACAGACACCCGCTAGCCACCTTATGCAAAACAAGTTGCATGTTAGTCGGTGGAACCGGTCTCATGTGCGAGGACATGTAAGGTTGGTCCGAGCCGCTTCATCCCACAATACCGCCGAATCCAAATAAGACAAGAGAGGTAAGCAATTTGAGCATCAACGCCCACAACTTTTGTGTTCTACTCGTGCATATACATCTACGCATAGACCTAGCTCTTGATGCCACTGATGGGGAACGAAGCATGAAAATCAAAAAAATCCTACGAACACCCAAGATCTATCTAGGAGAAGCATAGCAATGAGAGGGGAGAGTGTGTCTATGTACCCTCGTAGACCGAAAGCGGAAGCATATATAACACGGTTGATGTAGTCGTACTCTTCGTGATCCGATCATGATCCAACCGATCTAGTGCCGAACGGACGGCACCTCCGAGTTTAGCACACGTACGGCTCGATGACGTCTCCTCCTCCTTGATCCAGCAAGAGAAGGCAGAGAAGTAGATGGGATCACAACCAGCACGACAGCGTGGTGGTGATGGTGGTGGTGGAGTCGGAATACTGGCAGGGCTTCGCCAAGCGCTACTAGAACGAGGACGGAGGAGCTACGGAGTAACGGGAGAGAGAGGGGCGCCAAGGGCTTGGTCTGTCCTCTTGGGGCACCCCCTCCCCTCTATATATAGGTGGAGGGGCATGGGGAACAGCCCCTCCAAGCCCTAGGGCACAGCCAAGGGGGAGACGACTTGGACTCCAAGTCCAATCCTATTCCTACTAGGACTCCCCTTTTTTTCCCTTCCCTAGCCACATGGGCTTTTGAGGACTTGGTGCGCCTAGCCCAATAAGGCCAGGGCGCCTCCCATCAGCCCATGCTAGCCCTTGGGATGTGGTGGACCCACTTGTGGACTTCCGGACCCCTTTGGAATCCTCCAGAACCTTCTGGAAGCTTCCCGGCACAATACCGAAAAAACTGCACCTTTTTCCGGAACCCAAAATATGACTTCCCATATATAAATCTTTACCTCTCGACCATTCCGAGACTCCTCGTGGCGTCCGGGATCTCATCCGGGACTCCAAACAACATTCGGTTACCAATCATCAAATATCCCAATACTACTCTAGCGTCAACGAACGTTAAGCGTTCGACCCTGCGGGTTCGGGAATCATGTAGTCATGACCGAGACACCTCTCCGGTCAATAACCAATAGCGGGACCTGGATGCCCATATTGATTCCTACATATTCCACAAAGATCTTTTATCGGTTGAACCACGATGTCAAGGATTTTGTTAATCCCGTATGCAATTCCCTTTGTCCGACGATATGTTACTTGATCGAGATTCGATCGTCGGTATCTCCATACCTAGTTCAATCTCGTTACCGGCAAGTCTCTTTACTCGTTCCGTAATACAAGATCCCGTGACTAACCCATTAGCCACATTGCTTGCAAGCTCTTTATTATGTTGTATTACCGAGAGGGCCCAGAGATATCTCTCCGTCATACGGAGTGACAAATCCAATCTCGATTCGTGCCAACCCAACAAACATCTTTGGAGATACCTATAGAGCACCTTTATGATCACCCAGTTACGAAGTGGCGTTTGGATACACACTAAGTATTCCTCCGGTGTCAAGGAGTTGCACGATCTCATGGTCTAAGGAACAGATACTTGACATGAAGAAAGTTGTAGCAAATAAACTAAACGATCTGGTGCTAAGCTTATGGTTGGGTCTTGTCCATCACATCATTCTCCTAATGATGTGATCCCGTTATCAAATGACAACCCATGTCTATGGTTAGGAAACCTTAACCATCTTTGATCAACGAGCTAGTCTAGTAGAGGCTCACTAGGGACACGGTATTTGTTTATGTATCCACACATGTATTTAAGTTTCCGGTCAATACAATTCTAGCATGAATAATAAACCTTTATCATGAACAAGGAAATATGATAATAACCATTTTATTATTGCCTCTAGGGCATATTTCCAACAAAATATAGAGTCAAATGTTGTCAAAGGATATGTTTGAGTTGTCTTGTTCCTTGGACACACCAAAGATCTAGATACTTGGTCCAACTTTGTTTACTCAAAATGGGAGTTTGAGGGCAAACTTATGGAAGGACGTACATCCAAGTACCTACAAGGGGTTAGATGCAGTACAAGGGAGCAATGTATCCAAGATATGAAATAATCATCATAAGAGTATTATCAAGGATTAGTCAAGAAATCTCATGCCCTTGCATGCATCCAAGTGAGTTTCTAGTTCACGTTGGAAGCATCAAGGATATTCAAGTCACTTCCCAAGTGGCAAAATATCTTTTCATCAAGAGGTTTAGTGAAGATATCCGCCAATTGCTTGTCGGTACGAACATGCTTAAGGTCAATGTCACATTTAGCAACATGATCTCGAATGAAAAGATGACGAACTTCAATATGCTTTGTTCGAGAATGTTGCACGGGATTGTGTGCAATCTTAATAGCACTCTCATTGTCACATAGTAATGGAACATCTCTCACATGTACCCCATAATCTTTGAGAGTTTGTTTCATCCATAGCAATTGAGCACAACAAGATCCGGCGGCAATGTATTCTGCTTCGACGGTAGATAGAGATACCGAATTTTGTTTCTTAGAAGACCAAGACACTAGAGATCTACCAAGAAATTGACATGTACCCGAAGTGGATTTTCTATCAACCTTGTCTCCGACATAGTCCGAATCGGAGTAGCCAACAAGATCGAAAGAGGATCCTTTGGGATACCAAATGCCAAAATTTGGTGTATGGAACAAGAATCTCACAATTCTTTTCATGACCTTAAGATTACATTCCTTTGGTGCCGCTTGGTATCGTGCACACATGCACACACTTAGCATAATGTCAGGACGGGCGGCACATAGATATAATAATGAACCAATCATGGATCGGTAAACCTTTTGATCAACCGGTTGGCCATCCTTTGTCAAGTCAAGATGTCCGGTGGTAGGCATGGGAGTTTTCATACCTTTGCTTTCTTGCATGTTGAACTTCTTGAATAAGTCTGTGGCATACTTTGTTTGAGAAACAAAGGTACCCTCTTTCGTTTGCTTGATTTGCAAACCAAGGAAGAATTTGAGTTCACACATCATAGACATCTCATACTTTTCCGACATCAACCTTCCAAACTTTTCACTAAAAGAAGGATTAGTAGATCCAAAAATGACATCGTCAACATATATTTGGCATACAAATAGTTCTCCATTGACTCTTTTAGTGAACAAGGTTGAATCAATTTTCCCAATTTGGAAACTTTTTCAAGAAGAAACTTTGTTAAGCATTTGTACCAAGCTCTAGGGGCTTGCTTGAGACCATAAAGAGCTTTATGAAGTTTATAGACATAGTTTGGTTTCTTGGGATTAACAAAGCCAGGAGGTTGTTTAACATAAACCTCCTCCTCAATTTCACCATTTAAGAAGGAACTTTTAATATCCATTTGATAAAGGGTGATATCATGGTGATTGGCATAAGCAAGTAAAATGCGAATGGACTCAAGTCTAGCAACGGGGGCATAGGTCTCACCATAGTCCATACCTTCGACTTATGTGTAACCTTGAGCCCCGAGGCGAGCCTTGTTGCGCACAACTTGTTCGTCCTCATCTTGCTTGTTCTGAAACACCCATTTTGTTCCGATGACATTTTGTTCATCTTTAGGCTTCTCAACCAACGTCCAAACTTGATTCCTCTCGAATTTGTGTAGTTCTTCATGCATAGAATTCACCCAATCGGGGTCTTGAAGGGCTCCTTCTACCTTCATAGGTTCAATACATGAGATGAATGAGTAATGGTCACAAAAGTTTGCTAAACGAGATTTATAGCGAGTGATTCTCCCGGGTTTTATGTCGCCAAGAATTTGTTCGACGGGATGATTCTTGTCGATTCTTGCTCTAACTCGAGGTAGCTTTTGCTTGGGTTGTGTTGATGCTTCCTCATCATCATCATCATCTTCATCCTCATTGTTTTTGGTGTCATTGTTCGCTTGAGGAGGTGGAGAAGGAGGTTGAGGTGGATCTTCTTGATGTACTTCCTCCTTTCCGTCGTCTTGACGTGTTCCACTTGTGGATGCCTCCATATCAACTTGTGGTTCACCTTGGCGTGAAGTTAAGGCTTCCACTTGAATGGACGAAGTACTCTCCTTCACCTCCATTGGACGAATCTTGCCAATAGATAAGTCTTGGATTGCTTCCGAAGGATCTTTATCTCCTACATCAATTGGCAATTGCTCGACTTGCAAGCCATTAGATTCATCAAACTTCACATCTACCATCTCTTCAACTTTTCAAGTGAAGTTGTTGTATACACTGTAAGTGTGAGAGTTTGATTTGTAACTGAGTAGGAAACCTTCATGTGATTTAGGAGCAAATTTTGAACGACGATGCTTATCAAGAATGTACCATTTTGAGCCAAATACTCGAAAGTATCCAACTTGTGGCTTGTTACCGGTGAGTAGCTCATATGCCGTTTTGCCAAGAAGCTTGCGAAGATAAAGTCGATTTGTAGCATGACAAGCCATGTCAACCGCTTCCGCCCAAAAGTGTTTAGGCATCTTGTATTCATCTAGCATCATTCTCGCCATCTCGATGAGGGTATGGTTCTTCCTCTCAACAACTCCATTTTGTTGAGGTGTGTACGTAGCCGAGAACTCATGTGAGAGGCCTTCTTCATCAAGAAAGGTATCCACATTGGCGTACTTGAACTCCGTTCCCTTGTCGCTCCGAACCTTCTTGATCTTCACTTCGAATTGATTTTGGGCCTTCCTAGCAAAGTTCTTGAAGATCTTTTGTACCTGCGATTTGTCATCGAGAAAGAACACCCACGTAAATCTGGAAAAATCATCAACTATGACCAAACCAAAAGAGTTACCACCAAGGCTCTTATAAGCATTGGGACCGAAGAGATCCATATGAAGCAGTTTGAGTGGTCTTCTTGTAGTCATGATGTTCTTCACGGGATGACTTCCTCCAACTTGTTTTCCTGCTTGGCAAGCACTACAAAGTCTATCCTTGTCAAAGATAACATCTTTTACACCAAGAATATGATCTCCCTTAACAAGTTTATCAAGATTACGCATGCCAACATGTCCTAGCCTTCTATGCCATAACCAACCTTTAGAAGATTTTGCAATGAGACATGTACGAGGTTGGGCTCTTTTTGTGAAATCAACAATGTATAGATCACCTCTACGGATACCGGTAAATACCATATTATGATTATCTCGACAAAACACTTGGCAATCTACTTCGGTAAATAGAACATTGAAACCAAGCTCGGCTAGTCTACATACGGAAAGAAGATTGTAACCAAGAGATTCAACAAGCATAACATTTTGAATGGAGCTATCATTGGATATGGCCACCTTACCAAGGCCAAGTACCTTACCCTTGGAGTTGTGTCCAAAAGTCACATACTTGCATGAACCATCATTTTTAGCAAGCTCACGAAACATGTCTCTATCTCCGGTCATCTGATCGGTGCATCCACTATCAAGAATCCATTCTTTTCCTCCGGCCATGTAATCTCGAAGATTTGCCATGAGACTAAGATTCCTCATAGTCTTCTCATATTCGATGTCGAATTCCTCATCCTCATCATAATAGCCATGTTCAACATCGTCATCATCAACATGTATGTGATCATCACCTAAGGCAATGGATTCATTAGTTTCATGATCATGACAATGTTCAAGTTTATGAAGTCTAATGGCTTCCATTATGATGTTGCTAATGGTTACAACATCACCTTTAGCACGCATAAGATCACGAAGCTCAAACAAACAATTATCAAAGACAGGATCACTAGGCTTCATCTTGTGAAAAGCAATGGTCCTATGAAGAATCTCATCAAGATTCTTCAAAGAGTAGTTGGGGTACTGCTTTTCGAAGTCATTCCATAGAGTATAGGCACACTCAAAGTTTTGCATGCAACCAAGCACAATTTTAGGTAATCCTCTAATAATAAGATTGATGGTTCTAAGATTACAAAGCATATCAATTTCTTCCGCTAGAATAGGATGCAAGGGATCAATGGGAGGCATATATGGGCTATGAATATACTTGCTCAAATTAAACTCATCAAAGATATCAAGCATTTCATCCTTCCAAAAGTGATAATACTCCCCATTGAGAATAGGCACTCTACATCTAAGACTCCCCAAAGTAGACACATCCATCTTCCTCCAATGGTGATTAAACAAAAGCAATGGAGACCAAAGCTCTGATACCAATTGTTGGGTCGAGAAGATAGGTCTAGAGGGGCATGAATAGACTCTTAACCAACCAAAGGTGCGATTTTTAGTTCTCTTGAAACTTAGGCAGATTTTAGCACTAGTTAAGATATCACCAAGACTTCCTACACATGCATATCTAGAGATAGGGCAGCGGAAATAGTACAACATGCAATTGTGCGGAAAGTAAAGGGGTAGAGAAGAGGAGATCAAACGCAATGAAGACACAGAGCTTTTTGGCGTGGTTCCGATAGGTGGTGCTATCGTACGTCCACGTTGATGGAGACTTCAACCCACGAAGGGTAACGGTTGCGCGAGTCCATAGAGGGCTCCACCTACGAAGCGTCCACGAAGAAGCAACCTTGCCTATTCCACCATGGCTTACGTCCACGAAGGACTAGCCTCACTCGGTAGATCTTCATGAAGTAGGCGATCTCCTTGCCCTTACAAACTCCTTGGTTCAACTCCACAAGATCTTGGAGGCTCCCAAGTGACACCTCGCCAATCTAGGAGACACCACTCTCCAAAAGGTAATAGACGGTGTTGTGATGATAAACTCCTTGCTCTTGTGCTTCAAATGATAGTCTCTCCAACACTCAATCACTCTCTCACAGATTTGGCTTTGGTAGGAGAAGGATTTGAGTGGAAAGCAACTTGTGGAAGGCTAGAAATCAAGGTTCAAATGGTTGGATTGGAATCGCTTGATCTCAACACATGAGTAGGTGGTTCTCTGAGAAAATGAGTAGTGGAAGTAGTGTTTCGTTCTGATGGCTCTCTTAGAGTGTAAGTGGGGGTGGAGGGGTATATATAGGCTTCACCCAAATATCCAACCATTACAAGTCTTTGACCCAACTCGGTGACACCGGACCGAAATCACAGTGAGACCGACTAGTGTAAAAGATTCGAATGTTGGAAGTCTCGGTGAGACCGATCAGAACATCTCGGTGGGACCAAAGTGCAATGGCTAGTGACGAGGGCATATACTAGGGATAGGGTAATAGGCCTGACCTATAGACCCTACCCTAGGACGCCACACATCTTATACTGGGCCCCAGGGCCAGATCAGCAACCAAGAGCTCTGCAAACTGACATTCACTCGGAGTTTGACGAACCACTCGGGAGGCAAGAGTTCACTTGACCAGCTTGTTTCACTCGGAGACCGAGGGTCACTCGACCAGAGAAGACCAGGAGACTCCGGGAGCGCAACGGTCGGGACGCACGTTCGCTTGTATTAATTGTAATCAATGCGCCCGTTACCTGGCGCCCTTAAACCCCCTCTTAACCCCTGGTAATGGCAGACATTCATGGGAGGGCTGGCGAAGACTATATAAGCCACCCCCCAGCTCCATTCCAAGGGTTCGCAATCCATTTGTAACTCATACACTCAAGCAATCAAGCTCCAGAGCACCGAGACGTAGGGCTATTACCTCCACCGCTGAGGGGCCTGAACTCGTAAATCCGAGTGTACCACATGCGCCGTAGCTAGGCTCTGCCCTCTCATCCGTACCCCTACACACTACTGTCAGACTTGCACCCACGAAAGTTGGCGCCCACCGTGGGGCAGGCGTCTAGCGATGTAACACCCCGATTTTTGGCCCTTTCTTTTTCTTTTGGATTTCTTCGAATTTGCTTTTGGAGTTCCTTTTTCCGTGGCTATGTGGTCTTGAAACCTGGGAAGATTTTCTTTTCCTCCTCCCCCAAGTGGCTTGTCACTCTCAAATCTATCTCTAGGCCATGTCATTTCCATCTTAGCCCAACCCCAATCTTTATTTCTTGGGAATATTCCTTTTTCTATTAAGGGAATAACCATGTTTGCCCTAGGTTGTGAAGCAACCTATATTTCTGTCTTCCACAAAATTCTCACAAAATTCTCATAAATTCTTTGGATCGTATCTCCCACAAATATGCCAAAATCCATCCTTGACTAGTTCAAAAATAATTCAGGAATATTCATTTCCTATTCTGTCCAGTATGGCACTTTGTGAAGGAAGTGCTATTTATATTTTCTTGATTGACCCCAAAAATTTTGGGCACTCTTTCCTTTCCAAATAATTGCCACATGCCAAAATTCAGCTTCATTTTCCTAGTAAATCTTCCTCAGCAAATTCCCAAAGTTTCTGACCAGAGAGAAGCTTTGTGAAGGAAGTACTAGCTAGGCTTATCCAAATGAGTTGCAATTTTGGTATATCATTCATGTGATCAAATAATTACTTTACACAAAATTTCATCTCCATCCAACTCTCTATGTGAGCACACCTGCAAATCTTGGTTTCTGGTCACAATTTTAGTTTGTGAAGCAACTATAATTTATATTTCTTAAAAAATTCTGAAATTAATCCATGACCTAAATATACCTAAATAATGTGAGCATGCCAAAACTCACATTATTTTACCAAGAAATGTTCTCTGCAAAATTCCCCCAAGTTTCTGTCCAGTATGGATCATTGTGAAGGAAGTACCATTTTTATTCACCTAAATGGGATGAAATTTTTATGGTACCTTAATATTCCCTAATTATCATGCTCCACCAATTTTAAGACCTATACAACATTCCATGTGAGCTCTACTTCAAAATCCCTATTCTGGCCATTTTTTGCATTTGTGAAGCAAGTGCTATATATATTCACCTATTTGAGCTGAAAACTTACCAAAGTAATGTCCTCAGTGTTTTATCAATCCCAGCTTAAGATCAGAACCCTACCCCAAGTAGAACTCCCCCAGTTCGGATCAAACACCTTCCTGTTCTTTAGGCTTTCGGCGCCCTCTGGTCACATCCTTAGCCACTGTTGTTGTTTTGTTGCTTGGAGCAGCTAGTGGGGGAGTGAGCAACTCGCCGGACATGCCCGGGGAAACCAGAGCGCGTGGCAACGCCACATTCGCGCGGTGACCGCACTCAGTGCGCGTGCTCTGCAGCTGTGGCCGCGCTCTGCGCGTCGCCTAGCGTCGGGCCCCTCTTCCCGGCGGTCCCTTCGCGTCCTTAGCGTCGCGTGCGCCTCCCCTTTGCCTCTCCCATCGCTCTCATGGCCCTCGCATGCCCTGCCTCCTCGCCAGAGGCATCATTCGTGCGTCCGCGGCGGCAACCGAGCTCGGCATCTTCGCTCCGGCTATTTAAGCCATCCCCGCGGCCTCTCGACCTCATCAACCTCCTCATAACCCTCCCGGAGCTCGCCCCGACCTCTCCCTAGAGCTCAAGGAGCTATCTCTCCCTCACCTTGCCGCCATGGCCACCTTCGGCCTCCTCCTAAATTGGAGCCAACCGAGCCCTCTCTTTCCCTCCTGACCCCACCAGGGAGCTCTACTCGTCGCCACAAACCTCCCCATGCCCTCGTTTCGTCGCGGAGACGACCTCATGCTCGAAACCAAGTGCGGCCGACGGCCATTTCCGCCGGAGCCCATGCCGTCGCCACTCCGGTCCTTCTCGGCGTCCGTGACTGGGCCAGGTGGGTGTGGCGCTTCGTACTGAGGCTGCCGGTGCCCTCACCTCGGCCGGAGATGGCCGGAGGCGCCGGGGCCAGCGCCGGCCGTGCCCGGTCGGGCCTCCTCTGTCGCGCCCGACGAGAGGTTGAAGAAAAGGAGTGGGAGGAGAGAGAGAAGTCAACGGTGGACCCCAGCTGTAAGCCACCCAGCGCCCGGGCCCGCCACTTAAGTAGAAACGTATTCCGTGAAATACGTTTTCGCCTAAGGAAAGCGCAATTGGGTTCTTCTTCGGCGTAGAATACGCTTTCACTTCTCTGAAAGCGTATTCCGCGAAATACACCTTATGTAAACCCAGCCGGCCGAAACTGTTAATTAGCGGACGTTCGCCCGTTAAGCGCAGAAATGAATATTTTTAATTTAAATTTCTGCCTAACGAACGAACGGCCGTAACTCCGCAACCGTAACTCCGAATCAGGTGATTCCAAAGCCCACGATCTCAATTCGTCGAGCCCGTTCCGATGGTATCATTTTCACCATATTTTCACACTCTAAAAAAGACCATTTTGCCCCTGCCCTTATTCAGCCCCCTCCGAGAGGGAATCTTTCCCGGCGATTTTTCCGCGAGTGTCTCCGCACTTCTCCCCGATGGTTCCTCCATCCCCAGGCAAGCCACAATAGCCACTTGCATGATGGCATTGCAGTAGCCATGGTTTTCCACTTGAATATTTAAATATTTGTTTGCTCATGATAAATGATTGTGAATCCATGCTCGTTCTTGTGCCTTGTTCATTTGCATCTAGTAAGTTAAATGATTATTTGTTAGTATTTTTATTATCATGTTAGTTCTCAGATTTATTTTTCCGATGCTAGTGATAATGCTATGCTCATTTGAATAGTTAGGGTTGTTATGAAAATACTTGTTATATTCGTGATCGTCATTATGCCATGCTCTTTTGTATTCCGTAGATTTCATGATTTATCATTGTTGATACTATGTTGTTAAATGGTTATGTTGCCCATACATGGTTGCACTGATATCATGCTCATCTGCATTGTTATTCCATCATGATATATTACTGTGACTCAGCTCATCACTATTCAAGTTAAACCTGACATTAATCGAACTTGAACAAACCTGTTGGCTGAGTCATGGTGCCACCGAATCGAGCTCACCAGTGCAACCACACTTGCCTGGATGGGGAGTCCCTAATGCGGTCTATTGTCATGCCTCTCGCCAGTGCCTCCAACTAGGGAAGGTTATGTGCGCGCGCTACCCTGGCCCGGTGGGCGGCCATAAGCCTTGAGTGCCCAAGTTGTATGGATCCAGGGTCCCCGTTTGGGACAGTTTTGTTATTGTGGCCACGACGGTGGCAGCCACAGAGGTGGCAGATGTCACGAGTTGACATCAGGGGCAACCCAGGACATAGCCCAAAGGGGAGTTTGTCGGGAGTGGCCGGGAGAGTGTCATGCAATAGATTGGTTTTGTTGGAACGTCGTTGGTCCACCCGAATGGGAGCACGAGGCCATGAGTTCCGTGGTGTGGGTACAGTGTACTAACCTCTGCAGAGTGTATAATCTATCGATAGCCGCGTCCTCGGTCATGGACACAGTTCGTAGTTGGTCACACTATGGGTCAACAGAAATAATAACCTGAATAATAAACAACCCCGGTTCGATGAGAAAAGAAGTTGGTTGATCTTTATGTGGTCATGCGATGATCACAGGTAGAGATCAAGCTCCGTGTGGTCATGTGATGATCACGATGGTATAGTTGATACCGAGCTTGGTTGATCCTGAGGTGATCGTGTGATGATCACGATGGTAAGTTGGTGGTTACGAGATAACCTCCGAGCAGAGTAAGTTGGTCCATGAGACCTTAAACGTCGACCCCTTTGCATGCTAGTGCAAGTAGTATCATGTTCATGCTCATGAATTATGTATATGCCATGCTCATGTTGTTCTAGTAGTATCGTGTTCATCTTTGATGATTAACCTATAAATGCCATGCTGTTGTTTGTCTTGATTGCTTTGGTTGCTGTGAGCTTGCGAGTACATTCCAAGTACTCACCTGGCATGTCATGCCAGATTGCAGGTGATGCTGTAATTGCTTGTTTGTCGAGGACACCGAGGTTGCGCTCTAGGATACGTCCCAGCCAGAGTCCCTGCGGAGTGGAGTTCATCACCGTCGTCGTTGTTCCGCTGCTAGGATTTATTCCGCTTCGAGGTGTCTCGCTGCTAGCATAGAGCTATCTGAGCAGGCGAAGTGTCGCCGTGCCCCTGTAACCGTCGTGCCTTCAGAACCTTTGTACCAGCGTTATTTGTAATAAAGAGCTGATTTGTTCTATGCCAAGCAGTGCCGTATTCCAGAAGACTTGATCTCTGGGCTAGAATACGGGGTGTTCCGTTTTCTCTGAACCGGGGTGCCACAAGCGACTTCCGGCGTGGTTGCATTTTTCCTACCATCACCATGGTTTCCGGCGGCGGACTGACTCTAGGCGGCGAGATCCGTTTCGGCGTCCTCAGCTTCATCGCCGACGATTCGACGTGGCTCCAGGAAGCCCCGCTGGATGTCGAGGCGTTGCCCGTCCGTGGCGCGGCGCACTTCCGTGCGAGTTCCTTCGGCGTCCTTCTTTGGCAACCGTCGACTCCTTATCAGTCGACCTCTTCGCTCTCCACCAGCCATCATCGCAAGCGCTCCGGACGCTCGTGGCTTCAGCGGTGGATCCTGCACGCGGTGGCCCTTCAGGCTGCGGCCCTGCAGATCGCGGCAATCGAGCCCGATGAACCTGTCTTCGATCTGTCCGCCTCCGTGCACGAGCACTCGGAAAGCTTATCCGAGTGCGAGAGCAGCGATCCCGCTGCAGAGGTGCTGATGGCCTATTCCCCGCCCAGTCCGCCTGGGTACGGCCGTCGCGGCACGGAAAACGGCGACCCGTCGCGCATCGATCTTGGCGGAGGCGGGGACCGTCATGATGACGAGTACATCCCCCAACCTCTCACTCGGCAGCAGAGGGAGGAACAGCAGCGCAGGACCGAGCAGGCCCTCCAGACGCCCATCGTTGGGACGACCCCCGAGGCTCAGGCTTTGGAGGCCGTGCGCCAGGCCAACTTGGCTAGCGCAATCGTCTGGAAGCGCTCCAGAAGTCACTCGACGACCGCGCCCGCAGGCAGCATCCGCCCAGTTCCAGTCGGCGGCAGCGGCAGTTGTTCTCAAATGACCAGCAGCAGAGTTTCCAGGTATTCCGCACTCCCGTCCAGAATCTGGCGGCGGCCACTCGGATAGCAGATTCCATTGAGCCATCCCGGTCCGAGGAGGGGGAGGGTCTTCGGCAGATCCGGGCCCTGCTCAAGGCGGCAGAGGAGCAAAATTCGGCAGTATCCCAGTCGCGCAACCGGATTCACAGCAGATCCATTAGGGCTGACACCGTTCAGTTGGCCCACAGTCTAGTGTCCCCAAGGAGAAACAAACACTCGCCCCCGCGGCAAGACGACCAAGACCGCCACCGAGACCAGTACTCGGGGAAGGGTCGCAGTCGGAATACGCCTCCACGGCGTCAGGATGATCGTCGCCGCATGCAGTCGCCCCCTCCGCGGGATGGCTCGTACGCGCCCCGGCCGTACGAAGCCAGGCGTCCTTATGGCAACGATCGGAGGGCCAGCCCTCCCCGTCATGGTGACGGTTATCGCCAGAGAGAGCCAGTCGACTACCGTGACCCGCAGTTCAACGCGAGATTCATTCTCGCTCAGAACCTGGTCGACAGAGGCAGAGCTCTAAGAGAGAACTTGGACAGAGATCGTCCGAGTGGAAGTGGAGCATTCATCTCCGGGCCCGAGTGTTTCAGCAGGGCCATCCGGGCCGCTGAGATCCCGCCTAACTTCAGATTGGCAGCTGGAGTAAGCAAGTTCACCGGCGAGTCCAAGCCAGAAACTTGGTTAGAGGATTACTGAGTGGCTGTGCAGATTGGTGGAGAAAATGACTATGTGGCTATGAAGCATTTGCCTTTGATGCTGGAAGGGTCCGCCCGTGCCTGGCTCAATCAGCTCACTCCGGCCAGCATATACTGCTAGGAAGATTTGGCCCGAGTGTTCATAAAAACATTCGAGGGCACGTGCAAATGCCAGCTGGGTTGTCTGGGCTACAACATTGTGTTCAGAAGCCGAATGAAACATTGAGGGCGTACATCCAGCGATGGACAACCTTGCATCACGTGGTGGAGAACGTCACAGAACATCAAGCTGTCTGCGCTTTCAAGGCAGGAGTCCGATATCGGGAGCTCATCCTAAAATTTGGTCGGTCAGGATCTTTGACCATGAGCCGAATGATGGAGATTGCCACTCGGTACGCGAACGGAGAAGAGGAAGACCGTCTCCGTAACTGCAAAGGGAAAACCAGCGAACCCAACCCCGGAAACAGTAATCCCAATCGGAAGCCGAAGCGCAAGGCTGATGGTTCGGCTCAGGACGAGGCTGCTGCTCTGGCCGGTCAAGCCAAGAACAAGGGGAAGGCTAAGGAAAAATGGGTCCCAAAGAAAAAGAGAGATCAGTCGGGCCAAGATGTCCTCGATTTGCCGTGTCACATCCATACCAGAAAGGATGAAGAGGGCAATCTGATATTGCCCAAGCATACCACTCGACAGTGCAGACTGTTGATTCAGCAGTTCCGAGAGGGCCCGTCGAGTGAAAAGAGCCCAGAATACGCTAATGATGGAGACAAAGATGAACCTTTTCCCAGTGTCAACGCAACCCTGATGATCTTTGCAGATGTAAAGAGCAGGAGCCGGTTGAAAGTTATCAACCGAGAGGTGAACATCGCCACGCCAGCGACGACAAAGTTTCTGAACTGGTCGAAGACCCCGATCACCTTTGATCAGTCGGACCACCCGGCCTATATTGCCACCCCTGGGTGGCAGGCGCTGGTGGTCGATCCAGTCATGGGAGGCGTCCGATTGCGCAAGGTCCTCATGGACGGTGGGAGCGGACTGAACATACTGTACGCTGATACTCTGCAAGCGATGGGCATTCCGATGTCCCGACTCAGCGAGAGCAGCATGCAGTTCCACGGAGTGATCCCCGGCAAGAAGGAAAAGTCACTCGGGCAGATCGCCCTGGATGTGGTCTTTGGAGACGACAAGAACTTTTGGAAGGAAAGGCTGACCTTCGAAGTGGTCGACTTCCGCAGCGCCTATCATGCCATCCTTGGTCGGCCGGCTTACGCACGTTTCATGGCCCGTCCATGTTATGTGTATCTCAAGCTGAAGATGCCCGGCCCCAAAGGTGTGATCACAGTCACTGGCAGTCGACAGCGCGCGGAGGAGTGTTTGCAGCAAGGATCCAAGATAGCTGATAAGCAAATGGCCATGGTGTAACTGGAGGAGTACAAGAAAAATGCTGATCCGAGTGATCTGCTACGCTCCAAGAAGCCGGCTGCAGAATCTGCGTTTCAGTCGGCCGGCGACACGAAGCATGTGCACATCCACCCGGAAGATCCCAATGCTGCTCCCACCAACATATCAACAACACTCGACAGCAAATAGGAAGAAGCGCTCATCCAGTTCCTCCGTGAGAACTGGGACATCTTCTCATGGAAACCATCCGACATGCCGGGTGTACCCAGGGAGCTGGCTGAGCACCGTTTGTGAGTCGATCCAAAGGCGAAACCTGTGAAGGAGCATCTCCGTCGCTCTGCTACACAGAAGAGGAAAGCCATTGGCGAAGAAGTTGCTCGGCTCCTGGCAGCCGAGTTCATCCGTGAGGTGTACCACTCCGAGTGGCTCGCCAACGTCGTCATGGTCCCTAAGAAGGACAAGTCTCTCCGAATGTGCATCAATTTCAAGCACATCAATCGGGTCTGCCCCAAGGATCATTTCCCGCTCCCCCGCATAGATCAAATCGTAGATTCCACCGCGGGTTGTGAGCGACTGTCTTTTCTGGATGCGTACTCCGGGTACCACCAGATCCGACTGTATGGGCCAGATGAAATAAAAACAGCCTTTATCACCCCATTCGGGTGTTTCTGCTATATCACCATGCCTTTCGGTCTTAAAAACGCTGGTGCCACTTTCATGCGCATGGTGCAGAAGTGTTTGCAAAAACAGATCAGTCAGAACATCGAGGCATACATGGATGACATAGTGGTCAAGTCCAGAAATGGTTCCGACCTACTGGCTGACTTAGCTAAAAATTTCGCAAATTTGCGGAAGTATGATATCAAGTTGAATCCAGCAAAGTGCACTTTCGGAGTTCCTGGGGGCAAGTTACTCGGTTTCCTCATTTCCGAACGAGGGATAGATGCCAATCCTGAGAAGATCGGGGCGATTGTACGAATGAAACGTCCAGAACATCTTCATGATGTACAGAAGCTCACGGGTTGCCTCACAGCTCTGAGCCGATTCATCTCCCGTCTCGGTGAGAAGGCACTGCCCCTGTACCGATTGATGAAGAAATCTGATTCGTTCGAGTGGACTGCTGAAGCACAAGCAGCGTTTGTCGAGCTCAAAGCCCTACTTTCCACCCAGCCGGTGCTTGCCGCTCCGAACAGCAACGAGCCGTTGCTCTTGTACATTGTGGCCACTGGTCAAGTTGTCAGCACTGTCCTCACAGTCGAGCGAGAAGAACAGGGCAAGGCTTACAAAGTTTAGCGCCCAGTCTATTACATCTCTGAAGTTCTGACTCCTTCCAAGCAGAGGTATCCTCATTATCAGAACCTCGTCTATGGCATCTACCTGACTGCGAAGAAAGTAGCCCACTACTTCCAAGAGCACACTGTATCAGTCGTCAGCGACGCCCCACTGTCTGAGATCATGAACAATCGGGATGCGACTGGTCGAGTGGCGAAGTGGGCTATCGAGCTCCTACCCCTGGACATCAAGTTCGAGGCATAGAAGGCGATCAAGTCCCAAGCATTAGCCAATTTCCTAGCCGAGTGGACTGAACAGCAGCAACCGACTCAGAGTCACCCGGAACACTGGACCATGTTCTTTGACGGTTCCAAGATGCTGAATGGTTCAGGAGCTGTAGTTGTGTTAGTATCTATGAAAGGCGATTGTCTCAGATATGTTCTACAGATTCACTTCGATTCTTCCAACAATGAAGCCGAGTACGAGGTGCTCCTTTATGGTCTACGTATGGCCATCTCACTCGGCGTCCGACGCCTGATGGTCTACGGAGACTCGGATCTAGTTGTGAACCAAGTGATGAAAGAGTGGGACATCAGAAGCCCCGTTATGACAGGATACTGCAACGCAGTGAGAAAGTTGGAGAAGAAATTTGAAGGTCTGGAGCTCCATCACGTTCCCCGAGCCAAGAATCAGGAGGCAGACGATCTGGCAAAGATCGGGTCCACTCGGAAATCCATACCCAGCAATGTGTGCCTCGAGCATTTACGTTCTCCGATGGTAAAAGAAGATCCCTTCACAGAAGAGCCCCCGCAAGCGGTCAGTCCTTCTGATCCGACTAAAGTTGAGGTCCCGGCAGTCATTGATTTGGTTATGGAGGTCCTAGCAATCACACCCGAGTGGACGGTGCCTTACATTGCATACCTGCTCAGGCAGGAACTTCCAGAAGATGAAGCTGAAGCCCGCCAGATCGTTCGCAGGTCCAAAGCCTTTACAGTGATGGGTGATCAGTTATACAGAAAGAGCGTCACCGGTGTGACTCAGCGTTGCATCTCTCCAGAGGAAGGTTGATTGATTCTGGAGGAGATTCACTCGGGAACTTGTGGACACCACGCGTCCTCTCGGACAATCGTGGCTAAAGCTTACCGAGCCGGCTTCTTCTGGCCACGTGCTAATGAAGCTGCGCAGGAGATAGTCCAACACTGCGCCGGATGCCAGTTCTATGCAAACTTATCGCACAAGCCTGCGTCTGCTCTGAAGACGATTCCACTCGTCTGGCCGTTTGCGGTCTGGGGACTCGACATGGTAGGACCCCTCCGGACAGGGGCGAGTGGATTCACTCACTTGCTGGTTGCAGTCGACAAGTTCACTAAGTGGATCGAAGCCAAACCCATCAAGAAGCTAGACTCTCGTACAGCGATCAAGTTCATGAAGGAGATAGTCTTCAGGTATGGCGTGCCCCACAGCATTATCACTGGCAACGGTTCAAACTTTGACTCGGAAGAGTTCAGGGCGTTCTGTGCCGCCCAAGGCACCCGTGTTGACTATGCATCTGTGGCGCACCCGCAGTCGAATGGACAAGCTGAGAGAGCAAACGGACTGATTCTGCAGGGGTTAAAGCCATGACTCATGCGCGATTTGGAACATGCAGCTGGAGCTTGGGTCACTGAGTTGCCGTCAGTTCTTTGGGGCTTGAGGACGACCCCCAATCGGTCTACCAATCGCACTCCCTTCTTCATGGTGTACCGAGCTGAAGCCGTCCTGCCGAGTGACCTGCTCCATAATTCACCCCGAGTGGAACTGTACTCTGAAGCTGAAGCAGAGCAAGCATGGCAGGATGGCGTTGATCTCTTGGAGGAGGAAAGGGAGATGGCTCTGATCCGATCGGCCACTTATCAGCAAGATCTAAGACGTTTTCACAACAGGCACGTCAGAAGTCGGACCATTCAGGAAGGAGATTTTGTGCTCCGAGTGGATCAGCAACGACCTCACAAACTTGCTCCTGCGTGGGAGGGTCCCTTTATCGTGTCAAAGGTTCTGCACAACGGAGCATACCACCTGTACAACCTTCAGAAGCAAGCAGACGAGCCCCGTGCTTGGAATGCGGATTTGCTGCGACGATTTTATACTTGATCATGAGATGTAATAAAAGTACTTGAGTGATATTGGTGAATAAAAGCATGACTTTTCCAGTTCCACATTGAGTTCACTCGTACGCATTCTCTGGCTTACAACCCCCAGTGGGTGTACGCTTTTCAACTTAGCTGCAAACCAGTTTTTGCCTAAGTCAAAAATTACTCCGAGTGAAGAGCGTCCCTCTCACTCGGGGGCTTGGCTGCGAACCGGCTTTCGTCCAAGTTAAAAACCTACTTCGAGTGACGAGCATCCCTCTCACTCGGGGGCTTGGCTGCGAACCAGCTTTCGTCCAAGTTAAAAATGCTACTCCGAGTGAAGAGCATCCCTCTCACTCGGAGACTCGGCTGCGAACCAGTTTTCGCCCAAGTTAATACGCTACTCCGAGTGAAGAGCGACCCTCTCACTCGGGGACTTGGCTGCGAACCAGCTTTCGCCCAAGTTAAAACGCTACTCCGAGTGAAGAGCATCCCTCTCACTCAGGGGCTTGGCTGCGAACCAGTTTTCGCCCAAGTTAATACGCTACTCCGAGTGAAGAGGGACCCTCTCACTTGGGGGCTTGGCTGCGAACCAGTTTTCGCCCAAGTTAATACGGTACTCCGAGTGAAGAGCGTCCCTCTCACTCGGGGGCTTGGCTGCGAACTAGCTTTCGCCCAAGTTAAAAATGCTACTCCGAGTGAAAAGCATCCCTCTCACTCGAGGGCTTGGCTGCGAACCAGCTTTTGCCCAAGTTAAAAACGCTACTCCGAGTGAAGAGCAGCCCTCTCACTCGGGGGCTTGGCTGTGAACCAGCTTTCGCCCAAGTTAAAAATCTACTTCGAGTGAAGAGCATTCCTCTCACTCGGGGGCTTGGCTGCGAACCAGCTTTCGCCCAAGTTAAAAATCTACTTCGAGTGAAGAGCGTCCCTCTCACTCGGAAGCTTGGCTGCGAACCTGTTTTCGCCCAAGTTAAAAATCTACTCTGAGTGAAGAGCATCCCTCCCACTTGGGGGCTTGGCTACGAACCAGGTTTCGCCCAAGTTAAAATACTACTCCGAGTGAAGAGCATCCCTCTCACTCGGGGGCTTGACTGCGAACCAGCTTTCGCCCAAGTTAAAAATATACTTCGAGTGAAGAGCGTCCCTCTCACTCGGAGGCTTGGCTGCGAACCAGGTTTCACCCAAGTTAAAAATCTACTCCGAGTGAAGAGCATCCCTCTCACTCGGGGGCTTGGCTGCGAACCAGCTTTCGCCCAAGTTAAAAACGATACTCCGAGTGAAGGGCATCCCTCTCAATCGGGGGCTTGGCTGCGAACCAGCTTTCGCCCAAGATTAAAATACTACTCCGAGTGAAGCGCGACCCTTCCGCTCGGAGGCTTGGCTACGAACCAGCTTTCGCCCAAGTTAAGATGCTTCTCCGAGTGAAGAGCGTCCCTCTCACTCGGAGGCTTAGCTGCGAACCAGCTTTCGCCTAAGTTAAAACCCAGTTCAAAGATATGAAAGACTCGAAGGAAAGCATTCGATTAACTCCAGAAGTTCTAAAGCGAATACGAGTACGCGGGCCCAAAGCCCGAAAGAGTTTAACTATTACAATTCCACTCGGGATTCCGAGGTTAATGGGTAGGACTTAAAGTTTTCTCACGCACCTGTGGGGCTGGCCGGCTCAACGAAGGAATCCAAGTCGATGCCGTCTGCAATCCGAGTGGCCGCCTCGATGAATGTCTCCATGAAGTCTTCAAACTTGAGTTTCTTCGTGTTGGCAACTTGGAGAGTCTTCAGTTTCTCCTCCTTGGCGTCCTTGCAATGCACTCGGACCAGGGAGAGGGCCACGTCGGCTCCGCAGTGGGCAGCTGACTTCTTCCACGCTTGCACTCGGCTGGGGATGTCGTTGAGACGAGTCATCATGGCCTCCAAGTCGGTATTGGGGGTGTCTTCTGGCCATAGCTCCTTGTCGATCCTCCCGAGTGCCCCCCGCAGGCGGATGATTTACCCTTGGATGTCTTCGATGCGGGATTCGACCCGCAAGACGCCTAAAGCAGCCTTGTCACCGACGAGTGACCTGGAAGGATCCAGATCCCTCTCAATCCTGTCAGTTTCTAGCTCGAAGTCTCGGCAGTACTCTGCAGACAAGAAAGGAGGAGAGTTGGAAGTCAACATGCATAAAGTTCACTCGGATGTTACAGGTTACCTGCAAGCTTGGTGTACATTTCCTCCGTGAACTCTTCTATGTATCTCTCCAAAGCGTTTTTCTTCTCGATCAGCTGGGCGACCTTCTCGTTCAGAGTCTTCTTCTCTTTCTCGTAGGCTTCCGCCTGGGCCTTGAGTTTGCTCTCCCACTCGGTTTGCTGCTTCTTGAGCTCGAGTACCTCTTTCTTCGGCGATGTGTTCTCTGCTTCAAGCTTCCCGAGTGAGGCCAGCTTCTCTTCGGCGGCTTTGGTCTTTTCCTTCGCCACTTGCTGCGCTCCCGCCAGCTCGCTGTCCTTACTCTCGAGTGCCTGCTTCATAGTTTCTAAAGAAACAGAGGTTCTAAGCAGCACTTGGAATCGATGGTTTTCACTTCGCACATCTGTTCGAGTGAAGTCACTCGGTTCAAAGAACGGAGAAAGATGAAAGCGGAATGCTCAGTAACTGAGGCGTACCTCCCATGGTCCTGAGCTCTGCTTGAGCGCGCACTGTGTTCCTCCTCTCCACCTCCAAATCCACTCGGAGCTGAGCCGTCTCCTTCTCCAGTGCCACATACTGAGTCCCAAGCTTGCAAGTTTTCTGAAATACAAGAGAGAACAGAACAGTTAATGTCAAGAAATATTCCGAGTGCCCAAAGACCAGTACTCCTAGAAGGAACAAGCTTGACCAGTATCAGATCCTGAAGTACCCTTTGTCAGGGAGGAACAAGTTTGACTAGTATCAGATTATAAGTTCTAAGACTCCCGCCGACTACCCGCAGTCGACGGCAGTCTCGGGAACTACACCCAGTGGGTGCACTCAGCGTGCCCCCACTGGAACGGTATCCACTCGGAACGGTCCGCCCGATCCGAGTGACGGCCGAACACAAAAAAAAACAGGTTTTAAATTCTAAGACTCCCGCCGACTGCCCGCAGTCGACGGCAGTCTCGGGGACTACACCCAGTGGGTGCACTCAGCGTGCCCCCACTGGAGCGGTATCCACTCGGAACGGTCCGCCCGATCCGAGCGACGGCCAAAAGAAAAAACACCCAGTGGGTGTACCGGATATTTTCCGACTGAAATTCTTACTGAAGAGAAACGACTTGGAGATCAACTTACAAGAGCACTTACTCGAACGTTCTCCTGGAGAGCGGCAGTGGCATCATACGCCAGCTTCCCAGCTGCGCACATCTTCTTGAGCCGTTGGGTCATCAGCTCCGCCTGGATCATCGCCTCCTTGCTGGCTCCAGTTTGGTCCTCCGACACCTTGTACAGACTGAAGATATTGACGGGAGGAGTCGCAACCGAAGCCAGAGAAGTCGACGGAGGCGCGGCAGAACCAGCTCCAGCCTGAGAAGAACCCAGCCCCAGAGGCACGGTCACGGCAGGTGCAGGGGGAACTTGAGGCGCTTTGCTCGGCGGCGTCTTCCGTGTGGTGGTCTGAGAAGCAGTCGGAGCTGCGGTCCCCTTCTCGGTGTCCTTTCGTGGCAGCTCTTCGTCGTCGTCCCCGACGTGGATGACCTCTGCAAGCACTACGTTCACTCGACACAATCAGTCGCAGTTCACGATTCAATCGGATGAAGACATTTCAGTCGAATGACAAGTTGAAGTAAAAATGAAGTTATTGTTACCTCTTTGAGAAGTGGCCGCGTCTGCCGTCTCGGCTTCGGTGCGGTCCCCATCAATCTGCATGGGAGACGTCATCGAGGTTGCAGCACTGGTTCATAAGATGCACTCGGTCAGAGGAATCACGAAAGTTGACAAAGACAAAAAAGAAAAGCTGAGAAAGATACTCACGTTGAGGTGACAGGCACAGTGACCTTGATCCGGGGCAGAGCCTTCCGAGGCTTGGGAGAAGTGACCTTGGGCTGCTTGGCGGCCTTCTCAGTCGGCGCAGGCGACGATGTCCGAGTGCGCTTCGGAGTCTTAGCACTCGGAACCGCCTCCTTCTTCGGGCCAGCACTCAGATCATGAGCTCGTTTGGAGCGGTGCTCGGAGCGCAGCTCCGGAGACAGAGAAGACTCGACCTCGTCGCTCCCTTCCGAGTCCTCACTTTCCTCCTCACTGTCCTCCACGTAGCTGCCCCCGGCGCTGCCATGTTCGCTCTCCACGCCTCCGGCAAGTTGTTCTCCATTCGGCACAGGCAATAACATCTTCTGGAACTCCTGCAAGACATGAAGGGTAAAGACAGACAGTTCAGTCAGTTCACTCGGATCGTTCAGTTCACTCGGATAATTTGCGCATCGGTAATTCACTCGGAAATTCGTGCCTCACCTCCAACGGTTGGTTGTTGGCGTCGTAGGGAGGGATCCGTCTTGACCCACGCGGATTGTCACGTGCACCAGTGACGCACCTGATCCACTGTTCCACCGTTTTCTCCTCGATGTCTTCCGGATGCACTCGGGTCGGATCACCGACTCCAGTGTAGAGCCACATGGGGTGAGCCCGCTCCTGCAGCGGCTGGATCCTCCGACTGACGAAGACCTCCAGAAGGTCCAGACCAGTCAATCCACCCTGAATCAGGCTAACCATGGCGGTCACCAAGATCCCTACATCCGTCTTCTCCCCTTTATCAACCGTCAGCGAGGGAGGAGTCTGAACTCTCTCAGTCGTGTAAGGAGGAAGGCCAGTCAACGAGCCAGAGCATAGCAGGTCGTTGCAGTAGAACCAGGTTGACTGCCAACCCCTCACCGAATCGGGAAAGGACATAGATGGGAATGCACTCTTACCCCTCATCTGGATACCTAAGCCACCTCACATCTAAATCGCGTGCGTCCTCTCTCCATCGGGGTCAACCTTCTTAACCGATTGAGATCGACACGTGAAAATGTGTTTGAATAAACCCTAGTGCGGCGGGCAACCCAGAGAATTTTCACACAAAGAAACGAATGCAGCAAGGTACATAATGGCATTTGGAGGCAGGTGATGGAGCTGAGCACCGAAGAAGTTCAAAAATCCGCGGAAAAAGAGGTGGGGTGGCATGGAGAAACCTCGCTCCACGTGTGTGGTGAGGAGCACTCGCTCCCCGGGGCGCGGCACGGGCTCGGTCTCCCCTTCTACCGGCAGCCTCCACGTCCCGTCGCGGATCAGCCCGTCCACGACGAGCCCGCTGACGTCGTCGACCGTGGTGGTCGGCGGGAGCCGGTCGCCCTGGATCCACCCGTGCGGGAGCGCAGCTCGGGAGCTCGATGCTTTCCTCCCCTTCGCCGCCTTCGTCGCTTTCTCGAGCTTCGCCGTCTTGTCCTTCGCCATCGCCGCCAAGCTCTCCAACGGCCAAAGGGGATTCGTGCGGAGTGGATCGCTGGAGAGAAGATTGAGCGGGCTGGGAGAATAAGGGAAAAGGGGATCTGTCCTCTCTCCCTCTCCGACGGAACGGCCTCTTATGGCGTCGCCCGTTCCGATCCCCAATCCTCTTCCGCGTGTCCCGGGCCCGCAGATCTCCTTGAATCTCGCTGGCGGAGTTGCAGCTGTGCGTGGCGAAAAGTGGGGCAAAAATCGAGGCGTCACGCCACACTTTCCCCACTCACCATGCCGCAACCGTTCGCGCGCGCTCGTCGCCAATTTCCAATCCCGCAAGATCCGGATTCCAGCGATCCGATGACTCGCCTTTAAAGACATTCCATAAACACGCGGATCTGTTCCGCCACTCGGATGAAGACTACTCGTTTCACTCGGTTGAAGACAACTCACTTCACTCAGTTGACAGCCACCGTCCCATTCGGGTGGAGACTTCCATTCTGACGTCATATGGTCCAGAATCCGCCAAGGTGCCGCACGAAGACAAGGCCGACTAGTGACCGGCGGGGGTCCTCGAGCGCCCCTGTAGCACTCGACTCGCCTGGGAATTCGCCTTGACTCGACCCGCTAAACCTCGACCAATTCGGGGGCTAATGACGAGGGCATATACTAGGGATAGGGTAATAGGCCTGACCTATAGACCCTACCCTAGGACGCCACACGTCTTATACTGGGCACCAGGGCCAGATCAGCAACCAAGAGCTCTGCAAACTGACTTTCACTCAGAGTTCGACGAACCACTCGGGAGGCAAGAGTTCACTCGACCAGCTTGTTTCACTCGGAGCACCGAGAGTCACTCGACCAGAGAAGACCAGGAGACTCCGGGAATGCAACGGTCGGGACACACATTCGCCTGTATTAATTGTAATCAATGCGCCCGTTACCTGGCGCCCTTAAACCCCCTCTTAACCCCTGGTAATGGCAGACATTCATGGGAGGGCTGGCGAAGACTATATAAGCCACCCCCAACACCATTCCAAGGGTTCGCAATACATTTGTAACTCATACACTCAAGCAATCAAGCTCCAGAGCACCGAGACGTAGGGCTATTACCTCCACCGCTGAGGGGCCTGAACTCGTAAATCCGAGTGTAACACCTGCGCCGTAGCTAGGCTCTGCCCTCTCATCCGTACCCCTACACACTACTGTCAGACTTGCACCCACGACAGCTAGGGCAGGACCTCGTTTCGGTAGTTCCTATCATTTCATCTCGAAAGTTCCAAAGTGAAGTAACATCATTACAGAAACTTGGTCACGCCATCTCGGTGAGACCGAGAGCCAAATCGGTAGAACCGAAATGCTAGGGTTTGGCTTAGGCAATATGTGTGATCAACTCGATTTGTCCGGGATAGTGAATTTCGGTGGGACCGAGATGATACTATAGGGTTTTGGATAGATGTGATGTGGAGAAGTGTTTGAGGATTTTTGGAGCAATATCACTAAGCTCTTGAGCAATTGAGTCATGATAAAAACCTCATCCCCTTTTAATAGTATTGGCTTTCCTATGGACTCAATGTGATCTTAGATCACTTAACCAAATATGAAGAGTCTTGGAGCTTTGCCAATTCTTGTCCTTAGCATTTTGATGGGGTCCACATCCTCATGTCCTTGCCATGCCATAGTTGAACTTATCTGAAATATACTAGATAAAGGTGTTAGTGCAACAACATGTATGTTGACATTAATTACCAAAACCACCAAAGGAGCAAGTGTGCCTTCAAAGATCCCCATGACTAAATACATTAGTCACATGCTTGCAAGCTATTCATGATGTTGTATTACCGAGAGGGTCGAGAGATATCTCTCCGTCACATGGAGTGACAAATCCCAGTCTTGATCCAAGCAACCCAACAAATACTTTACGAGATACCTGTAGAGCACCTTTATGATCACCCAGTTATGAGGTGACGTTTGATACCCACAAAGTATTCTTCTGGTATTAGGGAGTGGCACAGTCTCATGGTCTAAGGAACATATACTTGAGATGAAGAAAGCTGTAGCAATTAAACAAAGTGATACTATCAGATGCTAAGCTTACGATTGGGTCTGTCCATCACATCATTCTCGTAATGATGTGATCCCATTATTAAATGACAACTCATGTCTATGGTTAGGAAATGTTAACCATGTTTAATCAGTGAGATAGTCTAGTAGAGCCTCACTAGGTACACGTTGTCTGTTTATGCATCCACACATGTCAATACAAGTCTAGCATGGATAATAAACATTTATCAAGAACAAGGAAATATGATAATAACAACAATAGTATTACCTCTAGGGCATATTTCCAACAAGTCGTGCCTGGATTCTCGCGCCCTCATCTCGTGAAATGGGAAACCGC
Organism: Elymus sibiricus; assembly: GCA_039707655.1. Taxonomy (NCBI): domain Eukaryota; kingdom Viridiplantae; phylum Streptophyta; class Magnoliopsida; order Poales; family Poaceae; genus Elymus; species Elymus sibiricus. The sequence goes on from CM077674.1 coordinate 210,979,348, forward strand.
AGGAGACGTGGGGTACATGACGCACTATTGAGCTCGTCGTTTCATTTTTCTTGATGGATATAAAGAGGAGGCAAAAGAGAGCACCTCTCTCCTTCTCCCGCCTCTGCCCCAAATATGCTTCTCCTTCCTTTTTGCCTCCCGCCGCTATCGCCCTACGTCCATATCTCAAACCCTGCTCCCTTTCTCCCCTTTTCGTGTCCAAGAAGATGGCTAGGGTAGAGGCGGTCGCGGCTAAACGCGCACATGGAGCGAAGCCCAGATCACCGTCGCCGAGGAGCGAATGAAGATGTGGCAGCCGTCGGTGATGTAGAGAAGTGGGAGCTCAGCGTGACAATAGGGAAATTGTTTCTGTCGGCCACCCGTGACCACCATTTGGACAATTTGGTGGCAGAGAAGTCCTTGCCAGCGAATCTGAGATAGAGATTGTGAGGAAAGGAGACCTTGCTGGCGTGGGCCGGTGATGAGCGGGTGCTGCACCAGGAGTTCTTTGGCTGAGGGCTCAGGTTCCTGCTGCAAAAATTTGTGTGTGGGATCCAATACTTCTACAGGTGCTAGCTGCACCATTTGACACCGAATGCAATTCTGCACATCGCGAACTTCATCACCATCTGCGAGTGTTATGTCGGGACGCCCCTACCTCAATCTATTCCACTGTTTCTTCCGAGTCAAGGTGCAGAAGAATGGCGATGACGTTTGCGGCCTGGGGGGCGAATTTGGAGCTCCGGCCAAAGACAAAGTTTTTCAAAGGCCGCATTCCCAAAGTCAGTGCGAGAGTGGCACAAATTCTGGTTCTATGCATCCGGCCTTGGGGATGATCTTCATCCTTCATCAACGAGTCCCCAAAGCATTTGGGATCCTGGGTGCCGATAGACATCCCCTCAGGAACACCTAGCAGCTCGTCGAGGTTGTAGCCCGCTTGAAGGGTCACGGGATGTTGGGAGAGCATATCCTCCGGACATGGGTGGAGCGCCGCGTTCTCCCGCTAGCGCCGAAGAACAAAATCAATCGCGGAGGGGACACAAGGATTTAACGTTCAAAACCCCTCCAAGACGAAGGGGAAAAAACCATGGGCGCTAGCCAGCAAATCTTCACTATATCGGTGGAGGTTACAAACGCCGGGGATTTACAACTGATCAACTTATCCTGTGCGGCGGCTTACAAGAGGTATATATAAAAATGGTAACCTAGGTCAATACTGATCCGTAACGCCCGGCCCAAGCCTACCAGTGATGGGCCAAGGCTCCGCTTCGCTCGTTAGAAGTTAGACTTTATCTTTATACTTGAATTTGGATCAAAACATAACATCGGGCCTCCCTGATGTATGCCTACATTGGGGGGAGGACCCAATGTGGGTCTCCAGTGAGGAGCTCAGCTTGGATGAAGTGTTGTGGTGCATCAGCATTCTAACGGCCTGGAGACGAAGCTCATCCCCACCAGGGTCACTGTGGAGCCCTTCCATGCAACCAGCCAAGGGACGTAAGCCGCATATGACTTCTCTTCGCTGGAATTCTTGCTTATTTCCTCTGACTCCTTTTTCTTGTAGGAGTTCGTGACCTTCGGGGCTTTATTGTCGGAGCCTCCTTTGCCCGGCCAGGTCTCAGGCCCGGTGATGGGGAAGCTACTGAAGCCAGTGCCGGAGGGAACCCCTATTGTCGGAGGGCGATCTCCAGACACCGGGGATCAAGGATACCCCGTATTTGTTAGTTCGGCCAGGGGCTAAAACACTAAGCCAATGAACTCATGAAAACAGCAAAGAAGAGTATGAACACAAGGGAGTGTATACAGGTTCAGGCTGCCATCCAGGCACAAAACCCTACATCATGTTGGTATTTTATATCAACATCGGGATACAAGTGTTTGGGTGTACAAATGAGGTGGTCGGGGTGTGATAGGAGGTGGTCGGGGTATTCGCTAGAGTGCCCGATCAACTAGCTATCCTTTCTCCTTCTACCTTCTGCTAAGTGCTTGTTTGCGGGGGTGTGGTTGCTGGAAAGCTCTCTCCTTATTCGACCATGGCCCTCCCCTTATATAGGCCCGGGGGGTACCACACTTGGTCATACTAATAAATTCGGTACATTGCATAAATGAAGATATTTGCCGTGCCTCGTCCACTTGCTCCTGTCGATCGGTCAGAGATAACCTGACACTGTGCCTGGCCAGGTACTCGAGTTCCTTCTTTGATGTGACGCGCCGCACCGCCCTCCAGTCTTTACTGAGGGCCAGTGTCCCGTCTTGTCTTGTGCCTCCAGGTCGTCGTGATGATGGCCCTAAACGTAGCCCTGCGCCGAGCTACGCTAGTAGCCTGGTCAGGCATTCAAGGCCTGGTCGGTGGAGTGCGCTGCAAGGCCAGCCCAGCCCCATCGACGCATGTCATGCCAGCTCGGGGAGGCAGCTCCCATGTGCGTCACGGATGACGTTGGGGTCTCCTCGGGGATCTTCTGTGGACTCTGCATCGTTGTCATTTATCTATTTTTACTTCTTTTACTTTAGCTTCTTCTAAGCTAAAATCACAAAGTATTTTTATCATCGAGCGGGCACATATATTCAGTATATCGGGTATACCCCATATTTAAATAATTCGTCAGTAGCCCCCGGGCCCGCCCACAGCGAGCTTTGATTCTGGTCAAAGAAAGGGGCACGTGCCCGAGCCTCGGTGGGGGTGGGCCTAGAAAAGATAATGATGGCGTCCGCCTCGAGAATCGGCGATGCCTGCGCGCATAGTGGGAAAGGAAAATGGTTTACGTTTCTGAAGATGGGACGTCGTGGCGGCTTATTTCTGGATTGTGCCAATTAGTATCTCCAGGTTTTAATGGCCTCGTTCTCCAATGCCGCGTTCGATTTTCACAGGCAGTAACTTCTTTTGAATGCGAAACAAAGCATGGAGGGGGACTCGTCTATAAATTCGTCCTTTATTCACCGCGGCGTAACTCATCCCGCCCCCGCCCCCATTATGGCTTCTTCTTCCTCGGCCTTCCACGCTATTCCCCGTATGGTCGGGGAGCTTCCGCCTTGCTTCACCCCCCTCCCCCAAGGGTCTCATGGCCATATCCGACCTTGGCTTCCATCATGTCTTTGGGGCCCTTTTCTCCCCCGTATTCCCCTCCGGTAGATGCTTCTTCCATCCCAGGCGCCGTACACCGCCCAGTGGCGCGACTCGCCTCCTCCCCTTCTCTGACTCCAAGGAGGGAGTTGGTGCCTTATCTTTCGGCCGATCCCGAGAAGGTTGGATTGGCCAAGGCGTGGCGCTCCACTATTCGGACGTGGCAGGCCACATTTCTGGGCCGAGCTTTCGTGGATTGGGAGGCTGTTTCCTTGGAGCTGGAGGCAGCCAAGGAGGTGGTGTGAGAAGACCCAGCCTAGGCCAGATACTTCACCAGGAGCTAGCTTTCTTCCAACGCCGGACGGATGCTGAACTTCGCTTACTGGCATATCGGATCATCACCGAGGCTACACCAGAGGAGGCGGAGGACATGGGCACGCATATTCGCTCGTTGCCTTCTCGGTACATCCTGCGGTGGGCGCAACGTGCAGCGGAATCCATGGACCCTCTTACGGCCGCCCGGTGGGGTTGTATCAAGGATGCCCGTCCAAGGGTACCAGACTATGATGACCTGACCCTTGCCCTGGTCCTCCGACCATACTTAGGCTAGGGTAAGATGGGGTGGCCAAGGAAGGAAGCTTTTGTAATGTGATTCAGTTGGGGATGGTTTTTGATATATGACCTGTAAGACTCATGTTTTTATCATATTTTGTCCATCACCCTCCTTTCCCTCTTCTTCACTCTAGTATTTTGATAGTCTTATATGATTTCCCGGATGGAAGTTCATACCAAAGGATGCGTATCCGGCCTTTTACCGTGAACGGGGTCTCTAGTTCCGCTGCTGGCGTTTCTTTCATTATTATTTTTTGTTAGCGCAGCCTGAATGAGTCCTTCGCCGTCCTTGGCCTATGTTCCCTCTTCCCCGTCCGACTCCATGGTCGGGGGAAAAGAACCATACGCCCGCCCCATCTCGACTTGTTCTGTTTGTGAGGATGGCAAAAAAGTCCTCGCGGCTTAGTGAAACAATCATTCGGGGATGGATAAAGGGCTCGTATGTTGGCCGTTCCCTGATGCCCCCTACAACCTTTCTTTCGAGGTTCAAGGTCGGGGACAGGAGGGATCCGTGCGCCCGCCCTCTCACTTAGATTTCGGAGAACGGGGCCCTCCCGTCAGTATGCAGTGGACTGCTCCTGGTGAGGAGGGACCCACACGTTGGTCCGTAAGGGTCTCCCCGTCAGTTTGCAGTGGACTGCTCCTGGTTGAGGAAATAAAAACCCAAACATGTAGTCGGCAGGGGCCCCACCTTCAGTTTGCAGTGGACTACTCCTGGTCAGTGGTGCCCACTACCTATGGGCTGGCGTTGAGGGTCCCCTCATCAGGGGTACCCTCATGCCGATTTTTGGATGACAGAATGGGATCCCTCGTCAAGAAAGCCATCCGCTAGTGGGTGCGGCGATAGGAATCCCCTATCAGTTTGCAGCGGACTGCTCCTGGTTGGGGGCGTTCCTACACCCTATTCGGCAACCAAATCTTCCTCCCGTCAGTATGCAGCAGACTGCTCCTGGTAGGGAAGGTGACGCTGCCTCTTATGCCTCCTAAGTGCGCATGTGTTGGCCTTCGGGATTCGCCTCCTCCAAAAACAAAGTGTCGGTCCTTACCTGGAGCGCCTTTGGTGGATCTTCCGGGACTTTACCTTCGTATTCACCTAACTTGCACCGCTGGAGGAGATAGGGCAGATACTCACCTTCCTCTTGTGGGAGGGCGACGTTCCGCTGACGCCGCCTTTTGTGACCTCGCCAAGAGTGGACATCTTCTTGCTTGGTCGTTCGCTGTTGCTCGCGTCCTGTTTCTGTTTCCTCGCCTATCTCCCAGATTTCTCATAGAGGATTTAGGAAGAATCGATCTCTCTTCCTCCGGGCCCGGGGCACGAAGACGTTGTCGGTGATATGGCTGATTTCTCGGAGCCACGCGCTCAAGGGTGATCGCATGTCCACAGGCACCGGTGGCCTGCGCAAGAGCGCTCGAATGGAGAGAAATGCCTCCATCGGTCCGGGAGCCCCCGAGGGGAGGGATTGCCGCGGGACCCCCTCTTTTCGGAGGTGGGGGCCCGTAATCTGCTGTTCCACCTTCTCCGCATCCTCCACTTGAAGGATTCTTGTTCGGGGGGGGGGGGGTTCGCTTGGATTGATTTGTTCCATCGCCAAGCCCCCGCCCGAACAATCAGTTTCTTGGCTCAGCCTTAGCCCCCTAACTGGCGTGCCAGATGTCGGAGGGCAATCTCCAGACACCAGGGATCAAGGATACCCATATTTGTTAGTTCGGCCAGGGCCTAAAACACTAGGCCAATCAACTCACGAGAACAGCAAAGAAGAGTATAAACACAAGGGGTTTATACAGGTTTAGGCCGCCATCCAGGAGTAAAACCCTATGTCCTATTGGTATTTTATATCAACATTGGGATACAAGTGTTTGTGTGTACAAATGAGGTGGTCTGGGTATTCGCTAGAGTGGCCGATCAACTAGCTATCCTTTCTCCTCTACCTTCTACTAAATGCTTGTTTGCGGGGGTGTGGTTGCTGGAAAGCTCTCTCCTTATTCGACCATGACCCTCCCCTTATATAGGCCCGGGGGGTACCACACTTGGTCATACTAATAAATTATGTACATTGCATAGATGAAGATATTTGCCGTGCCTCGTACACTTGCTCCTGTCGATCGGTCAGACATAACCTGACACTGCGCCAGGCCAGGTACTCGAGTTCCTTCTTTGATGTGACGCACCGCATCGCCCTCCAGTCTTTACTAAGGGCTAACGTCCCGTCTTGTCTTGTGCCTCCCAGGTCGTCGAGATGATGGCCCTAAACGTAGCCCTGCGCCGAGCTACGCCAGTAGCCTGGTCAGGCATTCAAGGCCTGGTCGGTGGAGTGCGCCGCAAGGCCAGCCTAGCCCCGCCAACGCGTGTCATGCTAGGTCGGGGAGGCAGCCCCCGTGTGCATCACAGATGACGCTGGGGTCTCCTCGGGGATCTTCTGTGGAAGCCGCATCATTGTCATTTATCTGTTTTTACTTCTTTTACTTTAGCTTCTTCTAAGCTAAAATCACAAAGTATTTTATCATCGAGCGGGCGCATATATACAGTATATCGGGTATACCCCATATTTAAATACTGCATCACCTTTATAGTCAAAAAAATACTCCGTCACCCATGGTCTGCCGGGTGTCGGTGCTAAATCTGGCATATCTCGAGGTAGGGGTCCTAAGCTAGGCATCTTGGAACGATGGTAACATGGACACATGATTTTACCCAGGTTTGGGCTCTCTAAAAGAGATAATACCCTATGTCCTGCTTTGATTGTATTGCTATGGGGTATAGTACAGAGTACATGTATCTACCACGAGATTGTTGTAATGAATATGAGATTATCTATTGACTAGCCTAGCCTCAGTTCATATAATGCACCGGAGGCCTAGGGTTTAGAAGAGTCCTCGTCTTGTGCGCCAAGTCTTGTGGAATCTTCCTTATATACGTCATGGGCTGCCCGAAGTGGCCCATTAGTGAACCGCCATGGGGGTCCTCGGCCCGACCCACCTAGTCGGGAGACGACGTGGTGAGTACCCCCTAGTCCAGGACACCGTCAGTAGCCCCCTGAACCGGTCTTCAAGTTGGGGACGCTCCTTGGTTCTTCTAAATTGTTCTTCTTCTTCGGTCGTCGGTCTTGAAAGCTGGTTCAACAAATCGTCCCATCTATGATCTTGAGGATAGCCGAGGTGTATCCGAAGAGTTCACATGTCGGGCATCCGAGGAGCCCCTTTAAGTTCTCGGCCTTTATCAATGCCTTGTTATTTTTATGCCACACCTCGGGTTTGAAGTTTTTCCCGTGCAGCGGTGTCCTCTTGCAGCCGAGCTCCAGCGCCGGACTGTATCCGAGGTGTCTTTTTGCAACCGAGCTCCAATGTCGGTCTGCATCCGAGGCGTCATAGATTACCTCGGTCTTTGAAAAAGTTGAAGGAGTTTGGCTGAGCTTAATGCCGGAAAAGTCCTCTGTGGAGCCAGCCACTCGTATCCGAGCTTTATGCTGGACAGCTTCCGAGGTGGTGCACCACCTCGGCCTTGGGCTAATTTTTTGCGGAATTTTTTCCTGATTGATGCAATTTATTCTCTGCCGACATGTATAGCCAGTAGCCCTCAAGGTGTGTGCTGGCCTAAAACCCTAAATGCACCTGAAGGATAACAAACAAAAAACGCTGATCCCAGTAGCCCCAGAGACTCAGGTCGATTTGCAAAATCGGCCTGAGGATCAAGTCCTTGCTGTCAGTACTAAAACTGGCTGATCTCGGGTAGGGGGTCCTAAGCTGTGGATCTGGGATCAATGGGTAACAGGAGACAATGGAGACGATGTTCACCCAGGTTCGGACCCTCTCGAAGAGGTAAAACCCTACGTCATGCTTTGATTATATTGTTGTGATGGAGTATCAAATACAAGATGATCTACCTCGAGATCGTATGATTGTGTTCTAACCCTAAGGCTTGTGATTGTGCCTCTACGGACTAAAACCCCTCGGCTTATATAGATGTCAGGGGTGCCTATGTTTACATATTAGGTCGGTTGCCAACTATGCCGGATACAAGAGTTGTCCTTGAAGTACATGCCAAGTCTTTGGAAGCTTCCATCTTGCTTACGACAAAGTTTACAGCTTCGGCTATCCTCCAAGTGGTGGCCGGTGGGCCTCAGTTCAGCCCATGGGTGATAAACCGCACGGGCTAGTACCCCCTAGTCTAGGACAACCCTCAGTAGCCCCTGAACTAGTATCCAACGCCGAGGACCCTGGGCTCTGAGTACTTGATGTCTTCGGCTTGGCAGGCAAGTTCTTCCACCGCTAGCTTTTATTTGCATCCGAAGTATGTTTTATCCGAGGCAACTCTTTGGGTTCCTTCTCTACGGCTGAACCCGCCGACCGCATGTTTTGTGAGTCACACTTCGGTATCCGAAGTCTTGAGATCGCTTAGCCTCAAATGCTTGCCGCACAAGTGTGAACTATCATTTTTATCCGATAACTTTTACCGAACCGTCACCACTTATAAGGCTAGTTGAGCTAGTTATTGCGAATCGAATCGCGGCCCGAGGCAGCTCTCTCATTGGCATGTCTTATCAAAGCAGAGATCGTGCTCCGTCTTTCCAGGGATATCATCAACAAATTGTTTTACCCGATGCACGCTTAACGGTATGATGGGTTTGGAAAGTGGTGATTCACATGGCGCAGTAAGGTGACTCTTGGTCTTTTACTGACTTGTAAAAGTGAGTGGTGATAACTTGTTTTTCCCCCATGCTCTCATCTCCTGCGCCATCGCTCAAAGCCTCCAAAGCTCCAGCGCCCTAGATCTGCTCCCAAGCTTCCAAGATCTCCCTCACTCGCATTTCCCCCACCTGCCATGGCCGACGCTGAACTGAAGGGGAAGTGGGTGTCCTCCAATGTCACGGAGGGCACCATTAGTGAGCTCTGGGCCGCGGGCTACATACCCGTCGGAGCCAAATGCTGGGCTTCGGAGTCCGGCAATCCCATCCCTGCTACCAAGGAGAGAGAGTGGTCTTCGTCCCCCACCTCATCCGAGGTCTGGGGTTTCCCCTCCACCCCTTCGTGAGGGGGTTGATGTTCTTCTACGGGCTAGATTTCCATCACCTAGCCCCAAATTCCATTCTCCACATTGCAGCTTTCATCACCATCTGCGAAGCCTTCCTCTGCGTCGAGCCGCACTTTGGCCTATGGCTAAAGATATTCAGCATCAAGCCGAAGAGCAGCGGCGCTCAGCTCGTAGACTACGGCGGCGCCATGGTGAGTAAGCTCCCAAAGGTGACCTGGCCAGAGGGCACCTTTGTGGAAACAATCAAGGTGTGGCAGCAGGAGTGGTTCTATATAACCAAGCCTGCCGCCGAAGACCTGACGGAGATCCCCGCCTTCACGGCTGAGCCTCCGAAGAGGCTCGTCTCCTGGATGAAGAAGGGCCTCAATTGGGGGAACCCAGACAAGGTGAAGGTGCTCCAAAAGAGGATCAAATCGATGACCGAGAAAGGCGTCAAGTTGGTGGACGTGATCCAATTCATGCTCCAGTGCCGCAACCTCCCCCTTCAACTTCGGGCCAGTCCGATGTGGCTCTACATGCCCGAGGATGAGGCGCCCGTGCAGAACTTCTTCCGCGCCAACCTCGACGGTATGTGTACGGTGCTCTTCAAGCAGTCCAAGAACAAATTCCCCAAGGCGGGAGAAGACTGCGGCCTCGACGCTGAGAATGGCCCATCCGAGGTAAAACATCTTATTTGTGATGTGTTTATCCCTTCAATATCTTCCAACTTTTTAACAAAGTAATTAAGCTCCCTCTCCCATAACCATGGCTGGTGCGCGAAGGCGGAGAAGATGAAGTGCCCAGCGCCGCTGCCCGAGGAAGCCCGAACTCCTCAGCTTGAAGCCCTACTGGCCAAGAAACCATACATGGTTCCGGTCAAGGAGAAGAAGGAGCCGAAGAGAAAGAGGGAGGGTCTACACATCCGAGGTCCTTTGGATGCCAGATCCGAGGAGACTCATGCCTCCTCCATTCATGAGGTGGAAGAGGAGAAAGAGGAGGAGGACGAGGACGAGGGGGAAGAGGAGGCCTCTTCCCGAAGAAGAAGAGAGCGGCGTCCGAGGGCGTCGAGGAGGATGACCCTCCCCGAGTCCGTAGAAGGCTTCGGAAAGCCTCCGCGGATCAGCTCGGCCAGCCATCTGCCCCAGCCAAGGTCATGCTCTCTAAGTCCTCCGAGGACGTGCTGCCTCCGCCACGCAGGGAGAAGCCGCCGTCGACAAGGTATCTCATCTAGCATGCTTTATATGGTATTCTTTTATTAACATATTTTTGACTTATGACGCGCCATCTGCTTTCACAGCCCACAGCGCGTCTTCCTCGGTGGCAGAGGATCAGAGGACGAGCTCCCTCCGGCCGAGATGGCCGAAAGCGGCATAGGCGCGCGCGCATCCCCCTCCCCTACTCAAGACAACATAGGGGTGGTGTCATCACACCTAGCCCCTCATGTGTTAAATGTGGAAGGCGGCACTGGTGTTCCTACGGCCAAGGTTCAAACCTCGGTCGCCGAGGACCAAGGGGAAATAACCCCTTTGGTCGAAGAAAAAGAGGAGCTCGGCCACCCCGAGTCCTCGGCCCCGGTCGCCCCGAAGCCACCACGACAATCGGAGACGACCATCCCTGCCTCCACGGGGGGAGGAGCCGAGGTGGTTCTGTCATCCCCGCCTATTCTAGGACAGGTTCACACTGGGTAACAAGAAGAGATGGAGGCGGCTGTGACGAGCTCTTCCATCCTTCCCGAACATCGTGCCCTCCTTGGCACGTCGTTCCATCACTTCCGGTCTGTAGAGACTGGGATGAAGGAGGCCTTCAAAGACCTTTTCAAAGGTTTTGAGGTACGGCAAGCATAATTTTTTTACCATTTTTATGATTCTAGGTCTTTTTGTTAGCACCTAATATACCCAGTAGCCCTTAACAAACCAAATTAGAAAAAATTGTCCGAAGACTTAATCCTAACAAAAGATAAACTTCGAATGCATGCTTAAGAGCGTAATGCAGTAGCCCCCGAGCCCTAAGTTAGCTTGATAAACTGACTTGGGGGTCGTCTGTTTATAGCTTAATCAGTATAAAAGTGAATATGCAGTAGCCACCGAAACTCTGGTCAGATTGACAAAGTCGATCAGAGGATCGATATCATTGTCGGAGACTAATAACTTAATTGCATGCCTCAGCCTCTACTTCGGCATCCAACTCAAAGGAGCTGCAGGAGCTGAACCACAAGCTTGCGCGCTCCGAGGAGGATATCGATCTGCTCAAAAAGCAGATGGAAAACTGGCACCCTGTACTTAATATTGTTTTAATAGGAGCACTTTTAACACAAGGGTGTTTTATTATTGTCCAGCTGCCACCGCGGAGATTGAGGCCCTCCGAGCCGAGCTCAAAAAAGCTCGGCAAGAAGCTGAGCAACATAAGGTTGCGGCTAAGAAGGCTAGCTCAGAGCTAGCCGAAGGTGACGCCGAGCAGAAGGCATTCTGGGCACAGTTCCAGGTGCCTTCACATCCGCCGCTCCTCAACAACCAGCTGAAACAGCTGATGGAGCTGCACCGCATGGCGAGACCGGCCATGGAGGACCTCTAAATCAACCTCTACCCTACAGAGCCATTGCCGAGTAGTTACTTCGGCCTAGTCCAGCGGCTCCAAAGCGCCAGCCCCCAAACCCACCTCTGGAAGCGCTCTGCCTACCTAGAAGGTGCTCGACTGGCATATGGGTCTATGAAGACGCATTATCCAGGAGTTAAGGCCAAGGTTGTGGCTACGGGGCCTCCTGAAGGGAAGAACTGTACCCCCGAGAAGTATTTTCCCGAGGTGATGGAGGATGCTCAGATAACATAGGCTAGGTGCAGCAAGAATGTCCTTTTAGAGTAGGCGCCTCCTTGGTATGTCGAGGTTTGATTGTGTAAAAAGACAAGTTTTATTTTGAAATGAATATCTTGGATGTCCGATGTGTTATTTTGACTCCTGTGCGACCGTTTTAACACTGAAAGTGGCCAGTCATCGGCTTCCACCCCCTTGCAGATGCTACGCGGGGTGTTTCTATAACACGTCAACCCTTAGCCGATGTCTTGGTGCCCGGAGGCGGTTGTGTTAATAGAAACGAGGCAATCAGACTATGAGGCTTTATAACTTTCACTTAGTCATAGGAGCTTGACTATGGGGGCAAGTGACTAGCCCCCGGTGTTTATAGTGTTCAGACGTGCCGAGGTCAAGCCGTTAACACTTTGGTTCATTTGACAAGAACTCTTCATTTAACACGGGATAATCTCTATCGATTTTTAGTTTTACACAGCCATCAGATCGCTGACCAGTTTACGCTTATCATGACGGTTAGTTTTTGGCTTTCTCAGACTAAGGTACTTAACCAATCGAGCTGGAAGTACAATCACAGTGGTTCTCCCTTTACACCCTTAGCCGAACAATGCGGAAACATAAGGGCTGAGCACAGGAGCCGGGCAACCTAACTATTGACCAAAGACATGATTCGAAATTGATGCATATAAGGCAATATCCGAGACGCCGAGTACTTTTATGTGAGTATCGAAGCAATGTAATGGGCACGGTTTAAATCCGAGCCCCCGGTCGAAAACCGATTAGCTCTAAGGATGTTGTATCTCAAGAGTTGTCTTCGGCTCATAGGCATAAAAGAAATTGTATTACACAAATAAATGCAAAATGACCGCAAAAGATCTTTTCTTTACTTTGATTTATAAGGTCGAACCATACAAGCCGTGCTATCAAAGAAACTTTCAAAAGATACATAAAAATATAAAAGAGGGGAGGTTTACACAGGGCATCGGTAAGTGGGTTTAGCATCCTAGTTTGGCCCTGCCGCACGTCTGCACCTCCATGCTATTTACCAGCTATTCCTTGTCAATTCTAAGGATTTCCAACGTTGCACGCTACACCACCGTTGCTATGCTTGATGATGCATTCATGTGGCGGGTCCTTTTGAAGAGGTTTTACCAAGTAGCCGCAGAATAACATCTTTATGCTGTTGTTATGACATTCCTGGTGGGCCTTTGACAGTGCCATAAAAATATCCAGAACGTTGTTGGGCCACTATTTGGTTAAGCCGAACAGTGTGCCTTGTTGTTATGCTCCACAGCCTCCCATGGAATTTTAAGTGTGAAGTTATGTACTCGAGGTACATAATCCTCGGCTAGGCAGGGAGAGCCGCGGAGCGCGTACCCCTATTTGGGGTTACTACATGGCTGCCTGGGGGCCAAGGGAACACCTTGGATGCGCTTTGAAGAGACATGTGCATTTAACTCGGCGAGAGTCCTAGACGCCTCCATGGCAGCCTGAATCTCGGCTAAGAAAGTCACGGTTTGCTCCTCTGTACGGAGGGAGCATTCAGTGCTACCATTGATTGTAATAACGCCCTTTGGTCCTGGCATTTTGAGTTTTAGGTACGCATAATGAAGGACAACGTTGAATCAAGCAAACGCAGTGCGCCCGAGGAGCGCGTGATAACCACTGCGAAAAGGAACGATATCGAAAATGAAGTCTTCGCTTCGGAAGTTCTTGGGAGAGCCGAAGACTACCTCCAATGTGATGGTCCTAGAGCCAACACCTGGTATTACACCCTTGAAAGTGGTGTTGATGGGCTTAATCCTTGATGGATCAATGCCCATCTTCCTGATCGTGTCAGCATAGATCAGGTTCAGGCTGTTGCCTCCGTCCATGAGGACCCATGTTAGGTGGAACCCATCTACAATTGGGTCGAGGACGAGAGCCGCCGAACTTCCATGACGGATGCTGGTCGGATGGTCTCGTCGGTCAAAGGTGATCGGGCAAGCCGACCACGGGTTATACTTTGGTGCTATAGTCTCTAAGGCATAGACGTCCCGAAGTGCGCGCTTCCTCTCCTTTTTGGGGATGTGAGTTTCATAAATCATATTAACGTCCTTTACTTCGGAAGGAAACTGTTTTTGGCCTCCATTATTGGGCCTACGAGGTTCATCCTCGATCTTGCTGCGAGACTGGCTCTTGCCTTGCCCTTCGACTGCGATCTTTCTAGCCTTCTTGATAACCCAGCAATTCCGGTTAGTGTGATTAGCAGGTTTGTCCGAAGTACCATGAATCTGGCAAGGTTTGTCAAGGGTTTTATCAAGTGCAGTGGGACCATCCCTGCTCCCTTTAAAGGGTTCCTTTTCTGGCCAGTCCTCGGATTGCTGAATCCAGCATTGACGGTTGCGTCATCGGTGTCGTTGCCACTATTTTTATGGCGGCGCTTGTTGTTCTTGTTGCGCCTAGGCTTCCTGTTACCGTCACGCACCTCCGAGGTGCCGGCCTCACTGCCATGATTGCTACGAGCCAACCAGCTATCTTCGCCTGCGCAAAATTGAGTCATTAAAGAGGTAAGAGGTTCGAGGTTTATCCTGTTGGAGCTGTCGCACCAGCCATTCATCACGGATACTATGCCGGAAAGCAGCGATCGCTTCCGCGTCAGGACAGTCGACTATTTGGTTCTTTTTAGTCAAGAACCGATTCCAGAACTTTCTAGCGGACTCACCAGGCTGCTCGATGATATGGCTAAGGTCATCGGCGTCCGGGGGCCGAACATACGTACCCTGGAAATTCACCCTAAAGGCGTCCTCGAGCTCTTCCCAGCTTCCGATAGAGTTTTCGAGCAAGTTGTTGAGCCAACACCTTGCCGGTCCTTTGATTTTCAGTGGTAGATACTTGATGGCATGGAGATCATCTCCTCGAGCCATATGAATGTGGAGAAGAAAATCTTCACTCCATACTGCCGGGTTAGTTGTTCCATCGTATTGTTCAATATTTACGGGTTTAAACTCTTCCGGGAACTGATGTTCCATGATCTCGTCTGTAAAACATATTGGGTGCGCAGGCCCTTGAAACCGAGCTACGTCATGTTGGACATCAGTTGTCATCCGAGCATGTGTATGCTCCCGAGCCCTTGTGTTCCTATCGAGCCAGGCTTCATAGCCAGCTCATCCTGTGGGAGCGTGCCCCCTTGATCCGTATATGGATCTCACTGGGGCAGGATTTGCGTTTAATTTTCTTCGCAAATCATAAGGCTCAGCCGGTTGAACTGGTTCCTTGCCTTCATGGTGAGGTATTGTGGGAGGATTTTTATTCCCTCTAGTTGGCCTGTCCCACCCCCGAGGAGGACGGTCAGGTAGATCGGCTCGATCATGCTTGAATGGCACGTTTTCGACGACTTCGTCATCAAATGCAGGAAGTAAACACCGTCGGGGGTAGGATTTAACTAGGTCCACGCGCCATAACTCAAAGTCTTGTTCGGCTGTGAGGACCTCTACCCACTTATCGTTCAGCATGTTTTGATCAGCTTGAAGCTGCTTCCGCTGTTTTTTCATGCTTCGAGCAGTTGCAACGAGCCACCATCGAAACTTTTCCTGTTCATATGGGTCCTCAGGGATGATGAACTCCTCGGGTCCGAGGCTGACCTCCTCCTCGGATTCAGGCAGATAGTTACTATCTTCTGAATCCTCGAGATCTTCGGGGTCCTCGTTGTCGGACATCCCTGTAGGGCCGTTAAGCTGACCAGGAGTGGCGGTGTTGCCGTTACCCTAGTCCTCGGCGCCGTCCGGAGTAGCACCATTATCGGTGGCATCTGTATTATCATTGTGGCTCTCTTTGTCCCTACTAGTACCCTTGGATCGCTTCTGAGGACGTCGGCGGTTGGGGGGTCGCTTTTCTCCCCGTCCTTCTTAGGGGTGTCTACCATGTAGACGTCATAAGTAGAAGTTGTGGCCCAGTTGCCAGTGTGGGATATAGCCATGGGTGAAGCCACTCCTAATGTGCCATCGACATCTTCATCCATGCCGGTCGCCTCATCGGAGGCATAGTTCAGTACGTCGGTAAAATCTTCAACCGTAGCGACTAGGTGGGTGGCGGGAGGCACGTAAATTTCCCTATCGTCGGCTTTACATCCGATCTGGTCATAGACTGAAGGCGAAATCGCAAGATTCTGGATTTGGTCTAGCATCTCGTTTAAGTGTGAGAGATATGCCGGGTCCATTACTTGACGGTAGGCCGGGCTAATTGTCATGGAAAAACGACGATTGCTACTTGTAGACTGCGTTGGTATTTCCCCGAAGAGGAGAGGATGATCCAGTATAGTAGAGATAAGTATTTCCCTCAGTTAAGAACCAAGGTTATCAATCCAGTAGGAGAACCACGCAAAATCCTTTAGCAACACCTACACACACAAAAGCAAACACTTGCACCCAACGCAAATAAGAGGGTTGTCAATCCTCTTAGCGGTTATTTGCAAGGATTAATTCTGATAGTGATAGATAGATAAAGTAAAATACTAAATAAACTAAAAGTAAATAAATTGCAGCAAGGTATTTTTGGATTTTAATATATGATAAAAGTAGACCCGGGGGCCATAGTTTTCACTAGAGGCTTCTCTCTCGAACACATAGCATACGGTGGGTAAACAAATTACTGTTGGGCAATTGATAGAAAAGCAAATAATTATGACATATTCATGGAAATGATCATGTATACAGGCATCACGTCCGAGACAAGTAGACCGACTCTTGCCTGCATCTACTACTATTACTACACCCATCGACCGCTATCCAACATGTATCTAGGGTATTAAGTATAAAACAGAGTAACGCCTTAAGCAAGATGACATGATGTAGACAAAGTAAACTCAAGCAATATGATTAAACCCCATCTTTTTATCCTTAATGGCAACAATACAAATACGTGTCATGTCCCTTTCTGTCACTGGGATTGAGCACCGCAAGATTGAACCCATCACAAAGCACCTCTCCCATTGCAAGATAAACCAATCTAGTTGGCCAAACCAAATTGATAGATCGGAGAGAAATACAAAGCTGTAACAATCATGCATAAAAGAGTTCAGAGAAGACACAAATATTTCTCATGAATAATCTGATCATAAACTCACAATTCATCGGATCCCAACAAACACACCGCAAAAGAAGATTACATCGGATAGAACTCCAAGAACATCGAGGAGAACATGGTATTGAAGATCAAAGAGAGAGAAGAAGCCATCTAGCTACTAGCTATGGACCCGTAGGTCCATGGTAAACTACTCACACATCATCGGAAGGGCACCAAGGTTGATGAAGAAGCCCTCCGTGATCGATTCCCCCTCTGGCAGAGTACCGAAAAAGGCCTCCAGATGGGATCACGGAAGAACAGAGGCTTACGGTGGCGGAAAGGTTTTGTATTCTCTCTCTCTGGTATATTGGGAATATTTGGGAATTTATAGCGCTGGAATTAGGTCAAGATGTGCCATGAGGGGCCCACAAGCCTGGGGGGTGTGCCCTACCCCCCAGGGCGCGCCTCCCGAGCTTGTCACTCCCTCGTGGCTCATCTGGTCTTCTCCCGAAGCTTCGAGGGTCCCTTCTGGTATAGAAAAATTAATCCAAAGTTTTTTCTTTGTTTGGACTCCGTTTGATAATGATTTCTAAAAAGGCAAAAACAAGCAGAAAACAGCAACTGGCACTGGGCACTGGGTTAATAGATTAGTCCCAAAAAATGATATATAATGGCATATAATTGTATAATAAATATCCAAGATTGATACTATAATAGCATGGAACAATCAAAAATTATAGATACGTTGGAGACGTATCAAGGATCTATGGGATCGAGAGGATCCCTTTGCGGTTCGGCTGTGGGATCAATATACTACAAAGAGCAGGGCTAGTAGATATGAGAACAAGCACCGATTTATCCAGGTTCGGGCCGCTGAGAGCGTAAAACCCTACTCATGTTCTGATGGTTTGATTGTGTATGAGCTCCAAGGTTACAAAGAGCGCAGCTTGCCGTCAAGGTGAGCGGGAAGTGCAGCTACAGCGTGTAATTGAACTAGGAGTCGACCGTTCTAAGTGTAGCCGTGGGCCTCCTTTTATAGGCCAAGGGGTTACCACAGTGGCTAATACGGTCATTTACAGGGTATGAATAGTGACTTGCACCGTCACCACGTCTATCTCTAGACGGGGTAGGACAAGCGCATTAAATGCACCGTTAGGCGCTACGTCGGGGAGGTGAGGCTTTGGGCAAAAGATCTGTACCACCAGTCCTGGCGCCCTCCTGTTATCTTGACACGTCCCAGGGACAGGTGTCATTAAAGTTAATCTCTGTGTGGCATGCCGACACGTGCCCTGGCCAGCTATGTCGACTGCCTGCCTGCTCGACACCTATCATGCGTGCTTATCTAGCCGATGATGAGGTGGAGCGGTAACGGAACAGAACAAGCCTACTGGCGCGGAGCTTGCCGGCAAGGAGCTTGCTGGCAACTAGAGTCTTGGTCTTCGCCTTGCCGGTACGAAGCTTGCCAGCAAGGGCAATGTTGATCTTCAGTACTAGAATAGTACTTCTCGATGACCTGCCTTGAGGTCTCCTTCATGGTCTTGTTTAATCTAAGTCTTGGGTCACAGCAACCCTCTGGAAGGCCCTTGCCGTCAGGAAGGCTACAACTGCATGTGCACAAGTCAGGGTACAAGGGCACCCATGCTTTAGTACACCGACAGGAGCCCCTGGGACTGGGCCACACGCGCATGCGAGGCGTCGTTGGGTTAGGCCCGAATAGTGCACAGGCACGCGTGGCAGAGGATAACTGTCGTAATCTTCTCTTTTACCATGCCCCCATGATGTGCATTAAATGCGGGCGTGGGAGAGGTGGAATGGAACGGCCGCGGGGAGGTAGTGCGCCTGAAAAGCGCAGCCATGTAGGATAGTAAAGAGCCAGCCCCCGCGCCTTCCCCATAAAAAGGAATCCGCGAAGGGCGCTGCTCATTCACCCCCCTTCTCCCAATCTAGCCATCCGCCGCCTCTGTCTTCTTCCTCGCGCAAGAGCAGAGCACGCCCTCTGCTTCCGCCGCCGCGCCGCACCCCCGCCTGCTCCCACATCCGCCCTCCCCAGCGCAGCCATGGCTTCCAAGAGGAACCGAAACAAGCCGGGGAAGGCGATCAACCCTGAGGCAGATATGAGGGAGGAGGAGCTGGAAAGCAGCGTGGAGAGACAGTGTCGTCTTCAAGCCGGTACTGGATCAGAGCGACTTGGTGAGTCAGTACTCGATCATGTGGGGGGAGGAGACGAGCGCCCACACCATGCCAGAGGTTCTTCCCGGCTCCGTCAGGCCCGGTCCAGACAAATACCCTTTCTTTGCTGCATATTTTTACTATGGGCTCGTTCCTCCCTTCTCTGAATTCTTCATAGAAATGATGTATACCTACGGGTTTCGCCTTCTAGACTTCACCCCCAACGCCATGACTTGTATGGCCGTCTTCGTGCATATGTGCGAAAACTTTGTTGGGGTAATGCCTAGTGTAGCTCTCTTCCGCCACTACTTCACCCCACGCATCGCAGCAGATGTCCTCTCTGGTGGCATCAGTTGGATCCCCAGGGACGAGAACGCCTACCTTCCGGGGCTGCCCTATCGGTAGTGGAACGAGTGGTATGGGGAATGGTGTTGGATCAAGGAAAAAGATTTCCCGGTCTTCTGCCAGCCCAGGACGACAAGGGTGGAGCGCGGCATGGATTGGAGCTCTTTCACTGCTGATGACAAGAAGCTCACAATCGCGGCAACGCACATCCTCCGCCTCAAAGCTGCCGGCCTCACCATTGAAATGGTGGGGGCTGACTTCCTTCACCGCCGCATTGCTCCTCTCTAGAACAAGGGCAGGCCTGCCTGGGACTACAAGAATGCAGCAGATATCATGCGGGTCCAGACTGGACTTCACGCCAATCTGACGGTGCTGCAGCATAGGGCCCTCCGCGAGCAGCTCTTCCGCCCCAGTGGCAATTTCAAGCTGCCGGCAAGGGTGGTGCCTTTATGCAACAGCTCCGCCAAGCATTTCCGTCATCGCAATGATGCCCGCTTGCAATCCTCACGGCATCGACGCGCTTTGGCAAGAGCCGCCCGAGGATGCGATGATGCAGTGGTTCGATATACTGCTGGAGAGGCCCGCCAGAGAGGAAAAAGATCTCTTCCGCGACACCACACCCGAAGAATTGGAGCATATCGCCAACAGGGCGGTAGAGGCTAGAATGGCTGGAGGCCTCAGCGGCTCTGGGTCTGCGACATCCAATGTCGATGAGGAATCTAGTGTTGAAACGGCAAGGGAACTGCCAGAGGAACTTGCCGAAGAGCAGGAAGAACCTGCCGGGGAACGGGGCAGGGAGACTGTTGCAGAACAAGTACCCGAAGAGTCCCCCGCTCCTTCTGTTCTGGCAAGGAGAACTAGTGTCCTTCGGAGAGCTGTCTCCGGAGAGCTAGTCCGTGGCGTACCCTTAGGTGAGGAAGTTGCCGACGAGGAGGTAACCGGCAAGGTTGCCGGACAGCAAGGAACTCAACGCCAAGCCCCTTAACAGCAGCGAACATGGCGTACCTCTATGAGGAGTACAGCCGTGCCGGCTGCCGGAGCGGGCAGATCGTCTCGTCCTGCTACGCCTGCGGCAACTAAGCAGGCCAGGACTTCTACCCCGCCACCTTCTTCCAGTACTAGGCCTGAGAGCTTGTATGATCTCTCCATCCTTAGCGACGAGGAGGAGGAAGAAGAGTATGCATCTCCAATTTTCTTTGTTAACTCTTGATTTCTTGCTTGTGTTAATATGACTTGCCTCATCTTGCCTTGACTTGACAGTGATGGGGAGACCTTGGCGCAAAGGATGGCCAAGAGGGCGAGGACCGCAGCAGAGGATGAACCGGCAACAAGTACGGCGCTGGGTGACGGCGTCGTGGACATCAGCCCGGATCGCAGCCCCCAGCGTGAGGCCACTACCCAATTTCCTTTGGCAAGCGCTGGTGTCGAGATATTTACTGCTAACATTGGCACGGGAGCAGGAGAAGAGCGCCACGAGGAGGAGCGCCCAGAGGCAGATCCAACTGGGGCGTCTCCGTCAACCGCTGCTCCGGCAAGCGGCTCTCCGGCAAGGGCCTCCACAGACGAGCCCGTTCGCACTGATGAAGT
The DNA here is from genome assembly GCA_039707655.1 of Elymus sibiricus. Classification (NCBI taxonomy): domain Eukaryota; kingdom Viridiplantae; phylum Streptophyta; class Magnoliopsida; order Poales; family Poaceae; genus Elymus; species Elymus sibiricus. The sequence goes on from CM077674.1 coordinate 210,999,954, forward strand.
ACCAGCAACTGAGGCCACCAGCAACCAGGCAACGAGAACCGAGGTTGTTGGAGAGGAGACTGTCCCCTCTCAATAGTCTCAATCCGGTAAGCCTCCTGTCATCGAGTACCTTTCTCTCTTAGTCTTCCTTTTGTTTTCTTGAACTTGATCTGAATCTTGATTCTCTCCCTCCTCCATTCTTTCTCCATCCTGCAGAACCAACCCCTCCAGAAGAGAGGGAAGTATCTATGGAGGAAATCGCGAAGAGCGCCGCTAATGAGGCCGCCAGGATTTCCGCCACGAAAGCCGCCGCGTCCGCCGCCGAGGAAACCAGGAAAGTTCCTGACGAACCTTCCCAGCTCTCCGGTAGCACATCTGGGCCTGCCATCAAAGATGCTGAGATGGGAGAGGTTGGCACCGATAGGCCAGACATTGAGCTCCATCCCAGTGCATCCGAGGTGTGGGCCCTGATCGGCCCTTTGGGGCCTGTTCGTTAGCAGCAGGAATCCGAAGCCCCCAGCTCATCTGGTGCTGGGGAGCCTACTTTTGATGACGCCATTGCGGAGATCTTGGCGCCCTTCTCCAACAGTGTCACAGTACCAGACGGCTCCAATGATGGTGCTGTGGACCTTGCATTCTTGACGGCGATGGCCAACGGCTTCAAGGATGTGCAAGACCGCTATGGCAAGCGCTGGGATAGACTGCACGCACAGCAGCAAGCCGTGGAGCTGGCTGAACGAAAGCTGAAGGAGAAGGCGGAAGAGATCCGCCAATGGTATAATGAGAAGTCTCGATGCATCAGAAGGCAGGACAAAAGTCTTGCCACTGCTGAAGAAAAGGCAGCGGCCTTGGACGGCAAGTTGACGGAGCGCGAGGCGCAGCTCATCGTCGAGGAAAAAGACCTTGCCGCCCGAGAAGAAGCACTTGCCTCCAAGCTAAGTGGCAAGGACGAGGATATCTAGATTCTGCTCATGCAACGAACTCAAGAGCTAGAGGAGGGCCACAAACAGGCCATCAAGACTCAAGCCCAGGCTCACGCCGCCAAACTCTTGGAAGCCATCAAGGCCGCAGAGGGCGCTGAGGCCGCCAAGGCAGAGTTGGAATCCAAGGTGCCGAAGCTTGAAGAGGACTTCGCCACCAAAGCCCAAGAACTCTTGACCGCCAACAACTCCATTGCTGACCTCAAGTCAAAGCTCGTGACTCTGGAGAAGGATCTGGAGGTTGGCAGGGAAAAGGAGAGGGAGCTGCTAGTAAACTAGGAAAAGGAGGAAGCTGCGCATGCCGATGCTGCAAATACTTTTGACGAGCACAAGAAAGCCCTGGATCTATGGACTGGTTGCCTTGTCAATGTCGCCGAGCACCTCGCTGCTCAAGTGAACATCATGGACAAGGAGAACCATAGCTTCACCGTCGACGAGCATGATTCTACAAGCGCCGGCCTCACCCTCTTCTTCGAAGGACTCCTCGAGGTATTGAAGAAGCATCATGAAAAGAGGTCCACCAACTTTGCCAGTGAATCTCGCAAATTTCGTAGCGACGTCATCTCCAAGATGCTCATCAAGATTATCTGCCGAAACCCTGGAATTGACGTCTCCAAGGCCTTCAAAGGCTTGCCATCGGGGACAGACACCACAGCTGCCGAAGAAGCCGTCGCTCCCCTCATCAGCAAGATTCATCAAGTCCCGAGGACTGAGGGTGATCGCAAGGATTAGCCCCCTTCGATGTTTCTTATTGCAAGTGTAGTTCATATAAAAGACAGATTTATCTTAAGTTAGAAGTGCACTTGGCTTTGACGTACTATAACTTGTGTTTTGGATGGATGTATGCATGCTATTCCTCTTGTTTTATTTTGTCTTTGCATGATTTTTGCACCCTACGCTTGCCGGAAACTTGCCGGTGCACGCACTCTTGCCGCGAGCGCTTGAGGAACGGGTCCTTAGCAGCTTGCCGAAAGTGCTGCTGCCAGCAAGGATACGCTTGATGATCACAACGTAGCCACTTAAGTTGTTGAGTGGACTCGAAATAAAGTAAGAGTGTAGCTTATCACGACAAGGTTCCTTAGCATGCAGGTTTCTCATACAAGGGCCAAAATCGTTCAAGGAGAAATTGCAACTACAACAAAAAAATTATTTCAAAGTTTCTTAACTTAGCTTTTTCTTTGTTGTGCTTCATGTCGTAGGACGATATCTTGAACGTCATCTGGTATCCATACCATCACTCCCCCCCCGGGAAACTTGCACGTGAAGAACCCTTCTGTCCTTTGAGAAAAAGAAAGAAGAGAAAAGAGGAGGCTAGAACCTTGACGGTTTGTTAATCATCCTATGCAAGGGAAAATGTAACACAAGGCTGCCTGCAACACATAAACAAATATGTACTTGGACAAAGAATTGTGAAACACTTATCTTTATTTATGTGCACGGGATCTGCGCCCGGCTCTGTACAAAGGTTTACATGCCTTGCCGGCAAACTTTGTATAAAAGAGGTTGCCGGGCAGCCCGGCAACCGCGCCTTACGGGTAAAACTTGTGAAGATGCTCAATATTCCATGAGTTGAGCACCGGAGTGCCATCTTCGGTCTCTAGGCGAAGTGCGCCAGGCCTAGTGACTCGTACCACCTGGTAACGGCCTTCCCACTTCAGTGTCAACTTGTTTTGACCCTTCATGGACTGAATTTGATGAAGAACAAGGTCGCTTTCCTCAAGGTTCCTGGCGTTCACTTTGCGGCTATGGTAGCGGCGCAAAGCTTGCTGATACCGTGCAGCACGGACAGTAGCCCGGAAACGATCTTCCTCAAGGAGCGTGGCAACATCTTGCCACATCTCATCTTGATCCTCCTCATCGAAGGCCAAGACTCGAGGTGACCCATATTTGAGTTCTGTGGGGAGCACCGCTTCTGCACCATAAACAAGGGAGAAGGGTGCCTAGCCAGTGGCTTGACTTGGTGTCGTTCTGATTGACCAAAGAACCGCCGGCAACTCTTCCACCCAGCGCCTTCCACACTTGTGCAACCTGTCAAAAGTTCTGGTCTTGAGACCACGCAGCACTTCTGCATTTGCCCTCTCTACTTGTCCATTGCTCCTTGGGTGAGCAACAGAGGCGTAGCAAATCTTATTTCCAAGCTCTTGGCAATATGCTGTGAAGGCGCGGCTCGTGAACTGGGTGCCATTATCGGTGATGATCCTATTGGGGACACCAAAACGAGCAACCAATCCCTTGAGTAACTTGATGGCTAACTGTGTCGTCACCTTCCTCACTGGCTCCACCTCAGGCCACTTTGTAAAATTGTCGATTGCAACGTACAAGAATTCAAAGCCCCCGGTAGCACGGGGGAAGGGACCGACGATGTCGAGCCCCCAGACCGAGAAAGGCCAGGCGAGAGGGATGGTTTGGAGGGCTTGAGCTGGCTGGTGGATGTCCTTGGAGTGGAACTGGCATGCTTCGCATCTGATGACCACCGCCAAGGCATCTTGAAGGGCTGTCGGCCAGTAGAATCCTTGATGAAACGCCTTGCTGACAAGCGCGTGTGACCCAATGTGAAAGCCACACATCCCTTCATGCATCTTTTCCAACAGCCTCTGTCCATCTTCCTGGCAAATACACTTCAATTTCACCCCATTTGGTCTCTTTCTGTACAGAATGTTGTCAACAAACTTGTACATCCTTGATTGATGGGCTACTCTTTCTGCGTCTTCTTGTTCATCGGGAAGATCTCCTGTCTGAAGGTACTGGACAATTGGCTGTGCCCATGCCGGAGCTTGTGGCTCGACGACAAGGACTAAAGGCACTTCTTCCTCTGCGGGAGCGCTTGCTTCGATGGCAAGGATCTGGCTTGCCGGAAACTGCAGCTCACCGGCCAAGGGTATCTTGTCGGCGGTATCCACTTTCTTGCTGGCTGCCGGCAGCTCTGCCGGAAAGTAACCACCAACATCTTGCTTTCTCTTCTTCGCCAGCTTTGATGGTGTAACGGATGGCTGAGTCAGATGGAGCACAAAAGTTCCTGGTTCCACAGGCATCTTTTGGGCGGCAAGCTTTGACAGGTCGTCGGCAATCCAATTCTGGGCACGGGGAACGTGCTCTGCTTGTAGACCGTCAAAGTGCTCTTCCAACTTCCTCACCTCATCAACGTACGCCTCCATCAAAGGGCTCTGGTAATCCTTGTTGACCTGCCTCACCACTAGTTGTGAGTCGCCTCTGATAATCAGCTTCCAAATACCAAGGTCGATTGCAATGCACAGATTGGCAAGCAATCCTTCGTACTCAGCAGTGTTGTTGGTGGCCTGCTCCCTGGGAAAGTGCATCTGAAGCACATACTTGAGGTGCTCTCCGGTGGGTGCTATAAGCAGCACGCCGGCACCGGCGCCTTTCAGCGTGAAAGCACCGTCAAAGTACATGATCCAATCATCAACAGTTTCCTTGCCGGGGAGAGAGGTCTCTAGAACTTCTTCGGCTGGCGTTGGGGTCCATTCTGCAATGAATTCCGCCAAGGCTCTGCTCTGAATTGTTGAGGTACTCTCAAACATCAAATCAAAGCTTGACAACTCCAATGCCAATTCCACAATCCTGCCGGTTGCTTCTGGATTTCTCAAGATGCGTTGCAACGGAAAGCGAGTGACGACGGTGACTGGGTGTGCTTGAAAATAATGGCGCAGCTTCCTTAAGCCCATGAGAAGGCCAAAGAGCAGCTTTTGCACACCAGAGTACCTTGACCTAGCCCCTTGCGGGAGGGAGCTGACAACGTAGACTGGGCGCTGCACCATCTTCCTCTTCACAACTTGCTGATCTGGCTTACTGGCTTGTACAATCTCTGGCTTGTCGGCACCTGACCTTGCCGGAGAAGATTCCGGCTCGTCGGGTCGTGGCTCTGCGGTTGCTACCTCCTCCTCATCTGCCTCTCTTTCAGCCACAAGTGTAGCACTAACCACTTGATTCGTTGCCGCTAAGTATAGCAGCAACGTCTCTTGCGGCCTAGGCGCAACTAGGACTGGCAGAGAGGACAAGTACTCCTTCAAATCTTGGAGCGCGGCCTCCACTTCCGGAGTCCAGTTTACTGGACCTGCCTTTTTCAATATCTTGAAAAACGGCAAGGTGCGCTCTGCTGATTTGGAGATGAACCTACTAAGGGCGGCAATGCAGTCGACAAGACGCCTGACATCCTTGACGCGTCTTGGTGCTTCAATCTGCTCAATTGCTTTGATCTTGTCGGGGTTGGCTTCGATCCCTCTCTGAGATACAAAGAACCCAAGAAGCTTGCCGGATGGAACGCCGAACACACACTTCTCGGGGTTGAGCTTCATGTTGAGCTTGCGCAAGTTCGGAAACGTCTCTTCCAAATCCTGGATCAGGGTTTACTTGTCTCTGGTCTTGACCACAATATCATCCATGTAGGCTTCCACATTTCTGTGCAGCTGTGGCTCAAAACCGATCTGAACTGCTCTGGCAAAGGTTGCCCCGGCACTCTTCAATCCAAAGGCATACGCAAAAAGTAGTATGTGCCACATGGAGTGATGAATGCGGTTTTCTCCTCATCTTCCTTGGCCATAAAGATCTGATGATAACCAGAATAGGCGTCAAGGAAAGAGAGTAACTCACAGCCGGCAGTGGAGTCTACTATCTGGTCAATGCGTGGCAAAGGGAAAGGGTCCTTTGGACAGGCTTTATTTATATCAGTGAAGTCTATACAAAGCCTCCACTTCCCATTCGCCTTGCGCACTACGACTGGATTGGCTAACCACGTAGGGTGTAGCACTCCTCTGACTAGACCTGCTGCTTCCAACTTCTTGATTTCCTCGGCAATGAACTCTTGCCGCTCTAAGGCTTGCTTCCTGACCTTTTGCTTGACGGGTCTCGCATGAGGGCAGACAACAAGATGGTGCTCAATTACCTCCCTAGGAACACCGGGGATGTCAGATTCTTGCCAAGCAAACACATCGACATTCGCTCGTAGGAAGGCAACGAGCTCGCTTTCCTATTTGTCACTGAGAGTGGCACTTACAGAAAAAGTGCCACTCGTCCCATCTTCCCTTGCGGAAACTTGCTTGGTCGTCGGCAGGCCTTGGCTTTCTTGCTCTTGCCGGTAGAGCTCTCTGGTATGTCCTGAGCAGGCATGCTGCACTCTGAGGTGCGCTTCCCAGAGTCCTTATCAGAGGTCTTGCTGGACTTCTTCTTCTTCTTTCCTCCCCCGGGAGCTTTGTCGGCAGGAGTAGGTGCCTCGATGGCAGATGCTGCCACTGCCTCCCGGTAGAGCTTGTCGGCGCAGATGATTGTGTCCTTGTGGTTCGACTTGAAGGTGAGGACGCCCATCGGCCCTGGCATCTTGATGACATTGTAGACGAAGTGCGACGCGGCCATGAACTTGGCTAGCGCCGGACGGCCCAGAATGCCATTGTATGGCAGGGGCATCTTGACGATCTCGAAGACGATCTTCTCCGTCAGGTAGTTGAGGTCGCTGCCGAATGTGACCGACAGCATGATCTGGCCCTTCGGCTTGTTCCTTCCTGGATTGATCCCTTGGAACGTGCCAGTCTCCTCAAGATCCTTGTCGGGGATTTGCAGCCTCTTGATCACGTCGGGAGAGATCAAGTTCAAGCCGGCCCCACCATCAAACAACATCTTCGTCACCTTTAGGTTGCGGATTGTTGGCGAAACCAACAACGGCAAACACCCGACCACAGTAGTGCGATCAGGGTGATCCTCGGCGTCAAAGATGATGGGCGTGTGTGACCACTTGAGTGGCTTATGTGCTCCCATCATGGGCTCCGCGGCATTCACCACGCGGATCCATTGCTTCAGTTGCCAGTGCGAGGAGTGCAAAGATACGCCTCCGTCAACACACATGGCCTCCACCATGTTCTGGAACTCATTCTCTGACCCATCTTCGTCCTCATCACCATCATCTTGGCCTTGTGCAGCCTTCTCTTTCGGCTACTTGGCCTTGCCGCGATGGCCCCCTCGGCCACCACGGTTCTGCTTGCCGGATCCATCGGCAACATCCTGGCCCTTCTCCTTGTCGCGCTTCTCGTACTCTTGCTTCTGCTTCTCGGCAAGCTGCTCCACTTGCTGGCACTCCTGGAGGTCGTGGCCCTTGGTACGGTGGATCTTGCAGTACGGCCCACCGGTCTTGCCGCAATTGTCGCCTGCCGCAACTTCCCGGCAGTCAGCGCATCCGGCAACCTCCTTGCCGGGGCTTTCTGCCTTGGACTTCTTGGCAGCGTTGGCATCACCGGGGCTGTCGACTGCCATCACTGACTTGCCTTTGCACTTCTGATTGTGCTTTTGGCTCTTCTTCTGTGGGGTCGATGCATCATCTGCGTCGTCGTCTTCGGAGTCGACTTCGGCGCCAGCATCTTCCCCCGGGAGTCGCCTCCCTTCCTCAGCACGTGCACACTTGTCCGCCAAGGTGTACAGCTCGTTGATGGTCCTAACCTTCACGATATTCATCTTAGACCGCATTTTGCGGTTGTGCACATTCGTGTGGAATGCGGTGCAAACAGCTGCGGGATGAACATCGGGGATGTTGTGGTGCACACGGCTGAACCTCTGTATATACTTGCGGAGGGTCTCACCATCTCTCTGGGGGATCACATGCAAATCGCTCTCCTGACCAGGGAGCTTGTGGCCACCCTGGTAGGCACCCATAAATTGATGGCATAGATCCGACCAAGAAGAAATGGAGCCCTCTGGCAAGTTCATCAACCACGATCTGACGTTGGGCCTAAGCGCAAACGGAAAGTAGTTGGCTAAAAGCTTGTCATCGCGCCCCCGGCAGCCTGCACCGCGATGGTGTAGATGCCAAGGAACTCTGCTGGACTGAGCGTGCCGTCATACTTGTCGGGCAGCTCAAGTTTGAAGGGGCGGACAGATGGCCAGCAAACTTGCCGCAGCTCACGAGTAAACGCTGGGCAGCCCACCTCGTAAGGTAAGCACCCAGGGTACCCTGGCACTGGAACGTATGCTGCCGGCCCGGCACGGTCGTCTGATAGACGGCGTGCCTCCCGGCACCGCTCAATCTTCATACGAGCGTCCTCGTCGCGCCGTTCGCGGAGCACTTGGCGTTGGTCTTGGCGGCCCCGCAGATCTGACGGTGCCATGGACATAGTGTCCTCGTCATCCGATCGGCGAGCTTGCCGCCGCTGTGGTTGTTGGCGTGGAGGCGACTGCACCATTGGTGCACCGTCTTCGGCACGGCAGCCAGATGGTCCTGCCGGCATTGTGGGTGGTTGTCTGGAGGGGCCCACATCTTGTGTTTTGCCGGGATCGGCAAAACTGATGAGGCTCTGAATGGTGGCCCTCCATTCTTCCATCTTGTCTGGGGCTGGCGGGAAGTTCAAAAGCATTTGAACTCGCGCCATGGCCTCTGCTGCCGTGGTTGGCATGGCGGGAAACACGGAACGGGACGGCGTTCGACTCCTGGCAGGGCCAGGAGGGAGCCCGTTGCGTACCGGTTGCCGTAGCGCATGCTCACCAATGGGTTGGCGTGGTGGTGGAGCCTAAGCATCGTGAGGACGATGCTCAGGGTCGGCTTGATGCCGTCCGGGACCACCAGCACCGCGGGGAAGCGCGGCGCGCCCATCTTGCGATAGTCGCCGCACACGTCCCGCCGAAGCGTTGTTGGACGTCGCCGCTCCGTCCTTGGATGTCGCGACGGCGGGATCCTGGTTCGCACTGGTCCGAATTGTAATACTGGGATGGATAGGCTCACCAGCGGGTTGTTGGAGTTGGCCGTCGCCATCAACTCCGGTGTGGTGGCTGGGATCACCGACACGGTGGGGAGGCTGGATATCCACACCGCCGGCGCCTCCTGCCCCGGCCGTCCCAACCATAGCGCCCGCGCCGCCTGCACCGTCTACGTACGCCTGGGAAGGCCGCTTGGAGGTGGTTCCGGTCTTCTTCTTCGGCGCCATCGACGAAGGTGATGGAGCCGGTACTCAAGCTACGAACACTGATTCGTAATATAAGACCCCCTACCTGGCGCGCCAAAGATGTCGTGGAAAAACGACGATCTATGGGATCGAGAGGATCCCTTTGCGGTTCGGCTATGGGATCAATATACTACAAAGAGTAGGGCTAGTAGATATGAGAACAAGCAACGATCTATCCAGGTTCGGGCCGCTGAGAGCGTAAAACCCTACTCCTGTTCTGGTGGTTTGATTGTGTATGAGCTCCAAGGTTACAAAGAGCGCAGCTTGCCGGCAAGGTGCGCGGGAAGTGCAGCTACAGCGTGTAATTGAACTAGGAGTCGACCGTTCTAAGTGTAGCCGTGGGCCTCCTTTTATAGGCCAAGGGGTTACCACAGTGGCTAATACGGTCATTTACAGGGTATGAATAGTGACTTGCACCGTCACCACGTCTATCTCCAGACGGGGTAGGACAAGCTCATTAAATGCACCGTTAGGCGCTACGTCGGGGAGGTGAGGCTTTGGGCAAAAGATCTGTACCACCAGTCCTGGCGCCCTCCTGTTATCTTGACACGTCCCAGGGACGGGTGTCATTAAAGTTAATCTCCGCGTGGCATGCCGACACGTGCCCTGGCCAGCTATGTTGACTTCCTGCCTGCTCGACACCTATCATGTGTGCTTATCTAGCCGATGATGAGGTGGAGCGGTAACGGGACAGAACAAGCCTGCTGGCGCAGAGCTTGCCGGCAAGGAGCTTGCCGGCAACTAGAGTCTTGGTCTTCACCTTGCTGGTACGAAGCTTGCCGGCAAGGGCAATGTTGATCTTCAGTACTAGAATAGTACTTCTCGATGACCTGCCTTGAGGTCTCCTTCACGGTCTTGTTTAATCTAAGTCTTGGGTCACAGCAACCCTCCGGCAAGCCCTTGCCGTCAGGAAGGCTACAACTGCCTGTGCACAAGTCAGGGTACGAGGGCACCCATGCTTTAGTACACCGACACTAATCTTCAATACACTCAGCGGGCTGCCTGACGCAACCTCGGAGCCTTACCCAGCCAGGGCTAACTCCTAGCCTGCTGGTGAAGTGATCGGATATGAGCTTGAAGCCACTTCTGGAGTAAGATCCGACTCAAGGTCGAGATCTAATGGGTTAGTGGTCGGATCCACGCTTGAAATTGGGTCCGTCGTAAGATCTTACCCACGTATTGGATCGGAGGCTGGTTCTTGGGCCGAGGCCACGATGCCCGAGGAGTTCTCAAGCCGATCTGGCATCCAACCAGAGAGGGCGAGATCGCCACGGGAGTCAGCAGTATACTCCAAACTTCCGAACGTGATGACTTGGTTCGGGACGAAGCTTTCGACGCGGTCGAGATGGCCGGTCGAGTTGGCGTGAAGAACAATGCTGCCAAACACAAAAATCTGGCCGGGGACAAAGATGTCACCACAGCCGATGTTGCCGTTGATCTGCAGACGAGCCATCGATCCTTTTTTGCCACACAGCGGGACCTGTATGGGCCACCAATGTCGGTACGAAAACCGGCTGATCTCGGGTAGGGGGTCCCGAGCTGTGGATCTAGGATCAATGGGTAACAGGAGACAAGGGAGATGATGTTACCCAGGTTTGGGCCCTCTCGAAGAGGTAAAACCCTACGTCCTACTTTGATTATATTGCTGTGATGGAGTATCGAATACAAGATGATCTACCTTGAGATCGTATGATTGTGTTCTAACCCTAAGGCTTGTGATTGTGCCTCTACGACTAAAACCCCTCGGCTTATATAGATGCCAGCGGTGCCTATGTTTACATATTAGGTCAGTTGCCAACTATGCCGGATACAAGAGTTGTCCTTGAAGTACACGCCAAGTCTTCGGAGGCTTCCATCTTGCTTACACCGAAGTTTACGGCTTCGGCTATCCTCCAGGTGGTCGACGGTGGGCCTCAGTTCGGCCCATGGGTGATAAACCACACGGGCTAGTACCCCCTAGTCCAGGACACCCTCACTTGCTCGGCAGCATACTTTAGGAACAGAAACGTGGTGCGCAATAGCTCCCGAGACTCAGGTTGGGTGCGGCCGACCAACCTGAGGATCGTAATCTCCTCGGAACAGTTTTGCGCTTTGTATTTTTTGCATTGGTTCGTCAATGCAGTAGCCCCCAAGACTTGGTTTTGGGCAACATGGACGACCCTAGGATCATATCTCCTCAGTAACTAATTCATCCGTCGAGTATGTTTTGCCAACGCCGAGGTGCAGCTTGGCAGGGAAGATGTCGAACTGCGGTCGGAAAAGATTGTCCCGAGCAGAACCATCACGCAGGACACCTCGGTAAAGTGGATATCCTCCCTCCTGAAAGAAAACATACAAATAGGTTAAAAGTATCTTAAGCTCGGAAAACCAAAAAACTTATGTAAAAACATTACGTCTGAATTAAATCAAGTTTTTTGGTGCCAATCCGAAAATTGGTATTAAAAGTAATTTGTGCTTCCGTCGTGCTTTAACATGATACGTCCGATCTCCAGACTTCAAGTGGGTCAGCCTTCGGCTTCAACCTCCTTTCCCGAAGGTGGAGTGCTTCTCAGGACAGTTTAGCGAACTAAACTTGAGCGGTTTAGAGAGAAACCAGGCTATCCAGCTATTGACCACACACTCGCATCGAAAAAGGAGTAGCAGAAAAAGACTTTACGACGGCTAAAGAGAAATTTTTTATTATAAAACGGCACATATAAATTTAAGAGCCCCCAGTTAACTTGGGCAAAGAAAGTTGTTTTTAACAAACCTCATTTTTAACAAACATCATTTTTAACAAACAACTTTTTGTTTAACACAAGTATAATGCTTGGTTGAACCGAACAAAAATTAGAAAATTTACAAAAAATTGAGCATGAAAGCGACTTAACTGGTTAATGTGCTCGATGTTAATGACGCGATCTGGGCTTGTGGCGGGACGAAGACGCCCATTGATCTCCGACAGATCCAAGATGGTGCGTAGTCCTTGGTTTGACCGAGGTCCCAACCCCCAAGCCCGTCCCGAGGTGACCGAGCGAGGAGCTCGGCTTGATGAAGTGGCGGTGTAGCACGATCGATGTGGTGAGGCGAAGCTCCCATTCCAGCTGTCATGACGAAGCTGGTTGGCAGGGTGATGATGATGTCCTCGGAGTAGGTTTGATGAAGCAATGGCGAAGGCCCCGGTCTAGCCGAGGTGACGGCGCAGGTCGGTAAGGTGACATCAGAGCCCCCATGCCAGTCGAGGTGTCGAAGCGGTCGGCGTGGTGGTCATCGGCTTAAGAAGCGACGTTGTGGCGATGCCGAGGCAGGTCAGAAATTGTGACGCGGTCAATGCCGGCTTGATGTAGTGACCGCGCGGCGATGCCGGCGCGCCCGACTCATGCAATTCGTCGGGCAACGATGTTGTCTTGACGATTATTTGTCCTTCGCGATGCCGAACTCTTAGTCGGCTCTCCGAGGTGATGAGCCGAGGTGGTTGTCGGCAGCTCGATGAAGCGACGACGCAGTCGGTGCTGGCACAGGTCGGCATTCGTGGAGCAACGTGGTCGGACCGGTTTGACATTGACGCGACGGTGAAGATCGCCTCGGAAAAGGCTCAAAATTTATGGACACGGGTTTGAAACAAAACACAATACCCCAAAAAACAATTTCCTTCAAAAAGGACGTCCGATATCCCGTTCATAAAAAAGATGAACTCGGGTAGGATTCGTTTTCGCGTAGAAAATAGATCTGAAAATTGATGCACTCCTCGGACTCGTCCCGGAGTTTGGACGGTCGGATCGAGCTGAAATTTCGAGGGGTTGTCGACATAGGAATTCCGCAGCCGATGTACGGTTGGATCTTCCAAGGGACGTCTGAGCTACCTGCTGGACGCCTCGCCCCAAACTCGTCTAGATTACCGTCCAGATCCAATAGGGCTCCGGTATATCGGAGATTGCCGGAGATTCCTTCATCGGAATGCGATAAAATATTACAGTCTTGTTCTAGACTCAATTCCGCACAGTTCCACTGAAGCAATCGTGAAAGTGACGCTCGTGGAGGCGGGGACGGCGAATACGAACACGATGTCAAGAAAACTCTGCACAATCGCCCGAGGGCAATGTTGACATTGAGCCCCCGAGCTTAATGGACGATTCCTCCCTGATCTTGATAGAGATCGGAGTTAAAGTTGATGAAGGCACCCGTCCGATCTTGATGATTCGATGCGGAGCGTAGTCCTTGGCCTGACCAAGGTGACTAGTCGAGCCGGCGACGAAGATGCCGACGTCGATGACGAAGCTCGATCCCGACGCGTAGATTGCGCCGGAGCCGATCTGAATTCCCACCGCACCGCGGAGACTACCAGCAGGGACCTGCATGGTCCACCAATGTCGGTGCTAAATCTAGCATATCTCGAGGTAGGGGTCCTAAGCTAGGCGTCTTGGAACGATGGTAACATGAACACAGGATTTTACCCAGGTTCGGACTCTCTCGAAGAGATAATACCCTACGTCCTGTTTTGATTGTATTGATATGGGGTATAGTACAGAGTACATGTATCTACCACGAGATTGTTGTAATGAATATGAGATTATCTATTGACTAGTCTAGCCTCGGTTTATATAATGTACCAGAGACCTAGGGTTTAGAAGAGTCATCGTCTTGTGCGTCAAGTCATGTGGAATCTTCCTTGTATACATCATGGGCTGTTTGAAGTGGCCCATTAGTGAACCGCCATGGGGGTCCTCGGCCCGACCCACCTGGTCGGGAGATGACGTGGTGAGTACTCCCTAGTCCAGGACACCGTCACCGGGCTCCTTCCAAGAGGAAGGAGAATAAGTAAGCCGCGTTCTCTGTTGAAGAGGTGGACGAGGCCGTCGCGCCTCTTGAGGAGGAAGAAAGTGATGCTGCTGCGCCCTCCACGCAAGAGGAGGGCGAAGGCGAGGATGAAGAAGATGATGATGATGACGATGATGTCGAGGCCTCCGAGGAAGAGACCGCGGGGGGCGAGGGCACGGCGAGGCCTTCTCCCTCGCTGGGGTTGAAGAGAGGCCGTGACAAGGAGGCCTCCTCTAGCGCGGCTGGTGGCGAGGAGCAACAGTAGGTCACGCCGAGGATCCACGAGCCCGTTGGATCTCGGAGTGCCTCCACTGCTGGCCGTTCCCATTGTGGTGGCGAGGCCGCCGAGGACACGCAATGTCCTCACGAAGGGCCAGTAAGTTCCTTATCATACAAGATTGTCATCAATAAGCGTGGGAGCATATGCCTTCTTATGGTCACTTTGGCAATGCTGAAATGATTTTGTGTTTAATGATATAAATTCTTTTCCTTTGCAGGTTATTTTTCGTTGCACACATTGCTTCATATGTGGTCTATGCTACGCCAAACGGAGTATCGACCGTTGTTCAAGACGGTGTGTATGCGTTTGGAGCGGGTGGCCTGAGAGGTTTTTACTCAACATGGATGACAGCATAACCTCATGATCGGTCCACCGTCTCCTTTGACATAGGCATAGTGTTGGTCATATAGGACTCTACTATTGGTGATATGTCGGTTTTTATTACCTTTTGTCAGACTGTTGATATTTGACTGTGTGCATCTTAGTTATGCAGAGGCCGAGTGTTGCTCATCATGCTCTGTATCCGCTTGATGCTATATTTTGAGTTTATAAAAGCTCCATTTCTCGAAAAATCCAAGTTTGAACTAGATTGAAACGAATCACTTTATTTCGCTTGTTTTTTTTTTTTTTTGCGAGAAACTTCCAATCTATTCATCTTCAATCATGGCAGTACAAAGAACAACAGAGGTAATAAAAATTACAACCATGTCCGTGGACCACCTAGCGACGACTACAAGCACTGGAGCGAGCCGAAGGCGCGCCGCCGTCATCGCCCCTCCCTCACCGGAGCCGGGCAAACCTTATTGTAGTAGACAGTCGGGAAGTCGTCGTGCTAAGGCCCCATAGGACCAGCGCACCAGAGTAGCAACCATCGCCGATGAAGAAAGTCGTAGATCAGAAGAATCAAACCTGTAAACACCCAAACAAAGGCGAACGAAGACCGGATCCAAACAGATCCACCGAAGACCAGCACCGACCGAATCCCGCGAGATCCGACGGAGACAAACCTCCACACGCCCTCCGATGATGCTAGACACACCATCGGGGCGGGGATAGAACGTGGGAAACATTATTCCTACTATGGGATATCGTCGCCGCCACACAGCCCCAACCAACACGCTGAATCTAACAAGAACGAGAACGGAGTCCCTATGTTCCGTGATCAGTAGAATTTTTGTCATTGCGGTCGAAATAATCGAATGTTCATTTGTTAATTAAAACGTGAGTTGTAAAAAACATGGAAGACTTGGACTCTGATTTTCTGAAGAAAAAATGCATAGGAAAATTTGAGTCGAGTGCGCGATCATGGAGGGAAATGGATTGATCAACATGGTCGTGCGATTACAGAGACAAGAGATGCAAATTGTTCTAAGCACTGGCCGCTAGCTCATCACTTGGTCTTGAGCTTTAGCTCCGTTGGGATGCCCGCTGCAGCGCCGGACGTCCCCTTCTGGGCCGATAGCGCCGACGCCACCCCGATGGGCACGAGGCAGAGGCCCTTGCTCTGCAGGTACTGCATTGCCATGGTCATGTTGTTCTCCATCAGTTGTGCTATCTCTTGGTCGAACGCCGCGCTGTCTTGGTCTGATTGGGGTCTTGGTCTCGGGGACCCCGGGAGAAGCTCAGACCTCTGCATCACAAGTTGGCATCAGTTAAGAGCTCTTGAAAGTACAGCACGTTGTGAACTGAAAATAACTTTTGTTTTTCTACATCATTCTGAGAATCCCTTAGAAGGGGAACGACGGCTTCGGTGGAGCCCAGCCTGCTCATGCTGAGAACCTTCAATGCAGACACATGTATGACATGAGTAGAGAAGCATGAGAAGAAGGTAATGGCCGAAGATAAATGACCGCAAACCTTGGTTTGTAACTGAAGAAACTTTATGTACACGATGATTTCTTCAAGCACTTCCTAGAAGCCTCGTCTGTCTGCACAACATAAACGAAACAAGCACAGCACAGGGTGAAATTAATTGAATGAAAGAAAGCAGAGAGGAATTTTTTGGCAAGCTTTTTTCCATGACAAAACTTGTGCACATATATACCACCACATGCGCCCACCCACGGTTAACCGGAGGAGGAGGAGGTACAGGACCTCGCCGCCTCTCTCTCCCGTCGGTAATAGGGGCGCCGGGACAATTGAGGGAGACAAGGAAAAAGTGTAGTTATTTCTTCCCTGATCTCAGCAAATTAACAATGCCCCACTATCTTTATAGTGGATTCGGCTAAAGGCACGACACTATTTTAGGCTCCAACTCAAAAGGCTCCAGGTATAGCAACGGCAATCCCGAGTATGCTAAACATAGCCCTCCATGATCGATCTGCATGTTCCTTGTCCTCTACCATGCACTCACGTGCCTTGTTGGAGTTCCTGCAAATTCTTCATCCTGTCAGAGATCTTCTCCCTCCGGAGCTGCAAACACACATCAGAATCAATCTGGAAATTCCCCAAGGAGCTTGCTAGCTAATCAGACTCACCCTCTCGGATCCGTGGCCTGGCCTCGGCGAGCCCAAGTGTAGCTGCACATGTGCCGAGTGCTGGTGGTACATGTTCGTCCCGTTTGGGGCGCAGTCTGCTGCCTCGTGGAGGAGATCCTCGCTGGAGATGCTGCCGAATACCCTCCTCAAAAGAAGAAGAAGAAAAAAACAAGCTCTCCGTTGACGTTTCCTCGCCCCCCTCCCCCCGCAGAATAGATGCCCTCGTAGGCCTGGGGCCACACGAGGAACTGAGGCAGACCACACGGAGGCGAAGCTCTGTGGGAGAGCCTTTTCACGAAGATGAAGCACGAGGTGGCCGTCCTTGCGGCCGCCTGACAGAGCCACCGTGCCAGGTGGATTGAGGCCGGCTTGCCGGCCAGCTCACTCGAGGTCTCCGACGACGAGTACGACCCCACGATGGAGACGGGCTCCGACGACACTGCACCGGAGCACGCGCCTGTGCACGTTGGCTTCACCATGGAGCAGGCGCAGACACACTACAACGCCGCCATGGCGGAGGTGCGGCCAACGCCATCGCCTATGTCGGTGTTTCAGCAGACGCAGAAGGAACATCAGTACAACCTGTTTCTCCTGGAGCAGCACTGGTTGGCGGAGGGCCAGGTCGATGGCGAGCAAGCGAGTGAGGAGGCCGTGGCGACCATGGCCGCGGCAAACCCCAACTTCGTCGCGGAGCAGCGTGCGATCTACGAGGCCGTCTGCGTTCAAGCCGCCGCTCGCTAGGAAGCGGCCGCCGCGGAGGCGCAGCTGCACACGATCGCGGAGAACAACGCCAGCTGCGCCTCATACGCTCCGCCGACGAACTATCAGGCGGCCCGGTGGGACAACAACAACGCGGGCGCCACCATTTTTATCGTGGACCTCACATCCACCGGCGACGGACAAGGCGCGGACTCCTCCGAGGATGAGTAGGGCACGGGAGGCGGGAGGGCCTTGTGTCCCATGTGGGCCGGTCCGTCTCCCGTGCTCTACTCTTCCTCGCCGGAGACCGCAACTTCACTTCATCGGTCTTATCGCCGGTTCTCATGGAGACGGCGGATGGAGGAGGCGGTCCCAGGAAGGGAACAACAAGGGCTTGGACACCGACCGTCGTCGTAGGTTTTTTCTCTTTCTAAATGTTTGAAATGTAATGAAATCCGCCGTGTTTGCATGAATGTCGTCCGGTTTATATGAAATCCGCCGTGTTTGCACGAATTTCGTCCGGTTGGTTCATAAAGTTATTGACATGTATGCGGGCAGCGGTGGATGGCGGCCTCCCACATTCGTGTCCGCGGACTGCCCCCCCCCCCCCCCCCCCCCCTTGTCCGCGGACGGATGCGGGAGGAAATTTGCGGGTCGCCGTTGGAGATGCCCTTAGAGAATCTACAACTGGGCACCCTAAACCCTCCAAAAACGCCCGGGCGGACGGCCCGGTCAGTGTCTGGTAAAAAAAACCAACCCGGACGGGCGCCTCAAACGGGCCTCAAAAGCACGGGCTGATCGACACCCCTCGTATCCTACCCAAATCTGGGGCGGATATGGGGAGGCCCGGACGCGCCCGCCACGTCGGACTGACAATGGGGTCCCCACAGGAAAACACTCTGAAGCCCGGCGGTCCAAAGTTCGTCTCCTCCGTCGGACCGACGACGTCGCATGGCGCCGCTCCGGTGGGCCGCATAGTGCCCTAGCTCGGCTATTTACTCCGACCGCGGGCACCGAAACCCTACCCGTCCACATTTCCCCCCTCCCATCCGCCACCACCGCTACTTTCCACTCGCCGTCCGCCACCTCTAGTAGCCATGCCCCCACACCGCTGGGTAAGGAGCTACCCATATCTAACGCCGAAGCGCCGGCTGTAGCTCCTTGAGAAGATCCGGGTAAGGCGCGAAGCCCGGATCGCCGCGGGGCTACCTCTGGACGCGGTGGATCTGGAGGAGGACTTGGAGGAGGAGGAGGAGGAGGAGGATATGGGGAGGCCCGGACGCGTCCGCCACGTCGGACTGACGATGGGGTCCCCACAGGAAAACAATCCAAAGCCCGGCGGTCCGAAGCTCGTCTCCTCCGTCGGACCGACGATGTCGCGTGGCGCCACTCCGGCGGGCCGCATAGTGCCCTAGCTCGGCTATTTACGCCGACCGCCGGCACCGAAACCCTACCCGTCCATATTTCCACCCTCCCATCCGCCACCACCGCCACTTTCCACTCGCCGTCCGCCACCGCTAGTAGTCATGCCCCCACACCGCTGGGTAAGGAGCTACCCATATCTAACACCGAAGCGCCTGCTGCAGCTCCCTGAGAAGATCCGGGTAAGGCGCGAAGCCCGGATCGCCGCGGGGCTACCTCCGGACGCGGTGGATCCGGAGGAGGACTTGGAGGAGGAGGAGGAGGAGGAGGAGGTGGTGGTGGTGGTGGTGGAGGAGGAGGTAGAGGAGGACGAGGAGGACATGGGGGACGCGGATATGTAGGCGGAGCAGCAGGCGATCCTCAATTCCCTCCAGTCGGAATCGGAGGCAGAGGCCAACCGTTTTCGTCTGCATGAGGCAGAGGCAGAGTACCCTGCGGACGTCGACGAGTTGCTCGCGTATATGGATGAGGAGGAGGGTCGGAGCCCTCCTACGCGCCCATCTACCCGGCGCCCGGCACCGACGTCGTGGACATCTCCGACGACGAAGCGCAGTTAGGCTAGCGTGATGTACGTAGTACGTAGGATTTCTTTTGCATGGTTTGTATGGATCTACGGGATGAAATATGAGGTACTCGGATGCATAGCACCAAGTATGAGGTGTAACCGGTCGCGTCTGCGGTCGTTTGAGGGGCCGGATTTGCCAAGTCCGTCTGTAGATGCTCTTATCGTGCTCTTGTGACTCTTTTTTCTTTTTTGCCTTTGAGGGCTAAAAATTATTCAATAACAACCTAGACAGTGTACAGATAATCTAGAGGAAGGGATGATAGCGGCAACTTCATCGTCAGATAAACAGATACGGGCGGCTCTCTCGAAGCTCAAGGTCACCCCGAAAGTTCGGTTTTTTTCCGTGGCAAGTACTTTGGGGGATTCTTCCTGATTATGCACCATGAGATATAGACACATAAGAACAACATCTTTATGTGACCTTCAGGGCTACTTATAGTGCCATGTACTTGGGGTACCTCTAGCTACCGGAAGTCGGCCCACAAGACCGAGTAGTCGCTACCTTGCTACAGGCCTCCAAGACGAAGGAATCGGCTTGGCGCCCAAGGCAAGCCAACCCAAAGATTCCGGAGGTCTCCTAACCGCCTTAGTCGACTAGGATACTTGTAACCCTAGGCCTCGTCATCCTTTATAAGACGAGATCAGACTAGTTGATAGGCACCTTACATAATTATACCTTCAATAGCTCGATATACCTAGGAGATCCTCGAGATCATCTTTGTACCCTGTATACCCCATCCATCAAATATGATTGAGCAAGAAGTAGGGTTTTACCTCCACCGAGAGGGCCTGAAGCTAGGTAAACTTTGCTCCATTTTTTCCTTCTAGGTCATTCGGCTAGACGGCACCCTATCGAGGGATCAGTCAGGATTTACACAGAAGGAAATTGTGCTCTTGTTTGAGTTAATTGAGGATTTGTTACTCTATGAGGTTTGATTCCTAGGCGGTAGGAGTCCCCGAAGTGAAATCAACTTGTGATTAGCCCCGAAAGTTTGTGAAGGTTTGGTGACCGCCTCAAAGTCGACCACTAGTGGTTGCGAATCGCCTTTGTGATGATAGGGTGAGCCTTCATGGTAACACCCACCCCTCCAACGGTGACTAGTTTCCCTCCAAAGAAGTGAACATCGAGATACACTTTCATCTTTGTGGTCTTCGGTTATCCAGAACCCTAGCCCATTTACGTGTGGTTTAATTTGGTCACTTGACCTTGCAAGCATCATATAGGATGCATATCTCACCTTAGCATTGCTAAGTTCACATTTTATATTCCACAAAGCCTAAACATAAAAATTAGTGAAGTAAAATTTGTAGTTGTCCCTATTCACTCCCCCCTCTAGGTGCATCTCGATCCTTTTAATTGGCACTCTCTACTTTCCAAAATATATGTATAATCCCATCATCAATAAAGATAACTGTTCACTTTTACATCTGTGGTATATGCGTCGCCGCTCCACACGCTGGAGTGCGTTGTGTCGAAAACCGCTGATGCGCGGTGATTGAGCGCCGGCCGAAGGCTTCCACCACCAGGGGCTGGAATCGATGCCATACCTGCCAAAGTCGTCGCTGGTACTTATGCCATCTCCGTTGAAGAATTTCTCCCGATTCTTGCATGGAGTAGCAATCGGTGTCTCAATGTCCTCATCTCCATGAATTCATTCGCGATCCAGAACAGACGATTCATATGTGCATAAGATGAACAGAAGACGCATGATTATATCTATGATAATAATCACAAAAGACAACCAAGTTGGTTTCTTCAACTCAATTTCTTGCACGGGCGCATTCTTGTTGAGCGGCCTGGTGCGCCGCCGCATATCATCTCCCAGCGCCGATGGAATTGCTCCGCCAGGAGCGTGCTGATAACGTGTTTCGAGTAGAGAACAAGAGAATAGACACAGATGTAAAGTGAACAGTTATCTTTATTGATGATGGGATTACACATATATATAGCCCCGAAAGGGTGCGTCCGTAGGGATGTGAGGCGGCTAGGAAAAGCAGGGATTAATAGGATTAATTAAATCCTAACATGGTCAAGTACCAGTACATGGCAAGCATGCATCCTACCAAAGGTTGTGACACGTAAGATGATAAGCATCAAGTTTAAGTTTTTGAATCTAAAAGGAAGTAAGATCGCTTAGTTTTGTTAACTTACGGACCTTCTTGTTGAGCACAACGAGGACAGTAATACCATGACGAAAAGCAAAAGAAAGAAGATAGAAATCCAGTTCTCTAAGAACTAGAACGAACAAATTATATCCGCTGATGCTGCCAATGATTATTACAGACGATTCTTCAGCTTGACTGCAATGCTGGTAAAACTTTTCCAAGGACAAGAATGCGAGGATTATTCAGGAGCCTTAAACGGTGTCTTAACACCCAAGGAAATCGAGGTGCCTGCCACTTAACCTACTCAGGCTAAAGCTCCTCCTGGTATGCAACAAAATTAGGTGGGAGACAAATAATCGAGAGAGAGCAGCTGGTGCTCAGATATGATCGCAAACTGCTTTTGTGTAGTCTGATGTTGATGACTTCCCACCAAGATCAGCGGTTCTGTACTTCCCCTCGGCGATTGTCTGGAGGATGGCATTGTGGATCCGGTCTGCTTGGTCATTGAATTGCAAGTGGCGCAACATCATAACAGCACTCAACATAAGAGCAGTTGGGTTTGCAAGGTTCTGCAGGCAATCGAATATCATTCAGTCAAGTTAAGGACAAAGGGACACCATAAAGACTGTCTAGACAGCACGAGAGAGTTTTGGTTTCATATACACATAACGAACAAAGCCAGAAACCCACGAATTAAAACATCATGAACATGTACATACTGAGAAACCTCATATAGTAGATATTTAAGATCACTTTACCTTGCCAGAGATATCAGGTGCAGAACCATGAACAGCCTCTGCCAGACAAATGCCACCTTCACCAATGTTGCAGCTGGGGAATAAACAATAGCTAGTTGATATCATCTAAAAAACACAGTACATCGACTCGTGAAGATAAAAATCTCTACCTGGGAGTTAAGCCCAAGCCTCCAATCAAACCAGCACATAGATCACTAATAATGTCACCATACAGATTTGGCATCACTAATACATCAAATGTACCAGGATTCTTCACAAGCTGCAAGAGGATGCAGTTGATACTCAGTGATGTTATAGAAGTAAATGGCCTACTTTCAGTACATGATTATCAAGTGTGCAAACGGTAAAATTAACAAGTGCGAAGTTTCGGTGTTGACAGATCAACATACCGTCATGCAGCAATTGTCAATAATGACTTCCTCGTATGTGATTTCAGGGTACTTCTCAGCTACTTCACGGCAACACTAAAATTGTACATATAAAATAACCATGAGTTAGCTCTCAAGACAAATGAAAATGGGGAACAGATAGCATCAACAAGAAGGAGCAGGGGTGTAGCCATCAAACCTTTAGGAAAAGTCCGTCTGTTTTCCTCATGATATTAGCTTTATGTATCGCAGAGACCCTCTCCCTGCCATTGGCTTTGGCATAATGGAAAGCATACTCTGCCACTCTCAAACTTGCTTGGCGGGTAATAATTTTCAAACTTTCCACAACACCCCTCACAACCTGAAGAAAAAGAACTGTGCCATGACTAACTGTGCCTTTAGTCTCCCAAACAAGTTGGGGTAGGCTAGAGCTCAAACCCATAAGATCTCAAAACCAGCTCAGCTCATGACTAACAAGAACAATGGAAACAAAATTATCTTTAGGAATGAACACACCATACCTGATGCTCAAGGCCACTATACTCTCCTTCAGTATTTTCACGGATTGTCACAAGGTTCACATCATCATATCTAGTCTTGTAGCCTGGGAGGCTGTTGCAAGGTCTGACATTGGCGTAGAGTCCAAGTTCTTTCCTTAATGTAAGATTCAAAGAACGGTGGCCTTTTCCAATAGGTGTAGCCATAGGACCTTTCAAGCCAACTTTGTTTCTACGCACCGACTCCAGGCTCTCCCATGTCAAAAAGCTCTCTGTTCTGGGATCAACTTCCGTACCAACATAATGTTCTTCCCATTCTATCGGTACACCTGCAACATTGAATACCTGAAACAGCAAAAGAGAAGATTAGAAGTACGGAAGTAGAACAAGCTACCTTCAAAGAAATCATGCATGAATGAGTTTTGTCCGTGAATTTAATAACACTCATCTTAGTAGCAGTATTCTTGCGAAACTCAGTTGCAAAAGTACATTTACAGGTAAAGCAATTCGCTTCAGATAGCTGGAACCATGTATTGAAGTTCAAGATGAGATAGACGATCGTGCCACTGCAGTTTAAAAACAGATGGGCAGCCTGGCGCGAAAAAGACAGGCGGGGTGGCTCAGGCTTTGACTTCACTAGTCCAAGAAGCCTGGCCTGGCCCGACAACACTGATAGCAACTAATCCAGCAGGCAGCCACCATCTAAAATTGCCCATCCCCAACTCATCTCCACTCCCGTTTCCCTCACCTCCACAATGTTAGGCCCCTCCCTCTCAAATCCAGAACTGGAGATGGCTGCAAGCTTCAGCCCCTCCCCTCTGAACGACCTGAGTCAAGGACGCCAGCCGAACCCCTTGTTAAGATCCACCGGCAAGCTCAAGATCGCCTGCATCCTCTCACCTTCGAGCTCTTTGAAATCTGTGTTTTCCGGCTGCTCATTATGATTTTAACGTGAGATGAAAATCCCAGCCACATCTGACCTCAGAATTTTTTGCAGTAGATGTGCAGATGTATTGTCCAACCTCGTAGCCAGACTTTCGATGCTGGCAAATTAATTTAGTTTGTACAAAAATATATCGATGTAGTGATGTTTTAATAGCAAAAATGTACTATTGATTTGATTTGTTAGTAATAAAAGCTTTATATGCATCTAGCAAAGGGGATACCAGTGGGCAGCTGGCATGTCAACCAGCAAATAAGGCCTTGATAGGAAATAAGGTTCTAGCAGATCTTTGTAAGAAATCTAAAACTATATAAATGCAGTACAGATACTGTTCCTTCAAAAAGTTTCTAGTCGATCCAATCCCAAAGATATCAGTCACTTGTTCATTTTCTGCATGACATCTTTGTCTTGCATATTACAGAAAAAATATTTGTTATGCTGTTGTCCACGATGATTTTTAAGCATCTAAGGCAACTTAAGGACATACCAACTCACCTATTGGCTTGGAACCTTTGATCATCCTGGATTCAGTATACAGATACAACAGAATGAATGTCATTGTAGACATGGAGTAGATATCCACAGTTGATGAATGAACAATTTATATGAGTTATTTCAGATCAAAATTGGCAAAGATGCATATTGACAGGAGTATCCTAGGTAATTATTCAGAAATATAACTGAAACGCCAATAGCCATTCTGTTGCAAAAAAAAGGAGCCAAAAATCAAAACAATAGCATATAACCAAGTTACACAAATGACACAAAGTTCCAAAGTAAAACAGCGTTTTCACAGAAATACAGCCCAATTCAACTGCGCCCCAAATTCTCAACAGCCAGACGTCCGGCTTTCTGCAAAAGAATAAATCATCTTTACTATTAAAGGGGAGTCTGCCGTCATCGTCGTGATGGTTCGACCTCCCCTCCCCTCGTATGTGCTCCCCTCCCACCGATTTCTCCATACCGCCTCCCCCTGTCCTTGCGAGCGGTTTGTGCTCTCTTGCTCCTTTCCTCTCCTCACGTTTCCTCTCTCCCACGATTCACAACGCAAAAATACCCTCTGCCACCCCGTCCGATCTCACATCTACCTCAACCCACCATGTACTCCCTGCACCGTGACTTTGACGCCGCCCCCCCCCCCCCCCCCAGCATCCATGATGTGCATCCCCTGGCCTCACCCTGCAGTCCCTCCACGCCCAATCCAATCGTTGTTGCACCGCCAAAAAAAAATTTAGTACAGATGAAACAGTAAAAAAATAATGCCATTGGGGAGTCTCAAACCACACACCTGCGTCTACACCCAGCTTAATCAAGCCAGCAAGCAACCAGCTCACTCATGTTCTGAATGAGAATTTTATAAGTACATGTCAGTGTTTCCATGCCCGTGCGCAGTTACGCCGGTGCAGTGTTGCGTGCTTGCTTGAGTTTTTCTTTGTAGTGTTGCAAGTCCATTAGTTGTTGTATACAAATCCGACACAACTCCAATTATTTTGTAGTCCCGTAGCAACACACGGGCATTATGCTAGTTACTACTCCCTCTGTTTCTAAATGTAAGACGTTTTGGCAGTTAAAATTGAACAGCCAAAACGTCTTATATTTAGGAACAGAGAGTGTATTAATTATGCTGGGTGTGAGGATAACACTCACACCTATTAATAACGTATCAAATATAAGGAAAATCTTCTACCTTTCTAGCTAAACTTAAAACCTAAAATTGCCTGGGGCCAAGGAAATTGCAAGAGATGTCACTAGCCATCTAGGGAGGCCAGCCACTAAATAATTCTATAGAGCTCAGCATTAACGATATGCCATTGTTAGCGTAGCTTCAAACCTTGATCAAATATAAAGACATTTCTACATCATAAGGAAAGAGAAAAGCAGACCAAGTTGTGGTAAGAAATCATACATGAGTCTATCACACAGGTACGACACCAAGAGAAACAAAATCCTCTACCTGCTTGACCGACTCGGCGATCTCAGGCCCGATACCATCACCGGGAAACAGGGTTGCGCGGATAGTCTCCCCAGCCTCCGTGGAAAACGATGCCCCAACATGCCGGCCCGTCGTCCGCGGTAGGACGATCCCCTGAAGCAGCCTCCGTAGTGCCATGCCTCCTCTCCACTACTCTGAAAGGCAAAAACAACAATCAAACCTAGACTACGCAGGTGTCGATTCGACCGAGCATGCATGCATTAATTTCCACAGACTGGGCAGAATAAGCGCGCATGCACCGCTAATCGATGGATCTGCCAATAGAGCACGGAACGCCACGCCCGATGGTCTCCGATCGAATCGGGGATAATTCAGGAACCGCGAAATTGACAGGAGCGAGATCGGATCGGGTAGAGGAAAAGCGACGGTGAGGAATGTACCGGAAGAAGGAGATTCGCGGGTAGTGTCAACGGCGGCGGCGGCGGAGGCGGAGGGCGGATGGGGTCCTGCGGCGAGAGGGGGGAGGGGGGCAAGGGGTGGACGAAAGATGGGGATGGGAAAGGGAGAAAAAAGGGTGGCAACTTGCACGGAGACTCTTGGCCTCCACCCAGGGGCCAGGGCCAGGTCTGCGGTTCCTCCTCTTCCCGTTTGGCCATCGATCTGGATCTGACGGTCTGCGTTTGCTCAGCCAATATTTGTGTTGTTGGGTACCAAAGGGCACACGGTGACACGATAGAGATGAGGAAAAAACGCTAATGCTGCTCTTTTTTTTTTGAGAATCACGTCGTTCATTCGTTTATTCAACATAGTTCGGAATTTCCGAAGATACAACGCTTAAAATACAATCGGGAGGGACCTGAAACCAAACTTTGCACTGTTGTTCACTGACACCCTTTTTTGCTAAGATATGGGCAGCTTCATTTGCCGACCGCCGCACCCAGTTGACTTGAAACTCCTGCCGTGTCCGGAGCAAAGATTTGACATCTTCAATCACCGGTCCAATGGCCGACAAGTTCCTCTTGGAGTCGTTCAGCATACTACTCAGCCCTTTGCAATCCGTCTCTATCAGCAGTTTCTGAATGTTCATCTCCACAGCAAACTGAGCTGCTCTTTTGCATGCTAATAGCTCAAGCATCTCAGGGTCAGAGGTGGTAGGGTAAAAATGGCATGCTGCCGCACAGAAGGCACCATTGTGATCCCGAAGAATCACGCCGCCGCCACCTCTCTCCCCTGACTTTGTGGTCGCTCCGTCAGTATTTGCTTTCGTCCACCCTTTCTCCGGGGGAAGCCAGCGCTCCCGCGGGTTAAGGGCTTAACCTTTGCCGTGACCGCATTTGCTGCACTCCATTGCTCCATGCATGCGCCCACTGTATTAGCAATAACACGTGGCTCAGCAATTTTCTTTCCGTCTCTTGCTTCATTCTGTGCTAATGCTGCTTTTGGTGGTGTTTGGTTCGGCTGTGGATTTCTAAAAGCAGCTGTGGAAAATCTGCTGTGGAAAAGCAGCTGTGGAAATCTGCTGTGAAAAAGTTATAGTCCATTTGGCAAACTAGCTGTATGAGCTGTGGTTGTGGAGATAAATGTCTGAAATACCCTAAGAGCCGAGAGATTGGTTGCACGCTGTTTAATGGTAATAACAACATTACATATTGATTTAGAGCACTAATAAAACCTAATTAAATAATTATCCAACTATACCATGATCAACATGATATTTTGA
This sequence comes from Elymus sibiricus, assembly GCA_039707655.1. Classification (NCBI taxonomy): domain Eukaryota; kingdom Viridiplantae; phylum Streptophyta; class Magnoliopsida; order Poales; family Poaceae; genus Elymus; species Elymus sibiricus. The sequence continues at coordinate 211,027,415 of CM077674.1, forward strand.
CATAGCGATAGCATTTTCTATAAGGATCAATATGTAGCACACAAATAGAAATAGCACACAACTTATTACAGAAGGAACTAGCAATTGAACCCAAATATTTCATCATTCAGCCATACATCAGTACATTGGAACGCTTGCATTTTGTAGATGCAAAAGCCCAGCAACTAGATTACTAGGAGCGGCGCAAAATATTATATACACTTCTACACATATTAGAATGGTAGTTCCTCCATGAACAGATGAAAGAACTCTATCCACTCGAGCTCATCAAGGAGTTAGCAATTCTATCACGAACTCTGTTCATGTCGACGATGTCAAGTCTCGCCGGAACACTATCTCCTTGGAGTGACCGTACTCGCAAGCCCTCATCAGGAACATAATCCTCATCTTCATCACATTTGTCAAACTCCTCATAGGCAACTTAACTTGGTCTCACGAATGTAATTGTGCAACGACATACATGCAATAATAATCTTTTTTTGTCTACGAGGGTTGAAACTAGGTACACCCTTCAAGATGCGCCATTTAGCTTTGAGCACTCCAAATGTTCGTTCAACAACATTTCAAAGTGAAGAGTGAGCATGATTATACACCTCATATTTGCCAACCGGTTTTCGTCCATTACGAAATTCCGGTATATGGTAAATCTGGCCTTTGTAAGGAGCAAGATATCCTTCACAGTTTGGATATCCCGAATCGATGAGGTAATATTTTCCTATATAGAAAGGGCAACAACATTGTTATGCACGATTGTTGAGAAGCAAGTAAGTAATGGTAGCAATATAAAAGGGCAAAGTAATTAATGGCAACAAGTAACTAATGGCTGCAACATATATTAGTACCTGCTGGGGGTGTAGGGAACTTATGTGCATACTTGACCAAGCTATCATTCAAGATCCTTGTGTCATGTGCTGAACCGGGCCAACCAGCCACAACAAAAGTAAACCTCATGTCGAAATCACAAACCGCCATAACAGTTTGTGATGGAAATCCATGGCGACCTGTGTGGTTAACAACCTCATCCGCTGGTACTGTAACTGGAATGTGGCAGCCATCTATTGCACCAATGGCACCTTTGAAATGAGGCCAAAACCTCTCATCTTGAATTCTTTCATGCACGGTTGTGAAAGAATCATCTCGAGGTGTTATGTTATGTCCTGCTAATTTGCACAAGCAATTCAAGACTTCTTTGAACTTTCGATGAACTGTTTCCGTTGATCTTGAAAAATGTTTTTCAACTTGAGAGAATGATTGGGGTCCACCAACTATGCACAAGAACATAGCTAAAGACTCTTGTGATGTCACTTCTCTACTTGACTTCAATCCATAATGAGACACTAGAACATTATGTAATGACTCAAATACTCTTCGATTCATCCTAAACATCCTATAACAACTCCTTTTCCGACCAAGAGTCTCCATAACCCATTCATGACCAGTTTGTTCCGGAATCCTATATGGTTCTTTTTGTAGATAGGTCTTGGTAGAAATGGGTTCTTGTCCTCCTTGGCTGACTCGTCAATAAACTTGGCCTTGCGCTTCACATTTTTTGCATCCTTGCCCTCCTTTGTAGACTTGCCATCCTTAGGTGAGACCTTGCCCTCCTTTGCTACCTTTCCATCCTTAGGTGAGACCCTGACCTCCTTTGTTGCCTTCTCATCCTCCTCGAACTCCACTTCAACATCAAGCATATCATCATCAGTGATGTCTGATATCTCCCCAGGAATAGATGATGTAGCCCCGGTGACATGTGCATTGTTGAACATGACATGCATTTCTTCCAAGTTGGACAGCCCCTTTTTCTTATACTTTGCATGCTTAGGGTTTCTCTGAAATAGAGCATAAGAGTTAGCAATAGCACAAATAAACTGATGCTAGAAAATAAATGATACTACGTACCTTAAGATGAACATTCCACCAGTCATCATCGGCTACATTAGTTTTCTTCACATCATCCCAACCTAGCCCAGTCGCCGCATTTTTCAACAACATGAATTGTACATATTGTCTCTTCAACATGTCCCATTTGTTTTTAAACTGATTCTGCGAACATCTTTTTCCAATCCTATCAAAGAACTTCTCTTCAAGATGTTTGTACCCTCTACGGTTCAAACAACCCTTTGGCCTATTACCTTTTTCCACCTCGTCTTTGCATATCTCACAAAAAGCAGTTATGTGATGTGCATCCCAATTTGCCTTTTCCTTTTCCATCTAATTCATAACATAAATTTTAAGAACATAAGGACAATTGCCAAACACTTCATTTAACATATTGCTGCCATACAAACTGTACATATCAAGTTACCAACGGTCACATTCTTTCACAAAAAAATTTAACACAGACAATACAAAATTTGCACATCAACACACAATAATCTGGTCCTAATCAGACCATATGCTACTGCCTAATAACATACACATATCATATAATGTTTATCAAAGTGTGAAAGCACATTTGCTCCCTTGGTGGTTTTGGTAATTCATAACAACATATATCTCATTGAACTAATGTCCATTCAAGATTAAGATTTCAGGATGTTCAATGATTGGCATGGCATGGACTAGAGATGTGGACCCCTCAAAATGCAAGGACAAGGATTGGCAAAAGATCAAGACTCTACATTTTTGGTTTAGTGATCCAAGATCACATTGAGTCCATAGGAAAGCCAATACTATTTAAAGGGGATGAGGTGTTGCTTAATGGTCTTTTTGCTCAAGTGCTTAGTGACAGTATTCCTAAACCCTCAACCACTCTCTCTAACCAAATATGTCCTAAACCTACATTCCAACTCGGCCCCACCGATATTTCCAATCCGGCCCCACCGAGTTCATCCAAGACTTAGCCACTGCCAAACCCTAACAAATCGGATCCACCGAAATGGATCTCGGTCCCACCGAGATGGCCTTGCCAACTCTCTGTAATCGGTTGCATTCACTTCGGTCTCACCGAGTTATGCAAATCGGTCTCACCGAGATGGTTTGCCAAGTCTCTGTTGCCTTATTGCTTCACTTCGGTCCAACCGAGTTGATGCAATCGGTGCCACCGAGATGAGGTTTGCCCTAAGCCATTGCACTTCGGTTCATCCGAGTTGTCCATATCGGTCCCACCAAGATTCCTAAAGTTCATATCTTTTACACAGTTCGGTGCTACCGAGATGATCGTTTCGGTGCCACCGAGTTGGGTCAAAAGTGTGTAATGGTTGGATTTTGTGTGGAGGCTATATATACCCCTCCACCACATCCTTCTCAGTAAGGAGAGCCATCAGAACGTGCCTACACTTCCACCATACATTTTCTGAGAGAGAACCACCTACTCATGTGTTGAGATCAAGCTATTCCACTCCTACCATTTGAACCTTGATCTCTAGCCTTTCCCAAGTTGCTTTCCACTCAAATCCTTCTTCCACCATAGCCAAATCTGTGAGGAGTTGTTTGAGTGCTGGGAAGACTATCATTTGAAGCACAAGAGCAAGGAGTTCATCAACAACACACCGTCTATTACCTTTTGGAGAGTGGTATCTCCTAGATTGGTTAGGTGTCACTTGGGAGCCTCCAACTGGATGTGGAGTTGAACCAAGGAATTTGTAAGGGCAAGGAGATCGCCTACTTCGTGAAGATCTACCCCGAGTGAGGCTAGTCCTTCGTGGACGTAAGCCATGGTGGAATACACAAGGTTGCTTCTTCGTGGACCCTTCGTGGGTGGAGCCCTCCGTGGACTCACGCAGCCGTTACCCTTCGTGGGTTGAAGTCTCCATCAACGTGGACGTACGATAGCACCACCTATCGGAACCACGCCAAAAACCACCGTGTCTTCATTGCGTTTGAAATCTCCAATCCCTCCTTTACTTACATATGCAATTGCTTACATTCCGCTGCTATACTCTTAGAATTGCATGTGTAGGGTGATGCTTGACATGTACTATTGCTAAAATCTGCCCACAACTAAAATTGGGAAAAGGTTAGGTTTTATTTGGTCAAGTAGTCTAATCACCCCCCCCTCTAGGCATACTTTCGACCCTACAAGTGGTATCAGAGCTTTGGTCTCCGTAAGCCTTGATTTCCATTGCTTTGGTGATCATAGCCTTGGTTTCACAACCTAGGAGAGTATGGCGTCTAGTGAGGGTAACTATCACCGTAGAGGTCCATATTTTGATGGTACAAACTTTGCTAGTTGGAAACATAAGATGAAAATGCATTGGTCATAACCCCGCCATTTGGGATGTTGTTCGTGTTGGCTTGCAAGGTGACTTCTTTGAGGATGGCAAGGAACCGGATCGTGAAGCAACCCCGGAAGAATTGAAGATGTTGCAATACAATGCTCAAGCTTGTGACATTCTATTCAACGGTCTATGTCCCGAAGAATTCAACAAAATCAGCCGCCTCGAGAATGCAAAGGAAATTTGGGATACTTTGGTTGATATGCATGAGGGTACCGAGTCCGTCAAGGAATCTAAGTTGGATGTGCTTCAAAGTCAACTTGACAAGTTCAAGATGAAGGATGGTGAAGGAGTCGCTGAGATGTACTCTAGGCTTGCTCTCATCACAAATGAGATTGCCGGCTTAGGAAGTGAAGAGATGACCGACAAATTCATCATCAAGAAGATACTTAGAGCTTTGGATGGAAAATATGATACCGTCTGCACATTGATCCAAATGATGCCAAATTACAAAGATCTCAAGCCCACGGAAGTCATTGGAAGGATTGTCGCTCATGAAATGTCACTCAAGGACAAAGAGGAGCTACACAACAAGTCAAGTGGTGCTTACAAAGCCTCAACCGATGCTCCAACAACTTCAAGTGACAACCTAGTATCAAATGAAGAGATTAGCCTAATGGTGAAAAGGTTCAACAAGTTCTACAAGAACAAAGGAAAAGAAAGAAACTCTAGCTCAAGACATTATGAGAGAAGATCATCAAGTCGTGACCGTAATTGTTACAATTGTGGAAAGCCCGGACACTACTCCAATGAGTGTACGGCTCCCTACAAGAAAAGAGACGAATCACCAAGAGGAAGACATAGAAGAGATGAATCACCTCATAAGGAGAGAAAGAGTAGAGATGATCATTATGAATGAAGACACTCTCGAAGAAGCAAGGATTCGAAGAGGAAGGACAAGTCATCAAGGAGCTACACAAGAAGAAGACATCAAGCTCATGTTGGTGAATGGGTTTCCGGCTCCGACTCCGACAACCAGTCCGAGAGAAGTTATCATTCCAACTCCGACTATAGTCAAGATGAAGGTGTTGCCGGACTTGCACTTGTGTCATCCAACTCCTATGATCTATTTGACTCACCAAATGAAGGAATTGGAAGATGCTTCATGGCAAAAGGCCCCAAGGTATCACACCCCAAGTATCTTGATTTCAATAGTGATGAAGATTATTTGCTTGGTGATGATGATTTACTTGTTGATAGAGATAGTAATGTGAGCTATAATGAAAATGCTAGTAATCATGATAGTCAAGAGGAAACGAGTGACAATGCTATGAAGGAGATTGAGCATCTAACTAAAGAACTAAATGCTCTTAAGTTAGCTCATGAAACAACTTAAGAGGATCATAGAGAACTTCTAAGAACTCATGAGAAGCTACGCTTCGAGAAGCTAAATTTAGAGCAAGAGCATGAGTTTCTTAAAGCTATCAATGACGATCTTTGAAAGAAGAGTTCTTCATATCTTGCCAAACGTTTACTCTTGTCTACCTTTATGCCACAAGTTAAATCTAAGCAAACTAGCAACAAGGGTAAAAATGGTTCTACCTCTAGTAGTAACAATAACAATGCTAAATCCAATATTGTTGCTTCTAGTAGTTCTATTGATTCCACTAACGATTCTCTTAGCCAAGTTACACTTGAGCAAGAAAATATGCTATTGAAAGGAATTATAGAAAAAGGTGTCTACAAGAGCCTTGCCGGGAGTAAGCAATTTGAGGAAATTGTACGCAAGCAAGGGAGGCACCGGAAGAACCAAGGTGTTGGTTTTGAACGAAAGTTCAATGCCGATGGAGTTGAGTGGGAAGAAGGTCAATACCCCAAGACGAAGTTTGTTCCTCAACAAGAGAAGTATGATCCTAATTCCTTCAAGGGAACACAAGCTCAAGAAGATCTTCCACCACAAGACCACAAGCTAAAAGGCAAGGACAAGCTTCAAGAAGAGATTGATTCATTTGAAGAAGCTCCTCAAGCCATGGTCAAGTGGGTTCCCAAGACTTCATCAAGTTCTACTTCATCAAGTGCTACTACAACTCTAAGGATTCCCATCAAGCTGATGTGGGTCCAAAAGAAGAAGAATTAGAGAATTTTTGAGGGTGACTCCGCCAACAAACTTCACTCATATTATTTATGGCAAGGACTTGTGCAACCAACTTCCACATTTTGCACTAGTTCATGGAGTCACAAACCCTCTTGTTGGTAAGACAAGGGACAAGGTAATCAATGCATTCATGGACATCATCATATGTGAATTTCACTCTATGTCTATGGATATCCTTGTATGTTCCTTGTGTGGGACTAACCCATGTAGGTATTGAAAGCACAAAACTTCAAAGGATTGCTTCCAACTCTTGATGGTCTACATCAACATTGAGCATCCACATCTTCAACACCTACATGAAGTCATCATCGACAAAACCCAAGGTTAGTTCATCCCTCTTAGGGGGAATATCACATCTAGGGGGAGCTTTGCTCTAAACAATTGAGCTAAAGCAACTCTAATGGTGTGAACACATCAATGCTTTATGCAAAAGTGGTAACCCCACTTGTGCTTAAACGATGAGTATGACCTATGATCAAATTTTCTCATTTGGCTCCTAAGTCAATATACTCATATATAGATGACCTAGTCATCGCCATTGCTTGATATATGCTAGAATTGGTTGTGCATGTTTGACACATATTTCATTTGCAATCTTATTGTGTGAGCATGTTGGTTTGCATGTTTTTATCATTCGAGGACATCCATTTGTTGTTTTGATTGTCATGGTTTTTCTGGCCAAGTGGATGTACAAGAATGCCTAAGAACCTTCTCTAGCTATCTATGCTTTCTTGTCTCAAATTCCATTCTTGCTGCATCACAAAAATTGAATAAGTCTTTTTCGGACCCTCCGGGTGAGGAGCACTCGGAGCCACCGATCTGAAAGGGCTGAACCTCCAAAACCTTCTAACTGATTTCGGCTGAACCAACTCACTCAAACTCGGTCCAACCGAAATCACTTAGATTGATCTAGGTTTTCATCTCGGTGCTACCTAATTGAACCATTTCGGCGCCACCGATGTGCTATACTGCGTGCAGTTACACATATCGGTGCCACCGAGTTGTTCAACTCGGCGCCACCGACAGCGTACGGGTATATATATCGCGCGGACCGAACGGTTGAAATTTCTCGACCCCACTCGTTCCCGCTCCCCGTCGCTGTCGTCGCCCTTCGTCTTCGGACTTCGCCGTCGTCTCCAGCGCGCCCTCGCCGCAGGACTCCGTCGCCGTCAACGGCAATCTTCACCGCCGTTGCCGCCGTAGAGGATCTCCACCGAGTTAGGGTGAGATTCGATCCCTTTCGTGCTTCCAATTTCCGATTCAATGCACGTTAGGAATGCCATGATTCTTGCCACGATTGCAATGCTAAATCCACTAGAAAAATTCCGTAGATTAGATTCGAGCGAAATTTCTAGGTTTAAGTTTCCGCCGAATGCATCTCGGACCGACCGATTCGAAATTTTCAGCCCCACCGATTTGGCCTCTGGCCATAGCACTAGTACATCTCGGTGTCACCGAGTTGTGCGAATTGGTGAGACCGAAAGTAAAGTCTCAGTGAAACCCTAGCATCTCGGAGCCACCGGACCCCATCTCGGTCTGACCGAAGTGGTGTGTAAGGTTTCTGTAGTGTGCTTCGGTATCACCGAGATGATCAACTCGGTCCATCCGAAATGCATCCTGTGAAAACTTGAAACTAAAAGTTGAACTCAAATTTTATGAAAACTATCTGCTTTTTGTGATGACTCATCTACTCTACCCATACCCATCTATTCACAGGGTCAGCTCAGCAAGATGTCAAGTGGCAGTGACAGTCAGAACAGGTCTGAACAGCAGGCAGAAATGAGTGAAGGGTCAAGCCCAGCTGCAAGTTTCTATGAGGGAGAGAGGAGCTCTCCAGATCTTCCTAAGGCAGCAACCAGAACATGGAAGAAGAAAACCTCAGACAGTGAGGACGAGGATTTTGTTGCTAGTGAAGCAGCAACAAAGAAGAAGAGAGTTGTGCTTGCTAAGGAGTACAGCACCAAACCTTCAACTGCAAAAGATAAGACTGCTGTGAGGAAAGTGCCTAAGCAGACTATGCAATTCACACTTGAAGAGCCTAGTGACGCAGAACCAGCTGCAGGTGCTAAGAAGAAGAGAGTGAGGAAAACCATTGCCCGTGTGATTGGCAGACCCTCCATGATGATTGATGAGGAGGAAGAGGAGGAGGATGAGCCAGCTACTGCACCCCCTGCAAAAGCTCAGAAGCTCATGTCTGATGCAATCAAGACTGCTGCCCCTCCCAAGTCCAAACCAAAGGCACCAGCACCCAAGAGGTCAACCAGGAACATATCAGCTGCAGAGAAGAACAAGGCCCCAGTGCCTGAGTCAACTGTTGATGAAGAGCCTCTAGTGCTCAGAAAGTTGAAGCCTAAGATTCCAGACCATGACAATGCACACCCAGTCACAGAAAACATGATGCCGAGGAAGGACAAAGGACTGCGTCAGTGGAGACAGTCAGATCCTTATGCCATAAGGAGAAGGACAACATGTGATTATCGCTTTCACACTCAAGAGCAACAGGACTTTTATGAAACAGTTTTGCTTGATAAGAAGCCCATAGTCAGTGACATGAAATGGGTGGACTGGGAATACATCGATGAGAATGAGGATTACTTTCCCCATGTCCATGAAAGCTTCAGGATTGCAGGAGTTGACGAGTTTGTTGGACAGAAATTGACCAAGTGGAATGATGAGATGGTCATGCAATTTTACTCTACTGCTCATTTCTATCCAGATGGCAGAATAGTGTGGTTGACCGAGGGTATAAGATACCAGTCTACCATCTCTGAGTGGGCAAATCTTCTTGGTGCACCCAAGGAAGAGGATGATGATATAGACATATATGCCAAGCTCAAGATGGATCACAACTCCATGAAGAACATGTACACTGCAATTCCTCAGAAGGAAATAGAGACACACAAACTTGGATCAGTGAAGCATTTGCTACCAGGACTGGCCACCACGAACACAATCTTGCGGTACACCTTGTTACCCAAGTCTGGCGATGATAAGATGATCCGTGGCCACTCCATCAACTTGCTGCATTTGTTTGATACACCTTAGAAATTCAAGGTGATGAGCCTGATAGTAGAGACTATCAAGAGGACTGCAGCAGATCAGAAGAGATCGTGCAGATATGCTCCACATATTCAGATTTTGATCAATTCCAAGGTTGGAACCAGCACATACCTTCTTGATCGAGAGCATTTGCCATTGCACCCAGATTTTGAGGATAATGTCATAGTGATGGATCCTTCGCATCCCACCTCTGCACAAGCTCAAGAGGAAATCCGCAAAGCCAAAGAAGCAAAAGCAGCTCAGGAGGCATCAGCTCCCAATGCTCCAATTGCCAATCTCAAGACACCCAAAGACCAAATGGCATATCTGCTTGAAGCCACTCTGAGGATTGAGCAAAGTTTGGCCAACCTCACCCAGACCCAGGCTAGTTTTGAGCGGATTATTGAGACGAAGTTTCATGATTTGGATGTCAAAGTAATAGAGATTCAGACTTCAGTAGAACAGCTGCAGGGTGATGTTGATGCTGTCAAGCTAGCCAGATCAGATGACAGACCGACCATAGAGCGATTTCAGACAGTGCCTAGGGCAGCCAGGTCTGCTGCAGTGCCAGTCGTGGATCCGAGGACCACAGTATCTGCACCAGCCACCACTGCCACAGTGCCACCGCCAGTGTCTACTCCACCAGCCCAGCAAACGTCTGCAGAAGCATTCACGGACGCTCTCCTCTCAACGCCATCTACGCACACCGGAGCTGCCAGCAGGAGATCGCCTTCAGGAGCTTCGGAGGACCGTGCCTAGAGAGTCGATTAGTCCTATACTTATTTGAACTTTTTGGTACTTGTTGCCAAAGGGGGAGAATATGTATAGATCATAGGGCTTCGAGAGAGAGAGTTCTTGCTTTTGATTTGCTTCGAGTTCTTCTTGCTACAATTTGATTGATGCTACTTTGTTATGTGTGTGCTTGCTACAGTGTCTGTGTGATATTCTATCATTGATGCTTGATTGATTGGTCATACTATGCTTTCTATGATGATCTATGCTTATCTTTATCATTATTTTGTAATGATCAATTACTTATGTTGGTGATGCGTGCTTACTTTTCCAATCATATCATTTTGCGCGCTCCACCAAGATGTATGTGACATGGAAGAGTGACCCATGAGCCTAATCGATTGTGCATTTGCATTCAAATGCAAATCTTTAATAATGCACAAATTTAGGGGGAGCTCTTGCTTATCACATACTTCTCAAAGCGACGATGTATTTCATTCATTTAATCATTTGTTGAAGATTTGATCTATATGTTGTCATCAATTACCAAAAAGGGGGAGATTGAAAGCACATTTGCTCCCTTGGTGGTTTTGGTAATTCATAACAACATATATCTCATTGAACTAATGTCCATTCAAGATTAAGATTTCAGGATGTTCAATGATTGGCATGGCATGGACTAGAGATGTGGACCCCTCAAAATGCTAAGGACAAGGATTGGCAAAAGATCAAGACTCTACATTTTTGGTTTAGTGATCCAAGATCACATTGAGTCCATAGGAAAGCCAATACTATTAAAAGGGGATGAGGTGTTGCTTAATGGTCTTTTTGCTCAAGTGCTTAGTGACAGTATTCCTAAACCCTCAACCACTCTCTCTAACCAAATATGTCCTAAACCTACATTCCAACTCGTCCCCACCGATATTTCCAATCCGGCCCCACCGAGTTCATCCAAGACTTAGCCACTGCCAAACCCTAACAAATCGGATCCACCGAAATGGATCTCGGTCCCACGAGATGGCCTTGCCAACTCTCTGTATCGGTTGCATTCACTTCGGTCTCACCGAGTTATGCAAATCGGTCTCACCGAGCTGGCTTGCCAAGTCTCTGTTGCCTTATTGCTTCACTTCGGTCCAACCGAGTTGATGCAATCGGTGCCACCGAGATGAGGTTTGCCCTAAGCCATTGCACTTCGGTTCATCCGAGTTGTCTGTATCGGTCCCACCGAGATTCCTAAAGTTCATATCTTTTACACAGTTCGGTGCTACCGAGATGATCGTTTCGGTGCCACCGAGTTGGGTCAAAAGTGTGTAACGGTTGGATTTTGTGTGGAGGCTATATATACCCCTCCACCACATCCTTCTCAGTAAGGAGAGCCATCAGAACGTGCCTACACTTCCACCATACATTTTCTAAGAGAGAACCACCTACTCATGTGTTGAGATCAAGCTATTCCACTCCTACCATTTGAACCTTGATCTCTAGCCTTTCCCAAGTTGCTTTCCACTCAAGTCCTTCTTCCACCATAGCCAAATCTGTGAGGAGTTGTTTGAGTGCTGGGAAGACTATCATTTGAAGCACAAGAGCAAGGAGTTCATCAACAACACACCGTCTATTACCTTTTGGAGAGTGGTGTCTCCTAGATTGGTTAGGTGTCACTTGGGAGCCTCCAACCGGATGTGGAGTTGAACCAAGGAGTTTGTAAGGGCAAGGAGATCGCCTACTTCGTGAAGATCTACCCCGGGTGAGGCTAGTCCTTCGTGGACGTAAGCCATGGTGGAATAGACAAGGTTGCTTCTTCGTGGACCCTTCATGGGTGGAGCCCTCCGTGGACTCGCGTAGCCGTTACCCTTCGTGGGTTGAAGTCTCCATCAACGTGGACGTACGATAGCACCACCTATCGGAACCACGCCAAAAACCACCGTGTCTTCATTGCGTTTGAAATCTCCAATCCCTCCTTTACTTACATATGCAATTGCTTACATTCCGCTGCTATACTCTTAGAATTGCATGTGTATGGTGATGCTTGACATGTACTATTGCTAAAATATGCCCACAACTAAAATTGGGAAAAGGTTAGGTTTTATTTGGTCAAGTAGTCTAATCACCCCCCCTCTAGACATACTTTCGATCCTACAAAGTGGTACAGCTCAAACAGGGCAACCAAATCCAAGCAAATCAAAAGAAGTACCTTGGGAGATTGGGTTGCTGTAGATGTCGTGGTACAGCTCTAGTGGGTGCAGAGAACAACGTGATGGAGATGAGGAAGATCAGCACCCTTAGCAGCGGTGGCTAGCCGGTGCTCTTCGACTTGGTGACGGCCAGCCGGTGGAGGTCGACGAGGGGGCGACGGCGGGGCTTAGAAGAGGAGGCCGGGCGACAAAGGCGGGTCAGGTGGATGGAGGTGGATGGCGGCGGCGCGCTGTCAGCGCCGCAGGAGCGTCCTGGCCACGAGCAGGCCGGCGGCGGGGGCGAACCCTAGAGTCACCAGAGAGAAGGGAGACGAGATGAGAGGGCGAGCGTGGTCTCTCAGCGGCTGGTGAATCGATACTGCGTTTAACCCATCGAGTGGCAAAGGTGAGTAATTTCACCTACAATACAGGGGTAAGTTCAAGGAGACATGCATCCGAATCCACGAAAGCACCTCCGCGGCCGCTTTCTGCCGTGTGTGTATTTTGGGCTGGCTGCCGATGGAATCGGGCCTCCTCGTTTCGCTCTTTGGTTCAGATTCGGCTGCTCGGCGGCGGAATCATAGTAAAAAATTGTAACCAAACGGGGCCTTTGGATATTTCGAAGGGTTGAATCGGATTTGGTATTCTAAATTTTCAAATCTCAGGACGAATTCACTCGACGTAAAGTCCCCGCCCGTAATACGAGGGGATCCTGCTTTGATTTGCGCTGAAACCACCAATTCCCGCAAAATATACCGCTTTAGTCTTCTTTTTTTCCCTCGCGAACAAGAAAAAGAGAGACCAAAGGAAGGGCGACAGCGACCACGGAGTTGAGTGGTGTCGTGGGGGAAATCCTAACAGTACGAGAGAGGGGTAGGAGAGAAGTTGGATCTCGCTAGATGCAAGTGGGTGACAGAGAGTTTTAGCAGGTTCAGGCCCCTCGCAACGGAGGTAACAACCCTACGTCTTGTACTCCGGAGAGTCTGTTTTCTCTATGTGTAGATGTCGGATTACAGAAGATGCGAACCCCTGCCTTGGTGAAGGAGGGTGGCTTATAAAGAGTGTGATGTCCCTCCCTCTTCCATGTTATAAGGGGTTTAACTATGGTGATTACTCACGCTCACTACGAGAAGTAACCGGCGCCTTAACTCTACGGTGCTTTGCCTTAAATAATGATTGAGTCACTTCAGTTATTTCCTCTGCCTGTCGCGCTTCTCATGACCGAGTAAATACCCATCCGAGTGAACATCTGATAGTCATCTGAGTGAGGTGATATCGTGAAATTATCCGACTGGCTTTACTTTATTAGGCCATGGCTAATACTTCGATATCTTTTGTTGTGGTTTTGGGTTTTACATGGCTGTGTTGTTCAGGTAATTTTGGGCCTACCCCTAATAGGTATCCCTATCATTAGCCCTCTAATCCATCAAGATCTTGAGGGGCAGGTTTTGCAAACCGTTGAATTAGCCCGAATGCTCAGAGCCAAGCTTTTGAGAGTTTGAGTCTTGGGAGTTAGTTTATCAGGAAAAGTTGGGTGATACTCGTTCGTCTCCCGGCGGAGGCTGACTAGTGATCCAAATGAAGGATGTATCATAAAATCCGAGTGGCAGTCTTGAGGCATGGGCTGATTCTCTCGGGGAGATGTCATTGCTACTTCCGTAGGAGTTGTTGAATTTCCTCGAAGAGGAAGGGTGATGTAGCACAATAGTAGAAAGTATTTTCCTTAGTTAAGAACCAAGGTTTAATCGAACCAGTAGGAGTCTACAAGCTAACAAGATAAGCCACACATGCACACACAAAAAATAAATGCTTGCACCCAACTTGGCAAGGGGGTTGTCAATCCCCTCGTCTTGCTAGTTGCAAGGTTAAAAGCAAATAGTAGTAGATAGTGATATGGCAAACCAAAATAGTAAAAGTAAATAAAAGAGCAATAGAGTAACACATGTATTGATACAGAATGGACAGGGGGGTCATAGGTTCACTAGCGGCATCTCTCTCAGAAGCACTGTTCAAAAATCTTCCGATTCAGCGATTAATCTTCCGATTTATCGCTAATCGGGGGGTGACCGATAAGATTATGCCTTATCTTCACCATTTATCTTTTGGACCGATTTATCGCTCTGACAAGCGATTTATCGGTAATCTACGAATAAATCGGCCCTATTCATAGCACTATGTTTGCAAAAACTATGTTTATTTGTGTTTTGTGAACCTTGTTACGCAATATGTATTGTTGTCATATTTTGTTTGTCATTATTCGAGGATTCAAAGGCTAGGAATCAAGGTAACACTTCTGTCCAATATTGTTTTGGTGTTGAATATAGCGTATTTTAGTGTTGGGAACCTGAGATTTGCAAAAAATATCCGATTAATAGTCGACCGATAAAATCGATTAATCGGCCGATTTCCGATTAATCTCTAATCCCTAGCTGACCGAGACGATAGCGATAAGCGATATCCTCAACATTGCTCAGAAGTAGGTAATGGCATGGTAAATAAAGTATTGTTGGACAATTGATAGATAAGCAGCATTCATAACTATGATCATTCATGGCATAATCTTGTATAGGCATCACGTCCGTGACAAGCAGACCGTAATCCAACGACATCTACTACTGTTACTCCACCCCGAAACCAATATCCAGCATGCATCTCAAGGTATTAAGTTTAATGAAAAACAGAGTAATGCAATAAGCAAGATGACATGATGTTGACGGAAAGAAACCTAGCAATAAGATCAATCCCGACTCCCCGTCATTTTATCCTTAGTAGCAACAACACATCACGTGACTTCTCCCCATTCTTTCACTGGGCTATAGATCACCGTGAGGTTGAACCCACTACTATGCACCACTCCCTCTGAAGAATTACCCATCTATCTTGGCCAGAGAGGATAAATAACTCGGAAAGCACACATAGCTACTTAATTATACAACAAAGAAACTTCAAAAGATTCAATTATATTTAATGAACAATCTGATCATAAATCCACAAATCATCAGATCCCAACAAACACACCACAAGAATTACATGGGATTGATCTAAGAGGAGATCATTGTATTGAAGATCCAAGAGAGAGAGAGAGAGAGAGAGAGAGAGAGAGAAGAAGAAGAAGAAGCCGTCTAGGTACCCTTAGGTTCAAGTCGGCTTGGTCGCAGGTCAGATCACATCCGACCTGCTTGGTTGGTAGCAGCCTCTAGCAAAGAGTACCGACCACCAAGCAGACAATGAAGCCGGTTTGGCGTAAGGATGGCAATGGGTCGGGTTTGGATCGGGTTGAACAATATCAAATCCATATCCATATCCATGAAGACAGTCTTTACCGGCCCATGAAAAAATCCATGGGTGAAAAATTGTGTCCATGTCCAAACCCGATGGATATCCATACCCACTGGATATCCATTGGGTCCTCTCAAGACATATAAAAAAGACATAACACAATGTTAACATAAGCTCTTCCATTCTTCACCTCATGGCAGGCTAGGCTTCACTTACGGTAAACATCAACTTATGGTAAATCAACGTCCACTAACAGCCTAATATCATTTAGTATTTTTCTAAAAGATGAGAATGACGAGTCATTAACGAGGAGATAAAAATAAGGGAAGGGGCACTGGAGTATGTTATGGTGGGGATTGAATGTCAAGTTGTCAACTAATAAAAGTTACGGCGGGGATTGTGCAATTCCTTTTGCATGTTTTAGATAACAAAGTGTAAAATTGCAGTGGGACATGTGACTGTGGGGTAGGGATAGCACATTTTTGCCCATTAAGTCATACTATCGGGTCGGGTTTGGGTATACCCACGGGTACAAGATTATATCCATGCCCTACCCACGAGCAATCGGGTCGGGTTTGGGTGCCGCCCATGGGCACAAAAGCATATCAAAACCCTATCCATGCGGGTCAGATATCCATGGGTATCCATGTCCATGGGTAAAATTGCCATCCTTAGTTTGACGAACCTGTACATGTCACACTTCCGTTCCCTTTGCCACACGATATATGTTGTCGGGCTCAAGGCGGTATGGTCATCCTTGTTGCAGCCCGACCTCTTTCTCGTTTCGGTGAATTCGACCAACACTTCGGATTATCTCATAATCCTCATCGCATGGCCATGCTTATCCAGGTCGGATCACCTGAGGGGCCCAGAGTATATCTCTCCGGATCGGAGGGCCAAATCCCATCTTGGTCGACCATGTATCGCAGCATGGGTCTGGACAAGCTTGAAGCGTACCTTTATAACTACCCAGTTACGGAGTAGCGTTTAGTCGGCCCAAAGCAGGTCGGTCACCATCCCGAGTATATGCGCCAGCTCAAGTCTTGGGACACAGAACATATGTCGTACTAGAGACTCACAGATGACCTATCACTGCGTCTCATGGTTGGGTCTGTCCGACCCAGACCTTATTTGGACTCAGATCCAACTACGTCGAATCCGACTCCAGATCTCTCCGGGTCCATATTATTTGGTTAGCATCCAATGCTACATGGCCAGTGAGGCCGAGCCATCCACTGTGTCATATGCTAGTCTAGTCGGTTGCGAGTCCACACAACCCTTTCTACTAGGGACCATTTAGGGCAGTCATCATACACTGCATAGTCTCACAAACAAGTAACGTACTTGTTGACACACATCATTGACAATGTCCAAGGACTATACTTATTCATAAACACACAGGAAATATCATCATACATGATTGCCTCTAGGGCATATCTCCAACAGTCTCCTACTTACACTAGAGTCAATCAAATAGACATCAAATGCCCATAACTCTAACGTGCCCCTCATGCTTGGGTTGTGGAAGCGGCTTAGTCAACGGATCTGCAACATTTGCATCCGTGTGAATTTTGCATAAATTAACATTACCATTCTTTATGATCTTTCATATCAGATGATATTTTTGGTCTATGTGCCTGGTCTTGTGGTGTTATCTCGGCTCCTTGGCGTGTGCGATGGCATTATCACAATAAAGGTCCAACGGTTTTGACCAGCCCGGGTTAAAGCACATTTGCTCCCTTGGTGGTTATGGTAATTCATGTCAACATACATGTTGTTGTACTAACAGTTTTATCAAGTATATTTTTGGAAGAGTTCAACCTAGGCTTGTAGATGGATGGAGATGTGGACCCCTCAAGCTACTAAGGACAAGCATTGGCAAAAGCTCCAAGACTCTATATTTTTTTCATTAAGTGATCAAAGATCACATTGAGTCCATAGGAAAGCCAATATTAAAAGGGGATAAGGTTTTGATCATGAGTCATTTGCTCAAGTGCTTGAAGATATTGCTCCAAAAACCCTCAACCACATTCTCATAATCCAATATGTCCAAAACCCTAAAGTCATTCTCGGTCGCACCAAAACATACCCATCCGGACCCACCGAGATACTCTAGATAGAACCACAGCCTAAACCCTAGAAACTCGGTTCCACCGAGATGACATTCGGTCCCACCGAAGTGCACTGTCCAACTTTCTGTAACTCATCATGTTCATTTCGGAATTACCGAGTGAAACCGATCGGAATTACTGAAACGATGCAAGTGCTTAGGTCATCACATATCGGAGCCACTGAGTGGATTCATCCGGTCTCACCGAAATGTCTAACATTCAAATCTTTTACACCGATCGGTCTCACCGAGATTTACTTTCGGTGTCACCGAGTTGTGCATAAAGTTTGTAACAGCTAGATCTTTGGTGATGGCTATAAATACCCCACCCACACCACCTACTCTCAGAGAGAGCAACCAGGATGAAACTACACCTCCCATATCCATTTTCTGAGAGAGAACCACCTACACTTGTGTTGAGATCAAGGCATTCCACTCTAACCATTTGATCCTTGATTTATAGCCCCCTCAAGTTGCTTTCCACTCAAATCCTTCCCCACCACCATGCCAAATATGTGAGAGAGTGATTGAGTGTCGAGGAGACTATCTTTTGAAGCACAAGAGCAAGGAGTTCATCATCAACAACAACATCTATTACCTTTTGGAGAGTGGTGTGTCCTAGATTGGTTAGGTGTCACTTGGAAGCCTCCAAAGCTTGTGGAGTTGAACCAAGGAGTTTGTAAGGGCAAGGAGATCGCCTACTTCGTGAAGATCTACCTCGAGTGAGGCTAGTTTTTCGTGGGCGTAAGCCATGATGGGATAGACAAGGTTGCTTCTTCATGGACCCTTCGTGGGTGGAGCCCTCCGTGGACTCGCACAACCGTTACCCTGATGGGGAACATTGCATGAAAATCAAAAAAAATTCCTACGAAACACCCAAGATCTAATCTAGGAGATGCATAGCAACGAGAGGGGAGTGTGTCTACATACCCTTGTAGACCGAAAGCGTTAGCATCGTAACGCGGTTGATGTAGTCGTACTCTTCACGATCCAATCCGATCTAGTGCCGAACGGACGACACCTCCGAGATTAGCACACGTTCAGCTTGATGGCGTCCTCTCCTTCTTGATCCAGCAAGCGAGGGAGAGGAGGTAGATGATATCGGAACTAGCACGGCGGTATGGTGGTGGTGGCAGCAGCGGAATTCCGGCAGGGCTTCGCCAAGCGCGTACCGGAGGAGAGGTGGGAGGAGTTGGGAGCGACGGAGGGTAAGGGTGAAGGGGTGCATCCCCCTGCGCCCCTCCCCACTATATATAGGGGTGAGGGGGAGGTGGCACCGGCCCTAGCCCCTCCTCCAAGGGAGGGGGCGGCGGCCCTAGGAGGTGGAGTGCCCACCAAGTCAGGTGGGGCGCCTCCCACCCCTAGGGTTTGCCCACCCTAGGCGCATGGGCCTGGTGGGGGGCTGGTGCACCTGGCCCAACTAGGCCAGGGCGACCCCCCCTACAGCCCACGTGGGTCCCCGGGGCTGGTGGACCCCATCGGTGGACCCCCGGAACCCTTTGGTGACTCTGGTACACTGCCGGCATGCCCCCGAACTTTTCCGGCGACCAAAATAGGACTTCCCATATATAAATCTTTACCTTCGGACCATTCTGGAGCTCCTCATGATATACGGGATCTCATCCGAGACTCCTAACAACCTTCGGACTTTCCACTGCTAATATCTCAATGCTACCCTAGCGCTATCGAACGTTAAGCGTGAGACCCTACGGGTTCGGGAACATGTAGACATGACCGAGACACTTCTCCGGTCAATAATCAATAGCGGGATCTGGATACCCATATTGATTCCCACATGTCCAACGAAGATCTTTATCGGTTGAACCACGATGTCGAGGATTCAGTTAATCCCTTATGCAATTCCCTTTGTCCGGCGATATGTTACTTGCCCGAGATTCGATCGTCGGTATCTCCATACCTAGTTCAATCTCGTTACCGGCAAGTCTCTTTACTCGTTCCGTAATACAAGATCCCATGACTAACTCATTAGCCACATTGCTTGCAAGCTCTTTACGATGTTGTATTACCGATAGGGCCCAGAGATATCTCTCCGTCATACGGAGTGACAAATCCCAGTCTCGATTCATGCAAACCAACAGACAACTTCGGAGATACCTATAGAGCACTTTATGATCACCCAGTTACGAAGTGACATTTGATAGCACACAAAGTATTCCTTCGGTATCCGGGAGTGGCACGATCTCATGGTCTAAGGAACTGATACTTGTCATGAAGAAAGCTGTAGCAAATAACTAAACGATCTGATGCTAAGCTTACGGTTAGGTCTTGTCCATCACATCATTCTCCTAATGATGTGATCCCGTTATCAAATGACAACTCATGTCTATGGTTAGGAAACCTTAACCATCTTTGATCAACGAGCTAGTCTAGTAGAGGCTTACTAGGGACACGGTATTGTTTATGTATTCACACATGTATTTAAGTTTCCGGTCAATACAATTCTAGCATGAATAATAAACATTTATCATGAACGGGAAATATGATAATAACCAATTTATTATTGCCTCTAGGGCATATTTCCAACATACCCTCCATGGGTTGAAGTCTCCATCAACGTGGATGTACGGTAGCACCACCTATCGAAACCATGCCAAAAATCACCGTGTCTTCATTGCGTTTGATCTTCCTATCTCTACCTCCTTTACTTTCTTACACTTGCATGTTGTTCATTTTCCGTTGCTCAATCTCTAGATATGCATGTGTAGGATGTATTGGTTGCCACTTAACTTGTGGTAAAATCTGCCTAATTGTCAAGAAAACTAGAAACTGCACCTTTGTCTTGTTAAGTGTCTATTCACCCCCCTCTAGACCTATCTTCTCGATCTTTCAATTGGTATCAAGGCTTTGGTCTCCATTGCTTTGGTTTAATCACCATTGGAGGAAGATGGATGTGTCTACTTTAGGGAGTCTTGGATGTAGAGTGCCTATTCTCAATGGGGAGTACTATAACTTTTGGAAAGATGAAATGCTTGATATCTTTGATGAGTTTAACTTGAGCAAGTATATTCATAGCCCATATGTGCCTCCCATTGATCCCTTGCACCCAACTCTTGAGGAAGAAATTGACATGCTTCGTAATCTTAGAACCGTCAATCTTATCATTACAGGATTACCTAGAGTTGTGCTTGGTTGTATGCAAAACTTTGAGTGTGCCTATACCCTATGGAAAGACTTGGAAAAGCAATATCCTGATTACTCTCTAAAGAATCTTGATGAGATTTTTCATAAGACTATTGCTTTTCACAAGATGAAGCCTAGTGATCCTAACTTTGATGATTGCCTATTTGAGCTTCATGATCTCATGCGTGCTAAAGGCGATGTTAGAACTATTAGCAATATCATCATAGAAGCCATTCGAATTCATTCTCTTGAACATTGTCATGATCATGAAACTAACGAATTCATTGCCCTAGGTGATGAACACACCCTAAATGATGATGACAATGTTGAACTTGGCTATTATGATGAAGATGAAGAGTTTGACATTGAAAATGAGAAGACTATGAGAAATCTTAGTCTCATGGCAAATCTTTGAGATTACTTATCCGGAGGAAAAGAGTGGATTCTTGATAGTGGATGCACCGATCACATGACCGGAGATAGAGACATGTTTCGTGAGCTTGAAAACAATGATGGTCCACGCAAGTATGTGACTTTTGGAGACAACTCCAAGTGTAAGGTACTTGGCCTTGGTAAGGTGGCCATATCCAATGATAGCTCCATTAAAAATGTCATGCTTGTTGAATCTCTTGGTTACAATCTTCTTTCCGTATCTAGATTAACCGACTTTGGTTTCAATGTTCTATTTACCGAAGTAGATTGCCAAGTGTTTCGTCGATATAATCATAATATGGTCTTTACCGGCATTCGTAGAGGTGATCTATATATTGTTGATTTCACTAAGAGAGCCCAACCTTGTACATGTCTTATTGCAAAATCTTCTAATGGTTAGTTATGGCATAGAAAGCTAGGACATGTAGGTATGCGAAATCTCTGTAAGCCTATCAAAGGAGATCATATTCTTGGTGTTAAATATGTTATCTTTGACAAAGATATACTTTGTAGTGCTTGTCAAGCAGGAAAACAGGTTGGAGGAAGTCATCCCGTGAAGAACATCATGACCACGAGAAGACCACTTGAGCTACTTCACATGGATCTTTTTGGTCCGAATGCCTACAAGAGTCTTGGTGGTAACTCTTTCGGTTTGGTCATACTTGATGATTTTTCTAGATTTACGTGGGTGTTCTTTCTCGATGACAAATCGGAGGTTCAAAAGATCTTCAAGACCTTCGCTAGAAAGGCCCAAAATCAGTTTGAGGTGAAGATCAAGAAAGTTCAGAGCGATAACAGAACGGAGTTCAAGAACACGAATGTGGACACCTTTCTTGACGAAGAGGGTATTTCACATGAGTTCTTGGCTACATACACACCTCAACAAAATGGAGTTGTTGAGAGGAAGAACCGGACTCTTATCGAGATGGCGGGAACGATGCTAGATGAGTACAAGATGCCAAAACACTTCTGGGCGGAAGCGGTTGAGATGGCTTGCCATGCTACAAACCGGCTTTACCTTCACAAGCTTCTTGGTAAAACGGCATACGAGCTACTCACCGGTAACAAACCCCAAATTGGATACTTTCGAGTATTTGGCTCAAAGTGTTACATTCTTGATAAGCATCGTCGTTCAAAATTTGCTCCTAAATCTCATGAAGGTTTCCTACTCGGTTACGGATCAAACTCTCACACTTACCGTGTCTACAACAACTGCACTCGAAAAGTTGAAGAAATGGTAGATGTGAAGTTTGATGAGACTAACGGCTCGCAAGTCGAGCAATTGCCAATTGATGTAGGAGACAAAGATCCTTGGGAAGCAATTCAAGACTTGTATATTAGCAAGATTCACCCCATGGAGGTGAAGGAGAGTACTTCGTCTATTCAAGTGGAAGCCTCAACTTCACATCAAGGTGAACCACAAGTTGACATGGAGGCATCCACAAGTGGAACACATCAAGATGAAGGGAACGAGGAAGTACAACAAGAAGATTGCTACTTGTGAGCTGCGTTGGGATTTTCCCCGAAGAGGACAGGAGATGCAGTATAGTAGAGATAAATATTTCCCTCAGTGAGAACCAAGGTTATCGAACCAGTAGGAGAATCACACAAAGCCTTGTGAACAACACCTGCACACATAAAAGCAAATACTTGCACCCAACGCGGGCAAGAGGGTCGTCAATCCCCTTGAACTCGTTACTTGCAAGGATTAAATCTTGTAGTGGTAGATAGGTAAATTGCAAAACAAAATAAGAGAAAGAAAATTGCAGCAAGTAAATTTAGGTTTTCTTTTTATATTTAAAGTAGACCCGGGGGCCATAGTTTTCAGTAGAGGCTTCTCTCTCGAACACATAGCATACGGTGGGTAGACAAATTACTGTTGGCCAATTGACAGAAAAGCACATAGTTATGACGATATTCAAGGCAATGATCATGTATATAGGCATCACGTCCGAGACAAGTAGACCGACTCCTTCCTGCATCTACTACTATTACTCCACCCATCGACCGCTATCCAGCATGCATCTAGGGTATTAAGTTAATGAAAACGGAGTAACGCCTTAAGCAAGATGACATGATGTAGACAAAGTAAACCCATGAATAAACCCCGTCGTTTTACCCTTAATGACAACAATACAAATACGTGTCTTGTCCCTTTCTGTCACTGGGATATAGAGCACTACAAGATTGAACCCATTACAAAGCACTTCTCCTGCTGAAGATAAATCAATCTACTTGGCCAAACCAAACGGATAGATCGGAGAGAAATACAAAGCTATAAAAATCATGCATAATAAAGTTTAGAAAAAGCCTCAATTCTTCTCATGAATAATCTGATCATAAACCCACAATTCATCAGATCCCAACAAACACATTGCAAAAGAAGATTACATCGAATAGAACTCCAAGAAGACCGAGGAGAACATTGTATTGAAGATCAAAGAGAGAGAAGAAGCCATCTAGCTACTAGCTATGGACCCGTAGGTCTGTGGTGAACTATTCACACATCATCGGAAGGGCAGTAAGGTTGATGTAGAAGCCCTCCGTGATTGATTCCCCCTCCGGCAGGGTGCCAAAAAAGACCTCCAGATGGGATTGCGGAAGAACAGAAGCTTGCGGCGGCGAAAAAGTTATTCGAGGTGGTTCTCTGTTGGTTTCTCAATATTTGAGAACTTATAGAAGTGGGATTAGGTCAAAAGGAGCCACGAGGGGCCCACAAGGTAACAGGGCGCGTCCACCCCCCTGGGCGCGCCATGTTGCCTTGTCACCTCCTTGTGAGTCTTCTGGTCTTCCCCCGAAGCTTCCAGGGTCTCTTTTGTCCAGAAAAAAATCATCAAAAAGTTTCGTAGCGTTTGGACTCCGTTTGGTACTGATTTTCTGAAAAACCAAAAACAAGCAGAAAACAGCAACTGACACTGGGCACTAGGGTAATAGGTTAGTACCCAAAAATGATATAAAATTGCATATAAAACATTCAAGATTAATACTATAATAGCATGGAACAATCAAAAATTATAGATATGTTGGAGACGTATCAGCATTCCCAAGCTTAATTCCTGCTCGTCCTCGAGTAGGTAAATGATAAAAATAGAATTTTTGATGTGGAATGCTACCTAACATGTTTATCATGTACTGTCTTTTACGGTATAAATATTAAGAAACGATGAATTAACAATATCAACATAATATTATCCATGAACATAAGAAGCATAATCATTAAACTTTCAAAATATACGATCCTTAACGAATGTTATTCCTCACTCATTTTATTATGTTAGCATGGCATGACTCCGCCTTCACTGCATAAATATAAATCATGAGCATCCCGGTGTTAAACCAGGCACTTGGATCATACTTCTAACGCGCTTCAGCATTTTCAACTTCACGCAATACATGAGCGTGAGCCATGGACATAGCACAAGGTGGAATAGAATGCGGTGATAGGGATTAATAGGAGAAGTTAAAAAGGAAGAAAGTCTCGCATCAACTCGGCGGATCAACGGACTATGGAGATGTCCATCAATCGATATCAATGCGAGGAGTAGGGATTGCCATGCAACGGATGCACTAAGAGCTATAAGTGTATGAAAGCTCAAACTGAAACTAAGTGGGTGTGCATCCAACTTGCTTTCTCATGAAGACCTCGGGCATTTGAGGAAGCCCATCATCGGAATATACAACCCAAGTTCTATAATGAAAAATTCCCACTAGTATATGAAAGTGACAACTCAGGAGACTCTCTATATGAAGAACATGGTGCTACTCTGAAGCACAAGTGTGGAAAAGGATAGTAACATTGCCCCTTCTCTCATTTTTTTTATTTTTTTTCTTTTTTTCTCTCTTTTTTTTGTCCGGAGTCTCATCCCGACTTGTGGGGGAATCATAGTCTCCATCATCCTTTCCTCACTGGGACAATGCTCTAATAATGATGATCATCACACTTTTATTTACTTACAACTCGATACTAGAACAATATGACTCTATATGAATGCCTCTGGCAGTGTACCAGAATGTGCAATGATCTAGCGTAACATGTATAAAAAATGATGAACGGTGGTTGAGCCACAAATACTATTGTAACACCCCGATTTTTGGCCCTTTCTTTTTCTTTTGGATTTCTTCGATTTTTTATTTGGAATTTCTTTTTCCGTGGCTATGTGGTCTTGAAACCTGGGAAGATCTTCTCTCTTGCCACTTCCTAGTGGCTTGTCCTTCTCAAATCTATCCCAAGGCCATGTCATTTCCATCTTAGCCCAACCCCAATATTTATTTATTGGGAATATTCCTTTTCCTATTAAAGGAATAACCCTGTTTGCCCTAGGTTGTGAAGCAACCTATATTTCTGTCATTCTTAAAATTCCCACAAAATTCTCATAAATTATTTGGATCATATCTTTCACAAATATGACAAAATCCATCCTTTCCTAGTTCAAAAATAATTCAGGAATATTCCTTTTCCATTCTGTCCAGAATGGCACTTTGTGAAGGAAGTGCTATTTATATTTTCCTGATTACCCTCAAAATTTTTGGGCACTCTCTCATATCCAAATAATTGCCACATGCCAAAATTCAGCTTCATTTGCCTAGTAAATCTTCCTCAGCAAATTTCCAAAGTTTTTGTCCAGAGAGAAGCTTTGTTAAGGAAGTACTAGCTAGGCCTATCCAAATGAGTTGAAATTTTGGGAGATCATTCATATGATCAAATAATGACGCTCCACGAAATTTAATCTCCATCCAACTATCTATGTGAGCACACCTTCAAATCTTGGTTTCTGGTCACAATTTCAGTTTGTGAAGCAACTATATTTTATATTGCTTAAAAAATTCTGAAATTAATCCAGGACCTAAATATCCCTAAATAATGTGAGAATGAAAAAATTCACATTATTTTGCCAAGCCATTTTCTCTGAAAAATTCCCCCTAGTTTCTGTCCAGTGGGTATCATTGTGAAGGAAGTGCCATTTTGGTTTATCCAAATGGGATGAAATTTTTATGGCACCTTCATATGCCCAAGTTATCATCCTGCACTAAATCTAAGCTCAATCCAACACTCCATGTGAGTTCTACTTCCTGATCTAGTTTCTGGACCAGTTTGTGCAGTTGTGAAGCAACTATGTCAAATACTGGTCCAAATCCCCTCAAAATCCACAGGATGATAGTCCTTCCTACCCTAAACCCCTGAGATATGATGGTTAGCCCTTACCCCATCCCTTTTGATCACTACTTCCTGCCTAAGTTTGCAACAGCAATCTTTCTCTGATCCCTCCCATCAACATACAGTGCCTTTCTTTGAGCCATCACCTCAGGTAGGACCCACTTAAGAGAGACAACACGGTAGACATAGTGTGGGCGGCCCTAAAGTCCCGCGTGCACCAGTGCACGCGGTGACCACGCGGTCTGGCGCGCCGAAAGCGTGCTCTGGGCAATCGGGGCCCTCTGCCGCCGTCCAAACCACGTCGTATCGCCACCGCACCATGTCCACAGCATTGCTCTCGCTCTCCTGCATCCGCGTGTCCTCTCTGGACCCCTCCCCCTCTCCTCGTTCCTCTCCGGCGAACCATGCCGCAGCGCGTGCCCGCGGCCGTCGTCGGTTTGCCGTTGTCCTCTTCCTCCCCGCGATAGCTTTGCGCCGAATACACCTCCCCTAGACCCCTCTCCCCCTCCGTGCGTGCGCTCGTGCACGCGGTCGTGCCAGAGAGCATCAACCGCGAGCTTCCGTCGTCGTCCGCGGACGGCATCAACGCCTTGGCTATTTAAGCCGTGCCCGAGCACTCCTCTCCTCACCAGCCTCCCTCTCCACCTCCTCTAGCCCCGCCTAGCCTCTTCCCCGAGCCCGAGGCGCTCCCCTGCTCTCCTATGGCTGCAATGGCCGCCGCCCATGCCCGCTCAAATTCTAGCAAAGCCGAGCTCCTCCCCTCCTCTTTCTGCCAGCAGGAGAACCCCCTCGAGCCCCGGGAGCTACCCCGCTCTTCCCCTCCTCCTCCGAAGCCCTGTGGCCGCGTGCCCAAAACCGCCCGAAGCCGCCGTCCGCCGCGGCCAAAACTCCGGCTGTTCCCGAGCTTCCCGGCGCCCGCGCCACCCGGGGACGGGTCCGCCTCGTCGCCCTGAGCCGGCCAGTAGGTCGGGCGTCGCCAGCGGTGGCCGGGGCCGCCGGCTATAGCCGTCGGGGCCAGCCCCTCTCCTCGGTCAGGCGCGCCACGAGAGATTGAAGACGTTGACTGGGCAAGGCGGGCCCGACCTCCACGCGGCCCCACCTATCAGCCAGAGCAACGAGTCAACCCCGGGCCCGCGCCGATTTAAGTGAAAGCGTATTTTCAGTAATACGTTTTCGCATATAGGAAACGTACTCTGTCCCTGCGTTGGGATGGAATACGTTTTTGTTTTCTGAAAGCGTATTTCAGAAAGTGCGCCTTCGGTTTAACCCAGCCAGCCAAAACCCTTATATTGCGGGCGTTCGCCCGTTAGCAGCAGAAAAGCTAACTTTTTAATTGTTTTTCTGCCTAACGAACGAACGGCCGTAACTCCGCAACCATGACTCCGAATCAGGTGATTCCAAAGCCCACGATCTCAGTTCGTCGAGCCCGTTCCGATGGTACCATTTTCATGATGTTGTCACACTCTAAAAATGACCATTTTGCCCCTGCCCTTATTCAGCCCCCTCCGAGAGGGAAACTTTTCCGGTGATTTTTCCGCGAGTGTCTCCGCACTTCTCCCCGGTGTATCCTCCATCCCCAGGCAAGCCGCAATAGCCACTTGCATGATGGCATTGCAGTAGCCATGGTTTCCACTTGAATATTTAATAATTGTTTGCGCATTTAATTATTTTGTGAATACTTCGAATATGCTTGTGAATCCATGTCTATGCCTATGCCATGTTCATTTTCATCTAGTAAGTGATATGATTAATTGCTAAGGATATTCTTATCATATTTTATTCTTGTAATTATTTTCGATGCTAGTGATAATGCTATGCTCACTTGAGTAGTTACTGTTTGATATGAAAATACTTGTGATAATTATGATCATCGCTATGCCATGCTCATTTGCATCACGTAGCATAAATGATTTATCATTATGATGTTAAATGATTATGTTGTCCATCCATGGTTACACTGATGTCATGCTCATCTGCATTGTCATTTCATTATGTATTTTACTGTGACTCAGCTCATCACTATTCAAGTTGAACCTGACATTAATCGAACTTGAACAAATCTGTTGGCTGAGTCATGGTGCCACCGAATCGAGCTAACCAGTGCAACCACACTTGCCTGGATGGGGAGGCCCTAATGCGGTCTATTGTCATGCCTCTCGCCGGAACCTCCAACTAGGGAAGGTTATGGGTGCGCGCTACCCTGATCAGGTAGGCTACCATAAGCCTTGAGTGCCCAAGTTGTATGGATCCAAGGTCCCCGTTTGGGACAATGTTATGTTTTGGCCACGACGGTGGCAGCCACAAAGGTGGCGGATGTCACGAGTTGACATCAGGGGCAACCCAGGACATAGCCCAAAGGGGAGTTTGTCGGGAGTGGCCGGGAGAGTGTCATGCAATAGATCGGTTTTGTCGGAACATCGTTGGTCCACCCGAATGGGAGTATGAGGCCATGAGTTCCGTAGTGTGGGTACAGTGTACTAACCTCTGCAGAGTGTATAATCTATCGATAGCCGCGTCCTCGGTCATGGACACAGTTCGTAGTAGGTCACACTATGGGTCAACAGAAATAATAACCTGAATAATAAACAACCCCGGTTCGATGAGAAAAGAAGTTGGTTGATCTTTATGTGGTCAGGCGATGATCACAGGTAGAGATCAAGCTCCGTGTGGTCATGTGATGATCACGATGGTATAGTTGATACCGAGCTTGGTCGATCCTGAGGTGATCGTGTGATGATCACGATGGTAAGTTTGTGGTTACGAGATAACCTCCGAGCAGAGTAAGTTGATCCATGAGACCTTAAATGTCAACCCCCGTGCATGCTAGTGCTAGTATCATCCTGTTCATATCATGAATTATATGTTGTTGCCATGCTCATATTGTTCTAGTAGTATCATGTTCATCTTTGATGATTAACCTGTAAATGCCATGCTGTTGTATGTCTTGATTGCTTTGGTTGCTGTGATCTTGCGAGTACATTCAAAGTACTCACCTGGCGTGTCATGCCAGATCGCAGGTGATGCCGTGATTGCTTGTTTGTCGAGGACCCCGAGGTTGCGCTCTAGGATACGTCCCAGCCAGAGTCCCTGCGGAGTGGAGTTCATCACCGTCGTCATTGTTTCGCTGCTAGAATTTATTCCGCTACGAGTTGTTCCGCTGCTAGAATAGAGCTATCTGAGCAGGCGAAGTGTCGCCGAGCCCCCTGTAACCTTCGTTCCTTCAGAACCCTTGTACCCGTAATATTTGTAATAAAGAGTTGATTTGTTCTATGCCAAGCAGTGCCGTATTCCAGAAGACTTGATCTCTGGGCTGGAATACGGGGTGTTCCGGTCTCTCTGAGCCGGGGTGCCACAACTATGTCAGCTATATGATCATGCAAAGCAATATGACAATGAAGATGTGTGTCATATAAACGGAACAGTGGAAGTTGCATGGCAATATATCTCGGAATGGCTATGGAAATGCCATAATAGGTAGGTATGGTGGCTGTTTTGAGGAAGATATAAGGAGGCTTATGTGTGATAGAGCATATCATATCACAGGGTTTGGATGCACCGGTGAAGTTTGCACCGACTCTCGAGGTGAGAAAGGGCAATGCACGGTACCGAAGAGGCTAGCAAATTGCGGAAAGGTAAGAGTGCGTATAATCCATGGACTCACATTACTCATGAAGAACTCACATACTTATTGCAAAGCCTATTAGCCCTCGAAGCAAAGTACTACTCGCATGCCCCTAGGGAGGAGGTTGGTAGGAGTTAACCATCGCGCACCCCCGATTGTAACAGCACTCAATGATTTCATTTCAGACATAAAAATGTTCAAACCTCCCCACCATGCCATGACCAACACTTAGATGAGAAGTCAATAACAAGCTTTAATACCGATATTTCTACTAACCAATGATCATGAACCTATATCGTTTCATATTACGACATCAATATCATTAAACCACACGTTTCATATTTAGTGATCTACATGAAAGTTTTTATTATATCCCTCTTGAATACCTATCCTTTATGGACTAATCATATAACCCGTGCAAATTGCCACTATTTATTAGACTCTCAAAAAGATTTAAGTGAAGCATGAGAGTGCAACTATTTCTTTAAAATATAACCACCGCCGTGCTCTAAATGATATAAGTGAAGCACAAGAGCAACTGCCTAGCTCAAAAGATATAGGTGAAGCACATAAAGTATTCTAACAAATCACGATAAATGTGTGTCCCTCTCAAAAAGGTGTGTTCAACAAAACATGATTGTGGCAAACTAAAAAGCAACCAAAAAAAGAAAACTATGGCACAAGACGCTCCAAGTAAAACTCATATCATGTGATGAATAAAAATATAGCTCCAAGTGGTATACCGATAGAATGTAGATGAAAGAGGGGATGCCATCCGGGGCATCCCCAAGCTTAGACGCTTGGGTCTTCCTTGAATATTACCTTGGGGTGCCTTGGGCATCCCCAAGCTTAGGGTCTTGTCGCTCCTTATTCCTTCATCCATCATGATCTCACCCAAAACTTGGAAACTTCAGCACACAAAACTCAACATAAACCTCGTGAGATCCGTTAGTATAACAAACAAATCTTAAACTTTAGGTACTGTCATAAATTGATTCATATTTAATTCTTGCATAATGATACTATACTCTAACTTCTCCATGACTTATACCCCCCGATATAATCCATAGCATCATTAAAATAAGCGAACTATGCAATAGAAAACAGAATCTGTCTAAAACAGAATAGTCTGTAAAGATCTGAATAAAAATCATACTTCTGTAACTAAAAAAATTCTAAAAAATTAGGACAACGTAAGCAATTCATATACCAATACTATGTAAAACATTTTGTATTTTATCATGTTCCAGTACAGAATAGAAATTCCAGAACTGGGTGCAAAACTTTCTGTTTTTCAAACAACATCAATTGTACTATCATCCAAATCATGCTAAAGGCATTACTTGGCACAAACACTAATTAAAAGATAAAAACACAATCATAACAATAGCTATAATTGTGTGACACAAGAAAAATAAAAATTGCAATAAAGATAAATATTGGGTTGCCTCCCAACAAGCGCTATTGTTTTATGCCCCTAGCTAGGCATAATGCATAGTTTCAAGTATTATCATCCTTCAAATTAATTCCATAGGTGGCCCTCATAATAGATTCATAAGGTGGCTTAATTTATTTCTAGGAAAGTGTTCCATTTCCTTCTTTAGTGGGAATTGGAATCTTATATTACCTTCTTTCATATCAATAATAGCACCTATGGTTCGTAGGAAAGGCCTACCAAGTATTATAGGACAAGATGGATTGCATTCAATATATAGCACAATAAAATCCACGGGTACGTAATTTCTATTAGCAAGAATATGTTGGGGAACGTTGCATGGAAAACAAAAATTTTCCTACGCTCACCAAGATCGATCTAGGAGATGAACATCTACGAGAGGAGAGATTGCATCTACATACCCTTGTAGATCGCTAAGCAGAAGCGTTAAGAAACGCGGTTGATGTAGTCGAACGTCTTTGCGATCCAATCACGATTCGTCCCGCGAACTCCCGATCAAGTGCCGAACGGACGGCACCTCCGCGTTCAACACACGTACGGCTTGATGATGCCTTCACCTCCTCGATCCAGCGAACGATGGTGAAGTAGTAGCTCGAGTCCTCCGGCAGCACGACGGCGTGGCAGCGGTGGTGGTGGAGCAATCTCAGCAGAGCTTCGCTAAGCTACGCGGAGAGAGAGAGAGGAACTACGAGGGAGAGGGAGGGCAGCGCCGTGGCATAGATGGGGTGCGGCTGCCCTCTCTCTACCCCTCTATATATAGGGGAAAGGGAGGAGGAGGAGGCGCCCTAGGGTTTCCCCTAGGGGGGCCGGCGGCCACAACAGATGGGGGCGCCCCTAGGGAAACCCTAGGGTGACTTGCCCCCCAAGCCAGGTGGAGGCAGCCCTAGGGGGGTGCCACACCCCTCTCTGGTGATCATGAGATGGGGTGAGGGGGGCGCACAACCCCTTAGTGGGCTGGTGTGCTTCCTCCCCTTGGCCCATGAGCCCCCCCCAACACTTGCCGGGGCCCCTCGAAACCCCTTTCGGTTCTCCTAGCCATAACCCGGTACCCCCGAAACACTTTCGGACTCCGATTCCCTTCGTCCTATATATCGATCTTCACCTCCGGACCATTCCGGAGTTCCTCATCATGTCCGGGATCTCATCCGGGACTCCGAACAACCTTCGGTCACCAACATAATAACTCGACTATACTTATATCGTCACCAAACGTTAAGTGTGTAGACCCTGCGGGTTCGAGAACTATGCAGACATGACCGAGACACCTCCACGGTCAATAACCAATAGCAGGACCTGGATGCCCATATTGGTTCCTACATATTCTACGAAGATCATTATCGGTCGAACCTCGATGTCAAGGATTCAGTCAATCCCGTATGCAGTTCCCTTTGTCCATCGGTATGTTACTTGCCTGAGATTCGATCGTCGGTATCTCCATACCTAGTTCAATCTTGTTACCGGCAAGTCTCTTTACTCGTTCCCTAATACAAGATCCCATGGCTAACTCTTTAGTCACATTGCTTGCAAGCTTATTGTGATGCTGTATTACCGAGTGGGCCCTGAGATACCTTTCCGTCATACGGAGTGACAAATTCCCAGTCTTGATCCATGCCAACTCAACAGACACCCTCGGAGATACCTGTAGAGCATCTTTATAGTCGCCCAGTTACGTTGCGACGTTTGATACACACAAGGTAATCCTCCGATGTCAGTGAGTTGCATGATCTCATGGTCATAGGAACAGATACTTGACATGCGAAAACGAAAGCAATAAACTTGACACGATCATATGCTATGTTCATAGTTTGGGTCTTGTCCATCACATCATTCTCCTAATGATGTGATCCCGTTATCAAATGACAACTCATGTCTATGACCAGGAAACCATGGCCATCTTTGATCAACGAGCTAGTCCGGTAGAGGCTTACTAGGGACATGTTGTTGTCTACGTATCCACACATGTATTTGTGTTTCCAACCAATACAATTATAGCATGGATAATAAACGATTATCATGAACAAGGAAATATAATAATAACCATTTTATTATTGCCTCTAGGGCATATTTTCAACAGTCTCCCACTTGCACTAGAGTCAATAATCTAGCATTACATGGTTATGAATCTAACACCCATAGAGTTCTGGTGTTGATCATGTTTTGCCCGTGGAAGAGGTTTAGTCAACGGATCTTCAACATTCAGATCCGTGTGCACTTTGCAAATGTTTATGTCCTCCTCCTTGATCGCATCGCGGATGGAATTGAAGCGTCGCTTTATGTGTCTAGTCCTCTTGTGAAACCTTGGTTCCTTGGCTAGAGCAATGGCACCAGTGTTGTCACAGAACAGAGTCATCGGGTCCAGTGCACTGGGCACAACTCCAAGATCTGTCATGAACTGCTTCATCCAGACACCTTCCTTCGCTGCCTCCGAGGCAGCTATGTACTCTGCTTCGCATGTAGAATCAGTTACCACGCTTTGCTTGGAACTGCACCAGCTTACCGCTCCCCCATTTAGAATATATACGTATCCGGTTTGAGACTTAGAGTCATCCGGATCAGTGTCAAAGCTTGCATCGACGTAACCCTTTACGACGAGCTCTTGATCACCTCCATAAACGAGAAACATTTCCTTAGTCCTTTTCAGGTACTTAAGGATATTCTTGACCGCTGTCCAGTGTTCCACTCCTAGATCACTTTGAAACCTTCCGGCCATACTTATGGCAAGGCTGACATCTGGTCTTGTGCACAGCATCGCATACATGATAGAGCCTATGGCAGAAGCATAGGGGATGACACTCATCTTTTCTCTATCCTCTGTAGTCGCTGGGCATTGAGTCTTACTCAACTTCACACCTTGCAAAACAGGCAAGAACCCCTTCTTGGACTGATCCATTTTGAACTTCTTCAAAACTTTATCAAGGTATGTGCTCTGTGAAAGTCCTATTAAGCGTCTCGATCTATCTCTATAGATCTTGATGCCTAATATGAAAGCAGCTTCTCCTAGGTCCTTCATTGAAAAACTCTTGTTCAAATATTCCTTCACGCTTTCCAAAAGTTCTATATTGTTTCCAATCAGTAATATGTCATCCACATATAATATTAGAAACGCTATAGAGCTCCCACTCACTTTCTTGTAAATACAAGCTTCTTCGTAAACTTGTATAAACCCAAACGCTTTGATCACCTCATCAAAGCGAAGATTCCAACTCCGAGACGCTTGCACCAGTCCATAAATGGATCGCTGGAGTTTGCAAACTTTGTCAGCATTCTCTGGATCGGCAAAACCTTCTGGTTGCATCATATACAACTCTTCCTTAAGAAAACCGTTAAGGAACGCTGTTTTGACATCCATCTGCCAAATTT
Source organism: Elymus sibiricus (assembly GCA_039707655.1). Lineage (NCBI taxonomy): Eukaryota > Viridiplantae > Streptophyta > Magnoliopsida > Poales > Poaceae > Elymus > Elymus sibiricus. The sequence goes on from CM077674.1 coordinate 211,062,224, forward strand.
CATAATCGAAAAATGCAGCTATTGCTAACATGATTCTGACGGACTTAAGCATCGCTACGGGTGAGGAAGTCTCATCGTAGTCAACTCCTTGAACTCGTGAAAAACCCTTTGCCACAAGTAGAGCTTTATAGACGGTGACATTACCGTCTGCGTCCGTCTTCTTCTTGAAGATCCATTTATTCTGAATGGCCTTTCGCCCTTCAGGTAATACTTCCAAAGTCCACACTTTGTTTTCATACATGGATCCCATCTCGGATTTCATGGCCTCTAACCATTTGTCAGAATCTGGGCCCACCATCGCTTCTCCATAGCTCGTAGGTTCATCGTTGTCCAACAACATGACATTCAAGACAGGGTTACTGTACCACTCAGGAGCAGTACGTATCCTTGTCGACCTACGAGGTTCGATAGTAACTTGATCCGAAGCTTCATGATCTCCATCACCAGCTTCCTCTTCAACTGACGTAAGTTCCACAGAAACATCTTTCTGCGCAGTGCTACTCTCTGGTTGAAGTAAAGGTTGAACAACCTCATCAAGTTCTATCTTCCTCCCACTCAATTCTTTCGAGAGAAAGTCTTTCTCTAGAAAGGACCCGTTCTTAGCGACAAACACTTTGACTTCGGATCTGAGATAGAAGGTATACCCAACCGTCTCTTTTGGGTATCCTATGAAGACGCATTTGTCCGCTTTGGGTTCGAGCTTTTCTGGCTAAAGCCTTTTGACATAAGCATTGCATCCCCAAACTTTAAGAAACGACAACTTTGGTTTCTTGCCAAACCACAGTTCATACGGTGTCATCTCAACGGACTTAGATGGTGCCCTATTTAAAGTGAATGCAGCTGTCTCTAACGCATAACCCCAAAATGATAGTGGCAGATCGGCAAGAGACATCATAGAACGCACCATATCCAATAAGGTTCGATTACGATGTTTGGACACACCATTACGCTGTGGTGTTCCAGGTGGCGTCAACTGTGAAATAATTCCACATTGTCTTAAGTGACTGCCAAACTCATAACTTAGATATTCTCCCCTTCGATCAGATCGTAGGAATTTGATTTTCTTGTTACGATGATTCTCAACTTCACTCTGAAATTGCTTGAACTTTTCAAACGTTTCAGACTTGTGTTTCATTAAGTAAATATACCCATATCTACTCAAATCGTTGGTGAAGGTGAGAAAATAACGATATCCACCGCGCGCCTCAATGCTCATCGGACCACACACATCAGTATGTATGATTTCCAACAAGTCACTTGCCCGTTCCGTTGTTCCGGAGAACGGGGTCTTAGTCATCTTGCCCATTAGGCATGGTTCGCATGTGTCAAGTGATTCAAAATCAAGTGACTCCAAAAGTCCATCAGCATGGAGTTTCTTCATGCGTTTTACACCAATATGACGTAAGCGGCAGTGCCACAAAAAAGTGGTACTATCATTATCAACTCTACATCTTTTGGCATCAATGTTATGAGCATGTGTATCATCACTATCGAGATTCAATAAGAATAAACCCCTCACAATGGGTGCATGACCATAAAAGATATTACCCATATAAATAGAACAACCATTATTCTCTGATTTAAATGAGTAATCGTCTCGCATTAAACAAGATCCAGATATAATGTTCATGCTCAACGCAGGCACTAAATTACAATTATTCAGGTTCATCACTAATCCCGATGGTAATCGAAGAGCGAGCATGCTGACGGTGATCACATCAACCTTGGAATCATTTCCCACGTGCATCATCACTTCGTCCTTCGCCAGCCTCCGTCTATTCCGCAGTTCCTGCTTTGAGTTGCAAATGTGAGCAACCGCACCGGTATCAAATACCCAGGCACTACAACGAGAGTTGGTAAGGTACACATCAATAACATGTATATCATATATACCTTGTTTGGCGTTGGCCCCTTCTTGTCGGCCAGATACTTGGGGCAATTCCGCTTCTAGTGGCCAGTTCCCTTGCAATAGAAGCACTCAGTTTTCGGCTTGGGCCCAGCCTTGGGTTTCTTCACGGGAGGGGCAACTACTTTGCCACTCTTCTTGGAGTTTCCCTTCTTGCCCTTGCCATTCTTCTTGAAACTAGTGGTTTTATTGACCATCAACACTTGATGCTCCTTCTGGATGTCTGACTCAGCGACTTTCAGCATCGCAAACAGCTCGGTGACTGACTTGTTCATCCCTTGCATGTTATAGTTCAACACAAAGCTCTTGTAGCTAGGTGGTAGCGATTGAAGAACTCTGTCAGTGATCGCCTCTGGCGGGAGCACAACTCCCAACTCAGCCAGACGGTTGTAATACCCAGACATTTTGAGTATGTGTTCACTAACAGACCCGTTCTCCTCCATCTTGCAAGCATAGAACTTATCGGAGGTCTCATACCTCTCGATCTGGGCATTCTTCTAAAAAATAAACTTCAACTCCTGGACCATCTCATATGCTCCATGACGTTCAAAACGCCTTTGAAGTCCCGGTTCCAAGCCATACAACATGGCGCACTGAACTATTGAGTAGTCATCAACACGCGCCTGCCAGGCGTTCATAACGTCCACAAACGGTGGAGGGGGTTGCTCACCAAGCGGTGCATCAAGGACATAAGCCTTTTGGGCAGTTGTGAGGATAATCCTCAGATTACGGGCCCAGTCTACAAAGTTACTTCCATCATCTTTCAGCTTGGCTTTCTCTAGGAACGCATTGAAATTCAGGGAAGCTACTGCGCGAGCCATTGATCTACAACATAAATTTGCAAAGACAACTTAGACTATTGTTCAAGATAATGAGTTTAGTTTACTTAAAAACTCCCACTCAAATCGACATCCCGCCGTTCGTCCGAGTGTAACATGATCCAAATTCACCAACCCAAGTCCGATCATCACGTGAGATGAGGTGGTTTCAATGGTGAACATCTCCATGTTGATCATATCTACTATATGGCTCATGTTCGACCTTTCGGTCTCTTGTGTTCCGAGGCCATGTCTGTACATGCTAGGCTCGTCAAGTTTAACCCAAGTGTTCCGCATGTGCAAAACTGGCTTGTACCCGTTGTATGTGAACGTAGACTCTATCACACCCGATCATCACATGGTGCTTCGAAACGACGAACTTTCGCAACGGTGCACACTTGGGGAGAACACAATTTTATCTTGAAATTTTAGAGAGGGATCACCTTATAATGCTACCGTCATCCTAAGCAAAATAAGATGCATAAAAAGATTAACATCACATGCAAATCATAAGTGACATGATATGGCCATGAACTTGTGCTTTTGATCTCCATCTCCAAAGCACCGACATGATTTCCATCGTCACCGGCATGACACCATGATCTCCATCATCGCGTCGCCATCGGGGTTGTCACGCCAACCATGCTTCTACTACTATTGCTACCGTTTAGCGATAAAGTAAAGCATTACATAGCGCTTAATGATTGACACGCAGGTCATACAATAATTAAAGACAACCCTATGGCTCCTGCCGGTTGCCGTATTCATCGACATGCAAGCCGAGATAAACTATTACAAAATATGATCATCTCATACATCAAATATATTTCATCATGTCTTTGGCCATATCATATCACAACATACCCTGCAAAAACAAGTTAGACGTCCTCTAATTTGTTGTTGCATGTTTTACGTGGCTGCTATGGGTATCTAGCAAGAACGATTCTTACCTACGCAAAACCACAACGGTGATATGCAAGTTGCTATTTAACCTTCTACAAGGACCGCCTTCGTCGAATCTGATTCAACTAAGGTGGGAGAGACAGACACCCGCCAGCCATCTTATGCAACAAAGTCGCATGTCAGTCGATGGAACCGGTCTCATGTACGTGGACATGTAAAGTTGGTCCGGGCCGCTTCATCCCACAATACCGCTGAATCAAAAAAATACCAAGGAAGGAAGCAATCTAAATATCAACGCCCACAAACTCCTTTGTGTTCTACTCATGATGTCATCTACGCAAAGACCTAGCTCATGATGCCACTGTTGGGGAATGTTGCATGGGAAACAAAAAATTTCCTACACTCACCAAGATCGATCTAGGAGATGAACATGTACGAGAGGAGAGATTGCATCTACATACCCTTGTAGATCGCTAAGCGGAAGCGTTAAGAAATGCGGTTGATGTAGTCGAACGTCTTCGCGATCCAATCACGATCCGTCCCGCGAACTCTCGATCAAGTGCCGAACGGACGGCACCTCCGCGTTCAACACACGTACGGCTTGATGACGCCTTCACCTCCTCGATCCAGTGAGCGATGGTGAAGTAGCAGCTCGAGTCCTCCGACAGCACGATGGCGTGGCGGCGGTGGTGGTGGAGCAATCTCAGCAGAGCTTCGCTAAGCTACGCGGAGAGAGAGAGGAACTACGAGGGAGAGGGAGGGCAGCGCCGTGGCATAGATGGGGTCCGGCTGCCCTCTCTCTACCCCTCTATATATAGGGGAAAGGGAGGAGGAGGAGGCGCCCTAGGGTTTCCCCTAGGAGGGCCGACGGCCACAACAGATGGGGGCGCCCCTAGGGAAACCCTAGGGTGACTTGCCCCCCAAGCCAGGTGGAGGCAGCCCTAGGGGGGGCGCCCCACCCCTCTCTGGTGATCGTGAGATGGGGGTGAGGGGGGCGCACAGCCCCTTAGTGGGCTGGTGTGCTTCCTCCCCTTGGCCCATGAGGCCCCCCAACACTTGCCGGGGCCCCCCGAAACCCCTTTCGGTTCTCCTGGCCATAACCCGGTACCCCCGGAACACTTTCAGACTCCGATTCCCTTCGTCCTATATATCGATCTTCACCTCCGGACCATTCCGGAGTTCCTCGTCATGTCCGGGATCTCATCCGGGACTCCGAACAACCTTCGGTCACCAACATAATAACTCGACTATACTTATATCGTCACCAAACGTTAAGTGTGTAGACCCTGCGGGTTCGAGAACTATGCAGACATGACCGAGACACCTCCACGGTCAATAACCAATAGCGGGACCTGGATGCCCATATTGGTTCCTACAAATTCTTCGAAGATCATTATCGGTCGAACCTCGATGTCAAGGATTCAGTCAATCCCGTATGCAGTTCCCTTTGTCCATCGGTATGTTACTTGCCCGAGATTCAATCGTCGGTATCTCCATACCTAGTTCAATCTCGTTACCGGCAAGTCTCTTTACTCGTTCCGTAATACAAGATCCCGTGGCTAACTCTTTAGTCACATTGCTTGCAAGCTTATTGTGATGCTGTATTACCGAGTGGGCGCTGAGATACCTTTCCGTCATACGGAGTGACAAATTCCCAGTCTTGATCCATGCCAACTCAACAGACACCCTCGGAGATACCTGTAGAGAATCTTTATAGTCACCCAGTTACGTTGCGACGTTTGATACACACAAGGTACTCCTCCGGTGTCAGTGAGTTGCATGATCTCATGGTCATAGGAACAGATACTTGACATGCGAAAACGATAGCAATAAACTTGACACGATCATATGCTACGTTCATAGTTTGGGTCTTGTCCATCACATCATTCTCCTAATGATGTGATCCCGTTATCAAATGACAACTCATGTCTATGACCAGGAAACCCTGGCCATCTTTGATCAACGAACTAGTCCGGTAGAGGCTCACTAGGGACATGTTGTTGTCTACGTATCCACACACGTATTTGTGTTTCCAACCAATACAATTATAGCATGGATAATAAACGACTATCATGAACAAGGAAATATAATAATAACCATTTTATTATTGCCTCTAGGGCATATTTCCAACAGCTGTTGGGGAACGTTGCATGGGAAATAAAATTTTTCCTACGCTCACCAAGATCGATCTAGGAGATGGACATCTACGAGAGGAGAGATTGCATCTACATACCCTTGTAGATCGCTAAGCGGAAGCGTTAAGAAACACGGTTGATGTAGTCGAACGTCTTCGCGATCCAATCACGATCCGTCCCGCGAACTCCCGATCAAGTGCCGAACGGACGGCACCTCCGCGTTCAACACATGTACGGCTTGATGACGCCTTCACCTCCTCGATCCAGCGAGCGATGGTGAAGTAGCAGCTCGAGTCCTCCGACAGCACGACGGCGTGGCGGCGGTGGTGGTGGAGCAATCTCAGCAGAGCTTTGCTAAGCTACGCGGAGAGAGAGAGGAACTATGAGGGAGAGGGAGGGCAGCGCCGTGGCATAGATGGGGTGCGGCTGCCCTCTCTCTACCCCTCTATATATAGGGGAAAGGGAGGAGGAGGAGGCGCCCTAGGGTTTCCCCTAGGGGGGCCGGTGGCCACAACAGATGGGGGCGTCCCTAGGGAAACCCTAGGGTGACTTGCCACCCAAGCCAGGTGGAGGCAGCCCTAGGGGGGGCGCCCCACCCCTCTCTGGTGATCGTGAGATGGGGGTGAGGGGGGCGCACAGCCCCTTAGTGGGCTGGTGTGCTTCCTCCCCTTGGCCCATGAGCCCCCCCAACACTTGCCGGGGCCCCCCGAAACCCCTTTCGGTTCTTCTGGCCATAACCCGGTACCCCCGGAATACTTTCGGACTCCGATTCCCTTCGTCCTATATATTGATCTTCACCTCCGGACCATTCTGGAGTTCCTCGTCATGTCCGGGATCTCATCCGGGACTCCGAACAACCTTCGGTCACCAACATAATAACTCGACTATACTTATATCGTCACCAAACGTTAAGTGTGTAGACCCTGCGGGTTCGAGAACTATGCAGACATGACCGAGACACCTCCACGGTCAATAACCAATAGCGGGACCTGGATGCCCATATTGGTTCCTACATATTCTACGAAGATCATTATCGGTCGAACCTCGATGTCAAGGATTCAGTCAATCCCGTATGCAGTTCCCTTTGTCCATCGGTATGTTACTTGCCCGAGATTCGATCGTCGGTATCTCCATACCTAGTTCAATCTCGTTACCGGCAAGTCTCTTTACTCATTCCGTAATACAAGATCCCGTGGCTAACTCTTTAGTCACATTGCTTGCAAGCTTATTGTGATGCTGTATTACCGAGTGGGCCCTGAGTTACCTTTCCGTCATATGGAGTGACAAATTCCCAGTCTTGATCCATGCTAACTCAACAGACACCCTCGGAGATACCTGTAGAGCATCTTTATAGTCACCCATTTACGTTGCGACGTTTGATACACACAGGGTACTCCTCCGGTGTCAGTGAGTTGCATGATCTCATGGTCATAGGAACAGATACTTGACATGCGAAAACTATAGCAATAAACTTGACACGATCATATGCTACGTTCATAGTTTAGGTCTTGTCCATCACATGATTCTCCTAATGATGTGATCCCATTATCAAATGACAACTCATGTCTATGACCAGGAAACCATGGCCATCTTTGATCAACGAGCTAGTCCGGTAGAGGCTTACTAGGGACATGTTGTTGTCTACGAATCCACACATGTATTTGTGTTTCCAACCAATACAATTATAGCATGGATAATAAACGATTATCATGAACAAGGAAATATAATAATAACCATTTTATTATTGCCTCTAGGGCATATTTCCAACAGAATAAGCACATCATTTATTGTACCCAATGGTTTCTTAATAGTTGAATCCGCTAAATGCAAATTAAGGGAACAAGCATCCATATCGGTGAGACCTAGCACGTCACATAAGGATTTTGCTATAGTAGATATGCTAGCACCTAGATCACACAAAGCATTACATTCATAATCTTTATTTTTTTACTTTAATAGTAGGTTCCCATTCATCATGCAATTTTCTAGGTATTGAAACTTCCAACTCTAGCTTTTCTTCATGGGCTTTTATCATAGGTTCTACAATATGTTTAGTAAAAGATTTATTTTGTTCATAGGCATTATGTGAATTTATCATGGATTGCAGCAAGGAAATACATTCAATTAAAGAGCAACTATCATAACTAAAGTCCTTGTAATCCAAAGTAGTGGGCACATCACTATTTAAAGTCTTGACCTCTCCAAACCCACTTTTATCATTTTTATCATTAAGATCATCACCCTCCGAACAATTGGGATGCCTTCTAGCTAAAGTTGACTCATCTCCAGTCCCTTTTTCATCAAGTTTTATATTACTAAATAAAGATTCAATAGGTGAGACACCAATCATTTTAATATCTTCATCATGATTGCGATAAAAACTGGGTGGAATAGCTTTTTGTAGGAATTCTCGCTTAGCTCTCAACTTAGCGGTTCTCTCTTTACTTTCATTAATGGATACATATATAGCTTTAATAGACTCATTAATATCATGCTTGGGTGGCAAAATTTTAATTTTAAGAGTTTCCACATCATGAGAAATTCTATCCATGTTCCTAGACATATCATCAACTTTATTCAATTTTTCTTCTACCCTAGCATTGAAAATCTTTTGAGAATTAATAAATTATTTAATATTGTTCTCAAGATCAGTAGGTATCCTATTATTATTATTATTATTATTATTATATGAACTACCATAGGAATTACCATAATTATTAGAGCAATTTCCGGGAAACGGTCTAGGATTAAAATTCCCTCTATAAGCATTGTTGTTGAAATTATTTCTAGAGACAAAATTCACATCAATGGCATCATTATTTTTCTCAATCAAAGTAGACAATGGCACATTATTAGGATCAACATGAGTATTTTTACTAGCAAGCATTTTAATAATAGCATCCATTTTATCACCCAAAGTAGAAACTTCCTCAACAGAATTTACATTCTTAGCAATTGGAGCTCTTTCGGTGTGCCATTGAGAATAATTTGTCATAATATTATCAAGGAGTTTTGTAGCTTCTCCCAATGTAATTTCCATGAAAGTGCCAAGTTTAGTCCCGCATAGAAATTTTGTATAATCATCCATAAACTTAAACCATGAGTGGGACAATTTCTAATCATTAATTTCATTCTCTCCCATGCTTGTGCAACATGTTCTTGCTCAAGTTGCTTAAAATTCATTATTTGATTTCTTAGAGAAATAATCTTAGAGGGAGGAAAATACTTGGCAATAAAAGCATCCTTACACTTATCCCAAGAATCTATACTATTGCGAGGCAAGGATGAAAACCAAGTTTTAGCACGATCTCTTAGTGAGAACGGAAATAATTTCAACTTAATAATATCATTATCCACATCTTTTTTATTTTGCATATCACATAATTCAATGAAAGTATTAAGATGGGAAGCAGCATCCTCATTAGGAGTTCCAGAAAATTGTTCTTTCATAACAAGATTTAGCAAAGCAGCATTAATATCATAAGACTCTGCACTAGTGGCGGGAGGAGCAATTGGAGTACTAATAAAATCATTATTATTAGTATTTGAAATGTCACACAATTTGGTGTTTTCTTGAGACATAGCGACAAAGCAAGCAAACAAGCAAATAAAAATATTTTTGTGTTTTTGTATTTTTTATGAGAAGTGGGGGAGATGAAAACGAGAGGCAAATGCCAATAAAAAGTAGAGCAAGTAGATGATAGTTTATGCGAAGGTACTTGATAGGTTTTGATGATGTCTCCCCGGCAACGGTGCCAGAAATTCTTCCTGCTACTTGTGAGTTGTGTTGGGATTTTCCTCGAAGAGGAGAGGAGATGCAGTACAGTAGAGATAAATATTTCCCTCAGTGAGAACCAAGGTTATCGAACCAGTAGGAGAATCACGCAAAGCCTCATGAACAGCACCTGCACACACAAAAGCAAATACTTGCACCCAACGCGGGCAAGAGGGTCGTTAATCCCCTTGAACTCGTTACTTGCAAGGATTAAATCTTGTAGTGGTAGATAGGTAAATTGCAAAACAAAATAAAAGAAAGAAAATTGCAGCAAGTAAATTTAGGTTTTCTTTTTATATTTAAAGTAGACCCGGGGACCATAGTTTTCACTAGAGGCTTCTCTCTCGAACACATAGCATACGGTGGGTAGACAAATTACTGTTGGGTAATTGACAGAAAAGCACATAGTTATGATGATATTCAAGGCAATGATCATGTATATAGGCATCATGTCCAAGACAAGTAGACCGACTCCTGCCTGCATCTACTACTATTACTCCACCCATCGACCGCTATCCAGCATGCATCTAGGGTATTAAGTTAATGAAAACGGAGTAACACCTTAAGCAAGATGACATGATGTAGACAAAGTAAACCCAATCAATATGAATAAACCCCATCGTTTTGCCCTTAATGGCAACAATACAAATACGTGTCTTGTCCCTTTCTGTCATCGGGATATAGTGCATCGCAAGATTGAACCTATTACAAAGCACCTCTCCTGCTAAAGATAAATCAATCTAGTTGGCCAAACCAAACGGATAGATCAGAGAGAAATACAAAGCTATAAAAATCATGCATAATAAAGTTTAGAAAAGCCTCAATTACTTCTCATGAATAATCTGATCATAAACCCACAATTCATAGGATCCCAACAAACACACCGCAAAAGAAGATTACATCGAGGAGAACATTGTGTTGAAGATCAAAGAGAGAGAAGAAGCCATCTAGCTACTAGCTATGGACCCATAGGTCTGTGGTGAACTACTCACACATCATCGGAAGGGCAGTAAGGTTGATGTAGAAGCCCTCTGATAACCCACAAGTATAGGGGATCGCAACAGTTTTCGCGGGTAGTATTTCACCCAAATTTATTGATTCGACACAAGGGGAGCCAAAGAATATTTGCGAGTATTAGCAGTTGAGTTGTCAATTCAACCACACCTGGAGAACTAAATATATGCAGCAAAGTGTTTAGTAGCATAGTAGTATGATAGTTTCAATAGCAATAGTAACAGTAGGAATAGTAACAGAAGCAGTTTTGTAGTGATTATAACAACATCAGCAACGAAACTAACTTAGCAAAGATCAATATGCGAAAAGCGTAGGCATTGGATCAGTGATGGATAATTATGTTGGATGACATTCATCATGTAACAGTCACAACCTAGGGCGATACACAATAGCTCCAATTCATTAATGTAATGTAGGCATGTATTCCGTATATAGTCATACGTGCTTATAATAAGAACTTGCATGACATCTTTTGTCCTACCCTCCCGTGGCAGCGGGGTCCATAAGGAAATCTAAGGGATATTAAGGCCTCCTTTAATAGAGAACTATAACAAAGCATTAACACATAGTGAATACATGAACTCCTCAAACTACGGTAATCACCGGAAAGAATCCCAATTAATATACACCTTGGGGTATGCTGATCATAACACATAATAGGTGCATATAACTTGCAAGATAGGATCAAGAACTCAAATATATTCATGAAAACATAGAGGTTCAGATCTGAAATCATGGCACTCGGGCCCTAGTGACAAGCATTAAGCATAACAAAGTCATAGCAACATCAATATCAGAACATAGTGGATACTAGGGATCAAAGCCCTAACAAATTGACTTGATTACATGGTAAATCTCATCCAACCCATCACCGTCCAGCAAGCCTATGAAGAAATTACTCACACACGGCGGTGAGCATCATGAAATTGGTGATGGAGGATGGTTGATGATGACAACGGCGTCGAATCCCCCTCTCCGGAGCCCCGAATGGACTCCAGATCAGCCCTCCCGATGAAGAACAGGAGGTGGCGGCGGCTCCGTATCGTAAAACATGATGATTCTTTCTCTTTGATTTTTTTCTGGACGAATAGGTACTTATAGCATGGGAATTAGGGTAAACGGAGCTGCCAGGGCCCCACAAGCCTGGGGGGCGCGCCATGGGGGGGTAGGCGCGCCCCTGAGCTTGTGGCTCCTGGGTGTTCCCCCTCCAGTAGATCTTTTCGCCAGTATTTTTTATATATTCTGAAATAATTCTCCGTAAATTTTCAGGTCCATCCGAGAACTTTTATTTCTGCACAAAAATAACACCATGGCAATTCTGCTGAAAACAGCGTCAGTCCGGGTTAGCTCCATTCAAATCATGCAAATTAGAGTCCAAAACCAGAGCAAAAGTGTTTGGAAAAGTAGATACGTTTGGGACGTATCAACTCCCCCAAGCTTAACTCATTGCTTGTCCTCAAGCAATTCAGTTGACAAACTGAAAGTGACAAAGAAATTTTTTTACATACTCTTTTGTTCTTGTTGTCTGTATATATACTTAACTAGCATCCAAGTTTTTAGCAAAAAATATGAACTAACCATATGAATGATAACACTTAGGTCTCACATTTACTCATGGCAATAACATAACCAACTAGCGAGCAATAATAAGATATCTCGGATGCCAACACTTTGTCAAAACAATCATGATATAATATGATAACATGGTATCTCGCTAGCCCTTTTTGAGACCGCAAAACATAAATGCAGAGCACCCCTGAGATTCAAGCAGCGACTAAACATTGTAATTCAGGGTAGAGGATATCCAGTCATGGTCACACCCAACATTAACTATACTCAATGCATAAAAATGACAATAGTGCTCTCCAACTGGTGCTTAAATGAGAGGATGATGACTCAACAATAAAAGTAAAATGACATAAAAGTAAATGGATAGGCCCTTCGCGGAGGGAAGCATGGATTTGTAGCGGTGCCAGAGCTCGAAGCTTAAATCAGAGATTAAAATAATTTTGAGAGGTATGCTTTTCCTGTCAACGTCACGACCGAGAGTTTTCAATATCTTCCATGCTAAACACATTATAGGCAGTTCCCAAGCGGAAAGGTAAAGTTTACTCCCCCTCCACCATACCAACACAAGCCATGGCTAGCCGAATTCATGGGTGCCCTCCATACCAACAACTTTCTGGGGGAGTTTGTTTGCATTATATGATTTTGATTTGAGCATAGGACTGGGCATCCCGATTACCAGCCTCTCTCGTACAATGACAAGTGAATAAACACTCATCTGAGAATAACCCGCTTAGCATGGAAGATACTGACCGCCCCCTGTCGCTCCATGAGCGGTACGGGCACACAAAACAGATGTTCATTTGAATATTTAGAGGTGGCACATGCAAATTTACTTGGAACGGCAGAGTAATACCGCATATAGGTAGATATAGTGGACTCATCTGGAACAACTTTGGTTTAAGGATTTGGATGCACAAGCAGTATTCGCGCTTAGTACAGGCGAAGGCTAGCAAATAGATTGAGAAGTGACCAGCTAGAGAGCGAAAACGGTCATAGACATTCATTGCGAATAATTAACATTGAACATGAGCATGAGTAGGATATCAACACCCCGAACATAAATATCATGGAGGCTATGTTGGTTTTGATTCAACTTCATGTATGAACATGTGCCAAGTCAAGCCACTCGAATTACTCAGAGGAGGATACCATGCTAACATACTACATCACAACCATTTTAATGCATGTTGACACTCAAGATAAATCATTGTCCACTCCAACCTATTTAAGCATGGCATGAGCAACTATAATCTCTAATTGTCATCACAAATATGTTTACTCATAATAATGCTGAATCATGAATACCGAGCTAAACATATTTACAAAGACAAAAACAAGAAGAGTTCATACCAGCTTTTCTTCACCGCAATCACTTCATCAAATATCGTCCTTATTGCCTTTCACTTGCACGACCGAATGATGTGATAATAATAATAATGGTGCAAGTGTGCCGTGGACTAAGCTGGAATCTGCAAACATTTATTCAAAGGAGAAGACAAAGTAATAGTTGCTCGTTGTTAGTTCAACAATAAAGCATATGAGAGCCACTCAATATTTTCATCGTGGTTTTCTCCTTGCGATGACTCAACGGAAAGAAAAGAAACTCAGAGAAACACACTGAAATATTTTTGGAGTTTTTGGTTTTTCTGAAGAAAGCAAATTAACGAAGGAAAACAAAAAAGAGAAAAACTATTTACATGGGAAAGCTCCCAACAAGTAAAAGAAGAAACAAGAAATCCTTTTGGGTTTTATTTTAATACTATGAATTAACTAAACAAGAAAGAAACTACAACTATTTTTTTTGGATTTCCGAAAGTTTTTCAAACACACAACAAGAAAGCAAAAATAGAACTAACATGGATATACAAATGAAAAAGGATGAACACCGACAACTGGAATGAATGTGTGGTACATGAATGTAATGTCGGTGAGAAATACGTACTCCCCCAAGCTTAGGCTTTTGGCCTAAGTTGGTCTAGGGCCACTCCTGGCCTGGATAATGCCCGTGATGGTAGTTTGGGTTGTGCCGAAGTGCAGCTGCCACAGCTTGGCGAGCTGTCTCATTGAGGCGCTCAGTCTCTGCCGCCCTCTCATACTCCTCAGCCTCCTCCTCGAGTATGAAATGTCTATGTTTTCATATCAAACTCTTCCTTGATGCCGGCTCAAATCATGAAGGCATCTAACGGCCACTAGCACGGTAGCACCGCGGCCTCTCGCGGTGGTTCGGTATCCGGCTCACGTATTGCGGGCCTGGGAGCACTCTTGCTCGAGGAACCACCATGGAACATCTTCCTAAACATTTTCTTTCTCTGAAAAATTTCTGAAATTTTTAGTGACTCAAAATAAAAGTGAACGAAACTCAACAAAATTGATAGCAACTACTCCCACAAGTATCTAGAGGCTATATCATGCATCAAAGCTACTTTGGACCATACAAATTCAACATGCAAGCTCATAAACATGGTCACCACAGCAGCAAATTGCAAAGTATAAAGCACTAGAACAAAAACTAATTGGAGCATTGGAGGAGTCACATATCAAGGAGTAATTCCTCAAAATAGTTTTTGAAATGGAGTTCCGAGCAAGGAGATCGAAAATCACAGCAATATGAGCAAGAACACGGGCTTGGGAGCAAGTTTGATTTTTTCTGGAGGAAGAAGAAGGAGATGGGTGGCTGGCATAAGTGAGTGGGTCCCTGTGGGACCCACAAGCCTGCTGGGCGCGCCCAGGGGGGTGGGCGCGCCCTATGAGCTTGTGGCTCACAGGTGCACCCCCTTGGGGTGTGTTCAGTGCCAAAAATTCGTAAATATTCTGGAAAAAATCATAGTAAATTTTCATGGCATTCTGAGAACTTTTATTTTTGGGCCATTTTTTTAATTGCACGGAAAATACAGAAAACAGGATAATCATGGCATTTTATTTTATTCTACTAAAAATAACAGAGAGCAAATTAAGATTACAGAAAGTTGTGCTTACTAAATTCATCGACCACATGCCCTTCAAAAAGAATCCATTAATAAGGTTGATCAAGTCTTATTAACAAACTATTTCCGAATGGCATGAAACTGAAGAATCTTCATATAACACTATGTTACCTCAACGGGGATATCCATTTCCCCAACAATAAGAATTTCATATTTCTTTTTGACAGTAGGGAGAGGAAATTTGAAACCTCCAATAGTAATTGTCGAAACTTTTTCAATACAATTGATACCATTCACCGAACTTTGTTTCTTCGGGAAATAAACCGTATGCTCATTACCATTGACATGAAAAGTGACCGTGCTTTTGTTGCAAGCAATAACAGCCCCTGCAGTATTCAAAAAGGGTCTTCCAAGGATAATCGACATGTTGTCGTCCTCGGGCATATCAAGTATAACAAAGTCTGTTAAGATAGTAACATTTGCAACTACAACGGGGACATCCTCGCAAATTCCAATAGGTATAGCAACGGATTTATCAGCCATTTGCAAAGATATTTCAATAGGTGTGAGCTTATTCAAATCAAGTCTTCTATATAAAGAGAAGGGCATAACACTAACAACGGCTCCCAAATCACATAAAGCAGTTTTAACATAATGACACGTCTCCAACGTATCTATAATTTTTGATTGATCCATGCTATTATAGTATCAATCTTGGATGTTTTTATATGCAATTATATATCATTTTTTGGGACTAACCTATTAACCTAGTGCCCAGTGTCAGTTGCTGTTTTCTGCTTGCTTTTGGTTTTTCAGGAAATCAGTACCAAACGAAGTCCAAATGCCACGAAACTTTTTGGAGATTTTTTTCTGGACAAAAGAGACCCTAGAGACTTGGAGAGGAGGCCAGAAGGTTCATGAAGCCTCCACAAGGCAATAGGGCGCGACCCCAGGGGGGCGCGCCCTGATGCCTTGTGGGGCCCTCGTGGCTCCGTTTGACCTAATTCCACTTCTATAAATTCTCAAATATTGGGAAACCAACGGAGAGCCACCCCGAAAAACTTTTATGCCACCGCAAGCCTCTGTTCTTCCGTGATCCCATCCGGAGGCCTTTTTCGGTACTCTGCCGGAGGGGGAATCGATCATGGAGGGCTTCTACATCAACCTTGCTGCCCTTCCGATGATGTGTGAGTAGTTTACCACAGACCTACGGGTCCATAGCTAGTAGCTAGATGGCTTCTTATTTCTCTTTGATCTTCAATACCATGTTCTCCTCGATGTTCTTGGAGTTCTATCCGATGTAATCTTCTTTTGCGGTGTGTTTGTTGGGATCCGATGAATTGTGAGTTTATGATCAGATTATTCATGAGAAATATTTGAGTCTTCTCTAAACTCTTTTATGCATGATTATTATAGCTTTGTATTTCTCTCCGATCTATCGATTTGGTTTGGCCAACTAGATTGGTTTATCTTGCAATGGGAGAGGTGCTTTGTGATGGGTTCAGTCTTGCGGTGCTCAATCCCAGTGACAGAAAGGGACATGACACGTATTTGTATTGTTTCCATTAAGGATAAAAAGATGGGGTTTAATCATATTGCTTGATTTTACTTTGTCTACATCATGTCATCTTGCTTAAGGCGTTACTCTGTTTCATACTTAATACCCTAGATGCATGCTGGATAGCGGTCGATGGGTGGAGTAATAGTAGTAGATGCAGGCAGGAGTCGGTCTACTTGTCTCGGACGTGATGCCTATATACATGATCATTGCCATGAATCCATCATAATTATTTGCTTTTCTATCAATTGCCCAACAATAATTTGTTTACCCACCGTATGCTATGTGCTCGAGAGAGAAGCCTCTAGTGAAAACTATCACCCCCGGGTCTACTTTTATCATATATTAAAATCAAAAATACCTTGCTGCAATTTATTTACTTTTATTTTATTTAGTATTTTAGTTTATCTATCTACCACTATCGTAATTAATCCTTGCAAATAACCGCTAAGAGGATTGACAACCCTCTTATTTGCGTTGGGTGCAAGTGTTTGCTTTTGTGCGTGCAGGTGCGCTTAACGGGATTTTGCTTGGTTCTCCTACTGGATTGATAACCTTGGTTCTTAACTGAGGGAAATACTTATCTCTACTATACTGTATCATCTCTCCTCTTCGGGGAAATACCAACGTAGTCTACAAGTAGCAGGAAGTATTTCTGGCGCCGTTGCCGGGGAGACATCATCAAAATTACCAAGTACCTTCGCACAAACTATCATCCACTTGCATTTATTTTATTTGCCTTTTTATTTGCATTTGCCTCTCGTTTTCATCTCCCCCACTTCTAATTTTATTTTACAAAAACACAAAAATATTTTCCTTTGCTTGTTTGCTAGTTTGCTGGCTCTGTCACTATGTCGCTAGAGGAATTTCGCGATAGTTTCTATAACAAAAGATTGTCTGAAATTGAAAATGTCACTAAGAATTTTATGTCTTCACAATATGAGCAAAATAAATTCTTTTCCGAAGAACTTAAGGAACACTCTATTTTGTTGGATGCTATTAATAAACAACTTGCGGATGTCAATCTAGAAGTATCCAACCTTCAAGCTCAACTTGCCAATACTGAAAATTTGGTAGGAAAAATTTCAGATAAACAAACAACTCTAGTGAATAAGATGGCTGCTAAACCTGAGCCACAATCTAGTAATGATGAAGATATTAAAATGATTGGTGTCACTCCTATTGAATCATTATTTAGTAACATAAAACTTGATGAAAAAGGGACTGAAGAAGAGTCAACTTTAGATAGAAGGAGTCCCAATTGCTTGGAGGGTGATAGTCTTAATGATAAAAATGAAAAAATGGGTTTGGAGAGGTTAAGACTTTAAATAGTAATGCACCCACTACTTTGGATTACAAGGACTTTAATTATGATAGTTGTTCTTTAATTGGGTGTATTTCCTTATTGCAATCCATGATTAATTCACCAAATGCATATGAACAAAATAAAGCTTTCACTAAACATATTGTAGAAGCCATGATGAAAGCGCATGAAGAGAAACTTGAGTTGGAAGTTTCAATTCCTAGAAAATTACAAGATGAATGGGAACCCACTATTAAAGTCAAAATTAAAGATTATGAATGTAATGCTCTTTGTGATCTTGGTGCTAGCATTTTCACTATACCAAAATCTTTGTGTGATGTGCTAGGTCTCACCGATATGGATCCTTGTTCCCTTAATTTGCATCTTGCGGATTCCACTATTAAAAAGCCATTGGGTAGAATAAATGATGTGCTTATTCTTGCAAATAGAAATTATGTTCCCGTGGATTTTGTTGTTCTTGATATTGAATGCAATCCTTCTTGCCCCATAATACTTGGTAGGCCTTTTCTACGAACAATAGGTGCTATTATTGATATGAAAGAAGGAAATATAAGATTTCAATTTCCATTAAAGAAAGGGATGGAACACTTCCCTAGAAATAGAATTAAAGCACCTTATGAATCTATTATGAGGGCCACTTATGGAATTAACTTGAAGGATGACAACACTTGAAACTATGCATTATGCCTAGCTAGGGGCATAAAACAATAGCGCTTGTTGGGAGGCAACCCAATGAATAAAATAAATTTTTAGTTTTTCCTTCTGTTTTTTTTTGTTTACACAATTTTAGCCTGTGTTATGATTGTGTTTTTTTATTTTAATTAGTGTTTGTGCCAAGTAATGCCTTTGGGATGATTTGGATGATAGTATAATTGATGCTGTTTGAAAACAGAAACTTTTGCATCCAGTGCTGGAATTTTGATTTTTCTCTGGAGCGTCAAAACCTTCTGAATTTTTTACACAATATTGATATATTAATTTCCCACGTTGTCCTAATTTTTCAGCATTTTTGGAGTTACAGAATTATGACGTTAATTCAGATCTTTACAGACTGTTCTGTTTTAGACAGATTCTGTTTTTGTTGCATAGTTTGCTTATTTTGATGAATCTATGGATCGTATCGGGGGGTATGAGTCATGGAGAAGTTGGAGTACAGTAGCATTATTCCAATATTAAATATGAATCAATTTACAACAGTACCTAAAGTTTAAGGTTTGTTTGTTATAGTAACGGATCTCACGAGGTTTCTGTTGAGTTTTGTGTGCTGAAGTTTTCAAGTTTTGGGCGAGACTACGATGGATAAAGGAATAAGGAGCGGCAAGAGCCTAAGCTTGGGGATGCCCAAGGCACCCCAAGGTAATATTCAAGGAAGACTCAAGCGTCTAAGCTTGGGGATGCCCCGGAAGGCATCCCCTCTTTCGTCTACAATCTATCGGTAACTCACTTGGAGCTATATTTTTATTCATCACATGATATGTGTTTTACTTGGAGTGTCTTGTGATATAGTTTGTTTGCTTTTGTTTGATTTTTAGTTTGTCACAATCATCTTTGCTGAACACACCTTTTTGAGAGGGACACACATTATTCATGATTTGTTAGAATACTCTATGTGCTTCACTTATATCTTTTGAGCTAGGCAGTTGCTCTAGTGCTTCACTTATATCTTTTTGAGGGTCTAATGAATAGCAATGGTGATATGCACGGGTTATGAATTTGGTCCTAATATGATAGGTATTCAAGAGGGATATAATAAAAACTTTCATGTAGATCACTGAATATGATAAGTTTGATTCCTTGCAATAGTTTTGCGATATTAAGATGGTAATATGTGGGAGGTGCTAGTAGATAATTGTGGTTTAGTAAGAATATTGGTGTTAAGGTTTGTGATTCCCGAAGCATGCACGTATGGTCTGTCGTTATGCTAAGAAGTTGGAGCATGATTTATTCTTGATTGTCTTCCTTTGTGTGGCGGTCGGGGGCGCGCGATGGTTAACTCCTACCAACCTCCCTCTAGGGGCATGCGTAGTAGTACTTTGCTTCGAGGGCTAATAAACTTTCACAATAAGTATATGAGTTCTTTATGACTAATGTGAGTCCATGGATTATACGCACTCTCACCCTTCCGCAATTTGCTAGCCTCTTCGGTACCGTTCATTGCCCTTTCTCACATCGAGAGTTGGTGCAAACTTCGCCGGTGCATCCAAACCCCGTGATATGATACGCTCTATCACACATAAACCTCTTTATATCTTCCTCAAAATAGCCACCATACCTACCTATCATGGAATTTCCATAGCCATTCCGAGATATATTTCCATGCAACTTCCACCGTTCCGTTTTTATGACACACATCATCATTGTCATATTGCTTTGCATGATCATATAGCTGACATAGTATTTGTGGCTCAGCCACCGTTCATCATTTTTATACATGTTACGCTAGTATCATTGCACATCCTGGTACACTGCCAGAGACATTCATATAGAGTCATATTTTGGTTCTAGTTTTGAGTTGTAATTTTCTTTTGAGTTGTAAGTAAATAGAAGTATGATGATCATCATTATTAGAGCATTGTCCCAGTGAGGAAATAAAAAAAAGAGGCCAAAAAGAGCCCACGAAAAAAGAGGCCAAAAAGAGCCCACCAAAAAAAATGAGAGAAAAAGAGAGAAGGGATAATGTTACTATCCTTTTCCATACTTGTGCTTCATAGTAGCACCATGTTTTTCATATAGAGAGTCTCTTGTTTATTCACTTTCATATACTAATGGGAATTTTTTATTATAGAACTTGCCTTGTATATTCCGATGATGGGCTTCCTCAAATGCCCGAGGTCTTCATGAGCAAGCAAGTTGGATGCACACCCACTTAGTTTTCATGTTGAGCTTTCATACACTTATAGCTCTTAGTGCATCCGTTGCATGGCAATCCCTACTCCTCGCATTGACATCAATTGATGGGCATCTCCACAGCCCGTTGATTAGCCTCGTTGATGTGAGACTATCTTCTTATTTTTGACTTCCCCTTATTGATCTGTACCACCACACTCTATTCCACCCATAGTGCTATATCCATGGCTTGCACTCATGTATTGCGTGGGGGTTGAAAAAGTTGAAGCGCGTTAAAAAGTATGAACCAATTGCTTGGATAAAACCGGGGTTGTTCATGATAAATATTTTGTGTTAAGAAGATGGAGCATGACAGGATTATATGATTTTGTAGGGTAACTTTCTTTAGCATTTTTATTTTGAAAGACACGATTGTTTATTAGTATGCCTGAGTATTGATGTCTTTATGTCAAACTATAGACTATTGCTTTGAATCATTCGGATCTTATTATTCATACCATAAGAGAAAGATTACATGATGAAACATGTTAGGTAGCATTCCACATCAAAAATTCTGTTTTTATCATTTACCTACTCGAGGACGAGCCGGAATTAAGCTTGAGGATGCTTGATACGTCTCCAATGTATCTATAATTTTTGATTGTTCCATGCTATTATAGTATCAATCTTGGATGTTTTTATATGCAATTATATGCAATTATATATCATTTTTTGGGACTAACCTATTAACCTAGTGCCCAGTGCCAATTGCTGTTTTCTGCTTGTTTTTGGTTTTTCAGGAAATCAGTACCAAATGAAGTCCAAATGCCATGAAACTTTTTGGAGATTTTTTTCTGGTCAAAAGAGACCCTGAAGACTTGCAGAGGAGGCCAGAAGGTTCACGAAGCCTCCACAAGGCAACAGGGCACGGCCCCAGGGGGGCATGCCCTGATGCCTTGTGGGGCCCTCGTGGTTCCGTTTGACCTAATTCCACTTCTATAAATTCTAAAATATTGGGAAACCAACAGAGAGCCACCCCGAATAACTTTTACGCCGCCGCAAGCCTCTGTTCTTCCGCGATCCCATCTGGAGGCCTTTTCTGGTACTCTGCCGGAGGGGGAATCGATCACGGAGGGCTTCTACATCAACCTTGCTGCCCTTCTGATGATGTGTGAGTAGTTTACCATAGACCTACGGGTCCATATCTTGTAGCTAGATGGCTTCTTCTCTCGCTTTGATCTTCAATACCATGTTCTCCTCGATGTTCTTGGAGTTCTATCCGATGTAATCTTCTTTTGCAGTGTGTTTGTTGGGATTCGATGAATTGTGAGTTTATTATCAGATTATTCATGAGAAATATTTGAGTCTTCCCTAAACTCTTTTATGCATGATTATTTTAGCTTTGTATTTCTCTCCGATCTATCGATTTGGTTTGGCCAACTAGATTGGTTTATCTTGCAATGGGAGAGGTGCTTTGTGATGGGTTCAATCTTGCGGTGCTCAATCCCAGTGACAGAAAGGGACATGACACGTATTTGTATTGTTGCAATTATGGATAAAAATATGGGGTTTAATCGTATTGCTTGAGTTTACTTTGCCTACATCATGTCATCTTGCTTAAGGCGTTACTCTGTTTCATACTTAATACCCTAGATGCATGATGGATAGCGGTCGATGGGTGGAGTAATAGTAGTAGATGCAGGCAGGAGTCGGTCTACTTGTCTCAGACGTGATGCCTATATACATGATCATTTCCATGAATCCGTCATAATTATTTGCTTTTCTATCAATTGCCCAACATTAATTTGTTTACCCACCGTATGCTATGTGCTCGAGAGAGAAGCCTCTAGTGAAAACTATGCCCCCGGGTCTACTTTTATCATATATTAAAATCAAAAATACCTTGCTGCAATTTATTTACTTTTATTTTATTTAGTATTTTAGTTTATCTATCTACCACTATCAGAATTAATCCTTGCAAATAACCGCTAAGAGGATTGACAACCCTCTTATTTGCGTTGGGTGCAAGTGTTTGCTTTTGTGTGTGCAGGTGCACTTTATGGGATTTTGCTTGGTTCTCCTACTAGATTGATAACCTTGGTTCTTAACTGAGGGAAATAATTATCTCTACTATACTGCATCATCCTCTCCTCTTCGAGGAAATACCAACGCAGTCTACAAGTAGCACATAACTTCTTTTAATGGAGCATGGTATAGTAGGTATTCCTGGGTCTCCTAACTTTTTAGGTACTCCACCCTTAAAAGAATAATTTGCAAGCATGGTGGAAATTTTAGCTTCAGGTATCTTTGTTTTATTACGACAATATCTTTCATGTATTTAGCATAGGGAGACATCTTCAACATATCAATCAAGCGAGTGCGCAAAAAGACAGGTCTAAGCATTTCGACAAAGCGCTCAAAGTCTTCCTCATCTTTGTTTTTAGTTGGTTTAGTGGGAAAAGGCATAGGTTTCTGAACCCATGGTTCTCTCTCCTTCCCATGTTTTCTAGCAACGAAGTCTCTTTTATCATATCTTTTGTTCTTAGGAGGTGGGTTATCAAGATCAACAGCAGGTTCTATTTCTACATCATTATCTGGTTGAGCATCAACATGAACATCATCATTATCATTATCATTGTCATTATCCTTATCGCTATCACTAGGTGTTTGTTCATTACCAGATTGTGTCTCAGCATCAGAAATAGAAACATCATTTTGGTTCTTAGGAGGTTTTTCTATCTCAGGTTCACTAGAATCATGCAAAGTCCTATCATTTTTCTTTTTCTTTTTCTTCTTAGATGGACTAGGTGCATCAATATTATTTCTTTGAGAATCTTGTTCAATTCTTTTAGGATGACCTTCAGGATATAGAGGATCCTAAGTCATCCTACATCCTCTAGTAACAACTATAATAGCATGCTCATTCATTTTATTATTCATCTTGTCGTGGTGGTACGACCATCTATGGGGCCATCCAGCCCCTTGTGGTTTGGTGAGGGGAGATGCAAGCACCAAGAGCAGAATCACCAGAGGGCGCAGGGTGATTTTTACCCAGGTTCGGGCCGTTTGTGAAGCGTAAAACCCTACTCCTGCTTTTGTGTATTGGGTGTGTACGAACACGAGTACAAGGAGCGCTTCCCCCGGTAAGGTGCGGGAGAGGCAGCTACGCATGCGAGTTGTGCAAAGAGTCTGAATCCCTCTAACTGTTGCCTTGGCCCTCCTTTTATAGCTCAAGGGGTTACCACAGTGGCAAAATAGTAATTACATAGCGATTAGATAACAAACAGTGCTATCATACCTAACTCTGCCAGTTTAGGACAAAAGCATTAAATGCACCGTTAGGTGTCATGTGGAGAGGTAGTCCCGGCAAGGTTTCTGCACTACTCGCCCAACTACCTTGTATTATTCTAACACGCCTCCTGGACGGGTGTCATTAAAGGCAAATCCTGTCCCAGCGAGCTGACACGTGTCCGACAAGTCTCACCAACCAGCCTGCGCGGTCGACACCTCATCCATTAGCGAACATATGTGCGGTGAGGTGGAGCGCTGGAGGACTGGCAGAAACTTGCCGATACGGAGCTTGCCGGGTCTTCACCTTGCCGGTTTAGTCTTGCCGGTAAGGAATGTCTTCATCTTCGGTACTAGTTGAGTGCTTGTTGGTGCTGTGTCTTGAGCTTCTCTCCAGTGGCCTCCGCAACTGGATCCTGAATCTTGGTCTTGGCGGTTCCCATCAAGGCTTGGCCGACAAGGAGGCTGCTACTGTCTGTGCATAAGTCAGGGTATAAAATACCCATGTTTTATACACCGACAAGAGCCCCTGGGCCCGGGCCATACGCGCATCCGAAGCGTCGTTGGGCCGGGCCCAAACAATGCACAGACGCGTGGCGGGAAAACTGCCATTGTAATTTCCGTCATGATGGTTATCCTGACGCACGTCCAATCCACGCATTAAATGCGGGTCGTGGGAACTTGGACTGTTGCAGTTATATCGCGGTAGTGCGCCTGTAAAAAGGGCGCCGCCCGGGGTAAACAGTGAAGAGCCAGCCCCCTCGCGCCTTC
Source organism: Elymus sibiricus (assembly GCA_039707655.1). Taxonomy (NCBI): domain Eukaryota; kingdom Viridiplantae; phylum Streptophyta; class Magnoliopsida; order Poales; family Poaceae; genus Elymus; species Elymus sibiricus. The sequence goes on from CM077674.1 coordinate 211,087,035, forward strand.
CCCATAAAAAGGCAACCGCGAGAAGGCGCTGCCCATTCGCCCCTGTTTCCCCCCTGCTTCGTCTCCTTCCTCTCGCCAGAACCGCTTGTGCATCGGTCGAAGCGGCCCAGGTCTGCAGCAGCACATGATCCTGCGGCAAGTGCTGGGCAGGGGGTTGCAACGGCTGAAGCCATTGTTATCAGCCCCCAGCTTAGCCCCCTGCGTGAGGATGTGGTGCAGGTGCCTCCCACTAGCACCAGTACTGGAGTTCCTTCTGCTGGGCCTGTTGTGGAGACGGAGGAGGCCCGCCAAGAGGAGGAGCGCCAAGAGGTGGATCCAACCGTGGCTTCCCCATCGACCAATGTTCCGGAGAGCGCTTCCCCGACAAGGGCCTCCACCGGTGAGCCTGCCCGCACGGGGGCCACCTCGACAAGCGGGGCTGCCGACGACCGCGCGCCGGCAACGCGAGTTGCCGGGGAAGGAGACGCCCTTCCTCAGCAAGCACCAACAGATAATCCTCTTGCCTTTGCACACCTCTCACAGGAAATATTTTCTCTTTTGTCTTCTTGAACTTGACTTGTGATTTTGAACCCTATTTCACCCTTGTTCCTACTTCGATCCACAGCTCCGACCTCTCCCGAAGAAGGCGAAGTCCTTGTGGAGGTAGCCGATATCGCAAGGGACGCCGCTGATGAAGCCGCCAAGATTGCTGCTGAGGAGGGCCTTGCACAAGTTGCCGAGGAGACCAGAATACTCACCGAAAAATCCGAGAGGTCCTCCGGCAACACGTCTGACCCCGCCAGGGTGGATGTGGAGAAGGCGCCCGTCAGCACCGACGCGCCGAACCCCGGCAACCAACTAGTGGCGCCAACCTCGCAGGCCCCGTCAAGCGGCTTGGCGTTGGTTACTTCTCAGCATGGGTCCGGAGCCCCCAGTTCATCTGGCAATGCGGGGCCAAACTTTGACGAAGAAATAGCCCGGATCCTGCTCCCTTTGGTCCAAAGAACCGACGAATCCACCGATGTGACCGACAACGCCGAAGATCTCGCCTTCATGGAAATCATGGCCGTCGGTTTCAAAGGCGTCCAGGAACGGTACGGTAGGAGGTGGGACAAGGTGCAAGAGGAACACAAAGCTGCGGATCTGGTCGACCAGAAGTTGAGAGAGAAAGCGGAAGAACTGCGCATATGGTACAGTCAGCAGGCCCGCAATCTTAATGCCGCCAAAGAAGAAGCAGCAATCCATGACGGCAAGCTGACAGAGCGTGAAACGCTGCTCAATGTCAAAGAAAAAGATCTTGCCGTGCGGGAAGGAGCCCTCGCCGTCACTCTCTGAGGCAAGGATGATGAGATTGAAGCGCTCCTTAAGCAGCGGACTCAATAGCTGGAAGATGGGCACAAGAAATTCATCGAAGCCTAGGCCTTGGAGAACGCCACCAAGATTAAGAAGGCTGCTGATAAGGCTGTTGCCGCTGCCTCCGCCAAAGCAGAACTGGAATCCCAGGTGGCCAAATTGAAGGAAGATCTTGTCGGCAGCGGCAAAGAAATCGAGGCTCTCAAGGACGAAGCGTTGAAGGCAGCCCGCACTCTAGGGGACTTGCAAATGCAGCTGTCGTCCAAGAACCAAGATCTTGATGCCACCGCTAAGACGATTGGGGATCTGAAATCCCAACTGGCCACCGTGGTAGCAGCTTTAGAATCCGCCAAGGAGAGGGAGAGGGTCTTGACAGAGAAGCTGGAGGAGGAAGAGGCCTCGAAGAAGGAGGCTGAGAACAATTACTCCCAATTGCATGAGAACCTCACCCTCTGGACCGGCAGGCTTGTCAATGCTGCTGAGCGCATCAGTTCCCAAATCACCGTGATGGATATGAAGAGCTGGGGTTTCACCGTCAACGACAAGGAGGCCACCAGTGTCAGACTGACCAAGTTCTTCGAGGGTCTTATCGACGCCTTGAAGACGTATCACGAGGACAGGTCTACTTCGTTCACTGATGAATCTCGGAAGTTTGCGCGTGAAATCGTGTACAGGGTGCTGCTCAAGATCGCTCATCGCAATCCCGACCTTGATCTCTACGGGGTCTTCAGGAGGCTGCCGGCGAGCACCGACGTTACTGCTGCCGACAAGATCGCTGCCCCTCTCGGCGACAAGGTTCTCCAAATCCCCATGGTCCAGGGCGATCGTCGGGATTGAGTTTGCCGTTACATCCATCACTGTGCTGCATGTGAAAGATACATTTGATCTTATGTTAGTCCCGCACTGTTTCTGCGATGTAATATAACTTGTGTTGCTTGAATGCATGTGCGCCATTCCCCTTGTTTTATTTTGCCTTTGTATGATCGTGTTCCCTACGCTTGTTTGGAAACTTGCCGGTGCGCACACTTGCCGCGAGCGCTTTGAGGAACGGGTCCTTAGCAGCCTACTGGAAGTGCCGCTGCCGGCAAGGTAACTTGCCGGGCCAGAATGCAGCTGCTAAACTTGCCGACCAAACTCGAGGCAAACTAGAGCGCGGACTGACCGCGACAAGGTTCCTTCGCGTGCAGGTTTCTCATACAAAGCACATAATCATTCAAGGGAAATCGCGAATGTAACAAGGAAAAATTCTTAAAGTTTTTTCAACTTAGCTTTTCCTTGCGTCGTTTCTCTAGTTGCATGAAATGATCACTTGAACGTCATTAAAATGGTACCCCATCTCCACTCCCCCCCGGGAAACTTGCACGCGAGGGATCCTTCTATCCTTTTAAGAATAAGAAAGAAGAGAAAAGAGTGGTTTGGGAACCTTGACGGTCCATCAGTCATTCCATACAAACTAAAGTGTAAATCACAACATCTTATGCATCCACATATAAATGAATATGTACGAGGAGTTGCGAAACACTTAGCTTTATTACGCACAGGATCTGTGCCTGGCTTTGTACAAAGGGTTACATGTCTGGTCGACAAAGCTTGTACAAAAGGGGTTGCCAGGAGGTCTCCCGGCAACTGCGCCTTATGTGTAGAACTTGCGAAGATGCTCAATATTCCATGAGCTTTGCACTTGAATGCCATCTTCGGTCTCCAGACGAATTGCGCCAGGTCTGGTGACTCGTACTACCTGACAAGGGCCTTCCCACTTCAGCGACAACTTGTTTGATCTCTTGGCGGGCTGAGCATGCTGAAGAACAAGGTCGCCTTCCTCAAGGCTTCGGGCGTGCACTTTGCGGCTATGATAGCGGCGCAAGGCTTGCTGGTATCGTGCAGCTCGCACAGCCGCCCGAAGACGATCTTCCTCAAGGAGCATCGTGTCGCCTTGCTGCAACTGCTCTGGCTCAGCTTCATCATAAGCGAGCACTCAAGGTGACCCGTATATGAGTTCTGTGGGGAGCACCGCTTCTGCTCCATAGACTAGGGAGAAGGGCGTTTGGCCGGTAGCTCGATTTGGTGTCGTCCTGAGTGACCAAAGAACTGTCGGTAACTCATCAATCCAGTGTCTTCCACACTTGTGCAGCTTGCCAAAGGTTCTTGTCTTGAGGCCACGCAACACTTCAGCATTCATCCTTTCCGCTTGGCCGTTGCTTCTTGGGTGAGCAACAGATGCAAAACAGATTTTGCTGCCAAGGTCTTGGATATACTGCATGAAGGTGCGGCTCGTGAACTGTGTGCCGTTGTCGGTGATGATTCTTTTAGGAACCCCGAAACGGCAAACTAATCCTTTGAAGAACTTGACGGCTGATTGCGCTGTCACCTTCCTCACTAGCTCCACTTCAGGCCACTTTGTGAACATGTCGATGGCAACGTACAAGAACTCAAAGCCCCCGGCAGCACGGGGGAAGGGGCCCAAGATATCGAGCCCCCAGACCGAAAAGGGCCAGGAGAGAGGGATTGTTTGGAGAGCTTGAGCTGGCTGATGTATGTTCTTCGAATGGAACTGGCATGCTTCACACTTGGTTACTAGCTCAGTTGCATCCTGGAGGGCAGTGGGCCAATAGAAGCCTTGCCGGAAAGCTTTGTTGGCAAGTGCTCTTGAACCTATGTGAGAGCCACATATGCCTCCATGTATCTCTGCTAATAGCTTCAGTTGGTCTTCCCGGCAAATACACTTTAATTTCACGCCGTTTTGTCATTTTCTGTACAGGATGCTATCCACAAACTGGTACGTACTTGACTGACGGGCTACTCTCTCAGCTTCTTCTTGCTCATCGGGAAGTTCTCCTGTCTGAAGGAAACGAACTATTTGCTGTGCCCATGCCGGAGCCTGTAGCTCGACGACAAGGACTAAAGGCATTTCTTCGGCTGCGGGAGCGCTTGCCTCTGCGGCAAGAACCTGAGGCTCTGCGCTAAGCTGCTGCTCACCGACAACCATGTTGTTGTTCCCGGCAATATCCTTGCCGGCGGCTTCAGGAAGCCCTGCCGGAAAGTACTTGCCGGTATTCAACTTCCTTCTCTTACCGGCCTGCGTTGATGGAGTGACTATTGGTTGATTCCAATGGAGCACAAACGTTCCCGGTTCCACGGAAAGCTTTTGAGCAGCACACTTTGACAGGCTATCAGCAATGCTGTTTTCCGCACGAGGGACGTGCTCTGTTTGCAACCCGTCAAAGTGTTCTTCCAATTTCCTCACTTCTTCCACATACGCTTCCATCAACGGGCTCTGGTAATCTTTGTTTACTTGTTTCACAACAAGCTGCGAGTCACCGCGGATGATCAGTTTTTTGATTCCAAGGTCTACTGCGATCCTAAGACCGGCAAGGAGTCCTTCGTACTCAGCAGTGTTGTTTGTAGCTTGCTCCCTGGGAAAGTGCATCTGAACCACATACTTGAGGTGCTCCCCGGTGGGCGTGACAAGCAGCACTCCGGCACCAGCGCCTTGCAGCGAGAAGGCACCGTCAAAGTACATGATCCATTCTTTGGCTATCTCTTTGCTGGGGAGAGCTGTTTCTCGAATTTCTTCGTCTTGCGTTGGCGTCCATTCGGTGATGAACTTCGCCAAGGCCCTGCTCTGAATGGTTGAAGTGCTTTCAAGCTTGAGTGCAAAGCTTGACAATTCCAACGCCCACTCCACTATCCTGCTAGTTGCCTCTTGATTTCTCAAGATGCGTTGCAATGGAAAGCGGGTGACGACGGTGATCTCATGCGCTTGGAAGTAGTGACGCAGCTTTCTCGAGGCCATAAGAAGACCGAAAAGCAATTTCTGCACTCCAGAGTATCTCGATCTAGCCCCCTGCAGAAGGGAACTAACAAAATACACGAGACGCTGCGCCACCTTCTTCTTCGGCATCTATTGTTGGTCAACTTCATCTGCTTGTGCTACTTTCGATTTGTCGACACCAGGCCTTGCCGGAGAAGATTCCGGTTTGTCGCTGGACGGGGTTGCCGTGGCTGCTTCCTCGTCATCAACTTCCCTCTGTGCCACTAATGCAGCACTAGCCACTTGATTCGTTGCCGCTACGTATAGCAGCAACGGCTCTTGCGGTCTAGGCGCAACTAGTGTTGGCGCGGAAGAGAGGTATCTTTTCAAGTCCTGTAGCGCGGCCTCCGCTTCCGGAGTCCATTTCATCGGGCCTGCCTTTTTCAAAATCTTGAAAAATGGCAGGGCGCGCTCAGCGGATCTTGAAATGAACCTACTCAAAGCAGCAACACAGCCGGCAAGACGCCGCACATCTTTGATGCTTTTCGGTGCTTGAATCTGCTCAATTGCTTTGATCTTGTCGGGATTTGCTTCATTTCCGCGCTGAGATACAAAGAATCCAAGAAGCTTGCCGGATGGAACGCCAAACACACACTTCTCGGGATTGAGCTTCAAGTTGATTTTGTGCAAGTTTGCAAATGTTTCTTCCAAATCTTGAATGAGGGTAGACTTGTCCTTGGTTTTGACCACTATATCATCCATGTATGCTTCCACATTCCTATGTAGCTGGGGCTCAAAACCAATCTGGACCGCCCTTGCAAATGTTGAACCAACACTCTTTAATCCGAAAGGCATACGCACGAAGCAGTATGTGCTACATGGAGTAATGAATGCTATTTTCTCCTCATCCTCCTTGGTCATGAATATTTGATGGTATCCAGAATATTCATCAAGGAAGGAGTGTAAATCACAGCCGGAAGCAGAGTCTACAATCTGATCAATGCGCGGCAAAGGGAAAGGATCCTTTGGACATGCCTTGTTGATATCAGTGTAGTCAATACAAAGTCTCCACTTCCCGTTTGCTTTGCGCACCACAACTGGGTTTGCCAACCAAGTTGGATGTAGTACACCTCTAACCAAACCTGCTGCTTCTAGTTTCTTGATTTCTTCGGCAATGAATTGTTGCCACTCCAAAGAGTTGCTTCCGGACCTTTTGCTTGACGGGCCGAGCGTGGGGACAGACAGCAAGGTAGTGCTCAATTACCTCCCTGGGAACACCGGGGATGTCAGATGGTCACCATGCAAACACATCAACATTCGCCCACAGGAAGGCAACGAGCGCGCTTTCCTATTTGCTGTCAAGGGTGGCACTGATGGTGAAGGTACCGTCAGTGTCGTCCTCCCTCGCCAGCACCTTTTTGGTCGCCGGTGAAGCAACTTTGGATTTCTTACCGGCATAGTACTCCGGCAAGTCTTCAACAGGCACGCAGCACTCCGAAGAGGTGCGCTTCCCAGAATCCTTGCTAGAGGTCTTGCCAGACTTCTTGCTTTCCTTCTTCTTGGCGGGAACTGGCGCCTTGGCGGCCTCTGCTGCAACCGCATCTCTGTACATCTTGTCGACGCAAATGACTGCATCTTTCTTGTCGGAGTTGATGGAAATGACACCCATCGGCCCTGGCATATTCAACGTGTTGTAAGCGTAGTGAGATGCTACCATGAATTTTGACAAGGCTGGGCGGCCAAGAATTCCATTGTACGGCAAGGGGATCTTGACGACGTCAAACACAATCTTTTCCGTTCTGTAGTTCAGTTCCCCGCCAAACATCACCGGTAATGTGATCTTTCCCTTGGGCTGGCTTCTTCCCGGGTTTACTCCTTGAAACATACCCGTTTTCTCGAGTTCCTCGTCGGGGATCTGCAACCTCTTGACAACCTCCAGAGAGATCAGATTTAGGCCAGCCCCACCGTCAACTAACATCTTTGTTACTTGGAGGTTGCGAATTGTTGGCGAAACCAACAACGGCAAACACCCGACCGCAGTTATGCGATCAGGGTGGTCCTCAGCATAAAAAATGATAGGTGTGTGTGTGACCATTTGAGTGGTTTTTGAGAGCCCATTGCCGGTTCTGCCGCATTAACCTCACGCGCCCACTGCTTAAGTTGGCGGTGAGAGGAGTGCAAGGATGCCCCTCCGTCGATGCACATGGCGTCGGTTGCCTTCTGGAATTCTTGTTCGCTGGTCTCATAATCATCCTCTCCATCACTTCCATCATCTTCCGCTTTCTTGTCTCGGCCTCTAGCAGGCTTCTCTTTCTGCTGCTTGGCCTTGCCACGGCGGCCTCCTCGACCACCACAGCCCTTTTTGCCGGATCCACCGGTACCATCTTGACCCTTCTCTTTGTCACGCTTTTCGTATTCAGCTTTCTGTTTCTCAACAAGGTGCTTGAATCGCCGGCACTCTTGGAGATCGTGGCCTTTGGTACGGTGAATCTTGCAGTATGGTCCATCAGACTTGCCGGCTTTCTCGTTTGCCACCGCCTCCTGGCAAGCGGCGCATACAGTAGCCTCCTTGCCGAAGTTTTCAGTCTTGGCTTTCTTGGCGGACTTGGAGTTGCCGGAGCCTTTGACAGCCATAACAGTTTTGCCTTTGCGCTTCCTGTTACGCTTTCGGCCTTTCTTCCTCGGGTTGGCAGCATCATCGTCCTCAGAATCTACCTCGGCACCAGCATCCTCCCCGGGAAGCCTTCTTCCTTCCTCAGCACGCGCACACTTATCCGCCATCGTGTAGAGCTCGTTGACGGTCTTGGGCAACTTGACGTTCATTTTCTCCCGCATCCGCCGATTGCGCACATTAGTGTGAAAGGCGGCGATCACGGCTGCGGGGTGCACATCTGGGATATTGCGGTGTACGCGACTGATTCTCTGGATATACTTGCGCAAAGTTTCACCATCTCTTTGCGGGATCACCTGCAAGTCACTAGGCTGTCCAGGGGCCTTGTGGCCTCCGGTAAAGGCACCAACAAACTCATTGCAGAGATCTGACCACGAAGAAATGGAGTTCTCCGGCAAGTTCATCAGCCAAGATCTCACGTTGGGCTTCAGTACCAACAGAAAGTAATTGGCGAGGATCTTCTCATCTCTTCCCCCGGCAGCTTGCACGGCAATCGTGTAGATGCCCAGAAACTCCGCCGGGTTCAGCTTGCCGTAGTACTTCTCTGGTACTTCTGGCTTGAAGGCTCGGACGGATGGCCATCGGACTTGCCATAGCTCACGGGTGAAGGCAGGACACACAACCTCGTAAGGTAGATACCAGCCAACCCCTGGCGCAGGCTCATCAACGATGGGGCTGTTGCGCGTGTCAGATTGACGGCGCGCCTCCCGGCGTCGTTCAATGGTGGTGCGGGCGTCTTCTACCCGTCTATCTCGCAGCACTTGCCGCTGATCTTGCCGCGCCCGTGGATCCAAAGAAGCCATCGACATCTCGTCGGGCTCGAAAGATTGCTGGGCTTGTCGCGGCTATTGATGTTGCTGCTGTTGAGGCTGTTGCCACGGAGGCGATTGCACAGTTAGCGTAGCACCGTCAACGCGGCCACCAGTTAGGGCTACTGGCACCATTTGCGGTCGCCGTGAGGGCTCCGCTTGCTGTGATTTGCTGGCTTCGGCAAATCCAATCAAGCTTTGGATGGTGGCTCTCCACTCATCTATCTTCTCTGCTGCTGGAGGGAAGTTTAGCAGCATCTGAGCCCGCGCCATCGCCTCCGCTGCTGTGGTTGACATGGCCGGAAGCGAAGAACGCAAAGTCGCTCTACTCCTGGCAGAGCCAGCAGGAGCGCTATCGCGATCTTGCTGCCGTGGCACATGACCAGCAGAAGGCTGTCGTGGTGGAGGTGGTGCCTGACGATCTGGGATCTGATCGACAGGGGCCTTGCCGTGTGGACGCCGCCGCCCAGAGTCGTTGACGCCGCTTGGGGTCGCGCTGCGCCTCTCCTGTGATGGGCGTGGCGTGTGTCTCGACGCAGCATCCCTGGACATCGCCACTGTGGGATCTTGGCTTGCGCCGGCCCGGGGGTTGTTGCCCCGGTGGCTGCGCTCGTCGGTGCGGTGAGGAGGAGGTAGACGTCCATCCGCCCCGCCCGCGCCGTCTCGGCTTTGTTCTCCAGAGGGTCGAGGAAGCCGGCTACCTCCAGCGCGCTCATCTCCTACTCCGGCTATGGTGGGCATGGCGACTGCGCCGCCTGCGCTGGTCGTGCCAACCGCGGCGTCCGCGCCGCCCGCATTAGCTGCGCCGCCTGCGGATGCGCGGGAAGGAGCTTTGGAGGCGGAAGGAGCTGTCATCGTGATGCCCTTCTTCTTGGGCACCATCGACGATGAAGAAGATGGTGAAGCTGACGATATTGACGCGCACTCTGATGGTTCAGGCTCGCACCAGCGTCCCCCCTACCTGGAGCGCCAAAGATGTCGTGGTGGTACGACCATCTATGGGGCCATCCAGTCCCTTGTGGTTCGGTGAGGGGAGACGCAAGCACAAAGAGCAGAATCACCAGAGGGCGCAGGGTGATTTTTACCCAGGTTCGGGCCGCTTGTGAAGCGTAAAACCCTACTCCTACTTTTGTGTATTGGGTGTGTACGAACACGAGTACAAGTAGCGCTTCCCTCGGCAAGGTGCGGGAGAGGCAGCTACGCATGCGAGTTGTGCAAAGAGTCCGAATCCCTCTAACTGTTGCCTTGGCCCTCCTTTTATAGCTCAAGGGGTTACCACAGTGGCAAAATTGTAATTACATAGCGATTAGATAGCAAACAGTGCTATCATACCTAACTCTGCCAGTTTAGGACAAAAGCATTAAATGCACCGTTAGGTGTCATGTTGTGACGCCCCGAGACCGATGCTCCAGATGTCTTCCATTTATTTGTCGTCGTTGCCATGTCATTCGCTTGCGTGTTGCACTTGGCCATGTCATCATGTGCATTTCATCCGCATGTTTTTCAAAATCTTGCATCCGTTCGAAGTTGGCGTTCTCCCCGTTCCTTCCGTTGTCCGTTTCGAGTCCCGACACACTCGCACGCGCCCGCGGCACCTCCGAAATATTATTTTATAAGTGGGCGAAAAATGTTCTCGGAATGGGCTGAAAGTGGGCGTGCGGTCTTATTATGTTGTAGGCAGACCGCCTGCCAAATTTCGTCCCATTCGGAGGTCGTTTGGTGCCCCAACGGTTAACTATAGCGGCACTATAGCCGATCAAACGTCAGACGTTTTCGGTGTTCCGAAAACCGTGCCGGGCTGCCATCTTCCCTCTTTCCTCAGCCCAATCCCCTCCTCCACAGTCACACCAGCCCACCTAGCAACCCCCCTCCGTTTCGGACCGTCGGATCATGATCAGAAGGCTCCGAAATAACCTCAAAATCCCTCCCCTAGCCCCTCCTGCCTATATATGGGCAGCCTCCTCCTTCCTTTTCTGGCAAACCCTAGCCTAGCCCTTCCCCTACCTCCCAGCCGCCACACTCGCAGCAAATTCCGCGCCGCCACCTGAGCCAGTGCCCCCACCAATCCCCGAGCGCCACCTCACCTCCTGCCATCCCCACTTCGCCGTGGCCCGCCAGGCCCACGGGGAGCCCGCCCCGGGCCGATCCGGGCCCGAGCAGCCCCGAGCGCCCCGCGCCCGCTCGCCTCCATCCGCGCCGCCGCCGCGACCACCGCGCCGCCCTCGCTCCACCGCGCCTCCCCACGCCGCCGCACCGACGTGCGCCGCCGACAGGTCGCCAGACTTTGCGCGCCTCGCCTACCCCGCCTCTGCCTCGCCGGCCACGCTGTCACTAGCTCTGCCGCCGTCATGGATGTCGCGCCGCCGCCGAAGCTCTCTGCCGGCCCCCTCGTCCCTCGCCGTCGCAGGGCCTCGCCGGATCCGGCCTCCCCCGCCCTGGATCTGTGCCCTCCCGGCCTCCCTCGCCTCGCCTCGGCCGTCCTGGCCTCCTTCGTCGCATGCCGTCGCCGGCGCCGCCGGGACCACCCTGTCCCGGGATCCCGTCGCTCCCCGATCCAACCGCCTGCACCGCCGCGTCCCCGGATTCGGCCGACCCCCGAACCAAACGGGCATTTGAACCTCGCCATCCCGATCCGTCTCGTCCTGGGACCTCCTGTCCAGTTTCCCCGGGGTGAGATTTTGACAGTCCTGAGTTTTTAGCAGCATAGATGCATTTTGTATTGGCTACATCTTTGTGCATGTTTGTCCTATGATGATGTTCCATATATGTAAATTGCTCTACTCTCTGTGCTCTACATGATGGTGGCATTTGCATGCATATTAGGATCCATCTAATTGTGTTAATCTCTGTTGCAAAAGTGCTACATGATGTTACTGCAGAAGCTGTTAATATTTGTCACTTTGTCATTTTTGTGTGATTTAATACATGCACCATATAAGCAACTTGTTAACATGACTTTGGAGCATTTTCATGTCTTCTTGCTGCTAGTATTTATTTCATGCCATGATATGCCTTGATGTGAGTGCCATGAGCTTGTAAACATGCCGAGTTAATGTTGCTGTTGTGAGTAAAAGTTGTCTGTGATAAAACTTGTCAACTTTGCTTGATGGTTGCCACTAATCTATAGCTCATATTCCTATGATTCCTTCATGTGTTTTGGTCTATGCAATGTGTACTTTGATGCCATGCCCTTGGTTGCTATTTAATATTGCTGTAGCTTGTCTATTTTTTGCTCTCAAGTTGCCATCATGATATAACTGTCAGCCTGTTGACAAAATGTTCCATTTTGTAATAATCATAGTAATTAATCTGTGCATCATATGAACTTTTGCCAATGGAGTGATTTGAAGATTGCCATGTCTACTGTATGCTCATGTAAATTTCATAAATATTAAAATTGCTATGATTGCTGTTATGTGCCTCCCAAGTCAGCATCATAATGTTGTTGACAGCATGCCCAGTTTTCTGTTAGTTCATGATTGTATATTGCCTTGACGATTGCCATGAATCTATTGTTCCTATGATTATGCCCATGTTGTATGTTTTCATCTACATGTTGTATACTTCCATGATGTACCACTTGTCGCCATGTTATTGCACTGTAGCATATTTGTTTCTTGCCTCCAACATGCCATGATATTAACTCTGCTCATGTATATGCCCTGTTTAGCAGAACATTGCATTTTGCATGGATCATATTGACTTAACCTTGATGCCTATGAACCTGAACCTTTAAGATAAATTTGAGTATATCATGTCTATTTCAAGTGCATATCAAGTTTGTGCCCATCACGTGCCTGTAGCTTGCTGTTTTGGTGTTTGCAAAGTGCCATGTTGCTGTTTTGGGCAGGTTGCTATTATAACTTGTGTAGAGTGTATGTGTTGAACCGTTGCTCCGTTTTGATCATGTCCTATATGAAACTTGCTTAGAATTGTGTGTAGCTTCATATTGTCATGTTGCATTCTTGATTTGAGAGTGTGTTGTTGATGTTTCCATGCATTTTGTACCATATGCCATGTTAAACTTGTTTAGCTCATATCTTCTAGACCGTAGCTCCGAATTAAATGATCTACATATGTAACTTGACTAGAAAAATGTGTAGATCATCATGATGCATGTTAAATTGCTGTTTAACAACTTTAACATTGTGTTTAATTCAGATCAGTACTAATTTCGAAATTTGCATATGGGGATTTACCGGAATTGTTGTTTGTGTTTCCGGCCTCATTTAAACTTGCCTAGTTGTATGGATTGCTTATGCTTCATCTCTTGCCATGTTTAACAACATTTAATCTTGTCATGCATCATATTTGGATTGTGCATCATGCCATGTTTATGCTTGTGTGTTTATCATGTTGTTTGCTTCTTTCCGGTTGTGCTTCTTCTCGGTAGTTCCGGTTTCGTTGCGATTGTGAGGATTCGTTCGACTACGTTGGTTCGTCTTCTTCATGGACTCGTTCTTCTTCCGAGGGGGATTTCAGGCAAGATGAGCATGACCTTGGATATCTCTACTATCTTTGCTTGCTAGTTGTCTCATTGCTATCGCTATGTCGCGCTTCCTACCACATACATGTCAGCCTCCCATAAGCCATGATACAGCCTCTAACCACCCTTACCCAGCAAACCGTTGTTTGGCTATGTTACCGCTTTGCTCAGCCCCTTTCTTATAGCGTTGCTAGTCGCAGGTGCTCTCGCAGGTTGTTCCATGTTGGGACATGGATATGTTGGGAATTAATGCATCTATATACTTGGTATTGGGTGGAAGGCTCGGCCTTTTGCCTAGTGTTTTGTTCCACTCAAGCCGCCCTAGTTTCCATAATGCTGGTGTTATGATCCATGTTTAGCGTTCCTAACATGCTCAGGGGAATGGGACCCTCTTGAAAGTTCGCTTTGAATAACCGCTTCCAGCAAGGCCCAACATTGGTTTTAACATTTGCCAACATAATAATACTAAACTAAATAATTAATTGGCATAGGGCGTCATGAACCCGAGGATTCTTTAATTCCACATAATACAGGTGGGCCAGTGCCGATGGTGTTGGTCCAAAACGGGCAGACTACGGGGCCACCACGGGGCAACTCGAGGTTCTGGTTTTACTCGTAGGCTTTCCCATCCGATAGTGTCCTGAGAACGAGATACGCGTGGCTCCTATCGGGGTGTCGACACACCGGGAGGTCTTGCTGGACTTGTGTTACCATTGTCGAAATGTCTTGTGCACCGGGATTCCGAGGATACTTCGGGGTATCTCGAGGTTGAGGTATTTCCACCGCAGCTTGTGTAGGCTTATGATGGGCCAGGTTGAAACACCCTTGTAGGGATAAATCTTACGCGAAGCCGTGCCCGCCGTTATGTGGCGCTTGGATATTTATAACCTCCAGTTGTAGAAAACTTGACACTAAATCCTAATTAAAATACACCAATCGTGTGCGTAACCGTGACCGTCTCTTTTCGAGGAAGTTCGAGAAGAGAACACGGTGGGGTTATGTTTGACTCATAAGTAGGTGTTCAGGATCACTTAGTGATCATTTGTAGTTTGCGACCGTTTTGCGTAGATGCTCTTCTTATTCTTGTACTCGTAAGTTAGCCACCATATAATGCTTAGTGCTTGCTGCAACCTCACCACCTTACCCTTCCATACCCATTTAAGCTTTGATAGTCTTGCTACCCATGGTTATGGGATTGCTGAGTCCTCGTGGCTCACAGATTACTACAACAACAGTTGCAGGTACAGGTAATGCGATGATCTGACGTGAGAGCGATGTTCGCTTGCTTTTGGAGTTCTTCTTCTACTTCTTCTTCTTCGTCGATCTGGGGATAGGTTCCTGGTCGGCAGCCTGGGCTAGCAGTGTGGACGTCGTTCTTCTTTTCGTTTGATTTCATCCGTAGTCGGATGCTGCCCTTCTGTATGATGTTTTTTATGTATTGATGTATTCATGTGATGACTGTATGTATTTGTATGTATCCCCATCTATTATGTATGTGGTACGATGTAATGATATCCACCTTGCAAGCGTCTCCAATATGCGTTTCTACTCTTGGTGGGGCCTCCGAGTTCCTCGAGAATAGGATCGCATATTGGGCGTGGCAAGTTGGAATCAGAGCCCCGACCGACCATAGGAGCCCCCTTGATTGATCGAACCGTTGGCGAGTATAGAAGAAAAACTATTTTGAGTCTAGCTATATATCGGAGAGTAGGACTTCTTTTTATTCCTTATCCCCTTCGTCGCTCTGGTGAGGAATTGTGATGTAGGTGTTTGATTCTACTACTCTTCTCACTCAAATTTGTTTTAGGATCACGTGGGTATTTGGAATCGTTATGATATCGTTGTGATGGGAATTCTGTCTTGGTGCCTCCTGACCGTATGGATTGGACCCGGGGAGTTGAGCTCCAAGGTGTTCTTGTCACATTCGCTATCGTTCCAGTTCCTGAATACCAGAGGACGCCGACATCGAAACGCTTCTATACTTTTTGTGGTGGCAAATAGTGCCGTGACTTTTCCCCAGTACTGGAGGAGATAGCTCGGATGATCCACCGTGACTAGTATCGCTGTGTTTTCGAAGGTCTGAGGTAGACGAATTTGCGAAGTTTCTTGGTCGTGTGTTAAGGGTTGCGGATGCAGTTGCAGCTGATTAGGTTGTTGATTGCTGAGTAGGTTTCTGGACCCGCAACCTGATCGCATAACCAAGAAGTTTCGGGAGTTCTTAGGTGGGAATTCAAGTAGTTACCTAGTATATCTTTCCGACAGATGCATGATATGAGATTGGGGTTCGACATCTAGTGGTCCGCCTGCTCATGGTCGTTTTTACAGTGGGTCTCGTTGTGTCTTAAAGAGCCCTTGTAGCTTTGCTACGGTTCGGGGATGCTTCGTAAGTCCTGTACACTGCCTTGTACGTGATGGTCACTGTAAAATCGAGCCCGTGTGGGCCCCACCACGAAAATTTCGGACGAAATCTCTATCATATGTTTGTTCCGGCTTATTCTACAAGCCAAATCCTTTGTTTTGTCTTGAGTTGTGGTATTCGAGTTGCTTCGAAGTCAAGTGTTGATTCCATACCTTTCCTAAACGGCATTCTCATGTTTTTATGGGAGTGCTAATCCTTTAATCATTCAAGATTTTCATGTCAATTCCTTTTCAACCGGTGTGCTCCTCTTCAAGTTAATTCAATCCGCTCCATCATTTGCGAAACCTGAGGATTTGTTCGTTTCACCCATCCCAAGTTGTCTTTATTTTCCCCACCCTCCCACCCTTTTCTTTGCGTAGTCTAAATTCTCGAATCAAGTATCCATTTTATTCATGAGAAGTCTCTTCATTCTTTTCCTTCAAAGTTCTTCTCCGGTGATTCCGCGTGAAGGTGCTCAGTAGTTTGTTGTTCATCATTCTTCATTTTCATTTTCTTTTCGATGGATTCAATTCAAGCTTTCGGTGTTGATCATATCCCGTTCATCATTTCAAATGCTTTCCCATGCCGGCGCAACTCTTAATCATCCATCTCTCTCTATTCTTACCCGGAGTGCCGTAATTATCTCAGAAGTTCCATGTTTCCATTCGAGATCCATTCGTTCTATCTCGTGGTTGTTACCTCTTCCAAGTCATTTAATTCAACCGGTGCAATCTCTATTTCAAACAATTGTTCCAACGGTGTTTCTTTCAGTGGGCCCTAAACCACAGGTCTTTTCCCAGGATCTTACCTGACTCTTCTAATTTTTCCGGAGCTATTCCCAAAGTCTTTCAAAGTTTGACGTAAAGAATGGATTCCACCAGTCAATTGCCTTCTCCAAGAGCGCTTTCAAATTCTTGTCATCTTTGGCTCAAACTTACTATTCTGCATTGTTCCAGAGTGTCTCAACAATTTTGGTGGTGGTTCTCGTCGTCATTCTCAGCTTTGAAGACTGAAGGAGAGTTCTCTTAAATCCTTTTCCGTTCTCTTCAAGATTCGTAGTTCAAGTTTGATGCTATCCTCTCAAATTGTTCTGATCGTGAGAAATTCTTTTCATACCCATCCGTAGTTTTTCAAGAGTTGTTTTCGTTTTGATTCTCCAAAGGCCATCATTTTAGAAGATTTATTCGTTCTCAGTTTTCAGCTTTTGTTCTCTGATTATCCCAAAAATTGATGTCTCTTCGTTCGTCTCCTAATTCTTCTGGTGCATCGTTCAAGTATTCTCTAATAAGCTCGTGATCTCTTCGTTCTCTTGTACCAAATTCCCTCAAGTATCTTCGTTCATTTTCGAATTCTTCACGGCGATTCGTTCTCTTTTCTTCGTTCATTTTCATTTCTTACGGTGGTTCGCTCAACATTCCTCTTCCGTTGTTATCGTATCAATTCATTTGTTCTTTCCAAAATCCTACCGGTGTTTCCTCGAAGACTTTGTCAAGTTGGCGCTATATCTCTCTTTAATCTTTTCAAGAAGAATAAGTAGTATGCAAATCCATTGCTTTTCATCAATTTATTTGGATGAAGGATAGACATATCATAATTCTTATTCTTGTTTCATGGAGGTGATTTAATTCCTTCTTCCGGAGTTTGTTCTTGATGAATAAATTCTCGGTGCTAGCTGTTCATCTTTCTTTTCCGGAGTTCCAAGTTTTCTCGGTTATCTCATCGCGAAGCTCCATCTAAATCATTGCAAGGCTTCATCTTGTTCTTTTCAACCTTCGTTTCTATCATCCCTTAGTTTATCGGAGTTCTTCATGGTGGTTTGTCAAGGATTTAATTCATTCTAGAAGTGTTCTTCGAGGAGCTCAAGCATTCTACATATTGCATTCCTAAGTGCTAATTCTTTCTACCTTATCTTTTGAGGTGGTATTATGTCCTTCTTGACAATTTGTCTTCGTGTTTCATGTTTCACAGTTGTCAAGAATGAGATATTTTAAACCCATCAACCTCTTCGTTGGAGTTATCTTGGTATAGATTTCACCTAAAGCCTTTCCGAAGGA
This sequence comes from Elymus sibiricus, assembly GCA_039707655.1. NCBI lineage: Eukaryota > Viridiplantae > Streptophyta > Magnoliopsida > Poales > Poaceae > Elymus > Elymus sibiricus. The sequence continues at coordinate 211,104,536 of CM077674.1, forward strand.
TTGTTGCTATTTGTGGTGATTATCCATGATCCAAGCTTGCTCTTTATCCTCTCGGTGGAAAAAGTTTTTCATCTCCATGTTGCTCTCAAGTAATCAATTGTTTCTGTTAGTGGCCGGTTGTCACCTCATAATTTTGAGATGTTTTCCATAAGCCCACAACAAGCTTATTCTTTCGTTGTTGATTTTCCAACAACTTCATTCAATCCTTCTTTATAAGGATGCTTTTCAAATTCAATGGTGAGAGAAGTTGTCATTTTCTTCCTCATTCTTTCTTTCCAACGATTTAGCTTCTATACTTTCGTTCCGGAGGCATTGTGATGTTGCTCTCTTCGACCCGTTATTTCGTTTCGCCAAGATCATGTTCTTTCCTTGCTTATCCATGTTACCGGAGTGTTGTGTCCTCTTTTCAAGTTCTTTTCATCTTATCAAGCTTTGCTTCTCTTTTCTACCGGAGTACTGCCAAAATTCTTTTTGTTCTCATTCCTTATCTATCTCATTTCAACCAGAGTGGTTTCGAATTCTTGCTTGTTCCTCAAGCCATTCTTCAACTCGTTGCAACCTTCGAGGTTTGTTGGTTTCACTCATTTATCCAAGAAGCAACTTTCTTTTACCTCTTCCTCTTCCCCTTCCATTTCCTTCCTAAGATCTCGGGTCGAGATCTTCTGTTAGTGGGGGAGAGTTGTGACGCCCCGAGACTGATGCTCCAGATGTCTTCCATTTATTCGTCGTCGTTGCCATGTCATTCGCTTGCGTGTTGCACATGGCCATGTCATCATGTGCATTTCATCCGCATGTTTTTCAAAATCTTGCATCCGATCGTAGTTGGCGTTCTCCCCGTTCCTTCCGTTGTCCGTTTCGAGTCCCGACACACTCGCACGCGCCCGCGGCACCTCCGAAATATTATTTTATAAGTGGGAGAAAAATGTTCTCGGAATGGGTTGAAAGTTGGCGTGCGGTCTTATTATGTTGTAGGCAGACCGCCTGCCAAATTTCGTCCCATTCGGGGGTCGTTTGGTGCCCCAACGGTTAACTATAGCGGCACTATAGTCGGTCAAACGTCGGACGTTTTCGGTGTTCCGAAAACCGTGCTGGGCTGCATCTTCCCTCTCTCCTCAGCCCAATCCCCTCCTCCACAGTCACACCAGCCCACCTAGCAACCCCCTCCGTTTCGGACCGTCGGATCGTGATCGGAAGGCTCCGAAACAGCCTCAAAATCCCTCCCCTAGCTTCTCCTGCCTATATATGGGCAGCCTCCTCCTTCCTTTTGTGGCAAACCCTAGCCTAGCCCTTCCCCTACCTCCCAGCCGCCACCCTCGCAGCAAATTCCGCGCCGCCACCTGAGCCAGCGCCCCAGCCAATCCCCGAGCGCCACCTCACCTCCTACCATCCCCACTTCGCCGTGGCCCGCCAGGCCCACGGGGAGCCCGCCCCGGGCCGATCCGGGCCCGAGCAGCCCCGAGCGCCCCGCGCCCGCTCGCCTCCAACTGCGCCGCCGCCGCGACCACCGCGCCGCCTTCGCTCCACCGCGCCGCCCCACGCCGCCGCACCGACGCGCGCCGCCGACAGGTCGCCGGACTCCGCACGCCTCGCCTACCCCACCTCTGCCTCGCCGCCGCCCTGCCTCTGCCTCACCGGCCACGCTGTCACTAGCTCCGCCGCCGTCATGGATGCCGTGCCGCCGCCCAAGCTCTCTGCCGGCCTCCTCGTCCCTCGCCGTCGCAGGGCCTCGCCGGATCCGGCCTCCCCCGCCCTGGATCTGTGCCCTCCCGTCCTTCCTCGTCTCGCCTCGGCCGTCCCGGCCTCCTCCGCCGCACGCCATCGCCGGCGCCGCCGGGACCGCCCCGTCCCGGGATCCCGTCGCTCCCCGATCCAACCGCCTGCACCGTCGCGTCCCCGGATTCGGCCGACCCCCGAACCAAACGGGCATTTGCACCGCGCCATCCCGATCCGTCTCGTCCCGGGACCTCCCCGTCCAGTTTTCCCAGGGTGAGATTTTGACAGTCCCGAGTTTTTAACAGCATATATGCATTTTGTATTGGCTACATCTTTGTGCATGTTTGTCCTATGATGATGTTCCATATATGTAAATTGCTCTACTCTCTGTGCTCTACATGATGGTGGCATTTGCATGCATATTAGGATCCATCTAATTGTGTTAATCTCTGTTGCATAAGTGCTACATGATGTTACTGCAGAAGCTGTTAATATTTGTCACATTGTCATTTTTGTGTGATTTAATACATGCACCATATAAGCAACTTGTCAACATGACTTTGGAGCATTTTCATGTCTTCTTGCTACTAGTATTTATTTCATGCCATGATATGCCTTGATGTGAGTTCCATGAGCTTGTAATCATGCCTAGTTAATGTTGCTGTTCTGAGTAAAAGCTGTCTGTGATAAAACTTGCCAATTTTGCTTGATGGTTGCCACTAATCTATAGCTCATATGCATATGATTCCTTCATGTGTTTTGGTCTATGCAATGTGTACTTTGATGCCATGCCCTTGGTTGCTATGTAATCTTGCTATAGCTTGTCTATTTGTTGCTCTCAAGTTGCCATCATGATATAACTGTCAGCCTGTTGACAGAATGCTCCATTTTGTAATAATCATAGTAATTAATCTGTGCATCCTATGAACTTTTGCCAATAGAGTGATTTGAAGATTGCCATGTCTACTGTATGCTCATGTCAATTTCATAAATATTAAAATTGCTATGCTTGCTGTTATGTGCCTCCCAAGTCAGCATCATAATTTTGTTGACAGCATGCCCCGTTTTCTGTTAGTTCATGATTGCATATTGCCTTGATGATTGCCATGAATCTATTGTTCCTATGATTATGCCCATGTTGTATGTTTTCATCTACATGTTGTATACTTCCATGATGTACCATTTGTCGCCATATTATTACACTGTAGCATATTTGTTTCTTGCCTCCAACATGCCTTCATATTAACTCTGCTCATGTATATGCCCTGTTTAGCAGAACATTGCATTTTGCATGGATCATATTGACTTAACCTCGATGCCTATGAACCTGAACCTTTAAGATAAATTGGAGTATATCATGTATATTTCAAGTGCATATCAAGTTTGTGCTCATCACGTGCCTGTAGCTTGCTGTTTTGGTGTTTGCAAAGTGCCATGTTGCTGTTTTGGGCAGGTTGCTATTATAATTTGTGTAGAGTGTATGTGTTGAACCGTTGCTCCGTTTTGATCATGTCCTATATGAAACTTGCTTAGAATTGTGTGTAGCTTCATATTTTCATGTTGAATTCTTGATTTGAGAGTGTGTTGTTGATGTTTCCATTCATTTTGTACCATATACCATGTTAAACTTGTTTAGCTCATATCTTCTAGACCGTAGCTCCGAATTAAATGATCTACATATGTAACTTGACTAGAAAAACGTGTAGATCATCATGATGCATGTTAACTTGCTGTTTAACAACTTTAACATTGTGTTTAATTCAGATCAGTACTAATTTCGAAATTTGCTTATGGGGATTTTCCGGAATTGTTGTTTGTGTTTCCGGCCTCATTTAAACTTGCCTAGTTGTATGGATTGCTTATGCTTCATCTCTTGCCATGTTTAACAACATTTAATCTTGTCATGCATCATATTTGGATTGTACATCATGCCATATTTATGCTTGTGTGTTTACCATGTTGTTTGCTTCTTTCCGGTTGTGCTTCTTCTCGGTAGTTCCGGTTTCGTTGCGATTGTGAGGATTCGTTCGACTACGTTGGTTCATCTTCTTCATGGAATCGTTCTTCTTCCGAGCGGGATTTCAGGCAAGATGATCATGACCTTGGATATCTCTACAATCTTTGCTTGCTAGTTGTCTCGTTGCTATCGCTATGTCGCGCTTCCTACCGCATACATGTCAGCCTCCCATATGCCATGATACAGCCTCTAACCACCCTTACCCAGCAAACCGTTGTTTGGCTATGTTACCGGTTTGCTCAGCCCCTTTCTTATAGCGTTGCTAGTTGCAGGTGCTCTTGCAGGTTGTTCCATGTTGGGACATGGATATGTTGGGATATCACAATATCTCTTATTTAATTAATGCATCTATATACTTGGTATTGGGTGGAAGGCTCGGCCTTTTGCCTAGTGTTTTGTTCCACTCAAGCCGCCCTAGTTTCCGTAATGCTGGTGTTATGATCCATGTTTAGCGTTCCAAACATGCTCAGGGGAATGGGACCCTCTTGACAGTTCGCTTTGAATAACCGCTTCCAGCAAGGCCCAACATTGGTTTTATTATTTGTCAACATAATAATACTTAACTAAATAATTAATTGGCATAGGGTGTCATGAACCCGAGGATTCTTTAATTCCACATAATATAGGTGGGCCAGTGCCGATGGTGTTGGTCCAAAATGGGCAGACTGCGGGGCCACCACGGGGCAACTCGAGGTTCTGGTTTTACTCGTAGGCTTTCCCATCCGGTAGTGTCCAGAGAACGAGATACGCGCGGCTCCTATCGGGGTGTCGACAAACCTAGAGGTCTTGCTGGACTTGTGTTACCATTGTCGAAATGTCTTGTGCACCGGGATTCCGAGGATACTTCGGGCTATCTCGAGGTTGAGGTATTTCCACCGCAGCTTGTGTAGGCTTATGATGGGCCAGGTTGGAACACGCCTGCAGGGTTAAATCTTATGCGAAGCCATGCCCGCGGTTATGTGGCGCTTGGATATTTATAACCTCCGGTTGTAGAAAACTTGACACTAAATCCTAATTAAAATACACCAACCGTGTGCGTAACCGTGACCGTCTCTTTTCGAGGAAGTTCGAGAAGAGAACACGGTGGGGTTATGTTTGACTCGTAAGTAGGTGTTCAGGATCACTTAGTGATCATTTGTAGTTTGCGACCATTTTGCGTAGATGCTCTTCTTATTCTTGTACTCGTAAGTTAGCCACCATATAATGCTTAGTGCTTGCTGCAACCTCACCACCTTACCCTTCCATACCCATTTAAGCTTTGATAGTCTTGCTACCCATGGTTATGGGATTGCTGAGTCCTCGTGGCTCACAGATTACTACAACAATAGTTGCAGGTACAGGTAATGCGATGATCTGACGTGAGAGCGATGTTCGCTTGCTTTTGGAGTTCTTCTTCTGCTTCTTCTTCTTCGTCGATCTGGGGATAGGTTCCTGGTCGGCAGCCTGGGCTAGCAGTGTGGACGTCGTTCTTCTTTTCGTTTGATTTCATCCGTAGTCGGATGCTGCCCTTCTGTATGATGTTTTTTATGTATTGATGTATTCATGTGATGACTGTATGTATTTGTATGTATCCCCATCTATTATGTATGTGGTACGATGTAATGATATCCACCTTGCAAGCGTCTCCAATATGCGTTTCTACTCTTGGTGGGGCCTCCGAGTTCCTCGAGAATAGGATCGCATATTGGGCGTGGCAAGTTGGAATCAGAGCCCCGACCGACCATAGGAGCCCCCTTGATTGATCGAACCGTTGGCGAGTATAGAAGAAAAACTATTTTGAGTCTAGCTATATATCGGAGAGTAGGACTTCTTTTTATTCCTTATCCCCTTCGTCGCTCTGGTGAGGAATTGTGATGTAGGTGTTTGATTCTACTACTCTTCTCACTCAAATTTGTTTTAGGATCACGTGGGTATTTGGAATCGTTATGATATCGTTGTGATGGGAATTCTGTCTTGGTGCCTCCTGACCGTATGGATTGGACCCGGGGAGTTGAGCTCCAAGGTGTTCTTGTCACATTCGCTATCGTTCCAGTTCCTGAATACCAGAGGACGCCGACATCGAAACGCTTCTATACTTTTTGTGGTGGCAAATAGTGCCGTGACTTTTCCCCAGTACTGGAGGAGATAGCTCGGATGATCCACCGTGACTAGTATCGCTGTGTTTTCGAAGGTCTGAGGTAGACGAATTTGCGAAGTTTCTTGGTCGTGTGTTAAGGGTTGCGGATGCAGTTGCAGCTGATTAGGTTGTTGATTGCTGAGTAGGTTTCTGGACCCGCAACCTGATCGCATAACCAAGAAGTTTCGGGAGTTCTTAGGTGGGAATTCAAGTAGTTACCTAGTATATCTTTCCGACAGATGCATGATATGAGATTGGGGTTCGACATCTAGTGGTCCGCCTGCTCATGGTCGTTTTTACAGTGGGTCTCGTTGTGTCTTAAAGAGCCCTTGTAGCTTTGCTACGGTTCGGGGATGCTTCGTAAGTCCTGTACACTGCCTTGTACGTGATGGTCACTGTAAAATCGAGCCCGTGTGGGCCCCACCACGAAAATTTCGGACGAAATCTCTATCATATGTTTGTTCCGGCTTATTCTACAAGCCAAATCCTTTGTTTTGTCTTGAGTTGTGGTATTCGAGTTGCTTCGAAGTCAAGTGTTGATTCCATACCTTTCCTAAACGGCATTCTCATGTTTTTATGGGAGTGCTAATCCTTTAATCATTCAAGATTTTCATGTCAATTCCTTTTCAACCGGTGTGCTCCTCTTCAAGTTAATTCAATCCGCTCCATCATTTGCGAAACCTGAGGATTTGTTCGTTTCACCCATCCCAAGTTGTCTTTATTTTCCCCACCCTCCCACCCTTTTCTTTGCGTAGTCTAAATTCTCGAATCAAGTATCCATTTTATTCATGAGAAGTCTCTTCATTCTTTTCCTTCAAAGTTCTTCTCCGGTGATTCCGCGTGAAGGTGCTCAGTAGTTTGTTGTTCATCATTCTTCATTTTCATTTTCTTTTCGATGGATTCAATTCAAGCTTTCGGTGTTGATCATATCCCGTTCATCATTTCAAATGCTTTCCCATGCCGGCGCAACTCTTAATCATCCATCTCTCTCTATTCTTACCCGGAGTGCCGTAATTATCTCAGAAGTTCCATGTTTCCATTCGAGATCCATTCGTTCTATCTCGTGGTTGTTACCTCTTCCAAGTCATTTAATTCAACCGGTGCAATCTCTATTTCAAACAATTGTTCCAACGGTGTTTCTTTCAGTGGGCCCTAAACCACAGGTCTTTTCCCAGGATCTTACCTGACTCTTCTAATTTTTCCGGAGCTATTCCCAAAGTCTTTCAAAGTTTGACGTAAAGAATGGATTCCACCAGTCAATTGCCTTCTCCAAGAGCGCTTTCAAATTCTTGTCATCTTTGGCTCAAACTTACTATTCTGCATTGTTCCAGAGTGTCTCAACAATTTTGGTGGTGGTTCTCGTCGTCATTCTCAGCTTTGAAGACTGAAGGAGAGTTCTCTTAAATCCTTTTCCGTTCTCTTCAAGATTCGTAGTTCAAGTTTGATGCTATCCTCTCAAATTGTTCTGATCGTGAGAAATTCTTTTCATACCCATCCGTAGTTTTTCAAGAGTTGTTTTCGTTTTGATTCTCCAAAGGCCATCATTTTAGAAGATTTATTCGTTCTCAGTTTTCAGCTTTTGTTCTCTGATTATCCCAAAAATTGATGTCTCTTCGTTCGTCTCCTAATTCTTCTGGTGCATCGTTCAAGTATTCTCTAATAAGCTCGTGATCTCTTCGTTCTCTTGTACCAAATTCCCTCAAGTATCTTCGTTCATTTTCGAATTCTTCACGGCGATTCGTTCTCTTTTCTTCGTTCATTTTCATTTCTTACGGTGGTTCGCTCAACATTCCTCTTCCGTTGTTATCGTATCAATTCATTTGTTCTTTCCAAAATCCTACCGGTGTTTCCTCGAAGACTTTGTCAAGTTGGCGCTATATCTCTCTTTAATCTTTTCAAGAAGAATAAGTAGTATGCAAATCCATTGCTTTTCATCAATTTATTTGGATGAAGGATAGACATATCATAATTCTTATTCTTGTTTCATGGAGGTGATTTAATTCCTTCTTCCGGAGTTTGTTCTTGATGAATAAATTCTCGGTGCTAGCTGTTCATCTTTCTTTTCCGGAGTTCCAAGTTTTCTCGGTTATCTCATCGCGAAGCTCCATCTAAATCATTGCAAGGCTTCATCTTGTTCTTTTCAACCTTCGTTTCTATCATCCCTTAGTTTATCGGAGTTCTTCATGGTGGTTTGTCAAGGATTTAATTCATTCTAGAAGTGTTCTTCGAGGAGCTCAAGCATTCTACATATTGCATTCCTAAGTGCTAATTCTTTCTACCTTATCTTTTGAGGTGGTATTATGTCCTTCTTGACAATTTGTCTTCGTGTTTCATGTTTCACAGTTGTCAAGAATGAGATATTTTAAACCCATCAACCTCTTCGTTGGAGTTATCTTGGTATAGATTTCACCTAAAGCCTTTCCGAAGGATTGTTGCTATTTGTGGTGATTATCCATGATCCAAGCTTGCTCTTTATCCTCTCGGTGGAAAAAGTTTTTCATCTCCATGTTGCTCTCAAGTAATCAATTGTTTCTGTTAGTGGCCGGTTGTCACCTCATAATTTTGAGATGTTTTCCATAAGCCCACAACAAGCTTATTCTTTCGTTGTTGATTTTCCAACAACTTCATTCAATCCTTCTTTATAAGGATGCTTTTCAAATTCAATGGTGAGAGAAGTTGTCATTTTCTTCCTCATTCTTTCTTTCCAACGATTTAGCTTCTATACTTTCGTTCCGGAGGCATTGTGATGTTGCTCTCTTCGACCCGTTATTTCGTTTCGCCAAGATCATGTTCTTTCCTTGCTTATCCATGTTACCGGAGTGTTGTGTCCTCTTTTCAAGTTCTTTTCATCTTATCAAGCTTTGCTTCTCTTTTCTACCGGAGTACTGCCAAAATTCTTTTTGTTCTCATTCCTTATCTATCTCATTTCAACCAGAGTGGTTTCGAATTCTTGCTTGTTCCTCAAGCCATTCTTCAACTCGTTGCAACCTTCGAGGTTTGTTGGTTTCACTCATTTATCCAAGAAGCAACTTTCTTTTACCTCTTCCTCTTCCCCTTCCATTTCCTTCCTAAGATCTCGGGTCGAGATCTTCTGTTAGTGGGGGAGAGTTGTGACGCCCCGAGACCGATGCTCCAGATGTCTTCCATTTATTCGTCGTCGTTGCCATGTCATTCGCTTGCGTGTTGCACATGGCCATGTCATCATGTGCATTTCATCCGCATGTTTTTCAAAATCTTGCATCCGTTCGTAGTTGGCGTTCTCCCCGTTCCTTCCGTTGTCCGTTTCGAGTCCCGACACACTCGCACGCGCCCGCGGCACCTCTGAAATATTATTTTATAAGTGGGAGAAAAATGTTCTCGGAATGGGTTGAAAGTTGCCGTGCGGTCTTATTATGTTGTAGGCAGACCGCCTGCCAAATTTCGTCCCATTCGGGGGTCGTTTGGTGCCCCAACGGTTAACTATAGCGGCACTATAGTCGGTCAAACGTCGGACGTTTTCGGTGTTCCGAAAACCGTGCTGGGCTGCATCTTCCCTCTCTCCTCAGCCCAATCCCCTCCTCCACAGTCACACCAGCCCACCTAGCAACCACCCTCCATTTTGGACCGTCGGATCGTGATCGGAAGGCTCCGAAACAGCCTCAAAATCCCTCCCCTAGCTTCTCCTGCCTATATATGGGCAGCCTCCTCCTTCCTTTTGTGGCAAACCCTAGCCTAGCCCTTCCCCTACCTCCCAGCCGCCACCCTCGCAGCAAATTCCGCGCCGCCACCTGAGCCAGCGCCCCAGCCAATCCCCGAGCGCCACCTCACCTCCTACCATCCCCACTTCGCCGTGGCCAGCCAGGCCCACGGGGAGCCCGCCCCGGGCCGATCCGGGCCCGAGCAGCCCCGAGCGCCCCGCGCCCGCTCGCCTCCATCTGCGCCGCCGCCGCGACCACCGCGCCGCCTTCGCTCCACCGCGCCGCCCCACGCCGCCGCACCGACACGCGCTGCCGACAGGTCGCCGGACTCCGCGCGCCTCGCCTACCCCACCTCTACCTCGCCGCCGCCCTGCCTCTGCCTCACCGGCCACGATGTCACTAGCTCCGCCGCCGTCATGGATGCCGCGCCGCCGCCCAAGCTCTCTGCCGGCCTCCTCGTCCCTCGCCGTCGCAGGGCCTCGCCGGATCCGGCCTCCCCCGCCCTGGATCTGTGCCCTCCCGTCCTTCCTCGTCTCGCCTCGGCCATCCCGGCCTCCTCCGCCGCACGCCATCGCCGGCGCCGCCGGGACCGCCCCGTCCCGGGATCCCGTCGCTCCCCGATCCAACCGCCTGCATCGCCGCGTCCCCGGATTCGGCCGACCCCCGAACCAAACGGGCATTTGCACCGCGCCATCCCGATCCGTCTCATCCCGGGACCTCCCCGTCCAGTTTTCCCAGGGTGAGATTTTGACAGTCCCGAGTTTTTAACAGCATATATGCATTTTGTATTGGCTACATCTTTGTGCATGTTTGTCCTATGATGATGTTCCATATATGTAAATTGCTCTACTCTCTGTGCTCTACATGATGGTGGCATTTGCATGCATATTAGGATCCATCTAATTGTGTTAATCTCTGTTGCATAAGTGCTACATGATGTTACTGCAGAAGCTGTTAATATTTGTCACATTGTCATTTTTGTGTGATTTAATACATGCACCATATAAGCAACTTGTCAACATGACTTTGGAGCATTTTCATGTCTTCTTGCTACTAGTATTTATTTCATGCCATGATATGCCTTGATGTGAGTTCCATGAGCTTGTAAACATGCCTAGTTAATGTTGCTGTTCTGAGTAAAAGCTGTCTGTGATAAAACTTGCCAATTTTGCTTGATGGTTGCCACTAATCTATAGCTCATATGCATATGATTCCTTCATGTGTTTTGGTCTATGCAATGTGTACTTTGATGCCATGCCCTTGGTTGCTATGTAATCTTGCTGTAGCTTGTCTATTTGTTGCTCTCAAGTTGCCATCATGATATAACTGTCAGCCTGTTGACAGAATGCTCCATTTTGTAATAATCATAGTAATTAATCTGTGCATCCTATGAACTTTTGCCAATAGAGTGATTTGAAGATTGCCATGTCTACTGTATGCTCATGTCAATTTCATAAATACTAAAATTGCTATGCTTGCTGTTATGTGCCTCCCAAGTCAGCATCATAATTTTGTTGACAGCATGCCCCGTTTTCTGTTAGTTCATGATTGCATATTGCCTTGATGATTGCCATGAATCTATTGTTCCTATGATTATGCCCATGTTGTATGTTTTCATCTACATGTTGTATACTTCCATGATGTACCATTTGTCGCCATATTATTACACTGTAGCATATTTGTTTCTTGCCTCCAACATGCCATCATATTAACTCTGCTCATGTATATGCCCTGTTTAGCAGAACATTGCATTTTGCATGGATCATATTGACTTAACCTCGATGCCTATGAACCTGAACCTTTAAGATAAATTGGAGTATATCATGTCTATTTCAAGTGCATATCAAGTTTGTGCTCATCACGTGCCTGTAGCTTGCTGTTTTGGTGTTTGCAAAGTGCCATGTTGCTGTTTTGGGCAGGTTGCTATTATAATTTGTGTAGAGTGTATGTGTTGAACCGTTGCTCCGTTTTGATCATGTCCTATATGAAACTTGCTTAGAATTGTGTGTAGCTTCATATTTTCATGTTGCATTCTTGATTTGAGAGTGTGTTGTTGATGTTTCCATTCATTTTGTACCATATGCCATGTTAAACTTGTTTAGCTCATATCTTCTAGACCGTAGCTCCGAATTAAATGATCTACATATGTAACTTGACTAGAAAAACGTGTAGATCATCATGATGCATGTTAACTTGATGTTTAGCAACTTTAACATTGTGTTTAATTCAGATCAGTACTAATTTCGAAATTTGCATATGGGGATTTTCCGGAATTGTTGTTTGTGTTTCCGGCCTCATTTAAACTTGCCTAGTTGTATGGATTGCTTATGCTTCATCTCTTGCCATGTTTAACAACATTTAATCTTGTCATGCATCATATTTGGATTGTGCATCATGCCATATTTATGCTTGTGTGTCTACCATGTTTGCTTCTTTCCGGTTGTGCTTCTTCTCGGTAGTTCCGGTTTCGTTGCGATTGTGAGGATTCGTTCGACTACGTTGGTTCATCTTCTTCATGGAATCGTTCTTCTTCCGAGCGGGATTTCAGGCAAGATGATCATGACCTTGGATATCTCTACAATCTTTGCTTGCTAGTTGTCTCGTTGCTATCGCTATGTCGCGCTTCCTACCGCATACATGTCAGCCTCCCATATGCCATGATACAGCCTCTAACCACCCTTACCCAGCAAACCGTTGTTTGGCTATGTTACCGGTTTGCTCAGCCCCTTTCTTATAGCGTTGCTAGTTGCAGGTGCTCTTGCAGGTTGTTCCATGTTGGGACATGGATATGTTGGGATATCACAATATCTCTTATTTAATTAATGCATCTATATACTTGGTATTGGGTGGAAGGCTCGGCCTTTTGCCTAGTGTTTTGTTCCACTCAAGCCGCCCTAGTTTCCGTAATGCTGGTGTTATGATCCATGTTTAGCGTTCCAAACATGCTCAGGGGAATGGGACCCTCTTGACAGTTCGCTTTGAATAACCGCTTCCAGCAAGGCCCAACATTGGTTTTATCATTTGTCAACATAATAATACTGAACTAAATAATTAATTGGCATAGGGTGTCATGAACCCGAGGATTCTTTAATTCCACATAATACAGGTGGGCCAGTGCCGATGGTGTTGGTCCAAAATGGGCAGACTGCGGGGCCACCACGGGGCAACTCGAGGTTCTGGTTTTACTCGTAGGCTTTCCCATCCGGTAGTGTCCTGAGAACGAGATACGCGCGGCTCCTATCGGGGTGTCGACAAACCTAGAGGTCTTGCTGGACTTGTATTACCATTGTCGAAATGTCTTGTGCACCGGGATTCCGAGGATACTTCGGGCTATCTCGAGGTTGAGGTATTTCCACCGCAGCTTGTGTAGGCTTATGATGGGCCAGGTTGGAACACGCCTGCAGGGTTAAATCTTATGCGAAGCCGTGCCCGCGGTTATGTGGCGCTTGGATATTTATAACCTCCGGTTGTAGAAAACTTGACACTAAATCCTAATTAAAATACACCAACCGTGTGCGTAACCGTGACCGTCTCTTTTCGAGGAAGTTCGAGAAGAGAACACGGTGGGGTTATGTTTGACTCGTAAGTAGGTGTTCAGGATCACTTAGTGATCATTTGTAGTTTGCGACCATTTTGCGTAGATGCTCTTCTTATTCTTGTACTCGTAAGTTAGCCACCATATAATGCTTAGTGCTTGCTGCAACCTCACCACCTTACCCTTCCATACCCATTTAAGCTTTGATAGTCTTGCTACCCATGGTTATGGGATTGCTGAGTCCTCGTGGCTCACAGATTACTACAACAACAGTTGCAGGTACAGGTAATGCGATGATCTGACGTGAGAGCGATGTTCGCTTGCTTTTGGAGTTCTTCTTCTGCTTCTTCTTCTTCGTCGATCTGGGGATAGGTTCCTGGTCGGCAGCCTGGGCTAGTAGGGTGGACGTCGTTCTTCTTTTCGTTTGATTTCATCCGTAGTCGGATGCTGCCCTTCTGTATGATGTTTTTTATGTATTGATGTATTCATGTGATGACTGTATGTATTTGTATGTATCCCCATCTATTATGTATGTGGTAGGATGTAATGATATCCACCTTGCAAGCGTCTCCAATATGCGTTTCTACTCTTGGTGGGGCCTCCAAGTTCCTCGAGAATAGGATCGCATATTGGGCGTGACACATGTGGAGAGGTAGTCCCGGCAAGGTTTCTGCGCCGCTCGCCCAGCTACCTTGTATTATTCTGACACACCTCTTGGACGGGTGTCATTAAAGGCAAATCCTGTCCCAGCGAGCTGACACGTGTCCGACAAGCCTCACCAACCAGCCTGCGCGGTCGACACCTCATCCATTAGCGAACATCTGTGCGGTGAGGTGGAGCGCTGGAGGACTGGTAGAAGCTTGCCGGTACGGAGCTTGCCGGGTCTTCACCTTGCCGGTTTAGTCTTGCCGGTAAGGAATGTCTTCATCTTCGGTACTAGTTGAGTGCTTGTTGGTGCTGTGTCTTGTGCTTCTCTCCAGTTGCCTCCGCAACTGGATCCTGAATCTTGGTCTTGGCGGTTCCCGGCAAGGCTTGGCCGACAAGGAGTCTGCTACTGTCTGTGCATAAGTCAGGGTATAAAATACCCATGTTTTATACACCGACACATCTCATCAAGCAAATCATTTTGTGACTTAGCTATTTGTTCTAAATGAGTCTGAACCATAGAAGCATGTTTACTCAAGAACTTAACATCATTAGCAGTTCTAAACATCAAATCACTCAAACGTTCAATCATGATGGCATTCCATTTTAGTTGATTGCTAACATATAAATTGAAGGGTTCTTGCTTAATGATGTAATTGTCAAATTCATACAAACATTGGCTAGCAGACTTATTATAGGGAATATCACTTTCATCGAATCTAGTGAGAGAATTTACCTCTACTACCTGTGTCGGGGTGTTGAGACCATGTATTTCTTCAATAGGTGGTAAATTCTCAATATCTTCAGCTTTAATACCTTTTTCCTTCATAGATTTCTTAGCTTCTTGCATATCTTCTGGACCGAGGAATAGAATACCTCTTTTCTTCGGAGTTGGCTTAGGTGGTGGTCCAGGTAGTGTCCAATCATCGGCATTTCTCAATATATTATTCAATAGTTCTTCAGCCTGCCCAACAGTGCGTTCCCTGAAAACACAACCAGCACAACTATCTAGGTAGTCCCTAGAAGCATCGGTCAGTCCATTATAAAAGATATCACGTATTTCATTTTTCTTAAGAGGATGATCCGGCAAAGCATTCAGTAGTTGGAGAAGCCTCCCCCAAGCTTGAGGGAGATTCTCTTCTTCAATTTGCACAAAGTTAGATATTTCCTGTAAGGCAGCTTGTTTCTTATGAGTAGGAAAATATTTTTCAGAGAAGTAATATATCATATCCTGGGGACTACGCACACAACCAGGAGCAAGAGTATTAGACCATTTCTTAGCATTGCCCTTTAATGAGAATGGAAACAACTTAAGAATATAGTAGTAACGAATTTTTTCCTCATGAGCAAATAGGGTGGCAATATCATTCAACTTAGTAAGGTGTGCCACAACAGTTTCAGTTTCATAACCATGAAAAGGATCAGATTCAACCAAAGTAATTAACTCAGGATCGACAGAGAATTCATAATCCTTATCGGTAACAAATATGGGAGAGGTAGCAAACTTAGGATCATATTTCATTCTCTCCCTCATAGATTTTTCTTTCAACTTAGCAAGCAATTTTCTAACCTCATCTCTATCATTACAAGCAAGAATTGCCCTAGCTATCTCCCTATCAAAAACATAACCATCAGATGTCTCAGGCATTTCAACTCTAGTAGGAGAGCTAGGCATAATAGGTGAATCATAATTTTCAAGAGTTTTAACATTTTCAATTCCTTTAGCTTTAGCAATTTGTTCATCAAGAAATTCACCAAGTGGCACAGTATTATCAAGCATAGTACTAGCATCATCAATAGTTTCATTCATAGCAGAAGTAATATCATCAATAACTTGCGACATATCAGAATGAATAGCAGGTGGTGGAGTCGCAAGCCTACTCAAAATAGAAGGTGAATCAAGTGCAGAGTGTGATGGCAGTTCCTTACCTCCTCTAGTCATAGAGGGGACGATCTTAGTCTTAGCGTCTTTTAGATTCTTCATAGTGATCAACAGATATAAATCCCAAGTGACTCAATAGATAGAGCTATGCTCCCCGGCAACGGCGCCAGAAAAAGGTCTTGATAAGCCACAAGTATAGGGGATCTCAACAGTTTTCGCGGGTAGTATTTCACCCAAATTTATTGATTCGACACATGGGGAGCCAAAGAATATTTGTGAGTATTAGCAGTTGAGTTGTCAATTCAACCACACCTGGAGAACTAAATATCTGCAGCAAAGTGTTTAGTAGCACAGTAGTATGATAGTTTCAATAGCAATAGTAACTGTAGCAATAGTAACAGAAGCAGTTTTGTTGTGATTGTAACAACAGCAGCAACGAAAGTAACTTAGCAAAGATCAATATGTGAAAAGCGTAGGCATTGGATCAGTGATGGATAATTATGTTGGATGACATTCATCATGTAAGAGTCACAACCTAGGGCAATACACAATAGCTCCAATTCATCAATGTAATGTAGGCATGTATTCCGTATATAGTCATACGTGCTTATAATAAGAACTTGCATGACATATTTTGTACTACCCTCCCGTGGCAGCGGGGTCCATAAGGAAATCTAAGGGATATTAAGGTCTCTTTTTAATAGAGAACCGGAACAAAGCATTAACACATAGTGAATACATGAACTCCTCAAACTACGGTAATCACCGGAAAGAATCCCAATTATTGTCACCTTGAGGTATGCGGATCATAACACGTAATAGGTGCATATAACTTGCAAGATAGGATCAAGAACTCAAATATATTAATGAAAACATAGAGGTTCAGATCTGAAATCATGGCACTCGGGCCCTAGTGACAAGCATTAAGCATAGCAAAGTCATAGAAACATCAATCTCAGAACATAGTGGATACTAGGGATCAAAGCCCTAACAAATTGACTCGATTACATGGTAAATCTCATCCAACCCATCACCGTCCAGCAAGCCTACGAAGAAATTACTCACACACGGCGGTGAGCATCATGAAATTGGTGATGGAGGATGGTTGATGATGACGACAGCATCGAATCCCCCTCTCCGGAGCCCTGAACGGACTCCAGATCAGCCCTCCCGATGAAGAACAGGAGGTGGCGGCGGCTCCGTATCGTAAAACATGATGATTCTTTCTCTCTGATTTTTTTCTAGACGAATAGGTACTTATAGCATTGGAATTAGGGTAAACAGAGCTGCAAGGGCCCCACAAGCCTGCGAGGGTGCGCCCTGGGGGGGGGGTAGGTGCGCCCCCTGAGCTTGTGGCTCCTGGGTGGCCCCCCTCCAGTAGATATTTTTGCCGGTATTTTTTATATATTCTGAAATAATTCTCCGTAAATTTTCATGTCCATCTGAGAACTTTTATTTCAGCACAAACATAACACCATGGCAATTCTGCTGAAAACAGCGTCAGTCCGGGTTAGCTCCATTCAAATCATGCAAATTAGAGTCCAAAACCAAAGCAAAAGTGTTTGGAAAAGTAGATACGTTTGGGACGTATCACCCTCCGTGATCAATTCCCTCTCCGGCAGGGTGCCGGAAAAGGCCTCCAGATCGAATCATGGAAGAATAGAAGCTTGCGGCAGCAGAAAAGTTATTCGAGGTGGTTCTCTATTGGTTTCCCAATATTTGAGAATTTATAGAAGTGGAATTAGGTCAAAAGGAGCCACGAGGGGCCCACAAGGTAACAGGGCGCGACCACCCCCTTGGGCGCGCCCTGTTGCCTTGTCACCTCCTCGTGAGTCTTCTGGTCTTCCCCCGAAGCTTCTAGGGTCTCTTTTGTCCAGAAAAAAATCGTCAACAAGTTTCGTTGCGTTTGGACTCCATTTGGTGCTGATTTTCTGAAAAACTAAAAAACAAGCAGAAAACAACACTAGGTACTGGGCACTAGGTTAATAGGTTAGTACCCAAAAATGATATATAATTGCATATAATTTCATATAAAACATCCAAGATTGATACTATAATAGCATGGAACAATAAAAAATTATAGATACGTTGGAGACGTATCAAAGATCCACCTCAACCTCCTTCTGCACCACCTCAAGAGACCGACAACGTTAACAACAATGAAGAAGATGATGATTATGTGGAAGCTCCACCACAACCCAAGCAAAAGCTACCTTGAGTTAGAGCAAGAATCGACAAGATTCATCCCGTTGAACAAATCCTTGGCGACATAAAATCCGGGAGAATCACTCGCTCTAAAACTCGCTTAGCTAATTTTTGTGAGCATTACTCATTCATCTCTAGCATTGAGACTATGAAGGTAGATGAATCCCTCGAAGACCCGGATTGGGTAAATGCTATGCATGAAGGACTACACAACTTTGAGGGGAACCAAGTATGGATATTAGTTGAGAAGCCCAAAGATGAGCAAAACATCATCGGAACCAAATGGGTGTTTTGAAACAAGCAAGATGAGGATGGACAAGTGATACGTCTCCATCGTATCTATAATTTTTGATTGTTTCATGCCAATAGTTTACAACTTTTACATACTTTTAGCAACAATTTATATGATTTTCTTGGACTAACATATTGATCCAGTGCCTAGTGCAAGTTCCTGTTTGTTGCATGTTTTTTGTTTCGCAAAAAATCCATATCAAATGAAGTTCAAACGTGATAAAAATTTATGGAGATTTATTTTGGAATATATGTGATTTTGAGGAAAAAGAATCAATGCGAGACAATGCCCGAGGGGCCCACAAGCTCAGAGGGCGCGGCCCCCTACCCTGGCCGCGCCCAGCAGGCTTGTGGCTACCCCGTAAGGCAGTTGGGCCCCTTCTTTCGCCGCAAGAAAGATAATTTCCGGATAAAAATCCCCTCAAAATTTCAGCGCAATCAAAGATACGGATCTCCAGGAATATAAGAAATGGTGAAGGGCCAGAAAACAGGAACGCGAAACAGAAGAGAAACAGAGAGAGATATCCAATCTTGGAGGGGCTCCTGCCCTCCAGGAGCCATGGCAGCCATGGACCAGATGGGAAACTCTCCTCCCATCTAGGGGGGAGGCCAAGCAAGAATAAGGAGGAGGGGGTCTCTCTTCCCCTCTCTTCCGGTGGCGCCGGAGCGCCGCTGGGGGAACCATCATGATGGCGATCTACACCAACAACTTCGCCGCCATCAACACCAACTCTCTCCCCCTCTATATAGTGGTGTAACACCTCTTCTCCCCACTGTAATCTCTACCTAAACATGGTGCTTAATGCTATATATTATTATCCAATGATATGTGGCAATCCTATGATGTTTGAGTAGATTCGTTTTGTCCTATGGGTTGATTGATGATCGTGATTGGTTTGAGTTGTATGTTTTATTTTGGTGCTGTCCTATGGTGCCCTCCGTGTCGCGCAAGCATGAGGGATTCCCACTGTAGGGTGTTGCAATACGTTCATAATTCACTTATAGTGGGTGGCGAGAGTGATAGAAGCTTACACCCGAGTAAGGGGGTTGTTGCGTATGGGAGTAAAGAGGACTTGTTACTTAATGCTATGGTTGGGTTTTTACCTTAATGATCTTTGGTAGTTGCGGATGCTTGCTAGAGTTCTAATCATAAGTGCATATGATCCAAGTACGGAAAGTATGTTAGCTCATGCCTCTCCCTCATATAAAATTGCAATAATGATTACCGGTCTAGTTATCGATTGCCTAGGGACAAATCCTTCTCTTGTGTTACAAAAGCCTTCTACTAATCAACTAACTTTTATTATCTTGCAAATTACTCCTAGTTTTATTCCCGCAAAGTACTTCTAGTTTTATTACTTGTTTCTAGGTAAAGAAAACGTTGGTGTGCGTAGAGTTGTATCGGTGGTCGATAGAACTTGAAGGGAATATTAATTCTACCTTTAGCTCCTCGTTGGGTTCGACACTCTTACTTATTGAGAAAGGCTACAAACGATCCCCTATACTTGTGGGTTATCAACAAGTTGTATGCAACAAGGCTAGCCTCGTGGCTCAAGGATACACTCAAGTCAAAGGTGTGGACTATGGTGAGACCTACGCCCCCGTTGCTAGACTTGAGTCCATTCGCATTCTCCTTGCTTATGCCAATCACCATGATATCACCCTTTATCAAATGGATATTAAAAGTGCTTTCTTGAATGGTGAAATTGAGGAGGAAGTTTATGTTAAACAACCTCCCGGCTTTGGTAATCCCAAGAAACCGAACCATGTCTATAAACTTCATAAAGCTCTCTATGGTCTCAAACAAGCCCCTAGAGCTCGGTACAAATGCTTAACAAAGTTTCTTCTTGGAAAGGTTTTGAAATTGGGAAAATTGATTCAACCTTATTCACTAAGAGAGTTAATGGTGAACTATTTGTATGCCAAATATATGTTGATGATATCATATTTGGATCTACTGACCCTCTTTTTAGTGAAAAGTTTGGAAGGTTGATGTCGGAAAAGTATGAGATGTCTATGATGTGTGAACTCAAATTCTTCCTTGGTTTGCAAATCAAGCAAACTAGGGAGGGTACCTTTGTTTCTCAAATGAAGTACACCAAGGACTTATTCAAAAAGTTCAACATGCAAGAGAGTAAAGGTAAGAAAACTCCCATGCCTACTAGTGGACATCTTGACTTGACAAAGGATGGCAAACCAGTTGACCAAAAGGTTTACCGATCCATGATTGGTTCATTATTATATCTATGTGCCTCCCATCCCGACATTATGCTTAGTTTATGCATGTGTGCAAGATACCAAGCGGCACCAAAAGAGTGTCATCTTAAGGCTGTGAAAAGAATTGTGAGATACTTGCTACATACACCAAACTTTGGCATTTGGTATCCCAAAGGATCTTCTTTAAATCTTGTTGGCTACTCCAATTTGGATTATGCTGGAGACAAGATTGATAGAAAGTCGACTTCGAGTACTTGTCAATTTCTTGTGAGATCTCTTTTGTCTTGGTCCTCCAAGAAACAAAACTCGGTATCCCTATCTACTGCTGAAGCAGAATACATTGCCGTCGGATCATGTTGTGCTCAATTACTATGGATGACACAAACTCTCAAAGATTATGGGAGACATGTGAAACATGTTCCAGTGCTTTGTGACAATGAGAGTGCTATTAAGATTGCACACAATCCCGTGCAACATTCTTGAACTAAGCATATTGAGGTTCGTCACCATTTCATTCGAGATCATGTTGCTAAAGGTGACATTAACCTTAAGCATGTTCATACCGACAAGCAATTGGCGGATATCTTCATTAAACCTCTTGATGAGAAGATATTTTGTCGATTGAGGAGTGAGTTGAATGTCATTGATGCTTCCAATGTGAACTAGAAACTCACTTGGATGCATGCAAGGGCATGAGCTTTCATTACTAATCCTTGATATATCTCTTATGATGACTATATTACATCTTGGATACATTGCTCCCTTGTATTGCACGTAACCTCTTGTAGGTACTTGCATAAGATTCACTTCGAAAGATTGCTCCCAACTCTTATCTTGAGCAATCATGCACAAACCAAATATCTAGATCTTGATTGTTGTGTTCAAGGAACAAGACAACACCAAGTATCCTTTGACAATATATGTTAAATTTCCTTCATTCTTGTCATTTTGGATATACATGTTGTTTCTTGCATGACTGATACATCTCCAACGTATCTATAATTTATGAAGTATTCGTGCCATGATTACAATAATTTTATATGGTTTTGGTGCACGTTTATATGATTTTTATGGACTAACTTATTGATCCAGTGCCCAATGCCAGTTCCTGTTTTCTGCATGTTTTTTGTTTCGCAGTAAAACCATACCAAATGAAGTCCAAACGCGATAAAAATTTATGGAGATTTATTTTGGAATATATGTGATTTTTGGGAAAAAGAATCAACGTGAGACGATGCCTGAGGGGCCCACAAGCTCGAGGGGCGCGCCCCCTACTCAGGGCGCGCCTGCCAGGCTTGTGGCGCCCCTGTAAGGCAGTTGGGGCCCTTCTTCTGCCATAAAAAATATAATATCCGTAAGAAAATCCCCTCAAAATTTCAGCCCAATTGGAGTTACGGATCTCCGGGAATATAAGAAACGGTTTTCGGCCAGAAACAGGAGCGCATAACCAGAAGGAAACAGAGAGAGAGAGATCCAATCTCGGAGGGGCTCCCACCCCGTCGGGCTCCATGGAGGCCAAGGACCAGAGGGGAGAACCTCTCCCCATCTATGGGGACGCCATGGAGGAGGAATCCCGAGGGGGAGACTCTCTCCCTCTCTCTTTCGGTGGCGCCGGAGTGCCGCCGGGGGGAACCATCGCCGCGGTGATCGTCTTCATCAAGATTACCGTCTTCATAACCTTCCTCATCTCTTTTCAGCGGTCCACTCTCCCGCACCCCGCTGTAATCCCCTACTTGAACATGGTGCTTTATGCCACATATTATTATCCAATGATGTGTTGCCATCCTATGATGTTTGAGTAGATTTCTTTTGTCCTTTGGGTTGATTGATGATCTTGATTGGTTTGAGTTGTGTGTTTTATTTTGGTGCTGTCCTATGGTGCCCTCCGTGCCGCGCACACGTGGGGGATTCCCGCTGTAGAGTGTTGCAATACATTCATGATTCACTTATAGTGGGTGGCTGGAGTGACAGAAGCTTACACCGGAGTAAGGGGGTTGTTGCGTATGGGAGTAAAGGGGACTTGATACTTAATGCTATGGTTGGGTTTACCTTAATGATTTCTAGTAGTTTTAGATGCTTGCTAGAGGTCCAATCATAAGTTCATATGATCCAAGTACGGAAAGTATGTTAGCTCATGCCTCTCCTTCATATAAAATTGCAATAATGATTACCGATCTTGTTATCAATTGCCTAGGACAATTCCGCACACCGATCCATCATTATTCCACACTCGCTATTTGAAATATATTTTGATATATTTTTACTTTATTTAGGCAGCACCTATTTTTATGTTTTAGTTCTCCGATATCATGCAAAGCTATCCTCTTTATACCCACAACGTAGTTTTATTTCTCGTTTCTAGATAAAAGTAAATGCTCGGTGTACGTAGAGTCATATCAGTGGCAGATAGGACTTGAGAGAATATTGATCTTGCCTTTAGCTCCTTGTAGGTTCGACATTCCATACTTACCACTTCCATCTTTGGAAATTGCTACGATGATTCCTTGCACTTGGGGATTATCAAGCTCTTTTCCGGCACCGTTGCCGGGGAGCAATAGCGTGGGGTTAATATTTTCGTGTATGCTTGTTTGCTTTCATCACTAAGTAGATTTTGTTTTTCCTTCTATTTTTGTTTTCTTGTTTTCTTTCTTTTAGTTGTGGGTGAAAAAACAAAAAAATTTAAAAAGATGCAAAATACGAAAAATTTTACTTGCCTCTCATGCCTAGCTTAATGGCTTTAAAGAAAGCGCTGCCTGGGAGACAACCTGGAAGTTTTAGAGAGTGTTTTTCTTATTTTGTGTAATATAAACTTTATTATGTGTGCAATTTAAATATTTAAAAACAAAAAAATATAGAGGGGAACCTAAAACTTTTTCAAAAAGAGAAGCGATTGGAAAGTTATTCTTTGAAAAAGTGAGGGTCGACCTTGAACACTTGTGTTCATGCTCATGGAAACAATGTAAAAAAATTCATGGAAGTTTCTCATAAAAATAATTATCCCCTTGTATATACCACTGTACCATAAAAATAATGTGCCAAGATTTACCTTTAGGATGTTTAAATTGCTTGTTTGGTGTGTGCTGTGAAAAAATAGAAACTTTTGCTGTAGTGTTTGAATTTCTATATTTGACTGGAATGCTCAAAAATTCTGAAATTTTTACACAGTACTGCCATGAAATTTTTTATTTTGTCCTAATTTTTCAGAAGTTTTTGAGTTACAAAAGTATATGTACCATCTGCATCTTTACAGACTGTCCTGTTTTCACACATTGCTGTTTTAGTTTCTTTATTTGCTTATGTTTGAAATCTTGTTGAGCCCCATTGAGTTGGGAGCCATGGAATTGTGATAGCATACAATGGGTAATGTTTGATTATGATTATACAATAATGTTACAGCAGGACATGATGGGATTTGATGTTATATGTACTAACCCCTCTAATAAAAAGTTCGGTTAAGTTTTGTGTGGATGAAGTTTTCGAAGATCGAGGAGGTATAGATATCAGAAGAATGAGGAGAGTCAAGACTTCAAGCTTGGGGATGCCCAAGGAACCCCAAGTAAATATTCAAGCATACTCAAGCGTTTAAGCTTGGGGATGCCCCGGAAGGCATCCCATCTTTCTTCTTCGACAATTATCGGTATGTCTCGGTTTTTGTTTTGTTCACATGATATGCGTAAATTCTCGGAGCGTCTTTTGTGTTTATTTTTCCCTTCTATTTTATGCACCATGCTTGTTGGGGATGATTTCTTAAGGTTCTTGGTTTATTTATAGAATGCTTCATGCACTTCTCTTAAATCTTTTGAGTATGGATTTATAGAATGCTCTTTGTGCTTCACTTAAATCTTTTGAGTATGGCTTTATAGAATGCTCTTTGTGCTTCACTTAAATCTTTTGAGTATGAGTTTATAGAATGCTTCGTAGGCTTCACTTATATATTTTGAACTTGGATATTGATTTCTCTATATTCATTGTAGAATGCTCTATGAACTTCACTTATATCTTTCAGAGTATGAATAAAATTATCATCAAAAGTGGGTTTGGAAGAGTGTCAATGTGGCACCCCGATCCGCACGGAGCAGGGGGCCTTCGCACGTCAGCCCAGGATAACACCTGACGCACGACAGGTCCATGGTACAGCATTCCAAGCACAAAATATATTTCACTTACATGAAATAGAGTATTACATCGCGGATGAGTACAAGGGTTTGCATAGCTCTAAGGCTATCTAAATGGCGGCGGAAGTCTTGGTTTAGCAGCACGTCGTCTCTGGCAGGACTCCACAACTCACAGGACTGGCGAGGTTATGGTCTAGCACGACAAGTCTTCTCCTGCAATCTGGCCACGTGCAAGGCCAGGTGAGTACTTTGAATGTACTCGCAAGACAACCAAATACATAGCATCCAAACAAGCAGATGACAAAGCAAGTCCTATGCTCATACATAAATTTATCTCATGGCAAAAGATAAGCATGGCATGATACTAGCAAGTAACATGGATCAAGTGCATCTATACCAAATCATATCACATCATATCCTAGCATATCATGGCAGATCATGGCATAACATGGAATAACAAGGCATATCATGGCATGGCAAAGTTGTATCTACAAGATATGCATGATACTATGCTGGAAAGTAAATTACCATTACCTCCCGTGGCGAGTTAAAGCAATATGTTGTTCATTTACCAGTTTCACTGCCACTACCCCTCTAGGCTAGCTCATGACTCACCGAGATCTCATCTCGTGATCATGTCCGAAACAACTCCGTGACTTCTTGCGACTATATCATAGTCCAAGTCACCACATTTACTTGATAGCATATTCTTTAGCAAGTTTATTATATCAGGTTTATCCTCCATGTCGACACAGACCAGATAGTGTGACCTAGTACGAACTGTGTCCATAACCGAGGACGCGGCTATCGATAGATTATACACTCTGCAGAGGTTAGTACACTGTACCCACACCACGGAACTCATGGCCTCGTATTCCCATTCGGGTGGACCAACGACATTCCGACAAAACCAATCTATTGCATGACACTCTCCCGGCCACTCCCAACAAACTCCCCTTTGTGCTATGTCCTGGGTTGCCCCTGATGTCAACTTGTGACATCCGCCACCTTTGTGGCTGCCACCGTCGTGGCCAAACCGAACAAACCATCCCAAACGGGGACAACCGCGCGCAAACAACTCAGGCACTCAAGGCTTATGGCCGCCCACCAGGCCAGGGTAGCGCGTGCACATAACCTTCCCTAGTTGGAGGCACTGGCGAGAAGCATGACAATAGACCGAATTAGGGCCCCCCATAAGGCAAGTGTGGCTGCACTGGTGAGCTCGATTCGGTGGCACTATGACACGATCCAGCCGATGGAGGTGGTTGTTGTTATTAACACATGTTCTTTTCATCTCCATCATTTAATCATGTCATGAAGATTATAAGCATGAATATCATGAATGCATTAATAAACATGTTTACCAAACTTATGAAGTGCAGAGCATATATGACATATGAAACATGGCAGTAACATGATACCGATATGGTATGACAGGATCAACATAGTACTGACAAACATGGTACGAGATACAGATATAGTAATGACATGATATTACCAATAGAAACATTATTACTAACATGGCAAAAGCTAGTATGAAATCTGGTTATAGCATGACATGGCAAGTAATACATATACCACATTTGCAGACAGAAACATCATATGAATATACTGCAGCTACACACGCACATGGTTCAAGCAAAGTCAACATGCAAGTCCGGTGCTCATGATAAGAGGTTGGCTTGCCTCGGGGTGGACGAATACGCCGGGTGGAAGTGCGACGATCCACCGGAAACGAGTCGTCGGAACCGGTGCTCTCGGGAGAGGCCTGGATTCGAGGAAGGGCAAAGATGGCATTTTCAATATGTGACAACATTATGAAAATGGCATCATCAGAACGGGCTCGACGAACTGAAAACGTGGGCGTTGGATTTACCTCAATCGGAGTTACGGTCGCGGAGAAATGCCCGTTCGTTCGTTAAGCGATAAACAGACAAAAATCTGTCCGTTTTAGTTCTTAACGGACGAACGTCCGCAAAATACTGGTTTCGGCCGGCGGCTGGGCTGAAAGCGTATTCTCTGGAATACGTTTTCGAACACGGAAAACGCCTTTCGCCCTGAAGCCGCGACAGAGTACACTTTCTGAAGAAGAAAGCGTATTTTGCGAAAACCGTCTCCACTTAAACGGGTCAACGGGCCCATCTGGTCAGCGCCTGGGGCTGACGCGCGGGTCCCAGCTTGACCTTTCTCCTCTCCTCCCTGGCTTCTTCTCCACCGCAACGTAGGCAACAGAGGCGGGCTCGGCCGCCGGCCTGGCCGTCGCCTAGCCGCCTGAGGGGACCGGCCGGCGAGCGCACTGGCTCCGCCAGCTCACACCGCGCCCGTGGGTGGACTCGGGGCGGCTCGAGGTGGCCCACAGCGCCGGCGCCATAGTCAGGCCGCGGCGACCGAATGGCTGCGACGGGGAGGCCCGCACCGACTGGGTTCCTCCGCTGGAGTTGAGGGCGGCGGCGGCGCGGCTCCAAGGGGAGGCTCGGGAGCAGAATAGAGGGAAGGGGGAGGGCCAGGAGCGGGGCTAGCCGAGGAGATTTGGCGGCGGCCGTTTTGGCCATTGGCGGGGAAAAGGGAGCTCCGAGCTCAGGGAGAGGCTGTGGTGGCGAGGGGGGGGGCTCGGGCATGCGCTAAATAGGCCACGGAGAAGGCTCGGGAAGGAGAGGGACTGTGGCTACGCGGACGAGACATGGCGGCGTCCCGGCGACGGACGCGGCTCCGTCACTCGCGGCCACGAGCTACGGGACGAGGGGAATCGGAGAACAGGCGACGCGGGCGAGTGCGTGGTGCTCTGTGGCACACTGGGCGGCCGAGGAGGGGCCTCACGCGGGTACGGCGCATAGAGCACGCCTACTGCCGTCCATGCGCGCGCCCGACGCGTGGTCACCGCGTGGCCACTGTGCTAGCACACGCACGGGGCGGCTCAGGCATGTCTGGCGAGTTACTAACTCCCCCAGAAGCTGTTCGGCACAAAGGAACGATACCCATGGCCCACGATGTGACTGAAGCATGTCCAAAGCCTAAACCACAGCAAGGTGTTTGATATAGATATTAGGCAGTGCACAGCTCATTTAGGCCTGGGATTTGGGTGAGGCTGATCATCTACTAAGGTGATCATTGTGCCAGAATCTCAGCTCCAAAAGAGAGGGCTACCTGATACTTCTTTTACAAAGTGCCCAACTGGCCAGAAATACAAATGAGGGTGCTAGGGAAAAATGGCTAAGTGGAAATGGCCCAAATTTGGTGGAGACCAAATATTTGATCATGTGAAGGTACTACAAAAATTTCATACCATTTTGATAAATACAAATGGTACTTCCTTCACAATGCTTCCCACTGGTCAGAAAGTTTGGGAATTTGCTGAGGAAAATTGGCTAGGCAAATAGAGCTGAATTTTGGCACGTGGCAATAATTTGGATGCGAAAGAGTGCTCAAGAATTTTTAGGGCAATCCAGCAAATATAAATAGCACTTCCTTCACACAGGTGGAACTTGGACAGAAACTTGAGAAAATCATAGAAAAAGATTGGATAGATGAATTGAGCTAATTTTTGGTTTGCTGTAGTAATATATCAATATTAACTACCCTGCAAAATTTCAGCTCAATTGGATCAAGGAATCAAGCACTTCCTTCACAAAGTTTCAGACAAGGCAGAAACTTGCATTGGATCATGTGCTCAAATTTTAAACTATGGAACATGGGATTTGGATGGAAATGGTGAAGATATATTCAGGAGAAGCTCCTCAAATTATTTGGGAATTTTCCTGGCTACCAAAATGGTAGTTCCTGTGGAAAGTGGCAGAGAGGCAATACTGTCCTTGTTAAGGAAAAAGGGAATTTTCCTTATTTAAATTTGGCCAATATTTTTACCAGGGCTTGGGATAGTCACAAAGATCATCTCCACAAATTCTCATGAATTTTAGAGATGTCTAACTATCCCTCTGGATTTAATTCCTCCAAAAGGCAGGAAAAGAAATTAATCCCAGATGAAGAATATTGCATATGACTTGGCAATATTTTAGCATATCCAGGGTTTATAAGTGTAGGAAGATCTCTGGGAATTATTGGAGGATCAACAGGGCATGGAAAATGATAGCTCCTTTGTAATTACAAAGGCAGGATTAAAATTCCCAATATTGGAATTAGGGTCCTGATGAAGATTGGGGTGATGCAGATAGGTCTTGACCAGCATCAAATGCATGGGCAAGGTTCTGGAAGTTTGAAAATTGCCTGGATTCATCAGCTCATCCAGCAAACTTCGGGAAAAGATTTTGAAAAAGAAAGCTCGGAAGGAATAACAGCACAAAAATTGATAACCCAATTTTCGGGGTGTTACAAACCTTCCCCCCTTAAGAGAATCTCGTCCTCGAGATTCCTAGGGTTAAAACAAGATTGTTTCTACTCCAGGAAAAACCTCTGGGTTAGCTGCTAACCCTTCGGTCGGATACAACTGAATTGGGGTACCGATAATTGATACACCCAGGGAGAGACACGGGCACATCGAGGCTATATCCACTGCTAGGGTCACCTTGGATCAAATTCCAAAATGTTGGAGGTACCCAATGAACAGTGGCTTCTCCTGCTGACAGGTGGGCTCGGGGCCCACTGGCAGCCTCCTTCTTCTACCTCTAGCTCTCGACTTCTTCCTCGCTGCTGCTCCACGTGCGGCTTGGCACAGCGCCCATCTAGCTCCTAGGGCACTGAGTACCCTAGTTGTCGTAGTGCGCGGCGTGCACGGTGCCGATACAAAGAGCACTCCCGTCGCGGGCCAGCGCCTTGTCGGCACTGCTCGCGGATTCGCCTCCGGGACGCCGGTGATCGGGCGACGCGCGATCCTCCTGGACCTCGCTCACCGTACACCAATATGGGGCTATAAAAGACGGTAGCGCGGCTCTGCCCAACACACACCATGCCGCTCTTCCATCTCTTCGGTTTAGATGATATCGAGCCGAGGTCCTTCGGCGAGGCCGTGTTCTTGGTGGGGCTACGGTGGTTCCTCACCGCGCTACTGGCCATACTGATCGGTTCGTCGCTCTTGCTGCTGCAGCTCATCCCGCAGGAGCGGGCTCGCGACAACGAGGATCGGGATGTGGCAGCTCGAGGTGCGGATGGTGATGGTGTGGTGGCTGGTCCTCGGCAGCACTTGCTTCTCCGCCGCTTCGGGCCGGTGGAGTAATCGCGTGCTGCGGTGGGTCGGGACGGCGGCTTGTCCGGCGTCACGCAAGGCAGTGACGGCGGCGCCGTTGGTTCCAGGGAATCGCGAGATGCAGAGGAGGTGGCTTCGCCAGCACTGGAATCGCGCTACTGATTCCACGTAGGAAAAATCTTCGCGGATAGCTCCACGAAGAGTAGGCACCGGAGTAGAGTCGGGGTCGCGTCTGTACTGGGGTAGTTGTACTAATTCGAGTGAAATAAAGCTGGCAGTGTTCCTCTGGAAATGCAAACGGGGTTCTGAAGGAAAGATTAGGGACGACGAATTGCCAGGAGGAACTGCCTCTTGGAGGCTCTGGATCTGAAAATCTGGCACACCGAGGATGCACCGAAAATGGTAGGAAAGCGACTCTGCATTCCCTCGAGTACTGCTCAATCGTACTCGGGGTGAACCATGTATGCGTGCATTATGCAGTACATTCTAAAACAATACATATACAAAATGCAAAATACATGCAAAGAAAACACATCAAACAAAATGCACTAAGATGTTTTAATGCCAGTGGGTATATGTACTCCTGGCATACATATACCTACACCAGCTCGCATTTATTAGGGACTCGAGACGAGTCCAAATTGGTAGGTGTATGTGTTCTACCAATTAAAATCTTGTTAGAAGGTCACTGCCAACTCTGTCAAATATTTCTACTTAACAGAGAAGCAGATGAACCACAAAGCAAAGGAGCATACATAGAACACACAGGCTACAAGCAGTACAAGCATACAACAAAGCACAACATCACTACGCATCTAAAAGCAACAACTCACTCCGGGATACAAGATTCTATCCTCCTAATGAGGATGAACAGACGTACCAGGCATGCTCGCAGCATCGCCTGACTACGCGATAGGGGTTACACAAAGGCCTAGTCTTGCTGGGGCTCACCTGGTGGACGCAGGCTAAGCCAATCTCCATCCTCATCGTCGGGCACTACTATCGGTTGGGGCGCAACCGCTGGGGTTGCGGATGAAGCAGGTAGGAACCTGTGGAGACGACAAACCGTCCTGTCGATGGAGTGCAGGTTGGCGGTACCTGGCTTCAACCAAGGCACGGGCTGAGAGGAGAGCACTAGGCCGGATGGCATGGGGTCTGCGATCTGGGATGCAGCTTGACGGGCCTCGCGGTATGCTTCCGTGACATCCTGGGTAGCATCTCGGTCGATAGCTTTGAACTCTCCCAGAATGCTACCGATCATCATTCCCTGGGCACTGATGAACTGAACCAGGCGAACTATCGCTAGGTCAGCCTCTTGGGCAGCGTGGGAGAACTCCCATCCGGTACTTGACGCAGAGGGGAAATAACGGAACTCCCTCATCTCCGCTACACGCGGAAACAGAGATCGGAGGCGTGCGATAGCCTCTGCAGTAGTTGCCTGGATAGCCAACACCGGAGTGGGCATGGATCTGCCCAGAAAAATCAAGGGCTTCCCATCCTCTGCTGGACCTGGGCAGATCTGCACCTTTGCCTGGTATCGGTGAAGATGGGGGATGGGTTCCGATTGGAACACCATGTACTCGGGGCTAGTACTGCAATCAAGGGCTCGGGTGAGCATATCTGAAAGCAGGGGTGGAAAGCCAACGTGGCCGGCTGCGGAAGTGCGGCTATGAAAAGTGGGTACCCTGGGAAGACTAGCCATGGCTTCTGATCTGGGGCTACTAGCTAGGGTTCTTGCAGGGATATGACTTACTGAGCTGGGGCCGCAGCTAGCCGGTGAGGGTTTTATAGGCAACTGGGCGGGGACACACCAGTACAGCGTGGATCCTTCTCTACAGGAGAAAGGATACGCCGATACCGACGACAAAAAGATAGGGTCGCCGTCCAACCTAGAAAACTAGGTGGGAGGGGTCAACTGGGTAGGGATGCGTCAGTTCCAACTGTGCCACCTGTTGTTCAACAGTGGCCTTGTCGGACGCCAGGGTTGGGTCAAACCTATGGGGATCATTACGGGTTGATGACAGCGGTGGTAATATGCTAGGGTAACCTATCGCCAGCCTGGCTCTGATACCATCTCCTGTGGCACCCCGATCCGCACGGAGCAGGGGGCCTTCGCACGTCAGCCCAGGATAACACCTGACGCACGACAGGTCCATGGTACAGCATTCCAAGCACAAAATATATTTCACTTACATGAAATAGAGTATTACATCGCGGATGAGTACAAGGGTTTGCATAGCTCTAAGGCTATCTAAATGGCGGCGGAAGTCTTGGTTTAGCGGCACGTCGTCTCTGGCAGGACTCCACAACTCACAGGAC
The DNA here is from genome assembly GCA_039707655.1 of Elymus sibiricus. Lineage (NCBI taxonomy): Eukaryota > Viridiplantae > Streptophyta > Magnoliopsida > Poales > Poaceae > Elymus > Elymus sibiricus. Next base: position 211,136,405 of record CM077674.1, read on the forward strand.
TGGCGAGGTTATGGTCTAGCACGACAAGTCTTCTCCTGCAATCTGGCCACGTGCAAGGCCAGGTGAGTACTTTGAATGTACTCGCAAGACAACCAAATACATAGCATCCAAACAAGCAGATGACAAAGCAAGTCCTATGCTCATACATAAATTTATCTCATGGCAAAAGATAAGCATGGCATGATACTAGCAAGTAACATGGATCAAGTGCATCTATACCAAATCATATCACATCATATCCTAGCATATCATGGCAGATCATGGCATAACATGGAATAACAAGGCATATCATGGCATGGCAAAGTTGTATCTACAAGATATGCATGATACTATGCTGGAAAGTAAATTACCATTACCTCCCGTGGCGAGTTAAAGCAATATGTTGTTCATTTACCAGTTTCACTGCCACTGCCCCTCTGGGCTAGCTCATGACTCACCGAGATCTCATCTCGTGATCATGTCCGAAACAACTCCGTGACTTCTTGCGACTATATCATAGTCCAAGTCACCACATTTACTTTATAGCATATTCTTTAGCAAGTTTATTATATCAGGTTTATCCTCCATGTCGACACAGACCAGATAGTGTGACCTAGTACGAACTGTGTCCATAACCGAGGACGCGGCTATCGATAGATTATACACTCTGCAGAGGTTAGTACACTGTACCCACACCACGGAACTCATGGCCTCGTATTCCCATTCGGGTGGACCAACGACATTCCGACAAAACCAATCTATTGCATGACACTCTCCCGGCCACTCCCGATAAACTCCCCTTTGTGCTATGTCCTGGGTTGCCCCTGATGTCAACTTGTGACATCCGCCACCTTTGTGGCTGCCACCGTCGTGGCCAAACCGAACAAACCATCCCAAACGGGGACAACCGCGCGCAAACAACTCGGGCACTCAAGGCTTATGGCCGCCCACCGGGCCAGGGTAGCGCGCGCACATAACCTTCCCTAGTTGGAGGCACTGGCGAGAGGCATGACAATAGACCGAATTAGGGGCCCCCATAAGGCAAGTGTGGCTGCACTGGTGAGCTCGATTCGGTGGCACTATGACACGATCCAGCCGATGGAGGTGGTTGTTGTTATTAACACATGTTCTTTTCATCTCCATCATTTAATCATGTCATGAAGATTATAAGCATGAATATCATGAATGCATTAATAAACATGTTTACCAAACTTATGAAGTGCAGAGCATATATGACATATGAAACATGGCAGTAACATGATACCGATATGGTATGACAGGATCAACATAGTACTGACAAACATGGTACGAGATACAGATATAGTAATGACATGATATTACCAATAGAAACATTATTACTAACATGGCAAAAGCTAGTATGAAATCTGGTTATAGCATGACATGGCAAGTAATACATATACCACATTTGCAGACAGAAACATCATATGAATATACTGCAGCTACACACGCACATGGTTCAAGCAAAGTCAACATGCAAGTCCGGTGCTCATGATAAGAGGTTGGCTTGCCTCGGGGTGGACGAATACGCCGGGTGGAAGTGCGACGATCCACCGGAAACGAGTCGTCGGAACCGGTGCTCTCGGGAGAGGCCTGGATTCGAGGAAGGGCAAAGATGGCATTTTCAATATGTGACAACATTATGAAAATGGCATCATCAGAACGGGCTCGACGAACTGAAAACGTGGGCGTTGGATTTACCTCAATCGGAGTTACGGTCGCGGAGAAATGCCCGTTCGTTCGTTAAGCGATAAACAGACAAAAATCTGTCCGTTTTAGTTCTTAACGGACGAACGTCCGCAAAATACTGGTTTCGGCCGGCGGCTGGGCTGAAAGCGTATTCTCTTGAATACGTTTTCGAACATGGAAAACGCCTTTCGCCCTAAAGCCGCGGCAGAGTACACTTTCTGAAGAAGAAAGCGTATTTCGCGAAAACCGTCTCCACATAAACGGGTCAACGGGCCCATCTGGTCAGCTCCTGGGGCTGACGCGCGGGTCCCACCTTGACCTTTCTCCTCTCCTCCCTGGCTTCTGCTCCACCACGACGCAGGCAACAGAGGCGGGCTCGGCCGCCGGCCTGGCCGTCGCCTCGCCGCCTGAGGGGACCGGCCGGCGAGCGCACTGGCTCCGCCAGCTCACACCGCGCCCGTGGGTGGACTCGGGGCGGCTCGAGGTGGCCCACAGCGCCGGTGCCATAGTCAGGCCGCGGCGACCGAACGGCTGCGACGGGGAGGGCCGCGCCGACTGGGTTCCTCCGCCGGAGGTGAGGGTGGCGGCGGCGCGCGGCTCCAAGGGGAGGCTCGGGAGCAGAATAGAGGGAAGGGGGAGGGCCAGTAGCGGGGCTAGCCGAGGAGATTTGGCGGCGGCCGTTTCGGCCATTGGCGGGGAAAAGGGAGCTCCGAGCTCGGGGAGAGGCTGTGGTGGCGAGGGGGGGGGGGGGGGGGGGGGGGGCTCGGGCATGCGCTAAATAGGCCACGGAGAAGGCTCGGGAAGGAGAGGGACTATGGCTACGCGGACGAGACGTGGCGGCATCCCGGCGACGGACGCGGCGCCGTCACTCGCGGCCACGAGCTATGGGATGAGGGGAATCGGAGAACAGGCGACGCAGGCGAGTGCGTGGCGCTCTGTGGCGCGCTGGGCGGCAGAGGAGGGGCCTCACACGGGTACGGCGCACAGAGCACGCCTACTGCGGTCCATGCGCGCGCCCGACGCGTGGTCACCGCGTGGCCACAGTGCTAACACGCGCACGGGGCGGCTCAGGCATGTCTTGCGAGTTACTCACTCCCCCAGAAGCTGTTCTGCGCAAAGGAACGATACCCATGGCCCACGATGTGACTGAAGCATGTCCAAAGCCTAAACCACAGCAAGGTGTTTGATATAGATATTAGGCAGTGCACAGCTCATTTAGGCCTGGGATTTGGGTGAGGCTGATCATCTACTAAGGTGATCATTGTGCCAGAATCTCAGCTCCAAAAGAGAGGGCTACCTGATACTTCTTTTACAAAGTGCCAACTGGCCAGAAATACAAATGAGGGTGCTGCGGAAAAATGGCTAAGTGGAAATGGCCCAAATTTGGTGGAGACCAATTATTTGAGCATGTGAAGGTACTACAAAAATTTCATACCATTTTGATAAATACAAATGGTACTTCCTTCACAATGCTTCCCACTGGTCAGAAAGTTTGGGAATTTGCTGAGGAAAATTGGCTAGGCAAATAGCGCTGAATTTTGGCATGTGGCAATAATTTGGATGCGACAGAGTGCTCAAGAATTTTGAGGGCAATCCAGCAAATATAAATAGCACTTCCTTCACACAGGTGGAATCTGGACAGAAACTTGAGAAAATCATAGAAAAATATTGGATAGATGAATTGAGCTAATTTTTGGTTTGTAGTAGTAATATATCAATATTAACTACCCTGCAAAATTTTAGCTCAATTGGATCAAGGAATCAAGCACTTCCTTCACAAAGTTTCAGACAAGGCAGAAACTTGCATTGGATCATGTGCTCAAATTTTAAACTATGGAACATGGGATTTGGATGGAAATGGTGAAGATATATTCAGGAGAAGCTCCTCAAATATTTGGGAATTTTCCTGGCTACCACAATGGTAGTTCCTTTGGAAAGTGGCAGAGAGGCAATATTGGCCTTGTTAAGGAAAAAGGGAATTTTCCTTATTTACATTTGGCCAATATTTTTACCAGGGCTTGGGATAGTCACAAAGATCATCTCCACAAATTCTCATGAATTTTAGAGATGTCTAACTATCCCTCTGGATTTAATTCCTCTGAAAGGCAGGAAAAGAAATTAATCCCAGATGAAGAATATTGCATATGACTTGGCAATATTTTTGCATATCCAGGGTTTATAAGTGTAGGAAGATCTCTGGAAATTATTGGAGGATCAACAGGGCATGGGAAATGATAGCTCCTTTGTAATCACAAAGGCAGGATTAAAATTCCCAATATTGGAATTAGGGTCCTGATGAAGATTGGGGTGATGCAGATAGGTCTTGACCAGCATCAAATGCATGGGCAAGGTTCTGGAAGTTTGAAAATTGCCTGGATTCATCAGCTCATCCAGCAAACTTCGGGAAAAGATTTTGAAAAAGAAAGCTCGGAAGGAATAACAGCACAAAAATTGATAACTCAATTTTCGGGGTGTTACAGTCAACTCTATGTAGCAATGATACCACTATTTTGGAGGGTGTTGAATTTTATTAAAATAATGATAAAGGTGGATTTGGAGAGGTCGTAACTTTATCTAGGGACGATTCCACTATTTTGGAAGAAATTTCAATTGATTACAATGAGAACAAAGTTGCTACTTATGATAATTATTGTGATGGTACTTAAAGTAGTAATAATTATTCTTGTAAATTTTTTCATAATTATGAATATCCTCTCAATAATACCAAGTTCCCTCTCCATGTGTTGAAATTTTGTAATTTGCACTTGTTATACCTTCCTATGCTAGTTAAAATATTAACGCTTAGCTAAAAAGCTTTAAAGAAAAGTTCTTGTGTGGAGACAACCCCATATTTATCCTTACTGTTTTCGTGTGTTCACATGTTTAATATACTATAGTAATCATGTTTTGTACCTTTTATTTCAATAATGTGCCATGTAAAGCCTTTGGGATAGTGTGGATACTAGTTAAATTGATTTTGTGCAAAAACAGAAACTTGTGCGCCCAGTGCTGAAATTACTATAATTCACGGCGATGTGATAAAATTCTGAAATTTTTACACATGATTTATATACAAATTTCCTACGCTGTTCTAATGTTTCAATATTTTTGGAGTTACAGAAGTTTGATTTTAATTCAGATCTTTACAGACGGTTCTGTTTTTGACAGATTCTGTTTTGTTTCATAGTTTGCTTGTTTTAGCGTTTCCATAGCTTATATTGAGTGATATAAATTGTGGAAATGATAGAGTACAGTAGGGATTATGTGAGAACAATTTTGGATCTTGTCTTGATAGTACCAAAGTGAACGGTCTATTTATTATCATACTAACCTATCTCACGAGTTCCGTTAAGTTTTGTGTGATTGAAGTTTTCAAGTTTTGGGTGAGATATCGATATGAGGAGAACAAGGAAAGGAAAGACCCTAAGCTTGGGGATGCTGTCGGCCCAGTAGGAACCAGGGTACCATGGCCCGTCCGCTTCTGGCCCAGAGGACCGCGCTAGGTGGCCGGCCCATGAGAGTGGCCCTGCCGTGGCTGCTCCGGAGGAAGCCGCCTCGCAAGGGGCGAGCTTCGCGTGGCCCCTTGCTGCCTGGCCAGACCCTGCTGAGGCCGCCAGGCACCAGGATGCCTCGCGAGGCTCCCTTCACGAGGCCTCCTCATGAGGCAGGTCGTACGGCACCAGCCGCAGGGCTCCGCGCCCAGCACATGGGTGACGTCCCGCTGTCAGGATAAGGACAGCGGGGCGCGACCAAGCCGAGCTTCTATTCTGGTGATAAGGGAGCAGCGGCGTCTGCGTCCCCCGAAGCAAGTCCCAAAGGCTTTCCTCTTTGGTGATAGAAGATCAGGACGGATCAGCACGCCAGGACAGAGGTCATCGCCAAGCCCACCAGCGCATCACAAGGAGCTACTTTAGCAGGCGGAGACCGCCTTTAGTCAGGATAGGCCTGCGCTCTTGTCCCCTTTTGAATTGCCGCCCTGTGGCAACACTTTCCTGCTCATATTTTCGGGGAAGAGAACCAAGGTACTACAAAAGGGGCAGGGCCGCCTCCATGTAAGGGGATCGATTCATTCTCCCCCACACCTCTTGTACCTCGAGCACAAGCTCTCCCCCACGGAGCAATCCAACACAAGCAGGAGTAGGGTATTACACCGCACGGTGGCCCGAACCTGGGTAGCTCGCACGTCCCCTTCGTGTCCGGTGAGAGCCAGCGTGTCCGTCGTGTCCCCGCCGTAGTCCCGTCGTAGGCTGCCAAGCAAAGTCCCCCAGAGTTCGAATCCTAAGTTCTTGGAGAAGTTTCTTGGACGCAGATCCTAGACTCCGACATTTGGCGCGCCAGGTAGGGGGACTTGCCGTCTTCGCACCTTCGACCTCGACATCAGCATCGACATGGACGCCGCCGCCGCTCGCCGGGAACGCGCCGCGCGCCGCGCCGCCGTCACTGTCCTCGCGGCGCCCTCGAGCCTGTTGGGGAGCGGGTGGCCTCCTCTGCCCACCCGTCGGTGAACGAGCAGGCGCACGACCCCTCCGCTTCCTCCTCCTCGCTCACACGTCGTGATCCACCTACTCCGCACGCCGTGCTGCTCATGGCGCAGGAGCTGCTGCGCTACCGCCCCACCGAGGACGCCTACGACGCCTGGCTGGGGCGCATCATCGAGCTCGTTGACGCCGCGTGTGATGGCCAGGTGCCCTCCCGCTCCCCGCCTGGTCCTCCGTCCTGCGCCGACCAGGCCGGGCGCGGCGCTCCTCCTCCTCCTCCTCCTCCAGACCGCGACGTGGCCGAGCGCCGCCCCTCCGTGCGCGCCCCGGAGCCGTCTCGCGGCTCGCTCGCGCCAGGCGGCAGCGGCGACAGCTACCAGATCATCGACCGCGCGCCCCAGGACACGCGCGTGGGCCTCGAGAGGGCGCGCGACCGCCAGGACCGCGTCCTCCACTACGTCGCCATGGCTGGGCGCCAGAACAGTGCAGCCGTCACCAACGGGGGCTACCTAGCCCTCGCCCCCAAGCTGCGCCGCGTGGTATGGCCCGACAAGTTCATGCCAGAGCTCCCTCAGCGCTACGACAGTAGCGCCAACCCCATGGAGTTCCTCCTGCTCTACACCATCAACATCTAGGCCGCGAGGGGGGACCATCGGGTCATGGTGAACTAGTTCCCCATGGCCCTCAAGGACACTGCGCGCTCGTGGCTAATGAACCTCCCCGAGGCGTCCATCTCTTCGTGGGAGGACCTGTGCAAGCATTTTGTCGGCAACTTCAAGGGCACGAGCGACCGCGCCCTCACGATCAATGACCTGCGGAACGTGCGTCAGCGCCCTGGCGAGCCCCTTCGTAAGTTCATCCAGCGCTTCAGCCAGGTGCGCCACAAGATCCCGAAGGCCTCCGACGCCGCGATCATCTCTGCCTTCACCAGTGGCGTCACGGACATGAAGATGCGCGACAAGCTCTCAGTCAGTGACAAGCTAGACTCCGCGGCAGAGCTGTTCATCCTCGCCGACCGCTGCGCCAAGGCCGAAGAGGGACGCCTCTTCCTCCACAGCGACGCTGATGCTGAGCCTGACACGGCGAAACCCAAGGCCAAGGACATCAAGCGCAAGGGCCCTGCCATGCTCGCGGCGGAGCCGGACTACAAGCGCGGCCGCGACCGCGGCGAGGCCAAGAAGGACGGCCGCCCTTTTTGCGCCTACCACAACATGAACTCCCACAACACAGAAGACTGCCCCGAGCTCAAGTTGCTTCACGAGGGCCGCACCGAGCGCCGCAAGGAGCGTGGCAAGGGCCGTGCTGGCGGCAGTAGAGGTGGCCGCTGGGGCGACGACCGCAACAACGGCACTGGCGACGACAACTGTCAGGGCAGGCAGGACCAGCCGCGGCAGGTTGACCCTCAGGCCAACGCCGCCCCGATACGCGCCAACGACTCCCCTCCCGCTGAGAACGCCGGGGGTTACCAAGAGCCCCGCAGGGTGGACTGCATCCTCGGCGGGGCCCAGGCCCCTCCATCCAACCGCCACTTCAAGCAGTTCTCTCGGGAGGTGAACGCGGCCCTCCCGTTGCTCGATTCCACCGGCCGCCTCAAGTGGTCCGAGTTCCCCATCGCCTTCGATGCCAGCGACCACCCCAAGTCCACGAAGGGCGTGGGCGCGCGTCCCCCTGCTGTGCACCCCCACCATCAGCAACATCACCGTCACTAAGACCCTCGTCGACGGAGGCGCCGGCCTCAACGTGATCTCCATCGAGACCTTCGAGACGCTCCAAGTGCCCTACGAGCGCCTGATGCCCACCAGGCCCTTCTCGGGCGTCACCGATGGCTCCACGGTCCCCCTGGGGCAGGTGCTCCTTCCCGTCACCTTCGGCACCCGCAGGAACTACCGTACGGAGTTCATCGTCTTTGATGTGGCTCACATCGTCCTACCTTACAACGCCATCTTGGGCTACCCGGCGCTCACCAAGTTCATGGCCGCAACCCACCATGCCTACGGCCTCGTCAAGATGCTCGGCAGCCACGGTACCCTCACCGTCCGCTGCGACAAGAAGGATGCGCTACAAACCCTCGAGCACGCCTACAAAACTGCCTCCGTCGCGTACCCGGCCGATGAGGACGCGCCTGGGCCTGCCGAGGAAGCGCCCGTGAAGAAGAAGCCCCTGCTCCCTTAGGAGCGGGTCGAGTCCAAGAAGGCGTTGCTGGATGGGGGCGAAGCAGGCCCCTCCCTCGCCGCTGGCGGCGGGCCCTCCCCCAAATAGAAAGACCTTCCTCCGGGCGTGAACTGATGCGTTGGCTTGGACAACATCAGGCGTGCCCAGCCTGCCGAGGGAGGTGATCGAGCACCACTCAGCCACGTGCCGGAGCGCGCGGCCCGTCAAGCGCCCAAGAAGCAGGAAGTCGTCACCCAAGAAGTCAACAAGCCCCAGGATGCTGGAATCGCCCGTGAAGCCCCCCACCCCAGGAGGATCGCCAGCCACACCCCCATCGCCAGGCCGCGCGATAGCGTACGCATGTGCGTCGACTTCATCGCCCTCAACCAGGCTTGCCCCGCAGGCCCCTTCCCTCCACCGCGCATCGCCGCAGGCTCGCCCTGGCTCATGCGTATGCCGTTCGGCCTGGAGGGTGCCGTTGTCACCTTCGCGAGGCTGATGCGCATGAGCCTGGAGCCCCACATCGCAAGGAATACGGAGGTGGTTAACACTTGCCCACCGGCCCGCCGCGGCCCCACTCATGACGGAGGCGGGTGTTTCGGTACCAAACACATGGAACGCCCCCATCGCCGTAAGTTCTATCCGTGCTCCACGGATACGAGCGACATGGAGCTGTACACGCTCCGGGGCTCTCTCTATCCACGCTGCCTTCGGCACATGAGAGCTCCTTCCCACTCTCGTGGAAGCCCCATGCTCAGCGCTGGCGGATGCCCCATGCTCCACGCTGGTGGCTTACTTGAGGGGCCCTCGGCCGTCACATCCTCAAGCTGAGCTGTGTCGAACATGGCAGCATGTATCTTTCTGTTATGTAATGAACTTGATTCATGCATCAGTAAAGCTTATTTCCTTCAAAACCCCGTGTGCTTGCCGCTGCAGGGCGCGCGCTCATGGTCTCGCCCGTGCCTGTCACGCGAGCGGGGGCTGGGCACGGTGTCTGTGCTCGGGTCAGTCCCAGCAGCACTGAAAAATCCAAGCGACTGAGCTCTGGCTCGCGGGCCTGCTCCCGTGCACATCACCTCACCAGGTCCTTGGTGCTCTTGCCTCCTCGCGTAACACCCACAGGCGACCTCACGAGCGCGCCCTGCTGCGCTATTTGCAAAAACTTGGCAGTTTCCCTGCTGCAGGATACGAAGGCCTCAGGAGCCCCCCTCGGGAGGCCTCGCGGTGGGTCCTACGGACGGAGGGCCTCACGAGGGACTGTGCCTCACGAGCCGTGCCTTACGAAGGACTCGCCCCAAGCCGCACGCCTCAAAGGAGCTAAGTCCAAAGCACCCCTCCGGTCCTTTCCCTCTCGTTTCTCTCTCATGGCCTCCTGATTTCCTTGGCACGAGCCGCGTGCGCGTCAAGGGGGGGACCCTGAGCATCGCGCCTCAGGGACTCCTACCAACCCTAAGAGCCCTACACCCTCTGGCCTTGCCGAGCGCACGCTCTGGGCATCCCAGCGACGGTGTAGCCCACCTCGGGGGCTGGGTCCCAGCGACACAAGGCACGAAGGCAATGTAAAAGGGAAATAAAGGCCTCGGGAGGAAAATGAAAAACACATAAATCATTAAGTACTTGACAGCAAAAGTACCATGCAAATGTTTTCACTCCCCCGCGGGGCCATGTCTATCCTATTACAGCAACAGGTCAAGAAGAATTTAGGCGCGTGGGGCACCGCCATCGCCGCTCCCACCGCCATCACGAGGGGGCTCGCTGCCGCCACCGCTGACTTCAGGCTCGAAGGCGTACAGCCCGACAAAGCCGGCCACGCGCTCCCTCACAGCCTCCTCGAGGGGTTCGTGGAGCTCCGCCGGGATGGGGGTCACCACCCACCCGAAGTCGAAGCGATCGTCGAGGCGGACAAGGTTGCTGAAGAGTCACGTTGTCGCCTGGGTTAGCAGGTCGCGACACGCTTCATCGACGGTTGCATCCGTGTCTAGCAACTGCTTCTTGAGCTCGTCAACCTCGGCTTGAAGCTCATCCCGCTTGGCCGCGAGGCTCCTCTGCTCGTCGAGAGCGGCCTGGGCAGTCGCCAGCTCGTGCTCCTTCGCCAGCAGGCGCTCCCGTTCTGCCTCCTGCGCGGACGCAGATGCCGCGAGCTCGCCTTCCCGGGTCTTGGCGTTCGCCTCGCGGGTAGCGACCGCCTCCTGGGACCTAAGGATCTCCTCCTCACGCTTCGGGAGCTCAGTTTCGCAGGACGCGAGCCGGCCCTTGAGGGCCTCCGCAGCCTCCTCCCGCGCCTTAAGCCGGCGCTCGCGCGAGGCAGCTTGCTCCTGGAGCATCTTCTCGTGAGCGTCCGCCTCCTCCCGCCACCGCTTGACCTCCTGGGTGTCTTCAAGGGCCTTCGCGAGGGACGCCTGGGCCTCTTTGGTGAGCTGCTCGTGCTGCGCCTGCGCCTCCTCGTCCCGCCGGCGGTCAAGCTTCGCCGCCTCACAAAGCTGGCTCCACCCCTCCGCCAGCCTCCGCCACTCCTCCGCGCAGAGCTCTGCCTCCTTCCCGAGTACGCCTTCGAGGGCCTCAAGGGCCGCCTTGACGCCATTGATGGCCCCGCTCCAGGGCGCGGTACCGCTCTCCTGCAGCACCAAGGCGCGGCTCGCCCGGGCCTCCTCATCGCCTGCAGGCGTCGGCAGGCGGTAGGGCACGACCTCGAGCCCCTCCGGCTGCCCTGCGCCATCACCCCCTGCAGGGGTTGCGCTCGCCGTCTGGCGCGGGGGTCTCGGGATGGCCACTTCCGGCGCCGGCGGCGTCGTCCCGCGCTCCGGCGCCGCCCTGAACGCTTCAGGGTTCGAGCGCCCGGGCCCGGAGGTGGCTCCCATGGGGGCTGCGGTGGCCTCCGCCGTGGCAGATATGGTGCGCTGGGGAGGGGTCGGCGCTTCGCCCCCCTTCCCCGCCATCTTGACATCGACGACGAGGACCGCCTCGGGAGGCGCCAGCGCAGTCTCCTCACCACCCCCCAGTCTCGCCGCCGGGGCGTCGGCACGGCAGGCGAGGCGGTGTTCAGAGGAGGGGAGGGCCCTTCGGCCTCGACTTTCCTCTTCTTGGTCTTCTCCTCCTCCTCGGTGGCCGGCTCGGAGCTCCTGCACAGGCAACAGCTCATCAGGGCTGCAGCAGCCAGGAAGCAGGGATCGATAGGAAGGGGCGGAGGAACTTACTCGTCCTTGGGGTAGAAGCGCCTCCCCTTCCGCTCCTTGATGGCGCCTGGGCGGCCGCCCGAGGGCGTGGCACGATCCTCTTCGGGGTCGGTAGCCACGGTGGTCCCCTCCTCCCGCTCCTCATGGGGCTCGACGCTCTCCACGACATCACCTCCTCCCTCCCTCTCCGGCGCGGGCCTGGCCGGCACGACGCGAAATGCGTCCCTGTCGTCGCCCTCGTCTTCGCCCAGCAGAAGTCGACGATGCACCGGCGGAGATGGAGGGGGCGGCGGAGACGACTCCTCGCTGCTCCCGTGCCCGGAGTCGGAGGCCACGTGGTCGCCTGAGGAGGACCCCGTCTCCGAAGAATCCTCAAGAAGCTCCTCAGGCTCCTCGAGGTCCATCCGAATCGGCCCCCGCTAGTCAAACTGGGGCATCGTCGTGACCAGCTCAGCCTTGTTGGACCAGCGGTGCACCGGGCGCGCATCGTAAGGCACATCCTCTGCCTCCCCTGGGAATAAAACTTCCCAGGCCTCGGCCACGGCTTCGGCCGAGAGGGGCTCCCGTGCCAGCCTGATCTGGTTCTCGGGTCCGGTAATGTCCCACACCGGGTGTGAGCGCTTCTGCAGGGGCGCGATGCGGCGGTGGAGGAACTCCTTGGCGATCATGCCCGCCGTAAGCCCGGCCCTGCGCAGCTCCGCCAGCTTTGTCAGGATCGGCCTTAGGGCGGCACCGCCAAGCTTCTTGTGCTCCCAGCGGGGGATCTTCTCAGCCGGCTCGGTAGGGACCGCCAGGAGAGGGCTGGTCCACTGGGCATCAACATAAACCCAGCGCGACCGGAAGTTCTCCACCTTCTTCGAGATCTTCATGTCGATGAAAACCTTGCCCATCTCATCGTCGATGCGGAAGGAGGCACCTCCGGAGCGGTGGTTCCCCGAGGAAAAAACCCGCAGGCTATAGAAGGTCCGGAAGAGCGCCACGGACGACATCACTCCCAAGAAGGCCTCGCAGAGGTACGTGAAGAGAGCAAGGATGAGGACAGAGTTGGGATGAAGGTGAAGAAGGCAAATCTCATAATGCTCAAGGATGGCGTAGAGGAAGTCAGAGAAGGGCGACACCAGCCCGACGAAGAGCGAGTGGAAGAAGACGGGGATTACCATGGGGCCGAGGTCGCGCCGTGGGACCGAGCCCGGCCAGATCTCGGTGGTGCCTCCCTCGAAGTGCGCTGAGGCCAACAGGGGGCGGGCCCTGGCCAGCCTGTTCTCGTTGATGGTGGCCGGCAGCAAGGCCGGACCAAGCTCCGCCACTGGGGAGCTCTTGCTGGAGGAGGCCTCGGTAGCCGCGGGTTTCTTGCCTAGGGCCATGGCGGAGGAGAGATTGGAAGTTGGAGGAAGAGTAGCTGCGTGCACGGGATGAAAAGGCAAGATGGGGATGAAGAACAATGACGCGCCTGCGCCCCGAGCGGGCAGGCTTTACCTCCAAGACGGCGGTTACCGAGGCATCGTGGGGAGTGGGGGTGACCCTCCTCGTGAAAGCCGCCACGCGTCACCTCTGGGCCCGGCAGCTCAGTGGGCCCCGTGGCATTTCGTCCCTAACAGGCGGAACGTGCGCGCCGCGGGCCCGAGGGCTACTGTCGGCCCAGTGGGAACCAGGGTACCATGGCCTGTCTACTTCTGGCCCAGAGGACCGCGCTAGGCGGCCGGCCCATGAGAGTGGCCCTGCCGCGGTTGCTCCGGAGGAAGCCGCCTCGCGAGGGGCGAGCTTCGCGAGGCCCCTCGCCGCCAGGCCAGACCCTGCCGAGGCCGCCAGGCGCCAGGATGCCTCGCGAGGCTCCCTTCGCGAGGCCTCCTCATGAGGCAGGTCGTACGGCGCCAGCCACAGGGCTCCGCGCCCAGCACATGGGTGACGTCCCACTGCCAGGATAAGGACAGCGGGGCGCGACCAAGCCCAGCTTCTATTCTGGTGATAAGGGAGCAGCGATGTCTGCCTCTCGTGAAGCAAGTCCCAAAGTCTTTCCTCTTTGGTGATAGAAGATCAGGACGGATCAGCGCCAGGACGGAGGTCATCGCCAAGCCCACCAGCGCATCACAAGGAGCTACTTTAGCAGGCAGAGACCACCTTTAGTTAGGATAAGCCTGCGCTCTTGTCCCCCTTTTGAATTCCCACCCTGTGGCAACCCTTTCCTGCACATATTTTCGGGGAAGAGGACCAAGGTACTACAAAAGGGGCAGGGCCGCCTCCATGTAAGGGGATCGATTCATTCTCTCCCACACCTCTTGTACCTCGAGCACAAGCTCTCCCCCACGGAGCAATCCAACACAAGTAGGAGTAGGGTATTACACCGCACGGTGGCTCGAACCTGGGTAGCTCGCATGTCCCCTTCGTGTCCGGTGAGAGCCAGCGAGTCCGTCGTGTCCCCGCCGTAGTCCCGTCGTAGGCTGCCAAGCAAAGTCCCCCAGAGTTTGACTCCTAAGTTCTTGGAGAAGTTTCTTGGACGCAGATCCTAGACTCCGACAGATGCCCAAGGCACCCCAAGGTAATATTCAAGGAAGATTCAAGCGTCTAAGCTTGGGAATGCCCCAGAAGGCATCCCCTCTTTCGTCTTCAAAACTATCGTTATATCTTACTTGGAGCTATATATTTATTCGTCACATGATATGTGTTTTGCTTGGAGCGTCTTTTCATTTTGTTTGCTGTTTGAATAAAATCCTTGGATATGAAATCTTTATTTGGAGCGAGTCTTTACATAGCTACTTATTTGTTTGACTACTCATTGATCTTCACTTATATATTTTGGGAGTAGTTTGTCATTCACTCTCGTGCTTCACTTATATCCTAAGAGTGAATTGTTGAATGAATTGAATGTCATAAATATGAAATTATATATGCTTCATATGCTTGTCCCATGGGGAGTAATGACTTCACATACAAGAAGTATAAGTGGTAAAATTTATTGAAAGTTAGCAAACATAACATTGGTCACTTGAACAATTCATGAAAGAATTTTGAAGGAAGTGAAATTTCACAATTAAATATACTATCTTGGACATCTTCTATGATTGTGAGCCCCCATTAATTATTTTCAACCTTGATCAAGTAGTTGATGTTGGACAAGGAAAACAACGTAATGGGTTATGTTTATTTATATTCACATAGATGTCATATTGTCATGGATCCTCTAACATGTAGTGCTTGCTCATAATCTTTTGCTAGCCAAAATTTCGTACTAAGTAGAGATACTACTTGTGCATCCAAAAACCCTTAAACCCAGTTTCTTGCCATAAGAGTCCGCTATATCTACCTATGGATTGAATAAGATCCTTCAAGTAAGTTGTCATCGGTGCAAAAGCAATAAAAATTGCTCCTAAATATGTATGATCTTTTATTGTAAGGGAAAATAAGCTTTGTACGAACTTGTGATGGTGAAGAAATAAAAGCAACGGACTACATAATAAAGGTTGCTATCACAAGGGGCAATATATAGTGACGTTCCTTTGCATTAAGAGCTTGCACATCCAAAAATAAAAAGCGCATGACAACCTCTGCTTCCCTCTGCGAAGGGCCTATCTTTTACTTTATGTATTTACTTTTATGCAAGAGTCAATAGTGTTCTTCTCTATTCCATTTTTATTTTCTCTCTTGGCAAGCATCATGTGGTGGGGAAAGATCCAGGCACATATATCCAGTTGAATATAGGTGATCATGAGTTCTTATTGTTGACATTATCCCTGAGATAAATAAGTTGGGAGGAAAAATATTAAGCCCCTATCTTCCTATGTGTTTGACTGAAACGGTTTGTTCTAAAAATATGCTTTGAGTGTCAGCAATCATGGAAGACTATATGACAGTTGAGTATGTGGAATTTGCTAAATCAAAGCTCTTACATAGACCCTTCCTGAAAATAAGATGAATTGCAATTGTTTGATGACTGAGAACATAGTTTGTTAGTTTTCAAGAAAGTTTATGGTCTATACTTTAGCATGTGAATAGCTTGCTACTTGATCATGAGAAGTTTTATGAGATGAGTTACTGTTTATGATATATAATGATGCTAGAAAAAGTGATTGAAATTATCATTGATCAAACTTGTGCACTATGCTAGCATTCACACTTCATAAATTATTTCTTTTATCATTTACCTACTCGAGGACGAGCAGGAATTAAGCTTGGGGATGTTGATATGTCTCCAACATATCTATAATTTATGAACTATTCATGCCATGTTTAAAATAATTTTATATGGTTTTGGTGCACTTTTATATGATTTTTATGGACTAACTTATTGATCCAGTGCCTAGCGCCAGTTCCTGTTTTCTGCATGTTTTTTGTTTCATAGAAAAACCATACCAAACGTAGTCCAAACGGAATAAAAATTTATGGAGGTTTATTTTGGAATATATGTGATTTTTGGGAAAAAGAATCAAAGTGAGACGATGCCCGAGGGGCCCACAAGCTCGAGGGGCGCGCCCCCCTACCCAGGGCATGCCTGGCAGGCTTGTGGCGCCCCTGTAAGGCTGTTGGGGCCCTTCTTCTGCCACAAGAAAGATAATATCCGTAATAAAATCCCCTCAAAATTTCAGCCCAATCAGAGTTACGGATCTCCAGGAATATAAGAAACAGTTTTCGGCCAGAAACAGGAGCGCAGAAACAGAAGGAAACAGAGAGAGAGATCCAATCTCGGAGGGGCTCCCGCCCCTCTGGGCACCATGGAGGCCAAGGGCCAAAGGGGAGAACCTCTCCCCATCTTGGGGGAGGCCATGGAGGAGGAAGCCCGAGCGGGAGACTCTCTCCCTCTCTCTCTCTCGGTGGCGCCGGAGTGCAGCCGGGGGGAACCATCGCCGCGGTGATCATGTTCATCAACATCACCTTCTTCATCACCTTCCTCATCTCTTTTCAGCGGTCCACTCACCCGCACCCTACTGTGTAAGTGCATCAAGTGCCCCCTTAGTGGTTTTGGAGTATTGAAGACAAATAGGTTGAGGAACTAATGTGTTTGTGAGTATACACAGGAGACAGAGTCCCTGAGGATTTGGTTTAACACATGGAAGACAACCCCTAAAAATAGATTTCTTCAAGTGAAGAATTTGATGATGAAATTGGTACGGCCTTTGAAGAAATTGATGTGAAGACTTTGAAGTTGAAGACTTTGGTTTTCGTAGTTTCTTTTCTTCTTATTTGAGTCATAGGAAAAACCGTACTGTTAAAGGGGGTCTAGGTGAAACATATTTCACATTTCCAAAGTGATGCTCAAAACTTCTCAAACTTACTAAAACCCATACACAAGCCGCTTCGAGTGAAGCCTTTGGAAATCTCCAGTACAGCTGACGCATTTGCTAGCGACAGTGACGAAGTTCATCTGGTCGTTGACGAATTTGGTCAGGCCAAGGAGTTAGGAGGTCACCAGTGCGATCTGCCTAAAGTGAGGAAATTGAGTGCCCTGACGAAATTGAGAGTACAATTTTCCGACCGTTGCTGCGTTGAGTGCCAGCTGTCGAGTGGATCCTTATCCTGACAACGGTCGAATCAGACAAGGGCATTTATGACATTTTACGTCGGGTTGCCCCCTGGCTATAAATAGCCGCCCCCCAACCAGTTGTTGGTTGGCTGCTCCGAGAGAACTTGACACTTGTCATTTGAGAGCAACCCATCCTCTGATGACTTTGAGTGAACCTAAGTGAGGAAAAATCCTAAGTGAGGAAAAACCCAACCAGAGCCTAAGTGATTGAGCATCACTGAAGAGATTGATCTGTGAGATCCGACGCTTGTTACCTTTGAGGACAGTCATTCCTCTAGACGGTTAGGCGTCATGTTCTGAGCACCCAAGAGTAATTGTGGCGTGCCGGTGAACAAGTCTGTGAAGGTTTTGGAAGTCTACCTTGAAGACTTACCACGAGTGATTGGGCGAGGTCTAAGTGACCTTAGCTCAAGAGGAATACGGTGAGGACTAAGTGTTCTCTGAGTTGCGACTCAGCCGCCTCAACCAGACGTACAGTTGATGCAGCAACTGGAACTGGTCTACCAAATTCCATTGTCTTCACCGAGCCAACTTGGTTTCAAATTCCTCACCCTCTTTTACTTTATTCCGCTGCTGGAGAATTTGTGATATATCCTTTGACGAATTTGAACTGAAGTACTTGATCATGCTATCTCTTATTTCCTCAGTTCATATTCTTCATGCGTGTATGATTGTATGATTGCATGTTCTTCACCCTTATGTATCATGTTCGCATGTACTCTGATTCTATGATGACTTAGTTTCCCTTGCGTTTCTATTTATTCACTTTGATCTTCGTCAAATTCATCAGAGTTTGATGAATTTCTAATAATCTCCCATTCACCCCCCCTCTGGGAGATAACCTGCGCTTTCAATTGGTATCAGAGCGAGGTGCTCCCTTGTTCTGTGTGATTTTGGTTTAACCACCTGGAGTTTTAGTTATGTCGACCGCAGGTATGATCAAGGTCTCCGTTGCATGCCCCGTCTTCGATGGCATAGACTATCCCTACTGGAAGAACAAGATGCGAATGCATCTTGAGGCTATTGACAATGATCTCTGGTTCGTCGTCGAGAACAGCGTCCCCACCATTTCACCAAGTATCAATGCTATTGACGTGAAGCATTTCAAGCAACTGGACTCTCAAGTGAAGAACATCATTTGTGGTCATCTCAACAAAGGACAGTATGGCAGAGTGAGTGCGCTGGAAACCTTGAAGCTTATCTGGGACCGGCTTTCAAAAGTGAATGAGGGTGTTTCCACTCAACGTGACTCCCGAGTTGATGTTCTGCGCAATCTCTTCAATCGCTTCAAAAGACCCGACAACAAAAACGTGCAGCAAACCTTCGACCGCCTCACTGATATCTCCAATGAGCTCCAAGCTCTTGGTGCTGCTGACATCACCGATCATGAAGTGGTGAAGAAATTGCTAAGGTCTCTGGATAGTTCCTTCGACACTTTGGCACTGATGATTCAAGAGTGCCCTGATTACAAGTCACTGGATCCTGCTGACATTCTTGAGAGGCTCAACACACATGAATTTCAGCAAGCCGAGAAGAGAGATATGTATGGACCCATCTATGGTCGCCCTCGCGCTCTGAAGGCTAAAGCAAAAGCCAAGGCTATTTCTTCATCTGAAGAAGAAGAAGAGGAGGAATATGAGAGCAGTTCTGACAGTGCTGAGGAAATTGGCAGAGAACTGACTATGCTGGTGAAGAAGTCCAGAAGTTTTCCAAGAAGAACAGATTCGGAAAATCTTCAAAGTATGACTCGAAGAACACTGGAGAAGCGTCTGCTCGAGACTACAACAAAAGAACCTGTCACAAATGCAAGAAGTCAGGCCACTACATCGCCGACTGCCCTCTTTGGCAGAAGAAGAAGAAGAGTAGGGATGATGATGAATCTGATGGCAAGAAAAAGAGGTCCTCAAAGTCTTCATCAAAATCCTCAAAGTCTTCATCAAAGTCCTCATCTCACAAGAAATCTAGTTCTAGCAAAGCTCGTGCATTCCTAGGGAAGGAAATGGATTCTGAAGAGGAATCTGATGATCAGCCAGCTGAGGAATCTAAGGAGGAGTCAGACACTGGTGTGGCTAGTCTCACTCTCGCCACTGAATACATCAGCAAGTCTATCTTCAACACTGAGGATAATGGTATCTCCACCAACAATGATGACCGTGCTGATGACTACACTCCCACCTATTGCTTCATGGCTAGAGGCGCAAAGGTAACCTCACGAGAAGCTTACTTTGAAACCTCCAGTGATGATGACTCTGAGTGTGAATCTAAACCAAGCTATAAGAAACTTGCTAAAATTGCAACTGAACAGCAACATGCTATGGAAAAGATTCAAAAACTGCTAGACAAAAGCGATGACCTGTTGGATGAGGAAATGGATCGTAGTCAAGCCTTGTCTGAGGATCTCAGAAGGCTCAAGTCTAAATATGATGAACTTGAAAGTCGTCATGTGTCCCTCTCAGTTGAACATGAGAAGCTGTCCTATGAATTTCTTCAAAGGAAGCAAGATCTCGAGAAGCTGAGAGCGTCTCATGATGATCTTCAAAAAGAAAACGATTCACTCCTCGCTCAACAGATCAGTACCGCTCAGGAAGAATTTGTTGCACCATGCTTAAAATGCCTTGAACGTGATAATGCTAATTCTTCAGCTGAATGTTCAAATGCTTCTGTACTTGCAATTGCTTCAACTGCTACGGTGGCCACTAACCCCTCATCTGAGGAAGCCACCTGTGATACTGATGAAAATGCAGGGCTGAAGGAACTATATGTCACTGGCATGTACAAAAGCCTCAAAGGGCATCAAACCCTGTGTGACGTGCTCAAAAAGCAAATTCTTCACAGAAACCCTAGGAAAGAGGGTATTGCCTTTGAGAGAAAGCTCAATGCTGATGGTTCATACTGGAAGCCTGAGCAGTATCCCAAAACCACATGGGTTGCTGCAAAGGGACCTCCAGTAGACCCATCTACTTTATCTAGCTATACTTGTGATTCTTCATATTCTTCAGACGAGTCATTTGACTAAAACTATAAACTGTTCAAGAATCAGAATGGTGAGGTCTTTGCCAGATTCATTGGTACTAACTACAGGAACGGTCCACCTGTGAAGAAAATCTGGGTTCCTAAAAGCCTTCTGGAAAATCTTCAGGTGAATGTCATCATGACACCACCGATGAAGAAGAAACTTCCCAGGGCAAATTCTTCACAGGGATCAAAGTCGTCAAATGGACGAAGACCCACTTATGGTCGCACTAATGCCTCTATTTCGCAGGGAAACAAACATCGATTTGATGAATATGAGCATTATTCTTCGAATCACTATGTTCACAAATCTTCGAAGAATTTCTCTGCTTATTCATTCAATTACTATAACCCTCCTGTGAAGAGAAATGCATATTCTTCAATGCCTAAGTTCTCCATCAATGCACTTCGTCACATTGCTTCTCAGCCACCCATTCAGATGTGGGTAGTTAAGAAGAAGAAATAATCTCTTCTGTAGGGTCAGGTCTTCAGACAACAAAATGTCTGATGAATTTGCTGAAGACCTGACAAAATGCCTGTTGGGATGCAGGCTAATCATTCTGGAATGAATGCTTCATTTCACACATCCCTTATGCTGCTTTACATTATTCATTGATGAAATTGTCTGATGAAATTGATCATCATCATATTCTTCACTCTGAAGCATATGAATTTGTAAGTCAGACTAATGCTTCTACAGGATGATACACCTTCTGCCACTGAATGGGTCTTGGATAATGGCTGCACGAATCATATGACTGGAGATAAGAATCTCCTCACTGATGCTCCCCTTACTCCGTCTCATCTGAAGCATATCACTTACGCTGACAAAGGAAAAAGCAAGGTATTGGGTCAAGGTAAGGTTGCCATTTCAAAGGATCGACACATGGAAAAGGTGATGCTTGTCGAGTCCCTTGGATTCAACCTCATGTCTGTCTCAATGCTTTATGATATTGATATGATTGTCATCTTTGGCAAATATAGATGCATTGTGCTGTTGGAATCTAACAAATCCAAAGTCTTCGAAGGCTTTAGGAGAGGTGACTTGTATATTGTAGATTTCTCTACAGGTCCTCAGCCCGCAACATGCCTAATGGCAAAAGCTTCGGAATGCTGGCTATGGCATCGATGACTTGGACATGCTAGAATGAGGAATTTGAGTACTCTCGTCAAGAATAAGCATATCATTGGCGTCGAGGGTGTCAAATTCGTCAAGGATCACCTCTGTGGCGCTTGTGAATCTGGAAAGATGACCAGAGCCAAGCACCAGGCAAAGACAATCATGACCACTACTCGTCCTTTTGAATTACTTCATATGGATTTGTTTGGTCCTACGCATTATGCCACACTAACCAATGCAACATCACTATACGGATTCGTCATTGTTGATGACTACTCTCGCTACACCTGGGGGCACATCATTACCTACAAGACTGAAGTTCAGAATGTCTTCAGACGATTCTCCAATCGGGCCATGACGAATTATGGTCTCAAGATCAAGCACATCAGGAGTGACAATGTCACTGAGTTCAAGAACACTGGCCTCGATGATTATCTTGATGAACTTGGTATTACTCATGAGCTCTCTGCTCCCTACACTCCTCAGCAGATTGGAGTTGTGGAGCGCAAGAACAGAACCCTCAACGAGATGGCGTGCACTATGCTTGATGAATACAAGACTCCTCGTCACTTCTGGCCTGAGGCAATTGACACTGCATACCACATCATCAACCGGGTATATCTTCACAAATTCCTCAAGAAGACTTCATATGAACTCACTGACAAGAAACCCAATGTGAGTTATTTCAAAGTCTTCGATGCAAAATGTTGGATTAGAGATCCTCATCACAATTCTAAATTTGCACCGAAAGCACATGAAGGTTTTATGCTTGGTTACGGAAAGGACTCGCACACCTACAGAGTCTTCAACTCCTTCCACCACAAGGTTGTTGAAACTATAGACGTGCGGTTCGATGAAACTAACGGCTCGCAAAGAGAGCACCTGCCTCCTGTGCTAGATGAAATGCCACTGGAGGAATCTGTCAAGCTGATGGGCACTGGTGAAATCATGCCCAGTGAAGAAATAGCTGCTGATGAAGAAGTGGTCATTCCTCATCGTGAAGAAAATGAACATCCTGATGAAAATGATGCTGAGGATTCTGTACGGCAACGACAACATCAAGGCCCTCGTCCAGCACATCCATGAGTGGCGAATGAAGTGCAGATTGAGAAAATCCTCGACAACATCAATGCGCCTGGTCCCCTCACTCGCTCAAGAGCTTCACATTTAGCTAACTTTTGTGGGCATTACGCGTTTGTCTCTATTTCAGAGCCCACCAAAGTTGATGAAGCCTTTCTGGAACCTAAATGGATTCAAGCTATGCAAGATGAATTGCGTCAATTCGAGCTTAACAATGTGTGGGAGCTTGTCAAGCGTCCGGATCCACGCAAGCACAATATCATCGGCACTAAGTGGATCTACCGCAAGAAACAAGACGAAAATGGCCAAGTGGTGAGGAATAAGGCCCGTCTTGTAGCTCAAGGCTACACACAGGTTGAGGGTATTGAGTTCGATGAAACGTTTGCACCTGTTGCTAGGCTTGAAGCCATTCGAATATTGCTTGCATATGCTAACCATCATGATATCCTCTTATATCAAATGGATGTGAAAAGTGCATTCCTCAATGGTAAGCTTGAGGAAGAAGTATATGTTGCTCAACCACCAGGTTTTGAGGATCCAAAGCATCCTGACAAAGTCTTCAGGCTCAACAAGGCTCTCTATGGCCTCAAGCAGGCCCCTAGGGCTTGTGATGAATTTGCTCATATGATGCAAGAAGAATATCAGATGTTTATGATGGGGGAGTTGAAATTCTTCCTCGGGCTTCAAATTCGTCAACAACCCAATGGCATCTTTATATCTCAGGAGAAATACCTTAGAGACTGCCTGAAGAAATTCGGAATGCAAGATTGCAAAGGCCTCAAGATACCAATGCCAACAAATGGCCAACTCAATACTGACGAAAATGGTAAAGATTTCAATCAGAAGGTATATCGCTCCATCATTGGTTCGTTGCTTTACCTATGTGCATCTAGGCCAGACATTATGCTTAGCGTTTGCATGTGTGCCCGCTTTGAACCGTCACCAAAGGAGTCACACCACCAGGCTGTGAAACGAATTCTTCGATATTTGGCTCACACCCCATCGCTTGGATTATGGTATCCCAAGGGCTCATCACTTGATCTTGCTGGATATTCCGATTCTGATTATGCTGGTGACCGAGTGGATCGCAAGTCAACATCAGGCACATGCCATTTCCTTGGACGATCTCTTGTATGTTGGTCCTCAAAGAAGCAGAACTGCGTTTCACTTTCCACTGCCGAGGCTGAGTACATTGCTGCTGGCGCCTGCTGCTCTCAGTTACTATGGATGAAGCAAACCCTCAAGGACTATGGCGTCAACGTGAAGAAAGTGCCACTCTTCTGCGACAATGAGAGTGCTATCAAGATCGCCCACAACCCTGTGCAACACTCAAGGACGAAGCATATTGAGATTCGTCACCATTTTCTTCGTGATAATGTGCTGAAGGGAGACATCGTCATCGACCACGTGAAGACTGAAGACCAGCTTGCAGATATCTTCACTAAGCCCTTGGATGAGAGAAGGTTTTGCATGTTGCGGTGTGAGCTAAACATCTTAGAATCTTCGAATGTCCTTTGAAAAGGACACACATCCTAACGCTTATGCATTCTTGATTACTTTGATGCACAACACACGAAGTAACGTTTTTCTTCAATCAATGAAGACTAACCCTCTAAGTGTGAAGAAATTAATGAAGAACTTGATTCTCAGTACCCTACGACAATTGTACGCGGTGTCTGAAATCATCATAGTTCTTATACGGTGGGTAACGCCACCACCTCCTTTTGACGTTCTTCAAATATGAGTTTTTCGTCATTTGCAATTTCGTCAAACTTTTCAATTTCGTCATTTGAGGAACTAATGTGTTTGTGAGTATACACAGGAGACAGAGTCCCTGAGGATTTGGTTTAACACATGGAAGACGACCCCTAAAAATAGATTTCTTCAAGTGAAGAATTTGATGATGAAATTGGTATGGCCTTTGAAGAAATTGATGTGAAGACTTTGAAGCTTGAAGACTTTGGTTTTTGTAGTTTCTTTTCTTCTTATTTGAGTCATAGGAAAAACCGTACTGTTAAAGGGGGTCTAGGTGAAACATATTTCACATTTCCAAAGTGATGCTCAAAACTTCTCAAACTTACTGAAACCCATACACAAGCCGCCTCGAGTGAAGCCTTTGGAAATCTCCAGTACAGCTGACGCATTTGCTAGCGACAGTGACGAAGTTCATCTGGTCGCTGACGAATTTGGTCAGGCTGAGGAGTTAGGAGTTCGCGAGTGCGATTTGCCTAAAGTGAGGAAATTGAGTGCCCTGACGAAATTGAGAGTACAATTTTCCGACTGTTGCTGCGCTGAGTGCCAGCTGTCGAGTGGATCCTTATCCTGACAACGGTCGAATCAGACAAGGGCATTTATGACATTTTACGTCGGGTTGCCCCCTGGCTATAAATAGCCTCCCCCCAACCAGTTGTTGGTTGGCTGCTCCGAGAGAACTTGACACTTGTCATTTGAGAGCAACCCATCCTCTGACGACTTTGAGTGAACCCAAGTGAGGAAAAATCCTAAGTGAGGAAAAACCCAACCAGAGCCTAAGTGATTGAGCATCACCGAAGAGATTGATTTGTGTGATCCGACGCTTGTTACCTTTGAGGACTGACATTCCTCCAGACGATTAGGCGTCATGTTCTGAGCACCCAAGAGTAATTGTGGCAGAGAACAAGTCTGTGAAGGTTTTGGAAGTCTACCTTGAAGACTTACCACGTGTGATTGGGCGAGGTCTAAGTGACCTTAGCTCAAGAGGAATACGGTGAGGACTAAGTGTTCTCTGAGTTGTGACTCAGCCGCTTCAACCAGACGTACAGTTGATGCAGCAACTGGAACTGGTCTACCAAATTCCATTGTCTTCATCGAGCCAACCTGGTTTCAAATTCCTCACCCTCTTTTACTTTATTCCGCTGCTGAAGAATTTGTGATATATCCTCTGACGAATTTGAACTGAAGTATTTGATCATGCTATCTCTTATTTCCTCAGTTCATATTCTTCATGCGTGTATGATTGTATGATTGCATGTTCTTCACCCTTATGTATCATGTTCGCATGTACTCTGATTCTGTGATGACTTAGTTTCCCTTGCGTTTCTATTTCTTCACTCTGATCTTCGTCAAATTCATCAGAGTTTGACGAATTTCTAATAATCTCCCATTCCCCCCCCCTCTGGGAGATAACCTGCGCTTTCATGCTGTAATCCCCTACTTGAACATGGTGTTTTATACCACATATTATTATCCAATGATGTGTTGCCATCCTATGATGTTTGAGTAGATTTCTTTTGTCCTTTGGGTTGATTGATGATCTTGATTGGTTTGAGTTGTGTGTTTTATTTTGGTGCTGTCCTATGGTGCCCTCTATGCCGCGCACACGTGGAGGATTCCCGCTGTAGGGTGTTGCAATACGTTCATGATTCGCTTATAGTGGGTGGCTAGAGTGACAGAAGCTTACACCAGAGTAAGGGGGTTGTTGCGTATGGGAGTAAAGGGGACTTGATACTTAATGCTATGGTTGGATTTACCTTAATGATTTCTAGTAGTTTCGGATGCTTGCCAGAGGTCCAATCATAAGTTCATATGATCCAAGTATGGAAAGTATGTTAGCTCATGCCTCTCCTTCATATAAAATTTCAATAATGATTACCGATCTTGTTATCAATTGCCTAGGACAATTCCGCACACCGATCCATAATTATTCCACACTCGCTATTTGTAATATATTGTGATACATTCTTACTTTATTTAGGCAGCACCTATTTTTATGTGTTAGTTCTCCGATATCATGCAAAGCTATCCTCTTTATACCCACAACGTAGTTTTATTTCTCATTTCTAGATAAAAGCAAACGCTCAGTGTACGTAGAGTCGTATCAGTGGCAGATAGGACTTGAGAGAATATTGATCTTGCCTTTAGCTCCTTGTGGGTTCGACATTCCATACTTACCACTTCCATCTTTGGAAATTGCTACGATGATTCCTTGCACTTGGGGATTATCAATTACTAAGCCATGTAGGAAGATGAACTACAAAAGAAGAAGGATAGCTCCCAACTTCGTCACATGAGCATCCACAACAAGTTCAACTACATGAAGGCGTCAACAACAAAACCCATTGTAAGTAATCACATCTTAGAGAAGCTTTACTCAAAGTCATGAGCTAAAGCAACTCCACAAGATGTGAATACATTGAAATGCTTAAATGAAAAATGGTAACCCCATTTTGAGCTTAACCATGAGTATGACCTATGATCAAGTGTTCTCACTTGACTCCTAAGTCAATATACTCTAACATAGGTGACATAGTTGCCGACCCTTTCCTAGATGAAGTTCTCTAGTGTTTCCTTGTCCTGCCTTTTCTCTTTGAGTTTTAGCTTTGCCCCCTTTCAAATAAAAAAACTCCATCTAGTTGCTCTATTTCTTGTATTTCTTATCTTGCTTTAGCTAGTTTCTTTCTTCTAGTTAATTCCTTGCAAATCTTATTCGAATTCATTGCAAATCCTTGTGAGATCTTATTTCAATGTGAGCTGAGTTTGACAAATCTTTCTTTCTGTCTTGAACTCAGTCCCTCTGATCCAAAATGCACCGGTGCCACTGAGCTGTAATTAACACTGCTTACACGTTCATCGGACCAACTGACGTGAACTGTCTCGGACACACCTATGTGATCAACCTGTGACATTTCGTTTCTCGGACTCACCGATAGATACTACTCGGAGACACCGATTTCGCTACTCAAAGAACCTTTTGCCAAAATTCCTTCAGATTTCGTCCAGATCCACTCAATGATTCTTTCCCCTCCAATGAATTCAGTATCATCTCAGCTAGATGTGTTACTGAAGGACCCTGCCCACTTGACCAATGACCATAAGCTAAACCCTACATGGAAATTGATGTCAAAGGGGGAGAGAGATGTGTACATCAAAGCTTATCTAAACTCTCTTTAAAAGAGAAATGCACCTTATAAGAGGAGTGAGACACATGTTTCCAAGCGGGGAGAAACATATATTTGCTTGATCATTCAAAATGATCTTTTTGAGCTCTAATTCCTTTTGCTCTGATTTTGTCTCACCCTACCTACTCCCAATATCTACCATCTTAGATTCAGGGGGAGAGGAAGTTCAAAGTTTTGAATTTTATTGCATATCTTTATTTTACCTCTTGGGGACATGTCTGCTCTTAAGGAAGTATTCACCTAGTGATACTAATCCCTACATGTCATCCCAGTCTTGGTATTCTTGATGTTCTTGCATTCTTCTTGAAGAGATTCTCTTGTGTTATCTAACTTTGTTTTCTAAAGTTTGTTTCTTCAGGTAAAATACTCAAGCACCTCAAGGTAAGTATATGCATCACACTCATGTGCATGATGATCTTTTGCTTCTTGCACATATTGTTTGCACGAGAGATTCATGGATATGACTACATTTTAATTCACATCTTTGCTCCGATGCATATACCAAGACACATGTGACATATCAAGTTTCCTACCCTATTGTCCACTTGCATTCCAAAAGCAATTACTCTTTTAAAAGACTGCACACTTGTAGGGGGAGCTTATATATGACATATGTCTCTGAAAGCTTTCATATATTCTTTGGTATAATCTTATTTGAAGCTTTGATGTATGTTGTCATCAATTACGAAAAAGGGGGAGATTGAAAGCACATTTGCTCCCATGGTGGTTTTGGTAATTCATGTCAACATACATGTTGTTGTACTTACACTTTTATCAAGTATATTTCAGGAAGAGTTCAACCTAGGCTTGTAGATGGATGGATATGTGGACCCCTCAAGCTACTAAGAACAAGCATTGGCAAAAGCTCCAAGACTCTACATTTTTGGTTAAGTGATCAAAGATCACATTGACTCCATAGGAAAGCCAGTACTATTAAAAGGGGATGAGGTTTTGATCACGAGTCATTTGCTCAAGTGCTTGAAGATATTGCTCCAAAAACCCTCAACAACATTCTCATAATCCAATCTGTCGAAAAACCGTAAAGTCATTCTCGGTCCCACCGAAACATACCCATTCGGACCCACCGAGATACTTGATACGTCTCCGTCGTATCTATAATTTTTTATTGTTTCATGCCAATATTTTACTACTTCCACATACTTTTGGCAACAATTTATATGATTTTCCTGGACTAACATATTGATCTAGTGCCCAGTGCCAGTTCCTGTTTGTTGCATGTTTTTTGTTTCACGGAAATCCATATCAAACAAAGTCCAAACGCGATAAAATTTTACGAAGATTTTTTTGGAATACATGTGATTTTTGGGAAAAAGAATCAACGCGAGAGAATGCTCGAGGGAGTCACGAGCTCACACGGTGCGCCCCTACCCAGGGGCGCGCCAAGCAGGCTTGTGGCTCCCCCTTAAGTCAGTTGGGGCCCTTCTTTCCCCGCAAGAAAGATAATTTCTGGATAAAAATCCCCTCAAAATTTCAGCCTAATTGGAGTTACGAATCTCCGGGAATATAAGAAACGGTAAAAGGCCAGAAAACAGGAACGCGGAACAGAAGAGAAACAAAGAGAGATCCAATCTCGGAGGGCTCCTGCCCTCCGGGAGCCATGGCGGCCAAGGACCAGAGGGGGAAACCTTATCCCATCTAGGGGGAGGCCAAGGAATAAGAAGAAGGAGGGGGCTCTCTCACCCTCTAACACCGCCGGGGGAAACATCGTGTGACGGCGATCTACTCCAACAACTCCGTCATCTTCATCAACACCTCCATCACCTTCCCTCATCTATTATCAGTGGTCCACACTCCCGCAACACGCTTTACCCCCTACTTGAACATGGTGCTTTATGCTATATATTATTATCCAATGATGTGTAGCCATCCTATGATGTTTGAGTAGATTCTTTTTGTCCTATGGGTTGATTGATGATCTTGATTGGTTTGAGTTGCATATTTTATTTTGGTGCTGTCCTATGGTGCCTTCCATGCCGTGCACACGTGTGGGAATTCCCGCTGTAGGTTGTTGCAATATGTTCATGATTCACTTATAGTGGCTTGCGAGAGTGACAAAATCTTAAACCCGAGTAAGGGGGTCATTGCGTATGGGAGTAAAGGGGACTTGTTACTGAATGCTATGGTTGGGTTTACCTTAATGATTTCTAGTAGTTGTGGATGCTTGCTAGAGGTCCAATCATAAGTTCATATGATCCAAGTATGGAAAGTATGTTAGCTCATGCCTCTCCCTCGTATAAATTGCAATAATGATTACCGATCTTGTTATCAATTGCCTAGGACAATCTTGCAAATCCTACCACCACTTTTTCACACTCGCTATACTAACTTAATTGTTCTTTTATTAATACAGCACCTAACTTTTATTTTCACGTTCTTTATTATCTTTCAAACTTATCCCACTACACCTACAAAGTACTCCTAGTTTTATTCTTGCAAAGTAGTTTATTACTTGTTCTAGGTAAAGTAAACATTAGTGTGCGTAGAGTTGTATTGGTGGTCGATAAAACTTGAAGAGAATATAAATTCTACCTTTTGCTCTGATACGTCTCCAATGTATCTATAATTTATGAAGTATTCATGCCATGTTTATAACAATTTTATATGGTTTTGGTATGATTTGATTAGAACTAACCCGGACTGACGCTGTTTTTAGCAGAACTACCGTGGTGTTGTTTTTTTGTGCAGAAATAAAAGTTCTCGGAATTGGACGAAACTTTTTGGAGATTTTTTATGGACCAAAATAGGCCCCCGAAGCTTCATGGAAGGACCAGAAGCCTCACGAGGAGGTCACAAGGCAACACGGCGCGCCCTGGGGGGGGTCATGTGCTGTTGCCTTGTGGGCCCCTCGTTGCTCCTTTTCGCGTGATTCCAACGCTGAAAAATCCTATAAATAGAGAAACCCCCAGAAATAAACCTAGAACTTCGACGCTGCCGCACCAAGCCTCTGTACCAAAGAGATCCCAACCGGAGGCCTTTTCCGGCACCCTGCCAGAGGGGGAAATCATCATCGGAGGCCATCTTCATCATCCCGGCGGTCTCCATGACGAGGAGGTAGTAGTTCACCCTCGGGGCTGAGGGTATGTACTAGTAGCTTTGTGTTTGATCTCTCTCTCTCTTGTGTTCTTGATTTGGCACGATCTTGATGTATCGCGAGCTTTGTTAATATAGTTGGATCATATGGTGTTTTTTCCTCTCTATCTTCTTGTGATGAATTGAGTCTTTCCCTTTGAGGTTTCATTATTGTTGGATTGAATATTTCAGATTTGAGAACACTTGATGTATGTCTTGCATGTGGATACCCGTGGTGACAATGGGGTATTCTATTGAGTCACTTGATGTATGTTTTGGTGATCAACTCGCGGATTCCCGTGACCTTGGGGTAATCTAGGCATAGGGGTTGATTGCACGTTTTCATCTTCTTTTCTCCAATAGAAACTTTGGGGTACTCTTTGAAGTTCTTTGTGTGGATTGAATATTATGAATCTGAAGTTGTTTGATGCATATCGAATAATCAACTCACGGATACTTGTGGTGACATTGGAGTACCTAGGTGACATTAGAGTTGGTTGATGCGTATCATATGGTGTTATTTTAGTACGAACTCTAGGGCTGTTTGTGACACTTATAGGGATGGCTCAATAGATTGATCGGAAAGGATAACTTTGAGGTGGTTTTGTACCCTAGAAGAATTTCTTCTTATGTTCTCTGCTTGATAGGAACTTTGGAGTGATTCTTTGTCGCACGTTGAGGGATTGTTATATGATTCAATTATGTTAGCACTGTTGAGAGATTGCTCTAGTGAAAGTATGAGCCCTAGGCCTTGTTTTCAAGCATTGCAATACCATTTGTGCTCCGTTTTATCACTTGCTACCTTGCTGTTTTTATATTTTCAGATTACAAAAACCTATATCTACTATCCATACTACACTTGTATCACCATCTCTTCGCCGAACTAGTGCACCTATATAATTTACCATTGTATTGGGTGTGTTGGGGACACAAGAGATTTCTTGTATTTGATTGCAGGGTTGTTTGAGAGAGACCATCTTCATCCTATGCCTCCCACGGATTGATAAACCTTAGGTCATCCACTTGAGGGGAATTTGCTACCGTCCTACAAAACTCTGCACTTGGAGGCCCAACAACGTCTAGAAGAATAAAAGTTGCGTAGTAGACATCAAGCTCTTTTCTGGTGCCGTTGCCGGGGAGGTGAGTGCTTGAAGGTATATCTTTAGATCTTGCAATTGAATCTTTTAGTTTCTTGTTTTTCACTAGTTTCGTTTATAAAAGAAAACTACAAAAAAATGGAATTGAGGTTGCCTCAAATACTTCATCTATATAATGTCTTTGTTGAAAATGATGGATCGGAAAATTGTGCTCAATTTCTAGAGGAAGAATTTAATAAAATGTTTAATATGAGTTCCTTGAATGATAAGAATGGTTGCAATGTTGTTAGTATGAATTCTTTGAATATCCATAACGCTAATGATGATTGCACTAGTCATGATAAAAAGGTTTCTTATAAGCATGTCAATTTTTGTGGAGTGAATAAAATTTGTGAAGACATGCCTTATAGGGATGATAGATTTTGTAAGAAGCATAAACATGATAAAACCAATTTGTACCTTAAAGTGATAGATAAATTTGCTAGGAATTTATGCTCTCTTCACCCCATTACTTGTGAACTTTGCAATAAGGTTGGTCATCTTAATTTTCAATGCATACTTTTTCATGATCTAATCATGACCAAATATTGTAATAACTTGATCACCCCTGAACTTTATAATGAGTTTTGTCTATTTTTGGGGTGCGAAGAATTAACACATAAAAATAGTTGGTTTGAAGTATTCATGCTCACGGATAACATTGAAACTAATCTAAAGGAAATCTATATATTTTGTGTGGTAAATTGCAATGAGAATGCTTATATAGCCAACTATAGAAAGACGGGAAAACAAATAGAATATAAAAGAAATACTAATGGAAGGGTAAAGAGCCCCCCTTTCCCCCCTATTTTCTCTCATGATGAAACAGGTAACGAGGAGGAGCATCCTATCCAACCAATCTCTTCAATAAGAAGCTCAGAAAAATTAAACAAACCCACACATAATGTGGTGAAGAAGAAGAAAAGAAGGAAAAGTAGAGGTAAAATGGTATCTCTCCCAAATAATGTTGCTCCTATTATTGTTGTGCCTCATGAGAATGAATCAAAAATAATTGTGGAAGATGATACACTTGATGATGATTTTGTTATGCCTATTGCTTGTTGTGATGATTATGATTGGGAAGATAATGATACTTCTTATAATCTTGAAAATCTTTTTGGAACAAACTTGGGAAATTATGATAATAATTATTGTTATACTATTGGTGCTATTCATACTATTGATGATAAGAGTGATTATGCTAATGATATGCAAACCCACAAGCTTGGCGATGCTATGTTTGGTTGGAATGACATGTTTGAGAATTTATTTGCTGCAAATAATGTTTATCCTAAGCTTGGGGATGCTACACTTAATGAGGATGATCTTTTTATTCCCCCTACTTTTGATGAGCAAATTTATTATGATGATCACATGCCTCCTATCTATGATGATTGCAATAAAAATGAAAGTGGGTTTGGAAGAGTGTCAACTTTTGGTAATAATTATCCCACTGTTTTGGAGGGTGTTTAATTTTATAATAATGATAAAAGTGGATTTGGAGAGGTCATGACTTTATTTAATGTTTAATCCACAACTTTGGAAGAGGTTTCAATTGATTACGATGAGAACAAAGTTGCTACTTATGATAATTATTGTGATGATACTTATATTATAAAAAGTAGTGATGATTATTATTATAAAACTTGTCATAATTATGAATACCCTTTTACTGAACATTACTCTTTTAATGTGGAAACAATTTTTAGTATTCAAGTTCCATATGATACTCCAACTATTATGAATGAGAAGAAATTTGCTTATGTGGAGAGTAATAAATTTTCTATGCTTGTAGGTCATGAAAAGAATGCTTTATGTGATAGCTATATTGTTGAATTAATTCATGATGCTACTGAAAATTATTATGAGAGAGGATCATATGCTTATATATATTTCAACAACATCAAGTTTCCTCTCTTTATGTTGAAAGTTTTGAAGTCATGCTTGTTTTGCCTTCCTATGCTAGTTGATTCTTGCTCTCATAAATTGTTTCACAAAATCCCTATGCATAAGAAGTTGGCTAGGCTTAAATGTGCTAGGAATTTGCTTCATGATGCTCCCGTTATGTTTCAATTCTTCACTTTTATGTGAGCATCATTGAAATCATCATGCCTAGCTAAAAAAACTTTAAAGAGAAGCGCTTGTTGGGAGGCAACCCAATACTTATACCTTCTGTTTTTGTCTGTCCACATGATTAATCTACTGTAGTAATCATGTTTTATATGTTTTCTTTCAATAATGTGCCAAGTAAAGCCTTTGGGATAGTGTGGATACTTGTTGATTTGATTCTGTGCAAAAACAGAAACTTTTGCGTCCAGTGCTGGAATTTCTATTCTATACTGGAGCATGAGAAAATTCTGAAATTTTTACACAGTATGGGGTTACAAATGTTTTACGTTTTCCTCGTTTTTCAGAATTTTTAGAGGTACATAAGTATGCTTTTTAATTCGCTCACTACATGCTGTTCTGTTTTTGACAGATTCTGTTTTTATTGCATAGTTTGCTTGTTTTAGCGTTTCCATAGCTTATATTGAGTAATATAAATTGTGGAAATGATAGAATACAGTAGGCATTATTTGAGAATAATTATTAATCTTGTCTTGACAATACCAAAGTGAATGATTTATTTTCATACTAACCTATCTCACGGAGTTCCGTTAAGTTTTATGTGATTGAAGTTTTCAAGTTTTGGGTGAGATAACGATATGAGGAGAATATGGAGTAGCAAGACCCTAAGCTTTGGGATGCCCAAGGCACCCCAAGGTAATATTCAAGGAAGACTCAAGCGTCTAAGCTTGGGGATGCCCAGGAAGGCATCCCCTCTTTTGTCTTCAATCTATTAGTAACCTCACTTGGAGCTATATTTTTATTCGTCACATGATATGTGTTTTGCTTGGAGCGTCATTTTCTTTTGTTGATATTTTCTTGCTGTTATTTAGAATCATGTTTTGTATCTTTTATTTCAATAAAATGTCAAGTATAGCCTTTACCATGCTCAGTTGCAAGTTTGTGAGTTGCTGTTTGAAAACATAAAGTTTTCTGTTATGTCCTGAATATTGGTGAATAGTCAGAACATGATAAAAATATGAAATTTTACACAGTAAGAATGCATGAGTTCTCTGTCACGTGGTAAGTTTTTAGAATTTTTGGAGTTAGGGAAGTTTGAATTTTTATTCCCCCTTTACAGACTGTTCTGTTTGGACAGATTGCTATTATAGTTGCATTGTTTGCATATGTTTGCCTATTTACTGTTTCTATTTGTGGATAGGAGTATTAAATATGTAGAGGCATTTAGTATGCAATGTTTAACTATAATTTCAGTGATTTTATACAGTATAGAATGTTAAGGTTATGAGTTGATCTATACTAACTTATCTCACGAGTTCTTGTTGGGTTTTGTGTGGATGAAGTTTTTAAGATTTAGGAGAAGCCATGATATGAGAGGAATTAAGGAGACACAAGATCTCAAGCTTGGGGATGCCTTGAGATAACATTCCAAGAAGTCTCAAGCAACTAAGCTTGGGGATGCCCCGGTAGGTATCCCACCTTTTTTCATCAACACCTATCAGTTAGCTTAAGTTTTTACTTGTTCACATAATATGTGCTATTCTTGGAGTGTCCTTTTATTTTAATTTTGTTTGCTGTTTGAATAAAATTATTAGATATGAAATCTTTATTTGGAGAGAGTCTTCACATAGCTACTTAATTGTTTGACTACTCATTGGTCTTCACTTATATCTTTTGGAGTAGTTTGTCATTCATTCTTGTGCTTCACTTATATCCTAAGAGAAATTTTTGAATGAATTGAATATCATAAATATGAAATTATATATGTTCCATATGCTTAGTAATATTTCACATTGGGTTCAGAAAGTAAAGTCTATTGAAGTTTGACAATCACAATATTGGTCATACAAGCAATTCATGAATGATTAGTATATGGAAGAGAAATTTCACATACAAATATATTATCTTGGACATCTTTTATGATTGTGAGTACCCATTAATTATTTTCAAACTTGAGCAAATTAGTTGAGGTTGGACAAGGAATACAACGTAATGAGTTATGTTTGGGTATATTTGCATAGAAGTTATATTGTTATGGATCCTCCAACATGTGGTGCTTGTTTAGAATCTTTTGCTAGCCAAAATTTCTGTACTAAGCGGGAATACTACTTGTGCATCCAAAATCCTTGATCCAAGTTTCTTCCATGAGTGTCCACCATACCTACCTATATACGGTATTACCCTGCCGTTCCAAGTAAATTTGCATGTGCCATCTCTAAAACCTTCAAATAAACATCTGTTTTGTGTGCCCGTACTGCTCATGGAGCGACGGGGTGGTCAATATCTTCCATGTTAAGCGGGTTATTCTCATGATGGGTGTTTATTCACTTGTCATTGCATGAGAGAGGCTGGTAATCGGGATGCCCAGTCCCTTAAATAAAAAGAAAAATATATAATAAACAAAAGCTCCCCCTGGAAAGTTGAAAGTTTGGAGGGCACCCGTGAATTCGGCTAGCCATGGCTTGTGTTTGAATGGTTGAGGGGGAGTTAAACTTTTCATTTCTGCATGGGAACTGCCAATAATGTGTTTAGCATGGAAGATATTGAATACCTTAGTCGTGACGTTGACAGGAAAATCACACCACTCAAAATATATTCATATCTATTTTAAGCTATGAGCTCTGGCACCTCTGCAAATCCCTGCTTCCCTCTGCGAAGGGTCATTGTATTTACTTTTATGCTATTTACTTTCTTGCTATTTATTTTTGTTGAGTCAACTTCTTATTACAACCTATTCTCTAGTTGGCAAGCATTATGTGGTGGGGAAAGATCCAGGCACATATAGCCATTCAAATATATTTGATCATGATTTATTATTGTTGACAATTATCTCTATGATAAATGAGTTGGGAGGTGAAACATTAAGCTCCTATCTTTCACTGTGTTCGATGAATGCTATTTGTTCTAAAAATATGCTTTGAGTATAAGCAATCATAGAAGACTATATGATAATTGAGTATGTGGAGCTCTTACTTAAACTTTGTTGAAAATGAGATGCATTGAAATTGTTTGGTGACTAAGAACATAGCTTGTTAAGTTTCAAGAGAATGTATTGTTTAAACTATAGCATGTGAATTGATTGCTACTTTATCATGATGAGTTTTATGAGAAAGAGTTGCTGTTATGATTCTAGGAAAAGTGATTGAAATTATCATTGATCAAACTTATGCACTATGCTAGCATTCACACTTCATAAATTATTTCTTTTATCATTTACCTACTCGAGGACGAGCAGGAATTAAGCTTGGGGATGCTGATACATCTCCAATGTATCTATAATTTATGAAGTATTCATGGCATGTTTATAACAATTTTATATGGTTTTGGTATGATTTGATTAGAACTAACCTGGACTGATGTTGTTTTCAGCAGAACTACCGTGGTGTTGTTTTTTGTGCAGAAATAAAATTTCTCAGAATTGGACGAAACTTTTTGGAGATTTTTTATGGACCAAAAGAGACCCCCGAAGCTTTGTGGAAGGACCAGAAGCCTCACGAGGAGGCACAAGGCAACACGGCACGCCCTAGGGGGTTCGTGTGCTGTTGCCTTGTGGGCCCCTTGTAGCTCCTTTTCATGTGATTCCAACGCTGAAAAATCCTATAAATAGAGAAACCTCCAGAAATAAACCTAGAACTTCGATGCCGCTGCCACAAGCCTCTGTACCGAAGAGATCCCATCTGGAGGCCTTTTCCAGCACCCTGCCAGAGGGGGAAATCATCACCGGAGTCCATATTCATCACCCCGGCGGTCTCCATGACGAGGAGGTAGTAGTTCACCCTCGGGGCTGAGGGTATGTACTAGTAGCTATGTGTTTGATATCTCTCTCTCATGTTCTTGATTTGGCACGATCTTGATGTATCGCGAGCTTTGTTAATATAGTTGGATCATATGGTGTTTTTTCCCTCTCTATCTTCTTGTGATGAATTGAGTCTTTCCCTTTGAGGTTTCGTTATTGTCGGATTGAATATTTCAGATTTGAGAACACTTGATGTATGTCTTGCATGTGGATACCCGTGGTAACAATGGGGTATTCTATTGAGTCACTTGATGTATGTTTTGGTGATCAACTCGCGGATTCCCGTGACCTTGGGGTAATCTAGGCATAGGGGTTCATTGCACGTTTTCATGTTCTTTTCTCCGATAGAAACTTTGGGGTACACTTTGAAGTTCTTTGTGTGGATTGAATATTATAAATCTGAAGTAGTTTGATGCATATTGAATAATCAACTCACGGATACTTGTGGTGACATTGGAGTATCTAGGTGACATTAGAGTTGGTTGATGCGTATCATATGGTGTTATTTTAGTACGAACTCTAGGGCTGTTTGTGACACTTATAGGGATGGCTCAATAGATTGATCGAAAATGATAACTTTGAGGTGGTTTCATACCCTACAACAATTTCTTCTTATGTTCTACGCTTAATAGGAACTTTGGAGTGATTCTTTGTCGCACGTTGAGGGATTGTTATATGATTCAATTATGTTAGCACTGTTGAGAGATTGCTCTAGTGAAAGTATGAACCCTAGGCCTTGTTTTCAAGTATTGCAATACCGTTTGTGCTCCGTTTTATCACTTGCTACCATGCTGTTTTTCTATTTTCAGATTACGAAAACCTATATCTACTATCCATACTACACTTGTATCACCATCTCTGCGCCGAACTAGTGCACCTATACAATTTACCATTGTATTGGGTGTGTTGGGGACACCAGAGATTTCTTGTATTTGATTGCAGGGTTGTTTGAGAGAGACCATCTTCATCCTACGCCTCCCACGGATTGATAAACCTCAGGTCATCCACTTGAGGGAAATTTGCTACTGTCCTACAAAACTCTGCACTTGGAGGCCCAACAACGTCTACAAGAATAAAAGTTGCATAGTAGACATCAAGCTCCTCGTTGGGTTCGACACTCTTACTTATCGAAAAAGGCTACAAACAATCCCCTATACTTGTGGGTTATCAAGACCTTTTTATGGCACCGCTGCCGGAGAGCAATTGCGTGGGGTGAATATTCTCGTGTGCGCTTGTTGGCTTTTTCTCTAAGTAGTTTTTATTTTCTATTCTTGTTTTCTATCTTTAGTTATGGGTAGGAAACATAAAATACCAAACAAATTAGTTGTA
This sequence comes from Elymus sibiricus, assembly GCA_039707655.1. Lineage (NCBI taxonomy): Eukaryota > Viridiplantae > Streptophyta > Magnoliopsida > Poales > Poaceae > Elymus > Elymus sibiricus. The sequence goes on from CM077674.1 coordinate 211,174,975, forward strand.
CTTGCAAACCCAATGGTTGAAGAACCACCCAAAATCTACCACACTGCTGAAGCTTTTTACTTGGATCATCTTCGATCCATTTGTGCTCGTGCTGAAAACCAAGCCAGCTTAGTTGAGGGGAAATCATTAGATGACCATGCGTATTTTGTGCGTTACCGCTTATCTCAAAAAGGGAAACACTTGTGGGATCAAATACCTCGGTTAGAATATTATGCTTTGTATTTATGCGAAATATATGATTTTACTTGCTGCTCTAGAAAGGGCCCTAAGAAACGCCTTCCCTATCTATGTGAGTTTAATGATAATGAAGTCTTATCTTCTTATGCCAAGGGTGTTTATAGTTATTTTGATATTGAACAAATTGAATAATTTGTTGCTTTTAAGGGTGCCTATGAAATTGCTTCTTTGATTGAAAATTATGATGCTACTCTTTACAAATCTGAAAATTTTGCCATACTTAAAATTGCTATGAAAACTATGCTTCTAATGCTTATGTTAAAGAATTTATTGAGAGAATGTCTGCTGTCCAAGAAGAGACTAACATTTTGCAGGAATCATGGAAGAAGAAATTGCTAAAACTGTGAGCTTATTAGATGAAAAAGATGAGGAGGAGAGCGAAGAACAAAAGGAGGAAGAGCGGATTAGCTACCCGTGCCCACCTTCTAATGAGAGTAACTCTTCAACTCATACATTGTTTAATTTCTCTTCGTGCTTACCGAAGGATGAAAGCTATGATCCCTTGGATTCGTTTGAAATATCCCTTTTTGATGAACTTGATGCTTGCTATGCTTGTGGCCATGATGCCATATGAATGATGCTTATGGAGATGAACTTACTATAGTTCCTTATGTTAAACATGAAATTGTTGCTATTGCACCCACACATTATAGTCCTATTATCTTTTTGAATTCTCCCAACTACACTATATCGGAGAAGTCTGCTCTTATTAAGGATTATATTGATGGGTTGCGTTTTACCATTGCACATGATGATTTTGATGGATATAATATGCATGTGCCTGCTGCTCCTAATTGCAATTATTATGAGAGAGGAACCACATCTCCACCTCTCTATGTTTCTAATATGATAAAATTGTAAGAAATTGTTTATACTATGCGTTGGCCTTTACTTGGTGTGCATGAATTGTTCTTTTATGACATGCCAATGCATAGGAAGAGAGTTATACTCCGTTGTTATATGATATATGTTGCTTTGTGCTCACTACTAAATTATAAATCATTGTTAATTAAAATTGGCTTTGATATACCTTGGGATCCGGGTGGATCAATTACTTGAGCACTGTATGCCTAGCTTAATGGCTTTAAAGAAAGCGCTGCCTGGGAGACTGTAACGCCCAATATGCGGTCCTATCCCCAAGGAACTCGGAAGTTTCACTAAGGATAGAAGTGTATATCGAAGATGCTTCGCAAGGTGGATATCATTACAACATACCATGTACTAAATAGATGAGAATACCAGATAAAGGCTTACACTTGCCACAAGCTACAACATGAATACATAAATTCAACAATACATAGCAATCATCATACAGAAGAGCAGGATCCGACTACGGATGAAATCAAACGAAAATGAAGAACGACATCCACCCTGCTAGTCCTAGGCTGCCAACCAGAAACCCATCCTATGATCGATGAAGAACAAGAAGCAGAAGAAGAACTCCAAATATAACCAGCATCCCTCACGTCAAATCATCGCTTTACCTATACCTGCACATGTTGTTGTAGTAATCTGTGAGCCATGAGAACTCAGCAATCCCATTACCATGGGTATCAAGACTAGCAAAGCTTAATGGGTATGGAATGGATAAGTGGTGAGGTTGCAGCAAGCACTAAGCATTGTATGTGGCTAACTAACGAGTACAAGAGTAAGAAGAGTAAACTACGCATAATCGGGCACAAAACTAGTAGTGATCAAGAAGTGATCGTGAACACCTACTTACGAGTCAAACATAACCCCACCGTGTTCTCTTTCCAAACTCCATCGAAAAGAGACGATCACGGTTACGCACGCGGTTGGTGTGTTTTAATTAGAATTAGTGTCAAGTTCTCTACAACCGGAGGTTATAAATTTCCAAGTCGCCACATAACCACGGGCACGGCTGTCCGAAATATTTAACCCTACAGGGGTGCTCCAAGTAGCCCATCACAAATTACCACACACATCCGATGGAAAAACCTCACAATGTGATAACACGATGCCTATAAGGAATCCCGGTGGACAAGCCACTCGTCAAAGGTAAAACTAAACCAGCAAGACCTCCCGACATGCCGACACCCTGATAGGAGCCGCGCGTATCTCGTCTCAGGCCTCGATCGGATTGTCCAAACTTCCGGTAGGCCAATCACAGAGTTGCCCCTGGCGACCACCAGCGGTTGACAGATTTGGACCAACACTCATGAGGTGCACTGGCCCGGGTTGTTGATTAATTATCCACGGGGTCCGGAAAGTCCCTATGCAAGTTTAAGTTGTTATTAGGCTAATGTAAAACCAAAGTTGGGCCTTGCTGGAAGAGTTCTATCCTGAAACAAATAATCAGGGGGTCCCCATAAAACCCCACACATGTTAGGAGCGCTCATCATGGAACATAACACCGGTATGATAGAAACTAGGGAGGCATGAGTGGAACAAAACACCAGGCAAAAGGCCGAGCCTTCCACACACTACCAAGTATATAGATGCATTAATTAAATAAGAGATATTGTGATATCCCATGATATCCATGTCCCAACATGGAACAAACTGCAACTACATCTACAACTAGCAACACTATAGGAGGGGCTGAGCAAAGCGGTAACATAGCCAAACAACGGTGTGCTAGGATAGTGGAGGTTAGAGGCTGTATCATGGCGATTTGGGAGGCTGGCAAACAAGTGGTAGGTAGTGAGACATAGCGATAGCATCAAGACAACTAGCAAGCAAAGATAGTAGTGATATCCAAGGTAATGGTCATCTTGCCTGGAATCCCGCTTGGAAGAAGATCAAATCCATGAAGTAGTCGAGCAATCGTAGTCGAACGAATCCTCACACTTTGCAACATGAACTAACGAGAAGAAGCAAACAACACAGTAAACAAACAAGGCATGGCATTTATTCTTCAATCAATGCATGCATGTCATTTGAAATGTTGTTAACATGGCATCAACTCATGGCAATATTAAATGAAGCCTTGAGCCACCTAGGAGTGGTTCAAGCAATTACTTCATGCTTATTTTAGGTGAAAATGCAATCTGGACAGAACATGAACATGGAGATAAATATGATGCATGTCATGGCAATAATCATATTCTACACTCAATTCTACCACAAATGCATATAGAGAACGTCTCGATCGGAGTTACGGTTCTACTGGAATGGAAGAAATGATATCGGGAAGGAATAGGTGAAGGAAAGATAGATATGGGAAAATTCTTGGCAACCCAAGTATGCCACTGGAAAGAATAGGAGATTTGAGATGGAATGGATATGAAGATCATGAAAACGGATGCATAGAACTCAAATGGTGAGCAAAACAAATATGCAATGTAATCTGCCACAAACAGCAACTTGTCATCTTACAAGCATCAAAACAGCAAGCTACAGGTACTTAAAATGCTCATTCATGAAATGTGGCTATATTATGCTGGTTGCACAACATTTCATCCAAAAGGTTCAAGTTCATTAGCATTATGGATTAATTGGAATGGAGGCTACAAAATGTAAGGTTGCTGTTACCAGGAAACAGATATAACAAGATGACTACTTTAGAGCAAGATTAAGACATGCTACAGGACTTTATCATGGCATCAAATTGCACAGCAAGGTAATACAAAACATTAAGAGCAAACCTTTCAACATGGGCACATTCATAGGAGCTACAGATCAGTGGGAATCATCAAGCAAAGGTGCAAAGTTTTATAACAGCTAGTTTCAAACAGTGAATTCTAAGCAAGTGAAAACTGTAACATTATCATAGCATGTTTGCAAACTTGTTACAGTGATCTATCATGTTTAAATCACACAAAAATCACAAAATGGCAAGTTATGCAGAATAACATGCACCCAAACTTGCTCAAATGACAGAATCAATATCACAATTGGATTGTTTAGTTTTTTCTACCCCAATTTGATATAAAATATGCATATGTTCCTGTATGAAATATGCCCACAAATGCATTTACAAATTACTGCCAAACATGGGACATAACAGATATACCAAAAACGGAAATATGCCTAAAATGGAATGCGCCAGAAATGGAAATAAGCCAGAAAGGGAATGTGCCGAAATGGGAATAAAACAGAGAAATGAAGAAAATGCTAGGTGTACACGGGCTGTACCAACCACAGAGGCTGACTGGTGGGGTCTGGGCCCACGTGGCAGGTGATGGGGTCACCTACCACCGGTAGGGTCATAGACCTGGCATCTAAGGCCCACCTAGGGCCCCACACCGTCGTTAGAAGGTCCCTAGACCACAGGCGCATTCAGATGCGCATAACAGGGAATCCACTCGGATACACCGAAGGCACTCGGGCGTCTCCCCTCCAGTCGACCGACCAGCACCACTCGGACAGAGAAGGCAGAAGGGCGACGTGGGAGCTGCAACGGTCCTGTAGCCTTAAGTCCAACTTCAAGTCTACTTACGGCTACAGTTATGTGTAACTGCCTCAGTCATGACCATTAACACATGTAACTGCCGTAGTTAAGGTCATTAAAGCCCCTTGTGATGTAGGAGTAAAGAGACCGGGGCGCACTCTATATAAGCCTTGAATGCGCCTGTGGTGAGATGCGCCGGAAGACTTGGGTCAGCAGGTTTCACAACGACCTTGGTAGGTGAGATGCGTCCCTTTTGGCCACGAGATGCTTCCTTCATGACCACATCAGCATCGGTCGCCACCCTCTTGTCGGCCCCTGGGTTTCACAGGTTGGCCTCGTCCTCATCGTCCGACTGAACAATCTCAATCGGAGCTGCACAAACACACGACGTGGAGTATCAATACCAAAATCAATCGGATGGAACTCAGAAGTTAGACTCATACAGCGGACCCATACCTTTGGAAGTAGCAGCGTTCGCCGCATCGCCCTCGACCTGGCCTTGCTTGGGGGCATTCAGATACAACGAAGTTGTCGATGTCTCATTGCTGCGATCACAAAGACACTCGGCCATCAGACGAGTGGGAATTGTACGAAGAAGAAATGAGACCTCCGACACTTACGTTGAAGCCACAGGCACCACCAGCCTGATCTTCAGCACGGCGGCCTTCCGGGGCTTGGTGGCGATCTGCTTGGGCTGCTTCTCGGCCGAGTTCGCCTCCTCAGATTGCCCACGCTTTGTGCTGCGCGTAGCAGGGCCCGAGCCGGTCGACTGCGGCTCACTCGGCGCACGAGTACCGCCCGCCTGACCACTCGGATCCTGCTGCGCCTTGGTGCGACACTCCTTGGGAATGGACTCAGACGGGGAAGACTCGGCCTCCTCGCCTGACTCGGTGTCGCTCGCCTCCTCATCATCACTCTCCTCCTCCTCCTTGTCGCTGTCTTCAGTGTGTTGGCGCTCCGTGTCGCTCGTCACATCCTCCAGCGACCGACTGACCACCGGGACATTGGAGACCATCTGCTGGAAACTCTGAAAGGGAGGAGAACAGAAAGTCAAGATCCAGAAATGCAGAAAGAAACTTATTCACAGTCCGACTGACCGAAAGTTGAGCTACCTCAATCGGCTGGATGTTCTTCTCATACGAAGGCACTCTCCTGGCGCCGCGCGGGTTGTCTCGAGCCAAGGTGATGGCCTTGATCTTGCCCGCCATGGCCTCCTTTGTCAGCTCCTCCGGGTGCACTCGGGTGGGATCACTTGGGCCCTCATACATCCACATGGGATGTGCCCTGGCCTGCAGCGGCTGGATCCGTCGAGTGAGGAAGGTCTCTAGCAAGTCCATCCCGTTAACCCCGGCGTTCACAGCCCCTACCAGGGCAACGGTCAAGATTCCGACGTCCGTCTTTTCTTCCTTGGTCACCTCCAAGGACGTAGGCGCGGCGACCCTTGCTCCCGAGTACGGGGGAAGACCAATCAAAGACCTCGCACTCGGAACATCCTTGCAATAGAACCAACTGTCTTGCCACCCATTCGTTGAGTCGGGGAAACTCATCTTTGGGAAAGCACTCTGCCGCCGTGCTTGTATCCCAAGGCCTCCACAGAGCTGGGTCATGCGGGTCTTCTCCCCACTCGACGAGTCCTTCTTCACGGTCATCGACTGACACGTGAAGATATGCTTGAATAGGCCCCAGTGCGGATAGCAACCGAGGTAGTTCTCGCAGAGAGAGACGAAATCAGACAAGTATACTATCGCATTGGGGGGGAAGATTGTGGAGCTGCGCCCCAAAAAAGTCCAAGAACGCCCGAAAGAAAGGGTAAGGGGGCATGGAGAAACATCGCTCGATGTGAGTGATGAGCAGGACGCGCTCGTCACCCTGTGGTGCGGGCTACATCTCGCCTGCATCCGACCGCCTCCACCCGTCTGCCGGGATGAGCCCTTCTTCGGCGAGTTCCTCCAGCCACTTCTTCATTACGCATGAGGGGATCCACTCCCCCACGATGCGGCTCGCCAAAGATCCAGAGCTCGACGGCGCGGCCTTCCCCACCTTCTTCGCCTTCTCCAGCTTGGCGGTGGAGTCCTTCCCCATCGTCTTGAGTGCTCTGGCGCAGTGGAGAGGGGAGTGGGAAGAGCAGAATGCGAGGTGGAAGCGAAGCGAGATCTAGAATTACCCTAGCTCGGTAAAAGAACCTTTATACCACGGGTGGAATCGCACCGCAGACCCTCAGCCGTAGGATCCTGGATCGACGGCGCTCACAGCAGTCGCGTACGCAGGTGAAACACGGCATGTGGCAGATTTCCGGGGCGAAAATTGAGGCGTCACGCCCCCACTTTCCTCACTAGCCGCGGCGTAACCGCTTCCGCGCGCGCGGGCATGATTTCCAATCCCGTAATTCTCGGAACGAATCAACCCGATTGATTGCTCCTGTCCCTTTCCTAAAGGGCATTCGTCGGCCCGACCGGCCACCCTCCGAGGGCCACCGTGCACTCGGACACGTAAAACACCCGACTGGAGTCACCTCCAGGATTGCAATGGGATGAGCTTGACGCCCCTCCGTGGGTTAACTTGGCCCTTTCACTAGGCTCCAAGGTGCAAGCCTCATAAATTTGGACTCAGAACTGGCCCACGCTGCCGTTCCCCTGGGATAGAGAGTGGTATCTCTCTGGAGAGTCAGCCCATGCACCGACGTCGTCACTCGAGTTTCATGGCATGCCCTCACTCGGGCCTCAAGTCCATCCCTCCCGAGAGACACGCGAATGCCACCAAGTTTTGCCCAGCGATCAACACTGTCCGATCACTCGGAAAAGCTTTAGTCCAGAATCCTTCGCGACTTCACCTAAGGATAGCTGTTTGAGAATGGATGTCGAATGCCTCCGAAGCACTCAGACCAATCCAAAAAGCTCAACTCATTCATCTTGCGAAGCCTCGACCGATTCGGGGGCTAATGATGGGGTCACCTACCACCGGTAGGTTCATAGACCTGTCATCTAAGGCCCACCTAGGGCCCCACACCATCGTTAGAAGGTCCCTGGACCACAGGCGCATTCGGATGCGCATAACAAGGAATCCACTCGGATACATCGAAGGCACTCGGGCGTCTCCCCTCCAGTCGTCCGACCAGCACCACTTGGACAGAGAAGGCAGAAGGGTGATGTGGGAGCTGCAACGGTCCAGTAGCCTTAAGTCCAACTTCAAGTCTAGTTACGGCTACAGTTACCTGTAACTGCCTCAGTCATGACCATTAACACCTGTAACTGCTGTAGTTAAGGTCATTAAAGCCCCTTGTGACGTGGGAGTAAAGCGACCGGGGCGCACTCTATATAAGCCTCCCTCTTCCTCCTTTGCAGGGGTTCAGCATCTTCTGTAATCACATATCCTAAGAGAAAGCAAGCCTCAGGGCACGAGACGTAGGGCTGTTACCTCCTCTGAGAGGGGCCTGAACTCGCTAAATCCGAGTGCTACACCTGCGCCGTAGCTAGGCTCTGCCCCATCCTTCATACCCCCTAGTACTCATTGTCAGGCTCATAACCCCGACAGCAGGTGAGTGTGCGTGTGTGCATGACAGGTAGGGCTTGCAGGCGTGTGTGAGTGCATGTGTATGATAGCGGATCCCATGGGTGTGTGCGTGTGCGTTCAAATAGAGGGAACAGGGTTGGCGCCGGCGGCGACCAAGCAGGCAGCGGCGGAGCTCGCCAGAGGGATCTTCTGACGCACTCTCGATGCATGCGCAAGCAGAAGGGAACCGGTGGACAAAGCCGCATCCGTGGGCACCTAGTGGGTCCCCGGACGTTGACGGAGGCGACGCCGGTGACGAGCCGAAGCAGAGACGGGCTCCGCCAAGGGGAAAACGGCGACGCGGCATAATCAGCACACAACGACGCCACGGATCGGGTCTACTACAACGTGCGCATGCAACGGTGCGAGTCACATGAACAAAAGGTCACCGGAGGGACTCCGGCGACGACGGCAGGCAGCGGCGCTCTCACTTACTCATGGCAAACGTCGACGGAGAGCGCAAACTAAGGGGAAAACGGACGGGGAGACGCGCACGCTTACCACAAGCACGGCGATGTGCTTGGATGGCCGAGAGGAAGACGGAGCCGGCCGGAATTTGGCCGGAGACGTCGCGGTGGCCGACGAGGAAGAAGAGGAAGAAGGCGGCGGACTTGGGGTCCCGGCGTGAAGTAGGGGTCATAGTCGACGTAGCGGACGGCATGGAACTTGCCAGTCAAGGTCTCCATGGCGGAGGTCGACGGAGAGCACGCCGGCGATGAGGCCGCGCTCTCGGATGTGTTCGGGACACGCCCGGAGCGACGGCTATGGTGGGCGGAACTCACCTAGCAGCGGCGGCAGGCGAACAGGGAAACCCTAGGAGAGGCCAGGACATAAAGAGGGGTTTTATAGGGGCCAGAGCGACGGGACGGAGCTCTCGCAGTCTCGAGCTCGCGATCCCCATGGCAAGGGAGCGAGGTGGACAAAAAGGTGGGTGCGGGTGCGCTGTAGCGGGGTCGCTGGCAGGTGGGGCTGCAGACGCCACGTGTGCGTAGGCCAGCGGGTGCGCGGGTGAGAAACGACCGAGAGAAGGAGGGCGTGGGGCCAAGCGGGCTGCCGGCACGCCTGGTTGGTTGTGGTGATGGGCCGCTGCTGCTGGCTGCTCTGCTGAGCTGCTGGGCTGCTGGCGGCCTTCTCTCCCCCTCTGCCTTTTTCTTTATTTAGAATTTCTTCAGACAGAAAAACAATGAGAAAAGCACAGGTAGATTTGAATAAATTGTCCTGGCATTATTTAAAGACAGAAAAATAATTCATGTTTGAATTAAATTCAAACTTGAGCCATTTTTTAATCTATCCAGAATATTTCCAAAAATGCGGAAATTTAGTGGAGAGGCATAAGGCATGGAATTGAGAATTTAGAAATACAGTGGACATTAAATTGGGACAGATTTATATCCACATGGAATAAAATGGAAAAGAAGAGGAAGGTGATGATCATGCATGGTGGATGGATTGGGTGAAAGCACAATGATCTTGAGAGAGATAACAAAGTAGGAGGGGTTGAATACACACAAGAACACATGTAGCAATCGCAAAAATAAATGATGGGTGCAACGCACAAGTAGAACATGATGCTACAATAATTATGGCAACATGGAAATGCATATATGACAAGGTTGGATGGTACAAAATGGGAAGCATCACACTTGGGCTGTTATAGAGACAACCAGGAAGTTTTAGAGAGTCATTTTATTCTATTGTGTGCTTTTAAAAAGTTTAAAAACAAAAAAATATAGAGGGGAACCTAAAACTTTTTCAAAAATAGAAGCGATTGGAAAGTTATGCGTTGAAGAAGTGAGGGTCGACCTTGAACACTTGTGTTCATGCTCACGGAAACAATGTAAAAAAAAATCATGGAAGTTTCTCACAAAAATAATTATCCCCTTGTACATATCTATTATATTATAAAAATAATGTGCCAAGATTTACCTTTAGGGTCTTTAAATTGCTTGTTTGGTGTGTGCTATGGAAAAACAGAAACTTTGCTTGTAGTGCGTGAATTTACATTTTTTACTGGAACGTCAAAAGTTTTTGAAATTTTTACACAGTACTGCTATCAATATTTTTATCACGTCCTAATTTGTAAGAATTTTTAGAGTTACAGAAGTATATTTTTCATATGCATCTTTACAGACTGTCCTGTTTTCACAGATTGCTGTTATAGTTTCTTTATCTGCTCATGTTTGAAATCTTGTTGAGCCCCATTGATTTGGGAGCCATAGAATTGTGATAGGATACAATGGGTAATGTTTGATTATAATTATACAATAATGTTACAGCAGGACATGATGGGATTTGATGTTATATGTACTAACCCTCTAATAAAAAGTTCGGTTAATTTTTGTGTGGATGAAGTGTTCGAAGATCGAGGAGGTATCGATATGAGAAGAATAAGGAGAGGCAAGAGTTCAAGCTTGGGGATTCCCAAGGCACCCCAAGTAAATATTCAAGGAGACTCAATTGTCTAAGCTTGGGGATGCCCCGGAAGGCATCCCATCTTTCTTCTTTGACAATTATCGGTATGTCTCAGTTTTTGTTTTGTTCACATGATATGCGTAAATTCTTGGAGCATCTTTTGTGTTTATTTTTCCCTTTTCTTTTATGAACCATGCTGGTATGAGATAGTCCTTGGTTGATTTATAGAATGCTCTTTGCACTTCACTTATATCTTTTGAGTATGGCTTTATAGAATGCTTCATGTGCTTCACTTATATCATTTGAAGTTTGGATACTCGTTTCTCTACATGTGGAAAACCGTTATTTGTAGAATGCTCTTTTGCTTCACTTATATTTGTTAGAGCATGCACCAAAGGGGATCTCTGCTCCTAACCCGGGCAGAGGCACTTCACCGCCTCTACAGCATACAAATACTCCATACATCTCATTTTGAACGCAAACAAAAAGCACGCAAAAGAGGTCGTATTAATAAGTATCGCAAAGAAAGTTGCGGTTTGTCTTATTTTTTAGTCTACAGAATTCCGGCCTCCCGACCACTACAGTCAGCCGCAAATGTCGCGGCCGACTCCGCATCTATATAAAAGTTCTGCACCGACCTAGCCTGCGGCTCTGTGGTCACCAAGTCATGAATGGACCACTCCGGGCGACACGTGCGCAGCCTCGTCAGCACGTACTGAGCACCCGCTATAGCGGCGACCTCCTGGAGATCCATCAGGTGCTAGGAAGCCTCTGGCATGAGCGCAATATGTTGGACAATGTCAGCGGCCACGGCTTCCCCTGACCAGAAGACCCCGGCGGCCCGCGCCAGAGCCTCGGACATCCTGTCCAAAGTTGACGCCACAACCCCGAGGCGCGAAGCGCCCGGGGGACAAATCAAGTCCAGTAGCATGGCTGCACGCAGAAATAGATGTCACACACACACGATCAGTAGACATGCAAAGGGCCAAGCCATACAAACAAACGAAAGGGCTTACCGTTCGCCGCAGCCTCCAACCGCCTCTGGTACGAACGCTGCCCCTGAAGATCCCTCGCAGCCCTCGTCCTGGCCTCCGCCAACGAAGCCTCACGCGCACTGCAGCCCTCCACACAGGCCTGGGCATCAGTAACACAACCTTTGGCAGCCTCCATCCATCGACGCAGGGAGGCCTCAGCTTCCTGACTCTCCCTCAACTGAGCCCGGAGACCCTCGGTGATGCCTCGGTTGTCAGCAAGCAGACCGCTATCCACCGTCAACAGCTCTTGGCATGAGCGGGCCTCCGTACCCTTGATGACTGCCAGCTCTCGCGCATGCTTCGTAGCTCTGCGATCAGCATCCACTTGGGCCTGCAGCCACTGAAGCTGCTCAAAAGTTGCAGATCCATGAAGGAAATAAGAAGGTTAGTATGGAAACGTCATGTAACCAAACAGTAGCGGCATGAACAAACTTACCGCAAACGTCGGCCAGTGACCTCTACAAACAAGCGACCCACTCCTCCTCTGCAACAACCTACCACTTCAGCTCTTGGGCCCACAGCTCCAACTCCGTCGAACGACTCACGGATACCTACAAAAGACAGAGTAGTAAAGCCTCAAGCACATTGATACGTCTCCAACGTATCTATAATTTTTTATTGTTCCATGCTATTATAGTACCAATCTTGGATGTTTTATAAGCAATAATATGCTATTTTATATCATTTTTTGGGACTAACCTATTAACCTAGCGCCCAGTGCCAGTTGCTGTTTTCTGCTTGTTTTTGGTTTTTCAGGAAATCAGTACCAAACGAAGTCCAAATGCCACGAAACTTTTTGACAATTTTTTTCTAGACAAAAGAGACCCTGGAAGCTTCGGGAGGAGGCCAGAAGCCTCACGAGGAAGTGACAAGGCAACAGGGCGTGGCCCCAGGGGGTGCGCCCTGATGCCTTGTGGGCCCCTCATGGCTCCGTTTGACCTAATTCCACTTCTATAAATTCTCAAATATTGGGAAACCAACAGAGAGCCACCTCAAATAAATTTTCCGCCACCGCAAGCCTATGTTCTTCCGCGATCCCATCTGGAGGCCTTTTCCGCTAATCTGCCAGAGGGGGAATCAATCACGGAGGGCTTCTACATCAACCTTGCGGCCCTTCCGATGATGTGTGAGTAGTTTACCACATACCTACAGGTCCAAATCTAGTAGCTAGATGGCTTCTTCTCTCTCTTTGATCTTCAATACAATGTTCTCCTCGATCTCCTTGGAGTTCTATTTGATGTAATCTTCTTTTGCGGTGTGTTTGTTGGGATCTGATGAATTGTGGGTTTATGATCAGATTATTCATGAGAAATATTAGAGTCTTTTCTGAACTTATTTATGCATGATTGTTATAGCTTTGTATTTCTCTCCGATCTATCCGTTTGGTTTGGCCAACTAGATTGATTTATCTTGAAATGGGAGAGGTGCTTTGTGATGGGTTCAATCTTGCAGTGTTCTATATCCTAGTGACAGAAAGGGACAAGACATGTATTTGTATTGTTGCCATTAAGCATAAAAAGATGGGGTTTAATCATATTGCTTGAGTTTACTTTGTCTACATCATGTCATCTTGCTTAAAGCGTTACTCTATTTTCATTAACTTAATACCCTAGATGCATGCTGGATAGCGGTCGATGGGTGGAGTTATAGTAGTAGATGCAGGCAGGAGTAGGTCTACTTGTCTCGGACGTGATGCCTATATACATGATCATTGCCTTGAATATCGTCATAACTATGTGCCTTTCTATCAATTGCCCAACAGTAATTTGGTTACCCACCGTATGCTATGCGTTCGAGAGAGAAGGCTCTAGTGAAAACTATGGCCCCCGGGTCTACTTTTATCATATATTAAAATCCAAAAATACCTTGCTGCAATTTTATTCCCTTTCTTTTGTTTTGCAATTTACTTTTCTATCTATCACTATCAGAATTAATCCTTGCAAGTAACCGCCAAGGGGATTGACAACCCTCTTGTTTGCGTTGGGTGCAAGTATTTGCTTTTGTGTGTGTAGGTGCTGCTAACAAGGTTCTGTGTGGTTCTCCTACTTGATTGATAACCTTGGTTCTTAACTGAGGGAAATACTTATCTCTACTGTACTGCATCATCCTCTCCTCTTCGGGGAAATCCCAACGCAGTTCACAAGTAGCACACATTGCGCACCAATCCACTCAAGGCTTGGGGGCTACTAGGAGGAGCTACGTTGTCCCACCTTAGTCCCAAGCTCCAAAGCGCGATGGAGGTCTGCCAACGAGGTCTGCAAGTCCCGATTTGAAGACTGTCCCAGTTGAAGGGCGGCCTTCAGACGACGCAGCCCTAGAGGACCGCCCGGAGCAGCCCCAATGGCCACGGTCGATGAACCAGGAGCACCATCCCCGCACTTCCTGTCAAAAGAAGCTTCGCCGCCCGAAGCCGGAATGTCGCGCGGGCATTCCCCCAGAGGGAGCAGGATCGCAGGCGATGGAGACGTCCGGTGGCTTACAACCTTCTTTCTGGCCGCAACCTTCGGCCTTTGTGAGGGGATAGCAGTGGGCCCCACCTCCACGGGACCTGTAAGGAGCAGTAGCTCTCCACTCGGTGCCTCGAACGGGGCACATGAAGGCGTTGAGGCACTGGACCATCTGGCCTCGTCAAACGTAACGGGAGCAGAGTATGAAGACAGCCGCGCAACCTTCATTATTGGAGGATCGACTAATGGCTTGCCTGACCTTTTCCCTGTTTCCCTCTCCTCCGTTGCCATGACCCCTATAGACATGGCCTCCGGACGATCCCCAAGGATCGCGCCACTCGGAGCCCCAGTGGCGGCAGGCCTGTAGCTGGCTCCTGAAATTCGCCCGTGTTGCACGGCGAAAAATGCCGCAGCGGGTCCTCGTGGCTGGGGAGGGTCCAACACCAGCCCATCGAATGCCTGCAAAAACAAGCGCGGTTAGAGTGTATCCTCGAAACTCGAGGGCTAAGGAAGGTGTGGTGTGGGCCGGTCCACTCGTTGTCTCACCAGTGATCGGGGGTTCCACGAACTGGAGGGCTCAAAGGTGACCCCCCGTGTGTATGTCCCCGAGGGAGAGGACGGTCACCAAGTGCATCCAGGCTTCAACCTCGTTTTTCTAGAGCTCTCTGCGAAGCAGGCGGTTCGGGTCATCCAGACCCCGGTATTGAAACATGAGGGACGTCCTGGAGCCAAGGGGAGGAACGCTCCTCTCCATCCACGTCTTCACGAGCTGGATTCTAGCCAGGCCCCTATCACGCATTCTGAAGACCGCATGGATCAAGGGGGCCGTCTCAGATTCGAACTCTGTTTTCGAATGCCACCTTGGCCTCGGCTGACACGGGATGTCAGAGAAGACAGGCAGTCTGATCTCATAGTGCCCCTGGGCTATGTCAACGGCATAAAACCATCGGCGCTCCCATGACTCAGGACCGTCGATGGCTGGGATCGAAAAACAAACCCGAGTCTGGACGGGGCCAAAGTTCTGCGCTGCCACAGGAAGGGATCTTGCCTCCTTTCAAACGAGGAACCACCTCAAAAAAGTACCTGAAGAGGTTGAAATGGGGCGGAATCCCCAGGAAGCACTCATAGAAAGTTATGTAGCACGACAAATATAGCACCCCTCTTGGGGTCAGATGATGCAGCTGAAGCCCGTAATGGGCGAGGATTCCCCGGGCGAACACGCTCAAAGGAAATCAGAGTCCACGAAAGAGAAACGCCTCATGAACTGCCAAGTTCCAAAGCAATGGACATGGGGCCTTCTCCTCCCTACCGGGTGCCAGCCACGGCATCGAGGATTTCTCCGGCAACCACCCCGACTCCACCAAGTGTTCTAAATCATCCCTGATGATCGGAGATTTTTTCCAGTCACTAACCCACTCCTGCACGATGCCAAGACGGTCTGGTGGGGGAATGACCGAACGGTTCACCCGACGACGGCTGGCAGAGGGGGTGGCGGCCATCGGCGGTGGCAACCCTAGGCACGAGATGACCATGATGGGCGGCTGAAGGATGGAGCAGAGAATGCCATATGCTGGTATGTGAACCATGCATAAGACGGTACCCGCATGACTGGTGGGCCGACCCGCGGGGTTCTCTGATGCTGACGCCCGGGGAAACTGCCGGCGAGAAGGAAAAAGAGTCTGACCTGCAATGACCTGGGAGGCCGGATACGCGAAGAGAAGAGCCCGCCAGAGGTCTCGCGACCCTCGCTGCGACCTCCGCCATGCTCGGGGGCTACTGACGGGGAGATGGATCCAGGGTGCCTATCCTAAAGCGGGACGACCTCGTCCTCGACCAAGGCCCACCAGGCCCACAGGGAACCGTAGAACCCTGGGAAGACAAAGGAGGTGAACGTGTTCCCCAAGAGACACTACAAAAAAAACTTTCGTGATGATACGTCTTTGTCATAGTAGGTCAAGTTTTCTGGCATGCATGTACATTCATGACAATTTTATGACAGAATCAAGATAGTCATACCTGTGCTGTCGTAGAAGTGTTCCATGACAATACTGAAATTATCATCATGGAAGTGTCCACTTCCATGACGATAAATGTCACGTCATGGAAGTGTTTTCATCAAGGGTGACCGACACATGGCATCCACCGTAATGGGTCGCCGTTAAGCTATTAGGTTCCGGTTTGGATCCGATAACCCATTAACAACTCGGACCAATGGGGATTTTCCACGTGTAAAATTCTCATTCGCTGGCGGATCCACGTGTCAGCTCGGCGTTGCGACAGATGTCATCCATTCATTGGACGAGAGACGCCTATGATACATCGACACGTGGCACGGCCCAACAGCGGCCCATTTAGGTTAAAAAGGCCGGCCTGTTTGATTTGGTCAAAAGTTAGCAGGCCGGCCCATGGAAAGCCTGTTACCGGCTTGTTTGCATACAACCCATTTATGGGCCGGGTACTCACAGCCCGTTATGGCCTTTCAAAATTTGACCCAGTAGCGTCATGTGGGCCGTCCCATATGATTCCAGCATGTTGTCACTTTCGGCCCATCTATGGCCCGTGAAGTCTTTCGGCCCATATGAGGCCTTTTGCATCTCTGGGCCCATTAACGGCCCGTGATGAATCAGGCTCATCATGAACAATAAACGTGGGCCGTTTGCAGCCCGTGTTTTCTTTCAGCCTTCTAAGGGCCCATAAATTCTTGGGCTCATTTCCGACCCTCGATTACTTACGGTCTGTTACTGGCATGTTATGCTAATGGGCCAAATTCAGCCCGTGGTAACAATCGGTTCGTCTGTGGCCCATTAACCCGTTGGGCCGTTTTCATCCTCTCCTGTAATCCGGCCCATTAACGACCCATCATGCATGTTGATAGAATTAAGCATGTGCTGCCTTCCGGCCTGTTAACGGCCCGTTATGGTCTGGGCCCATAAACGGACGGTTCCAATTTTGGCCCGTTTACGGTCCATATTGCGGTCCGATTTTGGCCCACGAACAGTACGGTCCATGGATCCTATGGCGCGTAAGAGGCCCATGGATCCTAAGGCCTGTAGGAGGCCCATGGATCCGACGGCCCATAGGAGGCCCATCGTTACCACGGCCCGTATGTGGCCCATGGTTATTGCGGCCACTAGCAAACTGAGGAAAAAGAACTGCAGTGACTATAAGGAAACAAATAAACAAGACTATAAGTAAATAAATAGGCAAGCAACTAATGCTGGGATATTACGGCACTTATAGACATTACATCCACTGGACGTCAACGTTCGCCACCAGTGCTGTCGGAAGTCGGGCTCCGGGGACCCAAAGGTTCGAACACTGGGGTGAGCTCGTTCTACCACTTCGTCTCCTACCACGGCTAAGCGGCGGCGAGGCTATGGCGAGAGCGCGCTAGCGAGGGATGGACCATGGACTCAGTGGTTTACCTAGGTTCGGGCCACCTTGCAGTGTAAGACCCTACTCTTGCTTGGTTGGTATTGCTCTGGTGCGAGAGAGAGAGTACAAGGTCAAGGGTGACGGGAACCGGAGATCTCCCCCTACTACAATGGCTGCTCTGCCCCCCTTATACCCGCATCAGTCCTCTTCCCCCTTGAAACTCAGGCGGGAAGGGCTGCCACACTTGGCGGATTTTGAAAGGGGACAGGCGCTCAGGCTATCCTGACTAAAGGCGGTCTTCGCCTGCCAAAGCGTGATCCATGACGCGCCGGAGGGCTCGGTGATGACCTCCGCCCTGCGCGCCCGCCGTCTTGGTCTTCCTTCGCCGATCGGGCAACCTTTGCGGTTGCTTTGGGGAGTAGGTGTCTGGCCCTGCTCCCTTAACACCAAAGAGGAAACCATCTTCATCCGTGCCTACTGGCGTGGCCTCTGTCGCCACTCATCGCCGCGCGCGTCACCCACGTGATGGGCCCCAGACCGCGCGGCTCCGCTGAACGGCCTTCGTCTCGTGCGTCCTCGGGAGGGGGCTTCGGGAGGCCACCTCAGAAGGTCGCCTCGCGAGAGGACCTCGCGAGGCCGCTGGTGGAGGTGCTAAGCCTCGCTCACCCGCTCCCTGAGGAGGGGGGCTCGGGAGGCCAAGGCCTCATGAGGAGCCCTGGTGAGGTGCTTAGTGATGACGGCATGCTGGGCCCACGCCAGGCATTGCGCCCTGGACCAAAGGTAGACGGGCCTGGATACCCCGTGTTCCATGGGCCCGATAGTAGCCCCCGGGCCCGCGGCACGCACGTTCCCGCCTACAGGGGGCGAAATGGCGCGGGCCCTAACCGCCTGCGGCTAGGCGCGACGCGTGGTGCACGATGTGACTGGGGACGCCTCCACTTCTCCCACGATGTCTCGGTAACCGCCCGCGCTGACATAAAGTCCGCCGCGGGCGACGCGAGACCATCATTTCCTTCCTTCTCGCGTTCCATCTCCTTGCGACTTCCTTCCCGCGCACGGCTCCTTCTTCCTCTCCCAAAGCTCTGCCGCCCTAAACCCTTGCTGGGCCGCCATGTCGCCCCCGGGCAGGGAGGAAGAGGCGGCGGACACGGAGGTTGCGGGGGTGGCGCCGGAGCCTGCTCTGTGTAGGCCCACAATTTTCAATGCCGAGGGGCTCAGCAAGTTGCTCCCAATGACCGCAGCCGCTTCCAACGAGTGGGGGGCTACTCGCATCTGGCCGGCCTCGCGCCCGACCGCCGACCTCGATGCCACCTCTGCCGTCCTCTTCCTTCCTGCGCTCTTCACAGGCCTGCTTCCTCCATTCTCCGATTTCTTCAATGCCGTCCTCTCCCACTACCAAGTCCATGCACTGCATCTCGAGCCGAACTCCGTCCTTCTCCTTTCCGCCTTTGCCTTTTTATGCGAGGCCTTCCTGGGCGTGACGCCCTCAGTGGCGCTTTTCCGCCACTTCTTCAGCCTGTGGCTGACCGCGGCGAACCAATGTTCCGTGTGCGTCTCATTCCGCATCGCCGACGAAGCGGCGGGTGACGGTATCGACATGAGGCTTACCAAGGAGGTTGAGGGCTTCAGGCGGCAATGGGTGTACGTGGACGCTACCCAATACAGCCCCCTGCTGTAGCTGCCCATGTCCCCGGTGGCGAGAAGCTCAGGGTGGGGGCAGGAAAGGCTCACTGACCCGAGGCTGGCATGGGTATGGAAGAGGTTGGCCGAGCTGAGGGCCGCGAAAGTGACGGTGGTCACGGTCGTGAGGGAGTTCCTCTGGCGCCACATAGTTCCCCTCCAGCGACACTCCTGCCCGATGTGGGCTTTCACTGGCCCGGAGGACCCAATGTGGTTGAGCGCGGACGGCTTGCTGCCGGAGGTGCTGAACGAGGTGCTCCATGCCCTGACCGGCGAGGAGGCGAGCGAGCCGCCCATGGATGGGCTTTCCTTGTATCGCTACAAGAACAAGGAAGCGCTGGCCGGCTCGATGTCGTGCTTTGACTAGTGGGGACCACTTCTAGAGGGCCTCGAAGGGCCCCGGGACAACCCCTTTTTGGTGGTCCCGGGTTCAGGCGGCCGCGGCGACGCCGGGGCCTCGACGGGTGCTGCGGAAGGCGGAGGCGCCCGGTTCGGCGGACCCGTTGCCGACTCGTCCGCGGGCTTGAAGATGATGATGACGTCACCCTGCCTGAGGCCTCGGCCGCCTTGCTCGGCCAGGCGGAGGGCGCGGGAAGCCCCCGTGCGGCAGCTGCGAAGCTGCAGAGCTCCGGAAGAGGTGGCGAGGGCAAACCCCACGGCCATCCCGCGAGGGGGGCGGTCACGAGAATGGGCCCCAAGAAGGCGGCGGCGACATTCCTCAGTGGCCGCTGAGGAAGAGGAGATGGTTTGCCAGGGACCAGTAAGTGCTCGGCCTCCCTTCTCCTGTGCCTGGCACGTTGCGCACGCCTGAGCCCTTGTTTCTCTCCTCTTTTTTAGGACCTCCTCAAGCAAGAAGAGGAAGAAGGAGGTGAGGTCCCCCGGACTGGCGGGGGCTTCACCGCCGGTTGCCATGGTCGGGGGGCGTGAAGAGGGCGCCAACAGCCTCGATGTCGAGGCAGGCCTCGCGAGGGCAAAGGGGCAGGAGGCCCCTCCTGAGTCATAGACGAATGCGGCTCGGGGGTCCCAAGAAGGCGAGCCTCAGGAGGCATAGTCAGGAGGCGGCTCCGCGGTTCCCGGGGCCCCAACTGCCAGGGCCAACGTGGCAGCGACAGAGGCGGAGACGCCGGTTCTCCCACTGGGCACCACCAGAGGTGGCGGCATTGCGGGGGGCCGGCAGGACTCGCCAGCACGTGGGGCCTCTTCCGAGGGGCCCCCGAGCCCGCGGGGTGCGTCGCCACGGTGGGACGAAGAGGAGACCCCCGCGAGCTCCCCGCTCCTGACCGGCGGCGCCGGGCCCCCGCGAGAGGGCGGCGTTGCGGCGCACACCGGCTGGGACCAGCAGCTTGTGAGTAGCAGCGCCGTGCTCAAGTGTGGGGCCCTGCAAGGCGCCAGGGCTGCCCTTGACCAGCTAGAAGCGGACCTCCGGGCGGAGGAGGCACGCATCATCGAGGAGTGCCAGTGCCTCGCGGAGAGGTGGCGCCAGCTTGATGTGGCCATTAAACTGGGCCGCTGTCGAGACGACGCCGCACGGGAGAAGCACGAGAAGGCCGCCCAGGACGCGAAGGAAATCTTCGAACACGCCGTCAGGGAGGCCGATGAGGCCGACAGGCGGCGCGAGGCGGCGGAGACCCGCAAGAAGGAGCTCTAGGACCAGAACGCATTACTGGAGCAACAACTCCAGGCACGGAGAGACGCCATCTCTGCCTTCGAAGAGGGGCTGGCGGCCCGCGAGGCGAACCTTGGCATCCGCGAGCGGGAGCTCGCGCGGTCGGCATCTGCGCAAGACTTGGAGCGCGAGCGGCTGGAGACGTTGGAGCGAGAGGTGTCCGCTGCCCAAGGCTCCTACGCCGAGCGCCTAGACAAGGCCAACGCCAATCTGGCGGCCAAGGCGGAGAAGATCCAGGAGGACGCCGACAGGAGGGTCGCGCTGAGCCGCGAGGCGCTTGCCAACGAGAACAGCAAGAAGCTGAAGCGACGGGAGGACCGCTTCAAGGCCAAGCGCGACGAGTTCCAGCACGAGATCGCGGGCCTCAAGGAGATGCTGGTCGAAGCCAAAAGGCGGCGGGAGACGGCGCTGAAGGCCCGGGCCGACGCCGAGGCCGAGCTGGCCTCCCTCCGGCAGCAGGTGGGGGGTGTCGCCCCGGTCGTGGAGAAGGCGCGGGACGAGGCGGCCCGAGCGCGGGGGCAGCAACTTCAGCGCTCTAAGATGTTCCGTGCCCTCGAGGTCCGGGCCCGCCGTGCCTTGGGCTCCATTTGCAAGGAGGACGTAAGTAGCCCCCTTGAGACCCACGATGGCAGCTACCTCGACTTCTTCACCAAGCTAGTGGAGCGGCTCGAGGCGGGCACCAAGAAGGTGGGCGGAATCATCGAGGAGGAGAGCCGCGATCTCCTCACCCAGGCCGCCACGCGCATCTTCAGCCATCTTCTCGACGCCGACCCCAATTTTGACTTCGGCAAGGTGATAGCCTCCGTCCCGGAGGAGGTCCGCGACACCCTTGGGAAGGTGGTGGAGGATCATGTGGACACCTTACACAAGCACTTCGCCCCTGGCAGTAGCGAGATCTCAAGCGGAGTCGACGGAAGTGAAGATGATGGTGGTAGCAGCGGTGCAGGCGACGCGCCATCTTAGGCCCTTCACCATATCATGCGTACAGTTGATCGTGACCCTATGGGGGCGTGAAGACAATACTTTTATATTTCAAGTACTTTGTTTCTAGTTGTATTGAATGCCTGTGCCCTTGTAACGCTCTCTCTTGAGGCCTGTTTTACTCCTTTTGCCCACCATGATGCTCTGCATCGTCAGGACCCAGCCCCCGAGCAGGCCTCAACCGTCACTGGTATGTCCGGTCGCGGTGCCTGGACAAGGCCAGGAGGTGAGGGGCAGCGGGACCTAGTTAGGGTTCCTGAGGCGCGATGCTCAGGGGGGCCCCTTTTGACGCGCAAGCGGCTTGCACCAAGAGAAACGCTGGCGCTCGTGAGGCTGCCGGAGGGGAAGGCCTAAGAGATGGCGAGGGCGGCTCGCGAGGCGGGAGACTTAGCTCTGTACAGGGTAGCTTCCGGGGGGCCATCTCTTGTAGGGTACGCCTCGTGAGGGTTCCGTTCGCGAGATCCCCTGCTGAGACGACCGCCGAGGGCTCGCTCCCGAGGCAGGGCCCGCTGGCTTCTTGAGGCCCTGAGGGGGCCACCTCGCGAGGCATCCTCGCAAGGCCTTCCGGGGAACCTGCCCCTGAGATGACTGCATGCAGAGTGCTTGACGACAGGGGAACAGCACGCGGTCATCAATTCGCTCATGGGCATTACGCGAGGAGACAAGACACCAAGAACCTTGGCGGGGTGGCGTGCACGGGAGCAGGCCCGCGAGCCAGAGCCTGGTTGCTCGGGGTTTTCAGCACCTGCTGGGACTGACCCGAACACAGACACCGTGTCCAGCCCCCACTCGTGTGAGGCTCATTAGGGAGGTCGTGAGCGTGCGAGGCTCGTGAGGCAAAAACGAAATGCCATGTGAGTTATGGAATACTGAAGTGAAATAACAGCCCGTTACATGACTAAAACAAGATGCGGCTGCTGTGTCCGGCACGGGTCAGCTTGAGGTTGGTGCAGCCCATGGGGCGCCCTCAATTGATCGTTCCGCCAACGCGGAGCATGGGGCTTCCACAGGGGTGTGGGTATGATGGCGGGTCGATCGTTCCGCCAGCGCGGAGCATGGGGCTTCCACTTGGGCGTGGGCGGGAGCTCTCGCGGGCCCATCAGGCAAACGCAATGAGAGGCTCCGGGGCGTGTACAGCCCCATTTCGTTCGAACGCGTGAGGGTCACGGGTAGAACTTGCGGAGGTGTTGGATGTTCCAGGCGTTAGGCACTGGAACTCCGTCCTCCGTCTCCAGCCAGGCTGAGCCGGGCCTGGAGACATGAGTAACCCTGAAAGGGCCTTCCCACATAGGTGAGAGTTTGTGAAGCCCCTCTCTGGAGAGGATTCTGCGCAGGACGAGGTCGCCAACCTCGAGAGTACGAGAGCGGATGCTGCGGCTGTGGTAGCGATGCAGGGCCTGCTGGTACCTCGCGGCACGAAGGGCGGCCTGACGGCGGCCCTCCTCGAGGAGCAACAGATCGATCTCCCGGGAGCCCTCCTGACGCGCCTTGTCGAAGGCAAGGACTCGCGGGGAGCCATGCTTAAGCTCCAATGGGAGGACCGCCTCAGCGCCGTAGACGAGGAAGAAGGGTGTCTCGCCGGTAAGCTTGCTTGTCGTTGAGCGGGCGGACCACAGCACGGACTGCAGCCCGTCGAGCCAGCCCCTGCCACTCGCGAGCCGTGCTTACGAGGCTCAGCGTTTGAAGTATCTTCGTCTCGCGAGGCCGGCTCGCCAGAGGCCGCCTGCGAGGTCCTCGTGCGGCTCGCCTCCTGAGGGGCTGCATGTCGACAAATTCACGATGGGGGGAGCGGCACGTGCTCGCTAACTCGCCCGTGGCCGTTGCGTGAGGAGATAAGGCACCAAGGACCTTGGTGAGGTGGCGTGCACGGGAGCAGGCCCGCGAGCCAGAGCTTAGTCGCTTGGATTTGACGGCACTGCAGGGACGGACCCGAGCACAGACACTGTGCCTAGCCCCCGCTCACGGAATCAGCCAGGGGAGGGGTCGCGAGCGTGTGGCTCTCTCCGGTCGGCATCGAACTTAACAGGCAATTAAGCAGGTAACATAACTCATCAAGGTGAAATCAGCAAAATTCGTTACACAACCAAAAGGATAGGGGCTAGGCTACCGCGTCCGGCACGGATCAGCTCGAGGTTGGTGCAGCCTGTGGGGCGCCCTCAGCCGCATTTAAACAACATCACCTTGGCAGAAGGTTTCCGGGAGCGAGGCGCGGAAGGCGTGGCCAGAAGGAGTGTGGGCCGCGCAGGGCGACGCGTCGAGCGCACCTGGCAGGACCGCACTAGGGCGACGTCAGACCATTTGGCGAGGCGCGCCCAGGGAGTCTGCTCCTCCGGGGCCAGGGGGCTCACGAGGCCCTGGGGGCTCGCGAGGAGCAGGAGGCTCACGAGGCTTTGGCACGAAGGGCGCCAGCCTCTGGAAAGAGGCGCCGGCATTCCTCAGCCCGAAAGGCATGCGCATGCTGCCGACGGTGGGGCCAACGGCCTGGCCAGTCCGAGGCAGCTGGAAGGGATCTTGAGGGCAGAACTTGTTGAGGCTGGTGAAGTCAATGCACATGCGCTCCTTGCCGCCCTTCTTGGGAACGACGACTGGGTTGGCGAGCCATTCGGGATGGCGCACCTCGCGAATGACCCTAGCTTCCTGGAGCTTCTGAACTTCCTTGACAATGAAATCTTGCATCTCTGGCACCTGGCGCCGTGCTTTCTGCTTGACGGGGCGTGCGTTGGGGCACACCGCTAAGTGGTGCTCGATCACCTCCCTCGGCACACCGGACAAGTCAGATGCTTTCCAGGTGAAAACATCCGAGTTTGCCCGGAGGAAGGTGACAAGCGCGCTTTCCTATTCAGGGGGGAGGCCTGTGCCGATGGTGAAGGTAGGGCCGGAGCCGCTGCCATCCACCGACACCTTCTTCGTCTCGGCGCGGTCCTCAGGAGGCTCGGCCACGTTATCGTCGGCCGGGTGCGCGACCGCGGCAGCCCCGTAGGCACGCTCGAGGGTGCTGGCCGCGTCCTTCTCGTCACAGGCGACGGTGATGATGCCGCTGCAGCCGGGCATCTTGAGGACGTTGTAGGCGTGATGGGTGGCCGCCATGAACTTGGCGAGAGCTGGGTGGCCCAAGATGGCATTGTAAGGCAGGCCGATGTGCGCGATGTCGAAGTCGATGAGCTCGGTGTGGTAGTTCTTGCGGGTGCCGAAGGTGACGGGGAGGCGCACTTGCCCCGGAGGGATGGTGGAGCCATCGGTCACTCCGGAGAAGGGCCTGGTCGGCATCAGCTGGTCGTAGGGCACCTGGAGCGTCTCGAAGGTCTCGATGGAGATCACGTTGAGGCCGGCACCCCCGTCGATGAGGGTCTTGCTGACCGCAACGTTGCTGGTGGTGGGGGTGCACAGCATGGGGAGCGCGCCTGCGGAGGCCGTGGATTTGGGGTGGTCCTTGGAGTCGAAGGTGATGGCGTACTGCGACAACTTGAGGGGTCGCGCAGCCTCGGGCCTTGGGAGGGTGGCATACACCTCGCGAGAGCGCTGCTTGAAGTGGCGGATGGACGCGAGGGCTTGGGACCCGCCAAGGATGCAGGCGACCGCACGAGGCTCCTGGTAGCCCCCAGCGCCCTCATCAGGCCGGTTGATGTTGTTCCTCCGGGGTGGCGGCGGCAGCGGCGGAAGAGCGGCATTGCCCTGAGGGTCTGCCTCACGAGGCTGGTCGCGCCAGATGACCTCACGAGGCTGGTCGCGCCAACCCTGGCGGAAGTTGCTGCTGCCGTTGCGGCTGTCCCAACGGTTGCTGCCGGGGCCATTGCGGTCGTCTCGGCGGCTTTGGCGCTCGTCGCGGAGTAGCTTGAGCTCCTGACAGTCTTCGGTGCTGTGGGAGTGCACATTGTGGAAGGCGCAGAGCGTCTGACTGTCCTTCCTGGGCTCGTCGCGGTCACGGCCGCGCTTCTGCTAGGGCTCCGCCGCGAGCATAGCCAGACCCTTGCGCTTGACGTCCTTGCTCTTGGCCTTGGCGGCGTCGAGCGCCGCGTCGGGGTCGTTGTGGATGAAGAGGCGGCCTTCCTTAGCCTTGGTGCACTTGTCGGCGATATCGAGCAGCTCTACCACGGAGTCGAGGTCACCGTTGATGGCGAGCTTCTCGCGCATCTTGACGTCCATGACGCCGGTGCAGAATGCAGAGATGACAGCCGCGTCGGAGGCGCGCGGGATCTTGTTGCGCACCTGGCTGAAGCGCTGGATGTACTTGCGGAGGGTCTCGTCCAGGTGCTGCCGCACATGCCGCAGGTCGTTGATGGTGAGGGAGCGGTCCTGTGTGCCCTTGAAGTTGGCGACAAACTGGCTGCAGAGCTCGGCCCATGAGGAGATGGACGCCTCAGGGAGATTCATGAGCCAGGAGCGCGGGCCGTCCTAGAGGGCCATGGGAAACCAGTTTGCCATGTCCTTGTCGTCGCCATTCGCCGCCTCGACACTCAGCGCGTAGAGCTGAAGGAACTCTGCGGGGTTGGGGGTGCCGTCATAGTGCGGAGGTAGCTCAGGCTTGAACTTCGCGGGCCAGACCACGCGACGCAGCTCGCGAGTGAAGGCGCAGCAGCCCACGCCGCTTGAGGGGACGCCGCCAGCGAGGGCAGCGCTGTTTTGATGCGCAGCCGCCGTGACGTCTTGAACGGCCTGGTCCTGGCGAATGATCTGGCAGCTGGCCTCGTCTCGGTCCGGCGAGGATGCGCCGCGGGACGGCTCGCGAGCCCGCGCGCTGCGCTGAGGCCAGCCATGCTCGTCGCCTAGAGGAGGCGGCGGGGGAGCGCCGTGCGCCAGGTCCCCAGCACGAGACGGCGGAGGGCGAAGCGAGTGGGAAGGCACCGGAGCGTCCCCGGCGGCGTTGACGAGCTCAGCGATGCGACCCAGCCAGGCGTCGTAGCCGACGTCAGCTGGACGGTAACGGAGCAGCGCGGCCTGCAGGTTCGGCGGCCCGCAGTGGGCGAGGGAGGAGGCAGTGGCGGCGTGGCCGTTCGCCTGCACGGAGGGGTGCAGGGAGGAGTCCTGCTGCTCGCGGGCAGCGGGGTCGGTGGCGGCAGCAGCCTCGGCTTCGGGGCGGCGGCGATTGCCGCGGGCCACTGGCTCCGTCTGAGCCATGCGGCCAGCCTTGCGCTCAGCGCACTTGCGACGTGCGTCGACCATGGGGTTGGTGGAGCAGAGGGCGGAGCGGAAGAACAGTAGCGCACCCCAACCTGGCGCGCCAAATGTCGGAAGTCGGGCTCCGGGGACCCAAAGGTTCGAACACTGGGGTGAGCTCGTTCTACCACTTCATCTCCTACCACGGCTAAGCACCGGCGAGGCTACGGCGAGAGCGCGCTAGCGAGGGACGGACCGTGGACTCAGCGGTTTACCCAGGTTCGGGCCACCTTGCGGTGTAAGACCCTACTCTTGCTTGGTTGGTATTGCTCTGGTGCGAGACAGAGAGTACAAGGTCGAGGGTGACGGGAACCGGAGATCTCCCCCAACTACAATGGCTGCTCTGCCCCCTTATACCCGCATCGGTCCTCTTCCCCCTTGAAACTCAGGCGGGTAGGGCTACCACACTTGGCGGGTTTTGAAAGGGGACAGGCGCTCAGGCTATCCTGACTAAAGGCGGTCTTCGCCTGCCAAAGCGTGATCCATGACGCGCCGGTGGGCTCGGTGATGACCTCCGCCCTGCGCGCCCGCCGTCTTGGTCTTCCTTCGCTGATCGGGCAACCTTTGGGGTTGCTTTGGGGAGTAGGTGTCTGGCCCTGCTCCCTTAACACCGAAGAGGAAACCATCTTCATCCGCGCCTGCTGGCGCGGCCTCTGTCACCGCTCGTCGCCGCGCGCGTCACCCACGTGATGGGCCCCAGACCACGCGGCTCCGCTAAACGGCCTTCGTCTCGTGCGTCCTCAGGAGGGGGCCACGGGAGGCCACCTCAGGAGGTCGCCTCGCGAGAGGACCTCGCGAGGCAGCTGGTGGAGGTGCTAAGCCTCGCTCGCCCGCTCCCTGAGGAGGGGGCCTCGGGAGGCCAAGGCCTCATGAGGAGCCCTGGCGAGGTGCTTGGTGATGACGTCCTGCTGGGCCCACGCCAGGCGTTGCGCCCTGGGCCAAAGGCAGACGGGCCTGGATACCCCGGGTTCCATGGGCCCGACAAGTGCAAATAAAGGGAACAACAAAGCACCATATTACATACACTGGGCATCTAAATTGGCCACCAGTGCAAATAAACGCGGCAGCAAAACAAGTCCAGAACTAAAACAACTTCAGAAGAGCTCAAGAACGTTATCCTGTGTATCCACCATGCTGGCAATAAGCTTAGCAAGCTTATTAGCTTTCTCTTGTTTGGCGCTAAAATCCTCCAACGCTTGCTGTTGCACCAGAAAGTATGCATCTGAATTCTCCAGGGACTTCCTCAGTCCTTCGGTTTCTTGTCGTAGCACAGCTGACCGATGTCTTTCAGCTTGTAGTTCAGACTCAAGAAACTGAACTGATTCAGACAACGAGTTTGAAGAGCTTGTGCATGCGGTAGTGGCCAGTAACTCGAACACTACATCAAGACAGGACTTTGGGGTTGTCTCACTATCTTCAAGATAGTTTTCCTTATCTGTTTTATCAGCTTTGTTGGAGACCAGCAAGGTTGTTTCACTATCTTCAACCTTATCTGCATTACTTCCTTTACCATTGCTTAATGTGGTACTCTTCTCCAATATTCTGTCAGCATTCTAAAAGAAGAAACAAGCAGACACATAACAGGTTTAGTATGTAGTATATGAAACTCATTTTGGTGAACCAGTTCAGTAGTAAGGTGGACAGGATTAAACTATCAAGTCTTCTATTGCAAAGTAGTACATTATAAAAGCATCAAACAAACATATATCTATGTGCTACTGTCACTGCATTGTCTTGCCAAATCAAAATAGAGACACAGTTCAAATCATATCAGTTCAAGACAAAATAGCATTGAAAGAATATAAGTGTGGGAAACTACACACACCACAAGATTTCAGATGGGTACCACGGGTATACATGTACAACTAACATCATTATTGGCTCTGTTTTGATGCTAGTAATGTGCATGATATGAGAAGACAACTGTCTACACAATTGAAGTTGAAATCAACATAGAGCAATTTAGAAGAGCAAACCAGTTAAAGAAACATGTTTAAACATACCTGTTGTGCCATTGGAGTTTCGATTGGATCCTTCTATTTAAAAATTAGTTGGCATGAGTAAATAAAGTGATACAAGAGCAAAGCAGTATGCACCACAGCTGATGTACGGTGGAACCCTAGATGACGATCTTTTCACACTTAGGAGGGGGAAAAGGAGGAAATCCACGAAGAACACGAGAAGAACACTCAAATCAACAAGATCCAAATCACACATGCACTAGATCCACATACACATAGAGGGATACAAAGGTCCAAATCCAACAAAGGAGGATACACGGTAGCTAGTTCATCCCGATCCGCGAAGGAGTCGAGGTCTTGATATCCGGAGTGGATATTCTCACATGGGTCTCATGGAGGTCTTGATCTCCACGGGAGAGGTACGGATGAGCAAAGCTCTAATCTCAAAGAGCCATCTACTTTGCTAACCCTAGAGGGAGGGGGGAGAGGTCCTTAAATAGTACCAGTACAAGTTAGGGCGGAAAGAGGACGGATACATGGCCAGAGGGGCAAAACACGCGGGCGTCGGGCCGGATGTCCGGGCTCCAGGCCGGATGTCCGGCGGTTCACCAGGGTGCCGGATGTCCGGGCTTGGAGCCGGATGTCCGGGCCAAAGGGGTCAAACTACGGGTGTCTTCTGTCGGCGGTGCCGGATTTCCGGGCGGGTACCCGGATGTCCGGGGGGTGCGGGCCGGATGTCCGGTGTCGGGGCCGGATGTCCGGGGCCTGGAGGCTTCTTTGTTGTATGCCGTAGGGCGGCTGCTGCTGCTCTTGCTCCCAGGGGCCGGATGTCCGGGCTTGGGGCCAGATGTCCGGGCCCTGTAGGCCTCCGGTGACCGTCTTCGCTGGTCCTTTTCCTTCATGAACTTGCCTACTTGTCCATTGTTCCGGGCTTCTCCGATAGGGTCCTCTTGGTACCTAAGGACACATAGCATTTCGGAATGAGGTAGCATCCATGTCTCGCACGAGTCATATGATAGTTCACTAAGGAGTGATGTCACCTCGTTTTCGAGAGCTCTCGCACGTGCTCGAGTCATTGGTCCTCTTGATGCTTGGGGAGGCGCAGGTGGATCCATGGGTATGACCGTAGGATGCTCCGCATCATCTCCTCCCCCCTTGGGAAAGATCCGTCCTCGGATCGGAATCCGCATCACCATGGAAGGGAGATAAGTCCTTGACGTTGAATGTGTCTCTCACGTTGTACTTGTCGCGAGGGATGTCGATCTTGTAGGCATTGTTGTTGTAGCGTGCTAGCACCTTGAAGGGTCCATCGGCGCGGGGTAGTAGTTTGGACTTGCGCTCGTTGGGGAAGCGGTCTTTGCGAAGGTGTAGCCACACAAGATATCCGGGGTTGAACACCATGGGTTGCTTGTTAATGTTGACCTTGGTCGCGAGTCGTTGTACTTGGCGCTCGATCGCATACCTTGTATCTTCATGCATCTTTTTGATGTAACTTGCTCGTGCACTCGCGTCCATGTCGGTTCGTTCTTGTAGCAATAGCGGTAGGATGTCCAATGGTTACAAAGGGTTGAAACCGTGGACGACCTCGAAGGGGGACTTGTCAGTAGTAGAGTGTCTTGCTCGGTTGTAGGCGAACTCGGCGTTGGGCAAGCATTCCTCCCACTCCCTTATGTTCTTCTTGATCAACACGCGGAGTAGTGTGGAAAGAGTCCGGTTCGTGACCTCCATTTGGCCGTCGGTTTGAGGGTGATATGCCGAAGAGAAGAGGAGCTTGATTCCAAGCTTGGCGCATAGGGTCTTCCAAAAGTAGCTTAGGAACTTGACGTCGCGGTCCGATACAATTGTCTTGGGCACTCCATGCAATCTCAAGATTTCCCTACAAAAGAGATTTGCAACATGTGAAGCATCATCTATCTTGTTGCAAGGAATGAAATGTGCCATCTTAGAGAAACAGTCCACAACAACAAATACAGAATCTTTGCTGTTTTGAGTTTGAGGCAAGCCAAGCACGAAATCCATACTAATATCTTCCCATGGGTGATATGGAATAGGAAGTGGCATATATAAAACATGAGATTGAGCTTTGGACTTAGCTTTGCGGCATGTAGAGCACCGGTTGGTGTCGCGTGAGACATCTCGAAACATCTTGGGCCAAAAGTAGTTCTTGGAGAGCGTAGCGAATGTCTTGTCACATCCAAAATGTCCCATGAGTCCTCCACCATGAGCTTCTTGCAAAAGTAGCAAACGAAGAGAAGACTCGGGAATACAAAGTTTGTTAGCTCGCATAAGATAACCATCTTTCAAGTAATATTTCTCCCAAGTTTTATGAGGAAAACATTTGGCATAAGGAGTTGCAAATGACGAATCATGCTCATACAAGTCTTTAATGTGCTCCAATCCTATGACATTCAACTCAAGTTTGGTAACCAACATGCACTTGCAGGAAAGAGCGTCCACCACAACATTTTCCTTACCTTTGATATACTTGATAACATAAGGAAATGACTCAATGAACTCGCTCCATTTAGCATGACGCTTGTTCAATTTGGTTTGTCCCTTAAGGTACTTAAGCGTTTCATGATCCGTATGGATGACAAATTCACGTGGACGGAGATAATGTTCCCACACATGTAAGAATCTCACTAGAGCATATAACTCTTTCTCATAGATGGGGTAGTTAAGTTGCGCGCCGGAGAGTTTCTCACTAAAATATGCAATGGGTCATTTCTCTTGCATTAACACACCACCAATACCATTACCACTAGCGTCACAATGCACTTCAAAAGTTTTCTCAAAATTGGGTAATGCAAGTAATGGAGCATGTGTAAGCAAGGTTTTAAGCTCATGAAATGCGGCATCTTGAGATGGACCCCAAACAAATGGTGCATTCTTCTTACTCAATGCATGCAATGGAGATGCAACGATGCTAAAATCCTTCACAAAGCGACGGTAAAAGCCGGCTAAGCCAAGGAAACTACGCACTTGAAGCAAATCGGTTGGTTGTGGCCAATTCTTAATAGCATCAATTTTAGTTTTGTGACGCCTCGAGACCGATGCTCCAGATGTCTTCCTTTTATTCGTCGTCATTGCCATGTCAATCGCTTGCATGTTGCACTTGGCCATGTCATCATGTGCATTTCATCCGCATGTTTTTCAAAAACTTGCATCCGTTTGTAGTTGCCGGCTCCTTCTCGTTCCTTTCGTTGTCCGTTTCGAGACCCGACACACTCGCACGTGCCCACGGCACCTCCGAAATATTATTTTATAAGTGGGATAAAAATGTTCTCGGAATGGGTTGAAAGTTGGCGTGCGGTCTTATTATATTGTAGGTAGACCGCTTGCCAAATTTCGTTCCATTCAGAAGTCGTTTGATGCCCCAACGGATAACTATAGCGGCACTATAGCCGGTCAAAACGTCGAACGTTTTCGGTGTTCCGAAAACCGTGTCGGGCTGCACCACTTCCCTCTCTTCTCAGCCCACACCTCTCCACACAGCCCACTAAGCCCATCATATGCCCTCTCTCGACCGGAGCCGTCAGATCGCGGTCGAAGGGCTCCGAAAACCCCCCAAAACCCCTCCTCTAGCCCCTGTCTATAAATAGACAGCCTCCCCTGCCATTTGTGGATGAAAACCCTAGCCCTAGCCCTTCTCCTAGCCACAGCCGCCGCCACCCTCCTCGATTTCCGCTCCGGCCAGCCTCCTCTCGCCACTTGGCGCCGCCCCAGTCGCCACGCCGCCACCTGAGCTGCCCGTTCAGCCAACCAGAGCCGGCCATGTCGCGCCCCTGCCAGCCCCACATCGCCGCGGCCCGCCAGGCCCACGGGGAGCCCGCCCCGGGCCGATCCGGGCCCGAGCAGTCCCGAGCGCCCCGCACCCGCTCACCTCCCTTCGCCGGACCCTGCCGCCGCCCGCCTCGCCGTGCGCCTCGCGCCGCCCGTGCGCATCCACGTCGCCGCCTCCCTCGCATCGCCGCCCGCTCGCCAGCCCTCGCCGCGCCGCCGCGCCGTGCTCCGCCGCCGACCGCCGCAGCCCCGCGCCTCCCCGCAGCTCGCCCGCGGCCGCATCCGCGCCCTCCGCCTCTCCACCTGCTAGATCCGGCCGAGAACCGACTGGATCCGCCCGCCCCTCGCTCACCGGAGCTTGCCGGAGCTCCACCGCGCCTGCCATGGCCTCCTCTGCCCGTCGGGACCTCCGCGTCCCCGGATACGGCCGACCCCCGAACCAAACGGGCTTTTGCACGCCGCCGTCCCAGATCCGCCTCATCCCTGTATCCCCCCATCCCGATTTCTGCGAGGTGATGATTTCAACAGCATATAGGCATTTTGTGTGGGCCTTATCTTTGTTCATGTTGATCCTATGATGATGATTTATATATGTAAATTGCTCTACTCTCTGTGCTCTACATGATGGTGGCATTTGCATGCATATTAGGACCCATCTAATTGCCATAATCTCTGTTGCAAAAGTGCTTCATACTGTTAACTGCAGAAACTGTTAATATTTGTCATTTTGTCATTTTTGTGTGATTTAATACATGCACCATATAAGCAACTTGTCAACATGACTTTGGAGCATTTTCATGTGCTCTTGCTGGTAGTATTTATTTTATGCCAAGATATGCTATGATGTGAGTGCCATGAGCTTGTAAACATGCATAGTTATTGTTGTTGTTCTGAGTAAAAGCTGTCTGTGATAAAACTTGCCAACTTTGCTTGATGGTTGTCACTAATCTATAGCTCATATGCATATGATTCCTTCATGTGATTTGGTCTATGCAATGTGTACTTTGATGCCATGCCCTTGGTTGCCATGTAATCTTGCTGTAGCATGTCTCTTTGTTGCACTCAAGTTGCCATCATGTTATATATGTCAGCCTGTTAACACAATGTTGCATTTTGCATGGATCATATTGACTTAACATGATGCCTATGAACCTGAACCGTAAAGATGATTTGGAGTATGTCATGTCTACTTTAAGTGCATATCAAGTTTGTGCCCATCATGTTACTGTAGCTTGCTGTTTTGATGCTTGCAAAGTGCTATGTTGATGTTTTGGACAGATTGTTGTTATAACTTGTGTTGCTTGTAGTTGTTGAACCGTTGCTCCGTTTTGATCACGTCCTATATGAAACTTGCTTAGGATTGGCTGTAGTTTCATATTGTCATGTTGCATCCTTGATTTGAGAGTGTGTTGTTGATGTTTCCATGCATTTTGTACCATATGCCATGTTAAACTTGTTTAGCTCATATCTTCTAGACCGTAGCTCCGAATTAAATGATCTACATATGTAACTTGACTAGAAAAACGTGTAGATCATCATGGTGCATGTTAACTTGCTGTTTAACAACTTTAACATTGTGTTTAATTCAGATCAGTACCAATTTCGCAATTTGCATAAGGGGATTTTTCCGGAATTGTTATTTGTGTTTCCGGCCTCATTTAAACTTGCCTAGTTGTATGGATTGCTTATGCTTCATCTCTTGCCATGCTTAACAACATTTAATCAGACATGCATCATACTTGCTTGTGCATCATGCCATGTTTATGCTTGTGTGTTTACCATGTTGTTTGCTTCTTTCCGGTTGTACTTCTTGTCGATAGTTCGGTTTCGTTGCGATTGTGAGGATTCGTTTGACTAAGTTGGTTCGTCTTTTTCATGGACTCGTTCTTATTCCGAGCGGGATTTCAGGCAAGATGATCATGACCTTGGATATCTTTATTATCTTTGCTTGCTAGTTGTCTCGTTGCTATCGCTATGTCGCGCTTCCTACCACATATATGTCAGCCTCCCATATGCCATGATATAGCCTCTAACCACCCTTACCCAGCAAACCGTTGTTTGGCTATGTTACCGCTTTGCTCAGCCCCTTTCTTATAGCGTTGCTAGTTGCAGGTGCTCTTGCAGGTTGTTCCAAGTTGGGAGATGGATATGTTGGGATATCACAATATCTCTTATTAAAATAATGCATCTATATACTTGGTATTGGGTGGAAGGCTCGGCCTTTTGCCTAGTGTTTTGTTCCACTCAAGCCGCCCTAGTTTCCGTAATGCTGGTGTTATGATCCATGTTTAGCGTTCCTAACATGCTCAGGGGAATGGGACCCTCTTGACAGTTCGCTTTGAATAACCGCTTCCAGTAAGGCCCAACTTTGGTTTTAACATTTGCCAACATAATAATACTGAATCAATTAATTAATTTTGCATAGGGGGTCGCATCCCCGGGGATTCTTAATTCAACATAAAACAGGTGGGCCAGTGCTGATGGTGCTGGTCCGAAACTAGAGCACCGTGCGGGGCCGCCCCTTGGCAACTTAGGGTCTTTTGGTACCTGTACGCTTAGCTTATCCGGTTGTGGCCTGAGACGAGATACGCGCGGCTACTATCAGGGTGTCGGCACGCCGGGAGGTCTTGCTAGAATTGTGTTACCATTGTCGAAATGTCTTGTGCACCGAGATTCTGAGGATACTTTGGGCTATCCCGAGGTTGAGGTATTTCCACCGCAGCTTGTGTAGGCTTATGATGGGCCAGGTTGGAACACCCCTGCAGGGTTAAATCTTACGCGAAGCCGTGCCCGCGGTTATGTGGCACTTGGATATTTATAACCTCTGGTAGTAGAGAACTTGACACTAAATCCTAATTAAAATACACCAACCGTGTGCGTAACCGTGACCGTCTCTTTTCGAGGAAGTTCGAGAAGAGAACACGGTGGGGTTATGTTTGGCTCGTAAGTAGGTGTTCAGGATCACTTAGTGATCATTTGTAGTTTGCGACCGTTTTGCGTAGATGCTCTTCTTGTTCTTGTACTCATAAGTTAGCCACCATATAATGCCTAGTGCTTGCTGCAACCTCACCACCTTACCCTTCCATACCCATTTAAGCTTTGATAGTCTTGCTACCCATGGTTATGGGATTGCTGAGTCCTCGTGGCTCACAGATTACTTCAACAATAGTTGCAGGTACAGGTAATGCGATGTCTTGACGTGAGAGCGATGCTTGTTTGCTTTGGAGTTCTTCTTCTGCTTCTTCTTCTTCGTCGGTCTGGGGATAGGTTGCTGGTCGCCATCCTGGGCTAGCAGGGTGGATGTCGTTCTTCTTTTCGTTTGATTTCATCCGTAGTCGGATGCTGCCCTTCTGTACGATGTGTGTTATGTATTGATGTATTCATGTGATGATTGTATGTATTTGTTTGTATCCCCATCTATTATGTATGTGGTACGATGTAATGATATCCACCTTGCAAGCGTCTCCAATATGCGTTTCTACTCTTGGTGGGGCCTCCGAGTTCCTCGAGAATAGGATCGCATATTGGGCGTTACAAGTTTCATCAACATGAACACCCTTAGAGGAAACAACAAAGCCCAAGAAAACAAGCTTATCAACACCAAAAGTGCATTTTTCCATGTTCGCATAAAGTCGCTCGTCTCTAAGAATTTGCAATACTTCTCTAAGGTGTTTGACATGATCTTCGAGAGTGTCACTAAACACAAGGATGTCATCAAAGTAAACGACAACACAAATGCCAATTAATTTGCGAAGAACATAGTGCATCACACGCATAAAAGTGCTAGGTGCTTGCGATAAACCCATAGGCATGACTAACCATTCATACAAGCCAAATTTGGTTTTGAAAGCCGTTTTCCATTCATCACCTTCTTGCATGCGAATTTGATAATAGCCACTTTTAAGGTCAATTTTAGAGAAAATTGTGGCTCCACTAAGTTCATCAAGCATGTCATCAAGGCGTGGAATGGGATGGCGATATCTAACGGTGATAGCATTTATAGGATGGCAATCGGAACACATGCGATAGGAACCATCTTTCTTAGGCACGAGAATGACCGGAACAGCACAAGGGCTCAAGCTTTCGCGTACATACCCATTCTCCATGAGATGTTGCACTTGCCTTTGGATCTCTTTGGTTTCTTCGGGGTTGACGCGGTTTGGTGCCTTGTTCGGTAGTGGTGCACTGGGGATGAGGTCGATGCAGTGTTCGATTCCACGGAGTGGAGGAAGTCCGGGAGGTAGCTCATCGGGAAACACGTCCGCGAATTCTGCAATAAATGAGACAAGACCAAAGGAAGATGTTGTGAAGTATTAGTCTGCACCACTTCATCTTTGCACACAAGTACAAAGTGAAGAACACTTGATGGGCTCTCACTCACATCCGTCAAGTCTCTTTTAGTGGCTAAAAGAACTAGATCTCTTTTGTCACGCATCGTGGAGTCACTCATGTTTGGCTTGTGGCTCTCACTCTCTTTGTGGTGGCTCACTCGCTCACTTTTCTCTCCACGATGGGTAGATGCTTGCTTGTCCGCGATGACTTGACTTGGTGTCATTGGTCGAAGTATGAACTCCTTGCCCTTCATCTTGAAACTATATTGATTGGTCCGTCCATTGTGTGTGACGCCTCGGTCGAATTGCCACGGTCGTCCGAGTAGGAGGTGGCATACGGACATAGGAACCACATCAAATTCTAATGTATCTTCGTAGGCGCCAATCTTGAAGGATACTTGGACGGTGTGCTCCACTTGAAGTGTGCCAGAGTCGCTAAGCCATTGGACCTTGTATGGGCGAGGGTGCTTCTTCTTGACAACTTGGAGCTTGGAGCATAAGTCTTTACTTGCCAAATTGTGGCAACTTCCGCCGTCGATGATGACCTTGACGAAACGTCCTTGAATTCCCACTTTGGTATGGAAGATGTGGCAACATTGGTCTTCATCTTGATGTTGTTGAAGTGTCGAGACCTTGGAGACAACAAGAGCGGGGCTCAAATCATTGTCGCAAAACACTTGATCATCTTCTTCTTCATTCACTTGGCGGTGCATGGCCACTTGCTCGATGGCGTCCATTTCATCTTCACTCATGGAATCGTAGGTGCTGTCAGCGTTCATGATCATAGTGCGTCTTGTTGGACACTCGAAGGACTTGTGGACTCGGCCTTTGCACGTAAAGCACTTGATGTCACTTGTTTTGTCGGTGGCATCCAAAGGAGTTGGAGAAGCTCTTGGCTTGGAGTTGCTTGTAGTAGGAGGAAGACGACTCGAAGATATCGTTTGTTGCTTGGAGCTTGACTTGTCGTCGGTACTTGGTGTAGCTCGAGTCGTGGAAGGAGTTGTGGAAGTCGTTGAAGCTTGAGGGTATGGACCGTAGGTCTTGGAAGAGTACTTGGAGTACTTGTAGTCTTCTTGTACTTGTCGCTCCGCTTTGGTTGCTTGGTGCACTAGCTCGAGGAGGTTGGAGTACGGTTGGAAGTCCGCAATTTTCTTGATTGGATAGTTGAGGCCAATCAAAATACACGCCATTGTTTGTTCATCATCTTCCTTGACGTTGGCTCGTATCATTGCAATTTCCATCTCTTGGTAGTATGCTTCAACCGACTTGGTGCCTTGCTTTAGGAGTTGTAGTTTCTTGAAGAGGTCTTGGCTATAGTGTGTGGGCACAAAACGAGCTCGCATGACATCCTTCATTTGATCCCAAGTTGTGATTGGTGGGTCGCCTTTCTCTTGGAGCCGTTCGATCACTTGCTCCCACCAAATGAGAACATAGTCTTGGAACTCGAGAGATGCCATGGCAATCTTCTTTTCCTCGTCGTAGTTGTGAAGACGGAATATCTTGTCGACCTTTAACGCCCATGAAAGGTATTCTTCGGGATCATGTCCACCGGAGAATTTAGGCATGGTGAACTTGAGCTTGCCGTAGCGCTCCTCATTGCGTTGGCGGTGGTTGTGATGACGCTCGTGGCGTGGAGGTTGATCTTCTAGCTCATCTTCGTCGTGTTCATCTTGATGGACTTGACGTGGTGGCCTTGGGATTCGTGCATGATTCCGCATCTCTTGACGCTCCTCAAGTCGTGCGGCTTCTTCCTGTTCGCGCATGCGGTGGTTGTGTTCGGCGACGTTGCGAGTTGATTCGCGTAGGGAACGTTGAGCTTCAAGCGCTTGCTCCTCACGACGTTGTCGTTCTTGGTGTAGGGCGTCGTCGTCTTGGTGCACTTGATGTTGGCGTTGTGGAACTTGATCTTGGTTCCCGTTGGCTTGTGCTTGTCATTGTTGTCGTTCGCGCTCTCGAAGGCGGTCTTGCAAACCATTGCCATGGAATGGGTTTCTTGAAGCTTGCCGGTCGTCATGTGCTTGGGGACGATGAGAGTGTGCTCGTGGAAGACTTGCATCCGAAGAAGGGTCCGAAGAGTGTCGGCTGGAATGGCGCCATCTTGATCTTAATGATGACGAAGTGGAAGAATCACGGTTGAGCATCATGGTCCGGAACTCGTCCATTTGCGATGATAGCTTGTCATCAAGGGTTTGTCGAAAGTCGGAGGCGAGTTGTTCGATGCGTTCGCCCAATGCTTCGCTCTCTTGATGTAATGCTCGTTGGACTCCGAAAAGTTGAGCCTTGGTGACGTAGTTGTTCGTTGCGTCTTCTTGCTCATCGAAGAGTGGGTTGATAGAAGTGCTCGGCCTATCCATGATTCTCAAACAAGTGTTAGTCGCAGAAAGAAACGAACTAGACCAATGTACCTTATCCAATGTTGACGATGGATCAACTATCACCCAATATTGTATTATGGAAATAGTGCAATTGGTACCGAATCGTTTCACTCTCACACCTACACAAGTAAAGCTTTTGGAGGAGTTTGGTTAGGATAGTGGCACAAAATTTCTGCAATTTGCAAGCAAGATATCAATAATGTTGAAAAAGATTCACAAGATTGCAAGTGTAACAAGTAGACCAATAGCATGAAGTAGTACACGAAAACACACGCACGGATAGATAAATGAGGTCGTGCAACCAAGGAATGAGCTCAAAATGTGGAATCCACGGAAAATGCTCTTGTTGCACAACACTAGAGAGATGCTAGCACGATTGCTCAATAGGCGGAGACGAACTTGTGCACAACCTATAAGAGACAAAACATAACACTTCCTATCTCACTTATGCTATTTATGTATGATTCCCGGTGAACTTGTCACAATGATCCAAGATGATCAAATATGCTATGTAATGTGGCGATGCTATGGCTATTGCCTACAAGCTTGTAGCTCTTTCTCTTTTGCTTACAAGCTTCTTTTCTTTTGATGTTGTCCTTTGGCCACTTATGCAAAATGCTCGTACGAAGATAGCAATGATGTATATGCGGGAACAAAATTTTGGCACAAGAGATGATATGTGTATGTATGCACGCTATGATAGCTATGCAGCTCGGTATCACTAAAGTGCACAAGTAGCGTTGCCGGCAATACTCAAATGGCTAGGCTCGTAGGAAAGCTACGCAAAAGATGGTCTCGGCGGTTCACAATGCAATGGCAAGGATATGAACAAGATGTCGTCGATGTTACCGTCATTGCTTACGGTTAGGGTGTCACGATGGTGAAGATGGTCGTTGTCGATGTCGAATTCCGGGGCGATGATGAGCGGCGGTGATGTCGTTGTCGAATCGTTCCTAAGGAGCTGAAACACGTTAGGAAACGGCAAAACCCGCAGCGCAAAATCTCAAGTGGCACGAAGGTGGTGGTATGCGGAAGTCGGTGGTGGAGTGGCTCAGGGGGTTGCGGAAGAAACGGTGGGAAAACGGCAAAAATCGATGAAATTGTGAGTTGTTGGCGTGCTGGTGCACAGGGGCCAGATGGCCGGATGTCCGGGGTGCCGGATGTCCGGGCTGTCGGGCCGGATGTCCGGGCTGGTCAGATCCGTGGAAGAACTTGATGAACAGGCAGAAAATCGGTCATTTCGGGACAAAAATTCGGACGAATTTGTGGAAGAAAAAGGTGTGGAAGATGGGGAAATGCTAGATCCACTCGAAACCAAGCAAATCCATGGATCAAAATCAACAAAACGTCATCAACTCACAAATCACAAAAAAATTTGGGAGGGCTATTTTGGTGGGAATTTTCAAAATTGGGTAAAAACAACAAAATCGGGGCTAGAAAGTGGAGGGGAAGAACTCCAAAGTGTGAATCAACCTTGGCTCTGATCCAAGATGATGTAGGGTGGAACCCTAGATGACGATCTTTTCACACTTAGGAGGGGGAAAAGGAGGAAATCCACGAAGAACACGAGAAGAACACTCAAATCAACAAGATCCAAATCACACATGCACTAGATCCACATACACATAGAGGGATACAAAGGTCCAAATCAAACAAAGGAGGATACACGGTAGCTAGTTCATCCCGATCCGCGAAGGAGTCGAGGTCTTGATATCCGAAGTGGATCTTCTCACATGGGTCTCATGGAGGTCTTGATCTCCATGGGAGAGGTACGGATGAGCAAAGCTCTAATCTCAAAGATCTATCTACTTTGCTAACCCTAGAGGGAGGGGGAGAGGTCCTTAAATAGTACCAGTACAAGTTAGGGCGGAAAGGGGACAGATACATGGCCAGAGGGGCAAAACACGCGGGCGTCGGGCCGGATGTCCGGGCTCCAGGCCGGATGTCCGGCGGTTCACCAGGGTGCCGGATGTCCGGGCTTGGAGCCGGATGTCCCGGCCAAATGGGTCAACCTACGGGTGTCTTCTGTCGGCGGTGCTGGATTTCCGGGCGGGGACCCGGATGTCCGGGGGGTGCGGGCCGGATGTCCGGCGTCGGGGCCGGATGTCCGGGGCCTGGAGGCTTCTCTGCTGTATGCTATAGGGCTGCTGCTGTAGGCCTCCGGTGACCGTCTTCGCTGGTCCTTTTCATCCGTGAACTTGCCAACTTGTCCATTGTTCCGGGCTTCTCCGAGAGGGTCCTGTTGGTACCTAAGGACACATAGCGTTTCGGAATGAAGTAGCATCCATGTCTCGCACGAGTCATATGATAGTTCACTAAGGAGTGATGTCACCTCGTTTTCGAGAGCTCTCGCATGTGCTCGAGTCATTGGTCCTCTTGGTACTTGGGGAGGCGCAGGTGTCGGAAGTCGGGC
Source organism: Elymus sibiricus (assembly GCA_039707655.1). Classification (NCBI taxonomy): domain Eukaryota; kingdom Viridiplantae; phylum Streptophyta; class Magnoliopsida; order Poales; family Poaceae; genus Elymus; species Elymus sibiricus. Next base: position 211,216,727 of record CM077674.1, read on the forward strand.
TCCGGGGACCCAAAGGTTCAAACACTGGGGTGAGCTTGTTCTACCTACTTCGTCTCCTACCACGGTTAAGCGACGACGAGGCGACGGCGAGAGCGCGCTAGCGAGGGACGAAGCGTGGACTCAGCGGTTTACCCAGGTTCGGGCCACCTTGCGGTGTAAGACCCTACTCCTGCTTTGTGGTTGGGATTATCGTGGTCAAGAAGGTTCTCGCGTACAAGGTTGAAGACAAGGGAATCCTCCTGAAGACCAGGGAATCGTCCTCCTCTACGGTGGCAGCACTGCCCCTTTTATATCGGCCTTGGTCCTCTTCCCCCTCAAAACTTAGGCGGGAAGGGTTGCCACACTTGGCGATTTTGAAAGGGGACAGGCGCTCAGGCTATCCTAACTAAAGGTGGTCTTCGCCTGCCAAAGCATGATCCATGACGCGCCGGTGGGCTCGGTGATGACCTCCGCCCTGCGCGCCCGTCGTCTTGGTCTTCCTTCGCCGATCGGGCAACCTTTGGGGTTGCTTTGGAGAGTAGATAGCTGGCCCTGCTCCCTTAACACAAAAGAGGAAACCATCTTCATCCGTGCCTGCTGGCACAGCTTCTGCTGCTGCTCGTCGCCGCGTGCGTCACCCACGTGATGGACTCCAGACCGCGCGGCACGCTGAACAACCTTCGTGCCGAGCGCCTGCGGGAGGGGGCCTCGGGAGGCCACCTCAGAAAGCCGCCTCGCGAGGCCACTCGGGAAGCCACCTCGTGAGGGGACCTCGCGAGACCGTTGATGGTGGTGCTGAGCGTTGCTTGCTACTTCCTGAGGAGGGAGCCTCAGGAGGCCAGGGCCTCCTGAGGGGTCTTGGTGAGAGCTCGGTGGTGACGGCCCGCTGGGCCCATGCCAGGCGTTGCACCCTGGGCCGAAGGCAGACGGGCCTGGATACCCCGGGTTCCATGGGCCCGACAGTAGCCCCCGGGCCCGTGGCGTGCACGTTCCCGCCTTCCGAGGGGCGAAACGGCGCGGGCCCTAACCGCCTGCGACCAGGCGCGACGCGTGGCGCACGATGTGACGGGCGACGCCCCCACTTCCCACGACGCCTCGGAAACTGCCGCGCTGACATAAGGTCCGTCGCGGGCGACGCGAGACCATCATTGCCTTCCTTCTCACGTCCCATCCCCTTGCGACTTCCTTCCCGTGCACGGCTCCTTCTTCCTCTCCCAAAACTTCGTCGCCCTAAACCCTTGCTGCGCCGCCATGCCGCCCACGGGCAGGGAGGAAGAGGCAGCGGACACGGAGGTTGCGGAGGTGGCGCCGGAGCCTGCTCTAAGTAGGGCCACAATTGTCAACGCCGAGGGGCTCAGCAAGGTGCTCCCAATGACCGCAGCTGCTTCCAACGAGTGGGGGCCACTCACATCTAGCCGGCTTCGCGCCCTACCGCCGACCTCGATGCCACCTATGCCATCCTCTTCCTTCCCGTGCTCTTCGCGGGCCTGCTTCCCCAATTCTCTGATTTCTTCAATGCCGTCCTCTCCCACTACCAAGTCCATGCGCTGCATCTCGAGCCGAACTCCATCCTTCTCCTTTCCGCCTTTGCCTTTTTATGCGAGGCCTTCCTGGGCGTGACACCCTCAGTGGCGTTCTTCCGCCACTTCTTCAGCTTGCGGCTAACCGCGGTGAACCAATGTTCCGGGTGCGTCTCATTCTGCATCGCCGACGAAGCAGCGGGCGACGGTATCGACATGAGGCTTACCAAGGAGGTTGAGGGCTTCAGGCGGCAATGGGTGTACGTGGACGCAGCCCAATACAGCCCCCTGCTGCAACTGCCTACGTCCCCGGCGGCGAGAAGCTCCGGGTGGGGGCAGGAAAGGCTCACGGATCCGAGGCTGGCACGGGTATGGAAGAGGTTGGCCGAGCTAAGGGCCGCGAAAGTGACAGTGGTCACGGTCATGAAGGACTTCCTCAGGCGCCGCATAGCTCCCCTCCAGCGACACTCACGCCCGATGTGGGCTTTCACTGGCCCGGAGGACCCGATGCGGTTGAGCGCGGACAGCTTGCTGCCGGAGGTGCTGAACGGGCTGCTCCATGCCCTGACCGGCGAGGAGGCGAGTGAGCCGCCCATGGACGGGCTTCCCTTGTATCGCTACAAGAACAAGGAGGCGCTGGCCGGCTCGATGCCACGCTTCGATCGGTGGGGACCACTCCCAGAGGGCCTCAAAGGGCCCCGGGACAACCCCTTTTTGGCGGCCGCGGCGATGCCGGGGCCTCGACGGGCACCGCGGAAGGCGGAGGCGGCCCGGTTCGGCAGACCCGCTGCCGACTCGTCCGCGGGCTTGAAGATGATGATGACGTCACCCCGCCTGAGGCCTCGGCCGCCATGCCTGGCCAGGCAGAGGGCGCAGGAAGCCCCCGTGCGGCAGCTGCGAAGCTGCAGAGCTCCGGAAGCGGTGGTGAGGGCGGACCCCGCGGCCATCCCACGAGGGGGGCCGGTCACGAGAAGGGTCCCCAAGAAGGCGACAGCGACATTCCTCCGTGGCCGCTGAGGAAGAGGAGATGGTTTGCCAGGGACCAGTAAGTGCTCGGCCTCCATTCTCCTATACCCGGCTCGTTGCGCGCGCCTGAGCCCTTTTTTCTCTCCTCCTTTTCAGGACCTCCTCGAGCAAGAAGAGGAAGAAGGAGGAGAGGTCCCCTGGCCTGGCGGGGGCTTCACCGCCGGTTTCCAGGGTCGGGGGGCGTGAAGAGGGCACCAACAGCCTCGACATCGAGGCAGGCCTCGCGAGGGCAAAGGGGCAGGAGGCCTCTCCTGAGTCACAGACGAATGCGGCGCGGGGTCCCAAGAAGGTGAGCCTCAGGAGGCATCGTCAGGAGGAGGCTCCATGGTTCCCGAGGCGCCAACTGCCAGGGTGGACGTGGCGGCGACAGAGGCGGAGACGCCGGTTCTCCCACCCGACACCACCGGAGGTGGTGGCGTCGCGGGGGGGCGGCAGGACTTGCCAGCACGTGGGGCCTCTTTCGGGGGGCCACCGAGCCCGCGGGGTGTGTCGCCACGGCGGGACGAAGAGGTGGCCCCCGCGAGCTCCCTGCTCCTGACCGGCGGCGCCGGGCCCCCGCGAGAGGGCGGCGCTGGGGCGCACACTGGCTGGGCCCTGCAGCTTGTGAGTAGCAGCGTCGTGCTCAAGCGCGGGGCCCTGCAAGGCACCAGGGCTGCCCTCGACCAGCTAGGGCTTAATTTAATAAAGCTAACACCTCAGGGGGTAAATAGGAGTGGTCAGCTCCCTCTGACTCCAGCTCTGAATAGCTATATTAATTCCTCTGGATTACAATCTGGAGGAGGGGGTGGGGTTGCCATTGCACCCACCATGGAGTGATGTCTGCATGACATTGTATTGCCGCGCAAGACTCTTCTCTTTTTCTCTACATGTTCAGCATGACTGTGTACAATAACTGATATGCATACGAAAAATATATAGTGAGATTAAGTAAGGAGAGCATTCAGAAATCTAGAGTGATGGTAACAACAAGTGGATAGATCCAAAAATAATGATAGGAGGCAAATGATAGCTTAATTTAATAAAAAGACAGATGATGGCTGCTTTACTGTTTGTTTCCCACCCAAGATGAACGACATAGTAGATACCCTAGATGAAACAGATAGTAGATCGATATACTATTCATTGCTGCCTCGACATGTGCCCCACAAGCATTTTAAAACTCAAGTTTGAACATTAATTTGGACCTGACTTAGTATCTAAGAGATGAACAGGATGATAAACTAGCAGGTAATATTAAGCAATGCATAAAGTAAGTAGAAACAAAAGAGTGCGACCTCTCTTGCGGACCCATGTACTCCTCAGGTTCATCTACTGAGTCAATGATGGTGATGCAGTTGTGGTCGCTGCCGATGGCAGGGAAGGAGATCTGAGGCGGCAAAACACGGTAAGGAGTCGTGATGTCTGGTATGGTGGACGCTTCTGTCGATGGACCAGCTCAGGTGAGGTGGACGATGGTGCGGTAGGAGCAGGACAAACCACACAAAGTTTTCTTCGACACCTATCTATAACTGAAGTAATTCTGTAAGGGCTCCTTTGGCTTGCAGGAAGAGCATAGGAATGCAAAGAAACATGGCCAAATTAAAGTCAAACCACCTGCAAATGTGTAAAGTTAGAATGTTATTATGCCACTAATGCACTTAGTCTTCTTTTCATGCATAGGTTTTGATAAGTAGGTCCAGGTGGATGTTAAAATTTCTGTGTTTTTCCTTTGAAACAGACACGAAAGGAAAAAATCCTTCAATTTTGTTTTGCTCCATTCCTTTCAACCAAATGCATGAATAATTGAATAGTAGAGTACCATAGGAAAAGTTCCTATTGCTATGTTTTTCCTCCACTAATTCCTTTGAACCAAAATAGCCCTAAGGGGTCGACATGAATGTAGAGTAAAAAGTGATGCGATAAGTGTACAACCTCTTTGGCGTAGCCGTCTCGACCTCAGCATCATTGGGTCGGTCACTGAAGATGTTGCAGCGGAGGTGGCTGTCGGAGCTGGGGAAGAAGATCTGAGGCGTCTGTAGACGTCGTCGAGGGTACTTCTCTATTGTGATGGATGGTTCCGTTGTTGGAGCAGCTCCGGCGAGCTGTGCGACGTCGAGGCTGAAGCAGTACAAGACGAACATCGTTAATCTGAAGTAGGATTCTAATACCATCTCCAATAGATGATGTAAAATACATCACAAAAAAGTGCTAGCTGTAAAATTTACATCACCAAAAAACAACCAACTCCAACAGAAGATGTAAAAACTGTTGACTCTGAACTTAACTGTCGAAACTGAATTTTACTGTTGAAACTGACTGTTACTGTCAAAACTGAATTTTACTATCGAAACTGAACGCACTAGTAGCAGAGAAGCACTTCATTGGTAGTTTAGGCCACTCAAGCACTAGTGGTAGCAGAGAAGCAGTGATCTAACTCAGCAAACGCTCAACAGGGAACGCACTAGCAGATAGCAGTCGGAGCAGCAGCGCGAACGAGAGCCAGAGCAGCAACTCGTGTAGCTGCAGCAGCCTGTGTACCAGCATCAGTAGCGCAAGTGAGGGCAAGAGCAGAGCAGCAGCAGCAGCTCTAGCTGGTATGGACGCCACCACCGAGGGAGCCTCGCAATGGGGCAGATCCGCCGTGGAGGATGTCGCCGGCGGCGCCAGCGTCGAGGGAGCTGTGCCATGGAGGAGCGGGATCGAGCACCGGCGGCGCCGTGAGGTCGAGTGAAGGAGAAGATGCGATGAGTCTATAACCTCTTTGGTGGTGCTAAGTAGGCCTCGGCTTCATCTGAGGAGTCGATGAGGATGCTGCGGTTCCGGTGGAGCAGGTTAAGGCGGCGTTGTGGGAATGGAGCAGCCACGATAGATGAGGCGATCGTCAGAGAAGCTCCTTGGAGGTGGAGGACGGGGCGGCTGAACCGGCGGGACGACGAGATCGACGACGGATCCTCATCCGGTGCGGTGGATGAGGGACGTCGAGCTGTTGCGGTGGACAACGTCGTCGGGGAAGAGGCTCCGGCTGGGCGGCGATGGGGGGACGGATGGAGGAGGGTGGGGTTTCGCGGCTGGTGGAGAGAGGTTTTGGCGGCCTTGGTTTTCGAATGGGGAAAAGAAGGGGATGGGAGGGGGGAACCATGACTTAGGGACGCTCTTGTCCGAAATGTAGGGTAAGTTACAAAAGTACGCCCACCAATTTGAACTAGCGGCTCGTTCCGATCAGGAGTAGAATGGGGATTTCACGTGTCGGGATTTCGCGGGAGGAGGGAGTTTTCGCGCGCGTTGTAATTTCGGGATAGCAAGGCGCGGTTTGAGAAGGAGGGAGTTTTCGGAGCACAAACAGACAAAGAGATCTTGAAATTTTGGCATAATAAGGCACGGGTTGAAATTTTGGGACAAGGCTAACGTGTACGGTACCATATCAATTTGCACTTCCCTCAACCAAAAAAAAAATTCGCACCACACAAGAGAGGGTCTTGTCCCGTTTTACAATATGAATTACTACAAATGTCATTCAAAACTTTGAATCCATGTTATGTTCAATTAAAATATTTTGCTAGGTGTATAATGCATGTAACCTAATCAAATGAACATTTTAATGCGTTCCAAATGTATATACTACCGCTGCAATATGAACTAAATTTGAATTCATTTCACTATTTGAATAAGAATCTACAATCATGATTGTTGTCAAGTTAAACCATCATCTGTATATTATCTTCACAACACACCACATGACTGATGTCAAGCTAGATATGAACTGTGTGTACTATATGAACTCGAATTCAAATTTTTGAATCCACTTTATGCTGATTTCAAATAATAGTATATTTCAAGCTCTAGCTAGATCTTCATAATCTAAACCATGTTTCATATGTATAATGTGTTTATCGCACAATGTATACTGCCCCGCCCCCTACGCCTACAAGTACTTAGCTATGAACTGCAAAAGCCACACATTATCAAAAATTCAAATAAATGTGAGATTGTTCGATATATATATAATATATATAGTATAACATGTTCATAACCACACCATGTGTATCACCATTATATTCATGCATGCATGGGTTTAAATCACTATGATCTCTTATTCAAATATCTGAATCCACTTTTGTAATGAATTATGATCTCTATTAGACTTTACACCCACACAATCCTATTCTCTTTGTAGCTAGCACTAACTTTCTCTGGTGCATGCACACGCCCTCCTCGCCCTCCCCCTCCCTCAGCATTCTCTCTGTCGTGCACATTCGTTATTTTTCTTTAGGTCGTTCACGCACGGTCTCTATAGGTCTCCCCAGCTCCTTCTTTCTGGCACACACCGATTGATATTCCTCTCTAGCTAGGTCTGCCTACCACATACACACACTTTCCCTCTTCTCCTCTATCTCACCGTCCATGCCGTCTATCTCTCATACGGTCACACACATATGCACACTCTCGCCCCTCTTTTCATCGATCTCGCACTCGCACACTCCTCCATCTCTATATAGTAGGCCTATCACACCAACTCGTAGCCGCATCCCTGTCTCTCTATCTGTCTCTCCGGGCCTTATTTGCCTCTAACACATGCATGTATATCGATCGATCTCCCTCTGTACATATAGCTAGGTTGACTATAACTCTTTGTCACCACGCACTGATCGATCTACCTCACTAGATAAGTCTCTCCCTTTCCCCGACACACGACAATTGCTCTACCTATCTAGTTAGGTCTGCTTACTAGAGACATATCACCCCCCCCCCCATCATCCATGCATGCCTCCCGACTCGTCTCTCACACACACACGCACACAGACACACATCGCCTCTCTTATTGATATTGCGGTCATACCCTCCGTTTGTCTAGTAGGCCTCTCCCACCATCTCCGAGAAGCAACTCCACCACCACCCCTCTGGCACTCTAGCTTTGTCTCTCTCCCAACCTTAATTATTCCTCTCCTACACATATGCATGGATGCCGATCGATCTCCCTCAATACATAGCCAGGTCTCTCCTTCTCCACACGTCTACCTGTCGATCTACCTCTCTAGTTAGGTCTCTGCCACCCCCCACACACACATCGATAGTCGAACGCTCTAGTTAGGTCTCCCTGCCACACACAAACTGCACCTGTCCCCTTTCACGTTCCAGTAGGCCAGCCACCCTATATCTTTGACGTGCGCAGACACAATTTCGCTGGCTATCTTTATCGATCTCGCACCCATACACCTTCATCCATCTCTTCGATTCTATTGATATCTCACGCCGATGATCCCTCCCCTCTCTTCTCATGGATCGCCCCCTCTATATATGATATATCTAGGCCTCCGTTTCACACGCATTGCATATGTTACATTTTTTTTGAGATATCGTCGACTCATATTCCCTGTCTATCCCTCACGCACACAAATACACTTACAAAATCACCCCCCCCCCAAAAAAAACACTCATGAACGCACTCACCATCTCTCTCTAGGTTTGTATCTCTCTCACACACACCCACGTAGGTGGGGTACGTGCACGAAGAGAAGAGGAGCACGCATGACGCACGTACTCACATCTCGTTCCCAACCACACCCGGGCGGGTACAAGGTGGAGCTCATTTCTGTATGAAAAGGCAGCCCACGTGATAATTTGACACATGTCGGTTGTTCACTTGATGGAGGGTCATGTACCATGCGTGAACGAAACAAAGTGCGACTTGATGCGTTGGCACGTTATTTTTAAATAAAGTTTTATTCCTCAATGGCACATACAGAATATAAAACGATTGTATGGAGAGAAAAACGAAAACAGCTCCACTATACTAGTACTACAAATATAGGCAGGAGCATCAATGCTTACTTGCTGGGGTTCGTCTCTTCACACTCTCTCACACAAGACGGCGGTGGCCAATCTCTCTCTCTCTCTAACCGCTGGTCACTGATCCGGCCGGATCCCGTCCGTCGGCAGAAAGGGAGGATGTGCAGCATTGCTCCGGTCGCCGGCGTCGAGACAGGAAATCCTCTACCGGCGCGTCCCGATCTATGGTACCCGCCGTTCTCTCCGACCAAGCTCCGGCGCGGTAGGGCCTTCGACCCTTGCTCGCTGCCGCAGCAGATCCCGCCCGCCGCCGCCCTCCTACTTACATCCCGACAACCCTCAAGTACAGCTTCATCTGGAACCGGCCTTGCTCCACTGCCCAACTTCCCATGTCGCTGCATGTGGATCTTCTCTAGTTCTTTGCCTAAAACGTACTAGCTCGGCCGGTGTACTTTCCATTTTGCAATCTCGTCCTCACACCGTTTGAGAGAAACCACTGTGCTGTTATCTTTCCCTTAAGACAATGAATATGCTTGTTTTTGTCGGCATATGTGTCATCAACTGTCATTGGCCAGTAATTGTTTCCTTTCTACCTCTTTTTGTAAACAGGGATATCCATTTCACCTCGTTGCTATTGCGACCTTTTGGTGCACTGCACAAAGCACTTTTTTCTTAAGAGTGTTTTGTGCAGTTCCACTAAAATGTCTCACTGGCAACGTTTCTACATTTCAATGGGACTGCACAAAGGGGGTTTGGAGTTCCTATCCTCCTCATCCAACTCTCAGCCTAATCTTCTCCAACAAGTAGTTAGTCTCAAGAGAGACTGCAAAGGTGACCGGCTTCTATTTGTGTGTTTATTGTTTCATGAATAGTGCCACTATTATTGTAATCACACTTACTCAATATTTTTGCTAACAGGGATGCTCGGCTCTATTTTAGTGGAATTGCACAAAATGATCGGAATGTTCCATGCTTCTGAAAGCTCGTTTCTTTTCCAACATGTCGTGTTGATTTTGACAGAGCTGTGGGAAAGTAGCTGCCAACCAATGAATATCGTGGCCAAGAAATGAAAGCATTCCTATGGAGAGCATCAATCATTTTTTTCTTTTTTCTTTATTTGTACACCTTCTCACAACTTTGTCTTCAGTTGTGATGTAAATATTGGCTCTGATCTACGAATCATTGAGATGCATTAGCAAGTTAGTTAGTTTTTTTCTTTTTCGAAAGAGCATGGACGTTAGTTTCCTTTGTATTTGATGGAATGTTGTAACGAGACAACCTTCCAGCTGGCAAGACACATGAAACAAAAGCTGAAAGCTTCATAGCGTTGTACAATTTCATGTCACTCAAAAATTATGTGTACATATATTATGTAAACAAATGCTAAAAGCTTGATAGCATTGCCAAAAGCAATTCTACTACTCCAGCATCTGAGTCCACGTGCCATGCACCAAATTAGAGTGCACAACCGCATGGGAGACTCCAGCCCAATCATTTCGCCGCAGTAATATACTAGTAGTAATGAGCAGTCAAATCACAAGCCCTACCTTTCCCATAGTAAGTTGCTCGGAGGAAGCAACCATCAATTCGATCTTCTTTGAATCCGCTCCTACTACTAGGAGCAACTATAAATACTCTACTAAGGAGAACATAGATGGGCTAGGTGTCGCACGGAGGTCATATGGTGCTAGTGTGATCTGAGGAGTAAATATTTCACTGGGCTCCGGAGTAAATGCGTACTAGTAGTAGTAGAAGATTGCTTTATCACAGATTAAAATAAAACAAGAGTGTAGACACTCCACCATGCGGTTCCTAGTGTACCTGTATACTGTACTACTCCTATGATTAAACCTTGCACTTGGCTCTTCGCCTCTTCGTGAAGTCGAACAATTATGGTAGTACTACAGTGTATGCTTCTGGCAATCTGACACCGAATGAACTGTTGCACGTCCATCGCGTGGGTGAGGAGAGTGCGCAGTAGTCAAAAGCTTCTCCTCGTCCTGCGAGCCACCGCACGTGTGGGAGAGGGAGAGGGTGTAGTAAGCAAGCTTCTCCTCGTTCTCCTCGTCCTGCGAGCCATCGCGCGTGTGGGAGAGGGAGAGGGCATAGTGTAGTATTAGTACTACTACTAGTCCACTACTAGTCCATACTGCCTCCTTTCTGGTTAATATGGCTTAATGGCGGTCACTAGACTTCATAATACGCTCATTACGGTCAATATATACATTTTGAAGTGTTTATACGGTCACTAGCTCACCATAGAGCACCGTATTGCACTCTGTTGACCGGCCAAATAGTCTACGTAGCACTTTGTTGACTGGTTAAATTGACACGTGGACTATGGGTCCCACCTGTCAGTTGGCAGAGGAAATAAATAAGTTAAACAAAATTTTACACAGGCGCGGCAGGAGTTCAACCCTTCGCGGGAACCACCCTGGCCGTGTATGTGTGCGCATGCGCGTGTAGGCTGAGCACTTGAGCGTGAGCATGTGTGTTGCATTATGTGCTGTACACATGCATGCGTGCATGCATGTGTACGTGTGACTTCCGCATGCATGCATTAGGGCGTCGCGTGTGTTTTTGTGTGCATGTGTACGTGTGACTACTGCATGCATGCATGAGGGTTGTAGTCTTCACATGTTCATATTGCATAATGTACTGCGTGGACGGAGTTTTAGACGGCATTGCCCCTTGCTGAAATGATGGATGTTAGAGTAGGTAGGGCACATGGGAGTGAGACAAACCTGCATGTAGGGGTATTTTGGTCGATAGCATAACAAACAGCTCATGCATCGTAAGATCCGTTTGCATGGAAATACCACTTCTCGGTCGTCGGAACTCGTTCTTCTTCCTTTCGCCGACACATGGGACATCTAGAATCTGGATCCACGTGTCATGCAAGAAATTAGAGATAAGTAATTGGGAGTACAAGTGAGACTCGGGAACGGTCACGCACGTAGGTGGAGTACCAGCAGGGGACGCAGTAATAATGCCTAATGAGCAGTCAAATCACACAGTAAGTTGCTCGGACGAAGCAACCATCAATTCTCTCTTCAATGGCACGTACGCAATATAAAAAGGTTGATATGGATAGAAAAGGAAAACCACTCCACTATATATACATAATATAGCCAGGAGCCTAAGCTACACACTTGCTTGCTGGGGTTGCTCTCTTCACACACTCTCTCACAAAACGATGGTGGCCACACCGCTGTTCACATATCCGGTCGGATCCCGTCCGCCGAGGGAAGTGGTGGATGTTTTGCGTAGACGCGGTCGCCAGTGGCGAGGGACAAAACCCACTATGGGTGCGCCCCGATCAGGGGTCCCGGCCGTTCTCTCTCACAAAGCTCCGGCGCAGTATCCTTCGCCCCTTGCTCACTGCCGCGGTATGGGCTGATGCCGCCTCCCACCGCCCTCCTAGCTACATCCCGACGTCCCTTAGGTACAACTTCCTTTCGAGCCGGCTTCCTCCACTGTCCCAGCTCCCCACGCCGCTCCATGTGGATCTTTCTCTACTTCTTTGCCCCGCACATTGCTCTACCGGTTTCTATTTGTGATGAGTTTATGTCTCATCAACTAGTGCCACTACTATTATTCTAATCACACTTCTTCAATATCTTTGCCAACAGGGATGCTCAGCTCGATTTTAGTGGAAGTGCACAAAATCGTCGGATGGTCCATGGGTTCCAGCCTTCTTTCCTTCGGAAGTTTCAACCTCGCCAGGAAATTAAAGCCTGTTTAGGGTTTAGGGTTCAAGGCCTAGGGACTGCATCGATCGTTTTGGTCTTTATTTGTACACCTTCTCACAACGTTTGTCTTTAGTTGTGAAGTAAATATTGGCTATGATCTGTGAATCATTGAGATGCATCAGCATGCATGTTAGTTTCCTTTGTATTTGATGATGGAATGTTGTAACGGGGCAACCTTGGAGGCACGATACATGAAACAAAAGCTGAAAGCTTCATAGCATTGTAAGTACAATTTTATCTCGCTGAGAAATTATAGTAGTATGTACTACTCCTACTACTATTACTAGAGAGCTAGGTGTCGCACGGTGTCCAAGGAATATGGTGATAGTGTGAGGTGGGCCGTGTACTACTCATTGGGATGCCGTGTTTCGCACTCCTCCGGTGTAAGAGTGGATAAAATTAGTTTTATCACAGAATAAAAAAAGAGTGCACACGCTCTACGGCGCGGTTCCTGGCTCCAAAATCATTCTACCTCCTTTCGCCGAAACGTTGGACATCCAGCATCCGAGTCCACGTGCCATGCACCAAAGTAGAGTGTAGTACTACAACTGACAATCGCGACGGTCGTACCGCTGCAGTAATAATGACCAATGAGCCGTCAAATCACATAGACCCGGCAGAAAGTTGGACGGACGAAGCAACCATCACTCTTCGTTGAATCCACTTCTCCCTCATGCGGTACAGTATACTACTGTGTTCTTTCGGAAACCAATGTTTCTTGTCGATGGATCGCACCATGGAGCAAAACTAACATTTATATAAATCACGTCTGTCGCGTTCGCGTCTCACCCCACACGGTTGCTCAGCACGCCGCTCATCACAAAGCGAGTATACGCAAACTTCCCCACCCGCGTGTCGATGGATCGCGCCATGGAGTACTACCATTGGAGGAGATAGACGAGGGGGGAGAGGACAGCTAGCTGTAGCACGGACTCCCAAGAACTTTTTTGCATGCATGTTGTGGCCGGCCGTGGTGTCATTTGAACGCGGAGCAGTCGCGTGCACCGAGAAGCGGCGCGGGCGGCACTCTCTTGGCCGGCGCCAGGGAGAGGTCGCGTCTGCTCTGGCCGGGCATCAATGCGGCACTGACCTTTTCGGGCCTGGAGCGTGTGCGGGTGATGGAGATGATTTTGTTGGGCCAGGGCGGTCAGGAGCGGGCGTGACAGCCGTCCAGACACCCGCAAACGAGAGATGCTGGACCTACGTAAATATTGCTAGGGTTTAAGGTTTATGTTAGTTATTATGTAATTAACGTAATAATGAGCCAGTTGGACAAATATGATTGGAGATGAAAGGAGGACGGGCCAACCCCCCTGAAATTCAACAGGGGGTTGGAGATGAAAGTAGGAATTTTACGTAAACACGGATATGTACGTGTATGTGTGTGTGCACGCACACACACATAGTCACCACTCTCGCGACTACTCGTACATACCATCTCTCTGTAGGTCGATGTCTCGTTCTCTCTAACACACACACGCGCGCACACACACACAGTTCGGCCTCATTTTGTTCCTAGGATAGAAATATCATAGGAGTGGGAAAAACAATAGGAAGTGAGATAAAAGGAGTAGTACTACCAGTTCAAAATAAAATAAAATGGAGTAGTACTACGTACAAGAAGAGAATTGGTACACGCATGCACTCTGCCTCTGACACACCCGTGAGTACACGATGGAGCGCGTTTGTACACGAAGAGGAAGCTTACGTGATAATTTGACCCTTTAATTTGGTCACTTAATAATGGAGGGCCGGGGACCACACATGAGTGATACTCCTGGAAGCGTTGGCGTGTTATTGATTGAGTTTTCTTCCTTCATACGTTAAAAAGAGATTCCTCTGCGAGTTTTCGTTTTTGTTTCCGGGAACGCGCGTATTCTGTTTGAAACCATTGCTATGGAGAGATTTTTTTTACTCCATTGTATATGTAGGCTTGAGAGGGCTTGGTTGATAGGGTTTCTCACGTCTCACTCTCTCACCCTCCAAATCAAAACAAGACGACACTTTCCACTCTGATATCTCTCCTCACCGGTGGTCACAGATCTGGCCGGATCCCGTCCGCTGCGGGAGGGGAGGAAGTGCAGCCTTGATGTGGTCGCCGTCGGCGAGGGAGGAAGCTGACGCGCACCGTCCTCTCTGAGCCAGCGCCGGCGCGGACGAAAGTCCTCCGTGCCCTTGTTCGCTGCCGTCGTGTGGGAAGTTCCCGCCGCCCGCCTAAGACACATCTCGCCCATCTGAGGTATAACTTCTTTTGGATTTCATGGTTCGTTCTACTGGTCCAGCTCCCCACGTCGCTGCATGCGGGTTTTGTATGTACTAGTACTGCCCAGCTCACCATGTACAGTAGCTAGGCTTCGTCTGCTGGTCCAACATCACCTAAATTTTTTGGTTACAGGAAAGGCCACTCCAAAAGTTGTCCTGGTTTTTCTGTCAAAAAAAAAGTTGTCCTGGTTTATGCCTCGGTGGAGGTACATGATGGTTGTGTGCTCACTGTCCATATGCCCCTATTGCTACTGCTAATCTAATATCACTGGTAAAATGAAGCAATGCCCATGTTAAAGTGACGTCCCTTTTAAGCAATGCTGCTGTCAATCTAGAGGCGTCGATAAATAGAAGCAATGACACCATTTTAAGAAATGCTTATGTCCTGCTTTAGTCCGCATGTAGATAATCATGATGTTTCTATTTGTGGGGTACATTTCATTAATTCTTATTGACAATTCAGATGCCACTGTTAATCTTGTACCACTGCCAAAACAATGTAACGACACTACTTAAATATCCCTTTTTTATATTTTTGCAAACAGGGATGCATATCTCCACACCAGGGCATGTCTTCCTCAATTTTAGTGGAACTGCACAAAATTGGATGGCCACTATTGCTCCGCCTCATTGTCCTCTGCCATGTGGTTCTACCTTTCTCGAGCTTGATTACCGAGAAGAAACAGACCACAGTGAGGATTTATCAAACCTCAGTGGTGCCGCACCCAAACTTGATGCCAAATGGATGATGCATCACCACGATGACCTATCGATGCTCATGGTTGAGTATCATGGTTGCATCGGCTGGTGAAGCTAATCGATGCTCGATGAAAAATGAGCTGTCTTCCATCACTGCTCTTTGCTGGGTAGCCACGAAGACAAAGATATCATTCATCAGTGCACCTTAGTTGCATTGGAGACGCAGCCGTCTTCCACCTTGGTGCAAATTTGTCTTTCGCTATGAACCAAATGTTTCCTCGGAGAAGCATCGATGTTGATACTAAGAGCAAAAGATTTGTATTGGTTTCTAAGTCTTCTCACAACTTTGTCTTCAGCTCCCCTATATTGGTTTCTAAATGTTGGCTATGATCTTTCAATCATTGAGTTGTATATAAACATTTTATTTATGAGTTGGTTCTGAATTTTTCCGACTAGTTAATTATGTTGCCAAACTTTGATAAAATATATTACTCATTTAACTACATAAGAAATATGAAGCCAATTGTTGGCATGTATTAGCCGTTCGCTAGTTAAATATGTGGTCAAACTTTGATAAAAAATATGATGTGTAGTAAAAACCCGGACGGAGGTACCACACGTCAATGATAGAAAGTGCGACCAGGACGCGTGGAGCATTAGTTTGATCGTAGTTTTCTTCACTGGTATGTTAAATAAAGAGTTCCGTTTCGTACACAATTTAAAATGATTGTTATGGAGAGAAAAATAAAACCACTCCACCATATAATACTATATAAGCTGGAGCCTCAGCCTTTGTTTGCTAGGGTTTGCTCTCTTCACACTCTGTCTCTCCACTATATATATATACACGCTGGAGCCTCAATGTTTGTTTGGTAGGGTTTGCTCTGTTCACACTCTCTCCAGATCTAAACAAGACTGCGGTGGCCTCTCTCTCTCCCCTCACCGCTGGTGCAAAGAGCCGTCCGGATCCCATCAGCCGTGGAAGGTGAGGAGGTGCAGCGTTGACTCTGTTACCGTCGGCAAGGGAGGGAATCCACTGCCGGCGGCGCTATTCTCTTTCACCCAGCGCCTGTGCAGGAAGGCCTCCGACCCCATCTTCACCACTGCCGTACGTAGTGTGGGCAGATCCGGCCTCCCGCCGCCCACCTAGCCACATCCCGATGACCCTAAGGTATAACTTTACTTTGAAACTGGCATTGCTCTAGCTTCATGTGGATCTTTTTCACTTCTGCAGTCTAATCTAGGTCTGGTTCAAACAGGAAAGAAGGGGGGAGTTTTATAGCATGAATCTAGGACGTGGTTCAAAGAGAAAAGGAAGGGGGAAAGTAGTACAGTCTGGCTATCCAACCGCTCTGTTGGTTGAAAAGGGAAAAAGGGAAATCGCAGTACACACATCTGTAAGGAACTGATCTCTTTCTTGAAAAAGGAAAGAAACCGGGGGGAGGGGGATAAGGTAGTAGAGTTTGTGCAGGACTAGATTTGCTGCCCTCACATAGGAAAAAGGTTGAAAGAGAACAAATATGGGACCAACACAGATATGCTGCTTGGTTCTTTGTTGCAACAGACTCTGCATCACCCATTTATACGTGTGGAGGCACATGGTGCTGGTGCGTTCCCTATCCCATACAACTGTTTAGCTGTTGTTAATCTCATAATGCTGCTGGAAAATTGAAGCAATGCCACTGTTAAAAGTAAATTACATGTATTACTAATGTTAATTTTAAGAGAATGTCTCTGTTCATATGAATCAATGCCACTGTTTTAGAAATGCTACTGTCCTTCTTTGTTTCCCATTAAGATAAGATAGATGCTTCTTTTTGTGGTCGTATGTGTCATCCTCTGTTATTGGCCAGTAATTGTTTCCTTTTTTACCTCTGTGCAAACAGGGATCTCTTTCACCTCGTTGCTATTGTGACCTTTTGGTGCACTGCGGAAAACACTTTTGTTTGAAGACTGTTTTGTGCAGTTCAACTAAAATGTCACACTGGCAACGTTGCTAGATTTAGTGGAACTCACACAAAAGGAGATCGGATTTCCTATCCGTGTTGGTAGATTGGTATTTAATCTTGAGGCCTTTCAAGTCTGCCTCATGAAAGGCCAGTACCGGCCTTCATCCACATGATTGTGCAGTGTGCTTTGAGATGCTATGCTACTTGTATTCGTACTGTTTTGAGTAAATGTTGAATTGAAGCTTTTGTATTGCTGCCTTCTCCCATTAAGTGAACAAAAATGCTACCAACCCAGATATGCTGCTTGTTTCTTTGTTGCAACAAACTCTGCATCAGCCCTTTATACATCGATGGAAGCACATGGTGTTGTTGCGCCCACCCTGCCATGCAACTGTTTAAGATTTTTGTTATTCTAATGCCACTGGTAAAATAAAGCAATGTCAGTCTTAGAAGTAACTACTGAACCTTAGTTCAAAACTGCAACACTTATTACGTATCGGTGGGAGTACATGTTGAACCAATGTATTGTTAAGATGATGTCTCTGTTAATATGAATCAGTTACACTGTTTGAGAAATGGTACTATCCTGCTTTGTCATTCTTTCTACATGTTTAAGCAAGGTATTGTTAAGATAATGTCTCTGTTAATATGAATCAATGACACTGTTTGAGAATTGCTACTGTCCTGCTTTGTTTCCCATTAAAATAAGGTAGATATTTTTTCTTGTGGGCGTATAAGTCATCAACCGTTATTGGTAAGTAATTGTTTCCTTTATACCTCTTTGTGCAAACAGGGATATCAAAACTTCTGCTCGTTGCTATTTCGATTTTGATTTCAGTTGAACTGCACAAAAGGAGCCAATGTATTTAAGGCGAACTATTGCATTCTTGGGCGCAGTTGATCCTTCCACTTTGCAGAAAGAAGCAGTCACTGGTTGCGGTACATTACAGAAGGAATAATCAAGAAGCTTTACACAGTATTAGTAGATGCTGGTGACCTGACCAGTCTGCAGAGCTCATGTGGCAACTCAACAGCATGTGAAGTGCAAGATTCTACAACCAGGAAAGGTATGACCAAGTCACTCGTGGACGCAGCTGTAACAAACAAGGTCAGCATCGGCCTTCATCCACATGATCGTGCTTTGTTATGTTGTGCTACTTATATTGTGGTACTGTTTTGAATAAATGTTTAATTGAAGCTATTGCATTGCTATCTTTTCCTGTTAAGATAATGAAGATGATTATATTTGTGAGCGTATGTTTCATCAACTAGTACCACTATTATAGTAATCACACTTTTTCTGCATTTATGAAGACTATTTATGCAGACAGGGATGCTCAGCTTGATTTCAGTGGAACTGCACAAAATGTTCGGATGGTTCGTGCCCTCCATAATACTTCATCATGCACAATACATCGAATGGTTCTCTAACCATTCATTGTCACCTTGAGCCACTAAGCTAGCTACATGAAAGGAGCTGGCAACTTGTTCAAGGCCTTGCAACATGTAAATACGAAATCCACCAAGCTACGCATGACATTGCTCGATTTTAGTGGAACTGCACAAAAAGATTAGCTGGTTAATCCAGCACGAGGTTCCATGTCAATGTGCAAACTGATGACAAACACCTCCCTTTCCACAATCGTAGGCATTTGATATTTTGCAATGGGAAAACCTTCTCAAAGTTTGCTCGTTGGTGTTCGCAAGAAGACATGCATTTGATATTTTGGAATGGGAAACCTTGTCAAATTTTGCTCATTGATGGTTAGCAAAAAGACATACATTTGATATTTTCGAATGAGACGCCCTTTGCTGTCAGCAACATCGATCGATTTTTCTTTATTTGTGTCTTTAGTTGTGAAGTAAAAAATATTGGCTCTGATCGATTGCTGTGAATGATATGAATTGCCAGGCCTGTGAGTTTGATTGCAATGTATAGCAACGCTAAAAAACTTTATGGTATGTGTGAAACTGCAGCAAACAAAGTGATCACTGTGCGTCCTGACAAAAAATCCTACTCCCTCCTTCCCAAAAGAATTGTCTAAAGCTTAGTACAACTTCGTAGTAAAGTTAGTACTCCCTCCGTACCGGTGCATAAGTCACATTATGAAAACCAAATAATCCCAAAACTCTAAGGCGCGGTGTATTAACTACCCACCTCGTTTTCTGTTTTTTGCCACAAAAAAAGAAATTAGCCAATAGGAGACGTGGGGCGTGTATGCATTCAATTACTTGAGATGACTTATCACAACCTGCAGTGGTTAATTCTCTGGATGCAATGGCATTAATTAGCAAATAAACATCAAGTTCTCTCATTTTTCTCTCACCTTGGTCGCGGTGCACAATCTAAGATGACTTATACACCTGGATAGATGGAGTATAAAGTTGAGACACTTATTTTAGGACGGAGGGAGTAGTACGTATTGTTTTGCATGTTCGTCTAATGCCTCTGATACAACAATTCGAACTAACCGGACTAAATTCATTCAAGCACGGACGGATTTCAAACATGCCCGGATCTCATTACATTTCAGACATTCTTAAATTAAATAGCGGTGCTCATTCGGCTCTAGATGTATAATTAATTAACCTAATCTATGATCTCCGACGCCTATTCCCCATGTCCGGCGGAGCCGGCGAAGTCCTCCACTTCGTTGCCGGCGGGGCGGGGCCTCGGCGGAGCCGGCGATGTCCTCTGCTTCGTTGCCGGCGGGGCGGGGCCTCGGCGGAGCCGGCGATGTCCTCTTCTTCGTTGCCGGCGGGGCGGGGCCTCGGCGGAGCCGGCGATGTCCTCTGCTTCATTGCCGGCGGGGCGGGGCCTCGGCGGAGCCGGCGATGTCCTCCGCCTCATTGCCGGCGGGGTGAGGCCTCGGCGGAGCCGGCGAAGTCCTCCGCTTCGTTGCCGGCAGGGCGGGACCTCCGCGAAGCCGGCGATGTCCTCCGCCTTGTCGTCTGTCTCGCCAAACAGCGCCTCGCCCGCCTCGTCGCCCTCCTTGTAGGCGGCCGCAACCTCCGCCACCCGCTGGCAATACTGCCAGCGCGCGAGGAGGCTCTCGCAGGCGGAGCGGTAGGACTTGAACAGCGTCGCCTGCTCCGCCAGGTCCACGGCGATCTGCTCCTCCGCCTGCAGGTGCTCCTAGAGGAGCTGGTGGTTGTAGGCGGCATCGGCCTGCGCCTTTCGGAACTGCTCCTCCCGCTGCTCCTGCACCATGTCCATGTATTGGGCATAGGCCTCGCCGATGGTCATGGTGCAACGCACCGGCGAGGATGGCATGGAGGAGGGTGGCGTCGGTTCGTCGAGGACCACGTCCTTCTTTGGGACGTCGTCGTCCTCCGGCTGCCTGCCGGCCAGCCAGTCGGCAGCAATGGCGGTCATCTCCTTCTTTTGGTATGTCGTCCGCCTATCCCGGAGAGCGGTGGAGCGCGAGGAAGCCATGGTGGAAGTGGTGTGGAGAGGAGAAAGGGAACGGAGGCGGATGACTGTGGCTATGGCCGGGGCAGCAGTTTATATAGCAATGGTGGGCGGCAGAGGGACGGACGGGTGGCACCAGAGTAGCCGCCTCGGCAGCCACGTGTCATTAATGTGGGCGGCAGACGGATGGACGGACGGCAGTTGTGTCATTTGAACGCGGGGCAGTCGCCTGCTCCGGGAAGCGGCGCGGGCGGCACTGACCGTTTCGGGCGAGAAGCACGCGCGGGCAAGGGAGGGGGTTTGGGTGGGCTAGGGCATTCAGACGCGGGCTTGGCAGCGGTCCGATGCAGCAGCCGGACATGCTGGCTCACCAGCGAACTCGCCGAGCTCAGCGGCGACGACCAGACGATGGACGAGGCTTCCGACCAGGAGCCGGCGCCACCGCCCGTGCCGGTTCATGCCGTGTTCACCATAGAGCAGGTGCGGCCGCACTTCGATGCCCTAATGGCGGAAGAGCTACCAATGCCACCGGTGTCGGCATTCCGCAAGCGCAGGAGGACCAGTGCTACAACCTCCGTCTCCTCAACGAGCATCGGCTTGCGGAGGGACAAATCACCGGCGAACAGGCGAAAGACAATGCCGTCGCGGACATGGGGGGGCGATGATCCTGGCTTCCTGGATGAGCAGCGGGCGCTATACCAGACCATCCATAGGGCCCGCGAGGCCCTCTCCGTCGTCCTTCGCCTTGTTGCGCTCTCCGTGGCGCCGCCGTTTCGCGTTGTCAACATGGTGAACAAACGAGAGGAATCAGGAGATGACTGTACATGGTGAGGATGACAGTAGGAACCCACCAGGGCCATGGCCATACTCAGGCAAGTGCCTCCTTATTACTACAAGAAAAAAAAACTTCCCCCTAATGGTTTGCTGACATCTGGGTCCGACGCCATTGTCAACGTACTCAATAAAGGAGAGAATTGCACAAGGAGCTGCTGACATCAGGGACCCAGCAGATCATGCATTTTTTTTGAGAGATGTTTTTTTGTCGCTGAGACGCAGCAGGGTATCAACTGGTTTGTGCGGGGGCTGTGGCCTGTGCAGCCTAGGCTATTATTTTATGTCTACCAAATAATCAGCCCAGCTGTTTTTTTCATTTGAGAAAATGGCTAGCTTCAGTTTTTTTTTGACGAATACCCAACGCAAGCCAACTTGTTTTTCTCCACCCGGATGGGTTGCAAAAACGAGGAGGGGTGCATTCGGCTTGCCCAGAAAATGGGCTTTAAGTAATAATAAATGGGCTGTAAATATGAAAAAACACAGCGAACCGGCAATTAGTTTGAAAATTTGTTTTTTCGGATTTTGAGATTTTTAATTTCATTACATTTTTTGTTGCGTGCGCAAAATTTCATTGGATTTTAACCTAATTTAAAATAATTTCGAAATTATATTGAATCTGAATCGAAATTTTGGGATAAAAATAATTCGGACCCCACCAAAATGTGGGAAGTTTGGTTGAAATTTTTAACCCTGGCCAAGGCTAGAAAATGGGCTGTGTCGGTGTATAAAATATGGGTATTTTATACCCTGACTTATGCATAGACAATGGTATCTTTCCTGATGGTCAGGGCTTGCCGAGAGATTACCTACGTCAAGATCCAAGACTTGGTATGGAACAACAGAGAAGAAACTAGTACAAGCCATCAAGAAGTTCTTAGTTGGTGTTGAAGATGGAAGCAACACTTGCCGGCAAGGCATGAGCCAGCAAGGTGAAGGTCCGGCAAGCTCCGTGGCTGCAAGCCCTTGCTGACTACTCTGCGCTCCACCTCATCAGGCAGCTAGTCACTAATCTGTGAGGTGTCGAGTAGGCAGGCGGGTTGGTGAGGCTTGTCGGGGCACGTGTCAGCATGCTGAAGGAGAATTACCTTTAATGACACCCGTCCAGAAGGCGTGTCAAGATTATAGGAGGTAGCTGGGCGAGCAGTGCAGGATCCTTGCCGGGGCTCCTCCTCCACATGACACCTAACGGCGCAATAAATGCATTTGTCCTAAACCGGCAGAGTTAGGTATGATAGCACTGTTTGCTATCTAATCAACATGTAAAGATTGTTTCGCCACTGTGGTTACCCCTTGAGCTATAAATGGAGGGCCAGGGCAAACTTTACAGGGATCGACACTTTGCTCATTCTACATGCGTAGCTGCTCTTCCCGCACCTTGCCGGCAAGAAGGGATCCTTGTACTTGAGCTCAAACACATCCAATATACAAAGCAGGAGTAGGGTTTTACACCTCACGGTGGCCCGAACCTGGGTAAAATCCTTTGCGTTGATTGCTGATTCTGCTCTTTGAGCTTCCGCATCCCCCTAGTCGAACCACAAAGGGGCTAGATGGCCCAAAGATAGTCGTACGCATGACATCTTTGGCGCGCCAGGTAGGGGGATCACTTGCGCGAACCTGAATCAGTAGTTTGCGCGTCAGCTTCATCTTCATCATCATTCATGGCGCCCAAGAAGAAGGGCGCATCTACAGCAGCTCCGTCGACCTCCAAACTTCCGTCGCAGACGCCCACAGGCGGTAGAGATGATCCGGCCGGCGTAGGCGGCTCAGGAGGCACGACCGGCGCGGGCGGCGCAGAAGGCGTCACCGGTGCAGGCAGCGTTGCCAGCACTGGCGGAGCAGGCAGAGCACACAACACCAACCCGCAGCTTCCTCGCCAATCCGGCGATCGAAGCCACAATGGTGCAGGCAGCGCGGATGACCAACTCCCGCCTCCTCGGCGCACCGGCGAGCGTAGCCACCGAAGCAACACCGTCCGGACCAGCGTGAGCCGAGACCCAGCCGTCGTGGTGTCTAAGGACACAGCTTCAGGACGCACACCGCGACCATCGCAAGATGGGCGCGACGCGAATCCGAACGGCGCTGGCGGCTCCGGGCGGCGACGTCCACATGGCAAGACGCCTATTGATCAGCCACAAGATCTTCAAGTACCACCTCCACCGCGTCAGCCTACTGCTGGGCATGAGCCGTGGCAGCAAGATCATAATGGCGCTCTGCTGGTTCTGCCAGGAGTCGAGCGACATCTCGTTCTTCGCTCCCGGCCATGCCAGCTACAGTAGCAGAGGCCATGGCACGGGTGCAGATGCTGTTGACTTCCCTCCAGCTGCTGACAAGATGGATGAGTGGAGGGCCACCATCCAGAGCCTCATCGGGTTTGCTGAAGCCAACAACTCACAGCAGGCGGGACCTTCACGGTGTCCGGTGACTGCACCAACTAACGGTCGTGCCTGAGGGGCCGCGCCAACAGTGCAGTCACCCCCACAGCAACAACGCCAACAGCCACGGCAAACTCACCGACCCATTGAGCCTGAC
Source organism: Elymus sibiricus (assembly GCA_039707655.1). Lineage (NCBI taxonomy): Eukaryota > Viridiplantae > Streptophyta > Magnoliopsida > Poales > Poaceae > Elymus > Elymus sibiricus. The sequence goes on from CM077674.1 coordinate 211,240,455, forward strand.
GAGATGTCAATGGCCTCTTCAGATCCACGAGTGCGGCAAGACCAGCATCAAGTACTGCAAGATAGGTGGGTAGAAGATGCTCGCACTACCATTGAAAGGCGCCGAGAGGCGCGTCGTCAATCTGACACGCGCAACGGTCCAGTTGTCGATGAGCCTGCGCTTGGGGTTGGCGGGTAACTACCTTATGAGGTTGGGTGCCTAGCCTTCACTCGTGAGCTGCGGCAAATCCGCTGGCCGCCAACCCGGGCCTTCAAGCCAGAGTTGCCGGAGAAGTACGACGGCAAGCTTAACCTGGCAGAATTCTTGGGCATCTACATGATTGCCGTGCAAGCTGCCGGGGGAAGGGATGAAAAGGTTCTTGCCAACTATTTTCCATTGGTGCTTAAACCCAATGTAAGATCTTGGCTGATGAACTTGCTGGAAGACTCCATTTCTTCATGGTCCGATCTGTGCAACGAGTTCATTGGTGCTTTTACCGGAGGCCACAAGGCTCCTGGCCAGCCTAGTGACTTGCAAGTGATCCCGCAAAGAGATGGTGAGTCCTTGCGGAAGCATATTCAGAGGTTCAGTCGTGTAAACCGCAACATTCCTGATGTGCACCCCGCAGCTGTGATTGCCGCCTTTCACACGAATGTACGCAATCAGAAGATGCGGGAGAAGTTGAATATCCGGGTACCGAAAACCGCCAACGAGCTATATACGTTGGCGGAAAAATGTGCACGGGCTGAAGAAGGGAGAAGACTTCCTAGGGAGGATGCCGGCGCTGAAGTCGATTCAGAAGATGACGACACCGCCACCCCGAAGAAAAAAGGCCGAAAGCGCAACAAGAAGCACAAGGGCAAGACAATTATGGCAGTTGAGGGCTCCGGCAATTCTAACGCCGCCAAGAAAGCCAAAACGGAAGGCTCCGGCAAGGAAGCTGCTACATGCGCTGATTGCCAGGAAGCCGTGACAGGCGAGCAGACCAGCAAGTCTGACGGGCTATATTGCAAGATTCACCGCACTAAGGGTCACGATCTCCAAGAGTGCTGGCAGGTTGAACAGCTTGCCGAAAAGCAAAAACCTGAATATGAAAAGTGCGACAAGGAGAAAGGCTAGGATGGTGCAGGAGGATCCGACAAGGAAGGTCATGGTGGCCGAGGAGGTCGCTGCGGCAAGGCCAAGCAGCAAAAGGAGAAGCCTGCTCGAGGCCATGACAAGAAAGAGGAAGATGATGGAAGTGATGAAGAGGACGACGAAGAATCCAGCGAACATGAATTTCAGAAGGCAACGGAGGCCATGTGCATTGATGGAGGTGCATCTTTGCACTCTTCTCACCGCCAGCTCAAGCAGTGGGCGCATGAAGTCAATGCAGCTGAACCGGCAGTAGATGCTCAGAAGCCACTCAAGTGGTCACACACGCCTATCATTTTTTATGCCGAGGACCACCCGGATCGCATAACAGTGGTCAGGTGTTTGCCATTGTTGGTTTCACCGACAATCCGCAACCTCAAGGTTACAAAAATGCTAGTTGATGGTGGGGCCGGCCTGAACTTGATTTCACCAGATCTAATCAAGAGGCTACAGAGTCCCGATGAGGAGCTCAAGCAAACTGGAACATTTCAAGGAGTCAACCCGGGAAGGAGTCAACCCAAGGGGAAAATCACTCTGCCAGTGACGTTTGGCGGGGAACTAAATTACAGAACAGAAAAGATTGTTTTTGATGTTGTCAAGATTCCCTTGCCGTATAATGGAATTCCGGGTCGCCCTGCCTTGGCAAAATGGCAGCATCTCACTACGCTTACAACACGCTGAAGATGCCAGGGCCGATGGGTGTCATCACCATCAACTCTGACAAGAAAGATGTGGTTATCTGCATCTACAAGTTATACAGAGAAGCGGTTGCAGCATCTGTTGTCAAAGCACCCGCTCTCGCTGGTAAGAAAAAGAACAAGGAAGCTGGCAAGACCTCTAACAAGGCTTCCGGGAAGCGCACCTCTTCGGAGTGATGCGCACCCATTGATGACGTGCCAGAGAGCTCTACTGTCAGGCCATTGGGAACCAGGGTACCCCGGCCCATCTTCCTGTGGCCCAGGAAACGACGCCTAGGGAAGGCTAAAGACGCGGCCCATCTGAGGGCGCCGCGAAGCAAAGACATCTCCTGAAGCGTCGGCCTCCTGAGGACCCCTCCTCAAGACACGACCTGCCAGCACTTAGCCACGGCAGTAGCAGGGGCCTCGCGAGGTCCTCTCGCGCCCCCAGAGGCCACCCGAGCCTGACGTCGGCTGCGCGGTTCTGTGCCCATCATGTGGGTGATGCGCATGGCAATGAAGGGCGGCAGAGGCCGCGCCAGCAGGCGCGGATAGAGAAGCTTTCCTCTTTGGTGCTAAGGGGGCAGCCCCAGCTGCCCATCCCCAAAGCAAGTCCCAAGGACTGCTCGTTTGGTGAAAGAGGACCGAGACAGCAAGGCGCGCAGGGTGGAGGTCATCACCGAGCCCACCGGCGCGTCATAGATGATGCTTTTGCAGGCGAAGACCGCCGTTAGTCAGGATAGACTGAGCGCCTGTCCCCTTTCAAAACCTGCCAAGTGTGGCAACCCTTCCCGCCTAGTTTTTGGGGGAAGAGGACCAGGGCGGCTATAAAAGGGGGCAGAGCTGCCATTGTAGGGGGTCTTGGATTGATTCCTCTGCTTTCTATCTTGTACGCGAGACATCTTCTCGCCCAAGGCAATCCCAACCACAAGCAGGGGTAGGGTTTTACACCGCAAGGTGGCCCGAACCTGGGTAACCGTCGTGTCCCCTGTCGTGCTCCCGCGTAGCGCTCTCGCCGTAGCCTCGCCGTGGTCACCTTTGGTCGGAAAGAACTAGCTCGCCCCCAGTGTTCGAACCTCTAGATCTCCGGAGTCCCGGCTCCGACATTTGGCGTGCCAGGTAGGGGGCCGTTTCGGTTCTTTCCACCTCCTCGCCGCCATGGCTGACGCTCACCGTGAGCGCTACGCACGCCGAGCTGCCAGGGTGGCCCAGACGGAGCCTGTCGCCCGCGACGACCGTCGACGCCGCGCCGCCGGCGCTGTCACCGATCCTGCTGTGAGGGAGCAGCAGGCTTCTTCCCTCCACCTGTCTGTGCGTGCGGATGGCCACACCACCACGGCCTCTTCGCTCGCCCGACGCGACGCGCTGGCCCAGCAGGCCGCGCTGCTCATGGCGTGCGAGCTCCTATGCTACCGCCCCACCGACGCCGGCTATGACGCTTGGCTCGGCCGCATCACCGAGCTCGTGAATGCCGCAGGCGACGCCCCGGTGTCCTCTCACTCACTCCGTCCTCTGTCGTCCCACGCCGGGGACGTGGCGCACGATGCGCCCCCTCCGCCTCCTCTGCACGGCGAGGACGCCCGGCGCCACCACGACGCGCGGGCGCGCGAGCCATCCCGCGGCGCGTCCTCTTCGGACCACGGCGAGCCCAGCTGCCAGATCGTCCGGCGCGCGCCTCCTGACGCACGCGTGCTCCTCGAGCAGCAGCGCCAGCGCCAAGACAGGACTATCCAAGAAGTCGCGGTGGCCGGTCGCCAGAACCGTGCCGCCCTCGCCGGCGGCGTCCCCTCCAGCTGCGTGGGCTGCCGCGCCTTCACCCGCGACATGCGCCGCGTGGTGTGGCCCACCAAGTTCAAGCCGGACCTGCCTCCGCGCTATGACGGCACCCCCAACCCCGCGGAGTTCCTGCAGCTCTATGCCCTAACCATCGAGGCAGTGAACGGCGACGACAAGGTCATGGCGAACTGGTTCCCCATGGCCCTCAAGGACGGTCCGCGCTCCTGGCTCATGAACCTCCCCGAGGCGTCCATCTCTTCATGGGGCGAGCTCTGCCAGCAATTTGTCGCCAACTTCAAGGGCACGCACAAGTGCTCCCTCATGCTCAACGACCTGCGCGCTGTACGCCAGCACCCCGACGAGACCCTCCACAAGTACATCCAGCGCTTCAGCCAAGTGCGCAACAAGATACCGCGCGCCTCCGAGGCCGCCATCGTCTCCGCGTTCTCCAACGGCGGCACAGACGCCCGAATGCGTGAGAAGCTCTCCATCAACGACAAGCTCGATTCCGTGCTCGAGCTGTTCGACCTCGCTGACAAATGCGCCAAGGCGGAGGAAGGCCGCCTCTTCGTTCGCAACGACCCCAACGTGGCGCCGGACACCGCCAAGGCCAAGAGCAAGGACGCCAAGTGCAAGGGCCCTGCCGTGCTCACGGCGGAGCCCAAGCAGAAGCGCGGCCGTGAGCGTGACGAGGCCAAGAGAGATAACCGCCCTCTCTGCGCCTACCACAACTCGCACTCCCACAGCACTGAGGACTGCCATGAGCTCAAGCTATTTCACGACGAGCGCCTTGGCCGCCACGGCAACGACACCGACCGCGGCACCGGCCGTGGAGATGGCCGTAACGGTGGCCGCTGGGGAGACTGCAACAACAATGGCTACTTCCACCAGGGCTGGCGCGACCAGCCTCGTGAGGCCAACCCTCAGGCCAATGCCGCCCTTCCGCCACTGGCGCCGCCACCACGGTGGAATGATGGCAACCAGCCCGACCAAGATGCCGGGGGCTACCAAGAGCCTCGTGGAGTGGCCTGCATCCTAGGCGGAGCTCAGGCTCCCGCATCCAACCGCCACTTCAAGCTATTCTCTCACGAGGTGAATGCCGCCCTCCCGAGGCCTGAGGCCTCTCGCCCCCTCAAGTGGTCCCAATACGCCATCACCTTCGACTCCAACGATCACCCCAAGTCTTCAAGCGTTGCTGGCACGGTCCCCATGCTGAGCACCCCCACCATCAGCAACGTCGCCGTCACCAAGACACTCATCGACGGAGGCGCTGGCCTCAATGTGATCTCCATCGAGACCTTCAAGCAGCTGCAAGTGCCCTACAACCAGCTGATGCCAACCAGGCCCTTCTCCGGAGTGACCGATGGCTCCACCATTCCTCTGGGCCAAGTGCGCCTCCCCGTCACCTTCGGCACCCGCAAGAACTACCATACTGAGCTCATCGACTTCGACGTGGCGCACATCAGCCTGCCATACAACGCCATCTTGGGCTACCCAGCTCTCGCCAAGTTCATGGCGGCGACCCACCACGCCTACAACGTCCTCAAGATGCCGGGCTGCAGCGGCATCATCACTGTCTGCTGCGACGAGAAGGACGCAGTCCGCTGCCTCGAGAGTGCCTACAAGGCCGCCGCCACCGCTTACCCTGCCGACGAGGATACTGCCAAGCCTCATGAGGCCGCACCCACGAAGAAGAAGAAGTTGTTCTCTCAGGACTGCGCTGAGACGAAGAAGGTGTCGGTGGACGGCAGCGGCTCAGGCCCTGCCTTCACCATCAGCACTGGCCTCTCTCCTGCATAGGAAGACACGCTCGTCACCTTCCTTCGGGTCAATTTGGATGTGTTCGCCTGGATGGCATCTGATTTGTCCGGTGTGCCAAGGGAGGTGATCGAGCACCACTTAGCGGTGTGCCCCAATGCACGCCCCGTGAAACAGAAGGCACGGCGCCAGGCGCCAGAGAAGCAAGATTTCATCATCAAGGAAGTTCAGAAGCTCCAAGAAGCTGGAGTCATCCGTGAGGTGCGCCACCTTGAATGGCTCGCCAACCCCGTCGTAGTGCCCAAGAAGTGTGGCAAGGAGCGCATGTGCGTCGACTTCACGAGCCTCAATAAGTTCTGCCCTCAAGATCCATTTCCGCTGCCCCACATCGACCAGATCATGGACTCCACCGCCGGGTGCGAGTTGCTATGCTTCCTAGATGCCTTCTCAGGCTATCACCAGATCAAGATGGCGACCGAAGACGTGGAGAAAACGGCCTTCATCATCCCATGCGGCATATTCTGATACATCTGCATGATGTTCGGCCTCCGGAGCGCCAGAGCCACCTTCTAGAGGCTGATGCGCATTGCCTTGGGGCACTAGATGGGAAGAAACGCCGAGGCCAATGTCGATGACATCGTCAGCAAGACCCGCGAGGCCTGGTCCCTCATTGCGGACCTCCAGGAAACATTCGACAACCTGCGCAAGATCAACCTCAAGCTCAACCCAGACAAGTGCGCCTTCGGAGTCCCCTTCGGCAAGCTGCTCGGCTTCCTGGTCTCCCACCGTGGCATCGAGGCCAATCCTGAGAAGATTAAGGCCATCGAGAAGAAGCGCTGAAAGCACATTTGCTCCCTTGGTGGTTTTCGTAATTTGTAACAACATATATCTCATTGAACTAATGTCCATTCAAGATAAAGATTTCAGGATGTTCAGTGATTGGCATGGCAAGGACTAGAGATGTGGACCCCTCAAAATGCTAAGGACATGGATTGGCAAAAGCTCAAGACTCTACATTTTTGTTAAGTGATCCAAGATCACATAGAGTCCATAGGAAAGCCAATACTATTAAAAGGGGATGAGGTGTTGCATAATGGTCTTTTTGCTCAAGTGCTTAGTGACAGTGATCCAAAACCCTCAACCACTTTCTCCATCCAAATATGTCCAAATCCTACATTCCAACTTGGCCCCACCAAAATTTCCTATCCGGAGCCACCGAGTTCATCTGGACTTAGCCACTGCCAAAACCCTAACAAATCGGATCCACCGATATGGATCTCGGTACCACCGAGATGGCCTTGCCAACTCTCTGTAATCATTTGCAATTACTTCGGTCCCACCGAGATTTGCAAATCGGTCTCACCGAGATGGCTTGCCAACTCTCTGTTGCCTTATTGCTTCACTTCGGTCCCACCGAGTTGATGCAATCGGTGCCACCGAGACGAGGTTTGCCCTAACCATTGCACATCGGTCCATCTGAGTTATTCTGATCGGTCCCACCGAGATTCCTAACGTTTTTATATATTTTACACAGTTCGGTGCTACCGAGATTTCATCGGTGCCACCGAGTTGGGTCAAAAGTGTGTAACGGTTGGATTTTGTGTGGAGGCTATATATACCCCTCCACCCCTTCTTACTCAGTAAGGAGAGCCATCAGAACGTGCCTACACTTCCACCATACATTTTCTGAGACAGAACCACCTACTCATGTGTTGAGATCAAGAGATTCCATTTCTACCATTTGAACCTTGATCTCTAGCCTTTCCCAAGTTGCTTTCCAGTCAAATCCTTCTTCCATCATAGCCAAATCTGTGAGGAGTTGTTTGAGTGTTGGGGAGACTATCATTTGAAGCACAAGAGTAAGGAGTTCATCAACAACACATCGTCTATTACCTTTTGGAGAGTGGTGTCTCCTAGATTGTTTAGGTGTCACTTGGGAGCCTCCGACATGATGTGGAGTTGAACCAAGGAGTTTGTAAGGGCAAGGAGATCGCCTACTTCGTGAAGATCTACCCCGAGTGAGGCTAGTCCTTAGTGGACGTAAGCCATGGTGGAATAGACAAGGTTGCATCTTCGTGGACCCTTCGTGGGTGGAGCCCTCCGTGGACTCGCGCAGCCGTTACCCTTCGTGGGTTGAAGTCTCCATCAACGTGGACGTACGATAGCACCACCTATCGGAACCATGCCAAAAATCACCGTGTCTTCATTGCGTTTGAAATCTCCGATCCCCTCCTTTACTTACATATGCAATTGTTTACTTTCCGCTGCCACACTCTTAGAATTGCATGTGTAGGGTGATACTTGACTTGTATACTTGCTAAAATCTGCCTACAACTAAAATTAGGAAAAGGTTAGGTTTTTATTTGGTCAAGTAGTCTAATCACCCCCCCCCCCTCTAGACATACTTTCGATCCTACAAGTGGTATCACAGCATTGGTCTCTGTAAGCCTTGATTTCCATTGCTTTGGTGATCATAGCTTTGGTTTCACAACCTAGGAGAGTATGGCATCTAGTGAGGGTAATTATCACCGTAGAGGTCCATATTTTGATTGTATAAACTTTGCTAGTTGGAAACATAAGATGAAAATGCATATTCTTGGTCATAACCCCGCCGTTTGGGCTGTTGTTCGTGTTGGCTTGCAAGGTGAATTCTTTGAGGATGGCAAGGAACCGGATCGTGAAGCAACCGCGGAAGAATTGAAGATGTTGCAATACAATGCTCAAGCTTGTGACATTCTCTTCAACGGTTTGTGTCCCGAGGAATTCAACAAAATCAGCCGCCTCGAGAATGCAAAGGAAATTTGGGATACTTTGGTTGATATGCATGAGGGTACTGAGTCTGTCAAGGAATCTAAGTTGGATGTGCTTCAAAGTCAACTTGACAAGTTCAAGATGAAGGATGGTGAAGGAGTTGCTAAAATGTACTCTAGGCTTGCTCTCATCACAAATGAGATTGCCGGCTTAGGAAGTGAAGAGATGACCAACAAATTCATCATCAAGAAGATCCTTAGAGCTTTGGATGGAAAATATGATACCGTTTGCACATTGATCCAAATGATGCCAAATTACAATGATCTCAAGCCCACGGAAGTCATTGGAAGGATTGTTGCTCATGAAATGTCACTCAAGGACAAAGAGGAGCTACACAACAAATCAAGTGGTGCTTACAAAGCCTCAACCGATGCTCCCACAGCTTCAAGCGACAAGCTAGTATCCAATGAAGAGATAAGCCTAATGGTGAAAAGATTCAACAAGTTCTACAAGAACAAAGGGAAAGAAAGAAGCTCTAGCTCAAGACACTATGAGAGAAGATCATCAAGTCGTGACTGAAATTGCTACAATTGTGGAAAACCCAGACGCTACTCCGATGAGTGTACAGCTCCCTATAAGAAAAGAGACGAATCACCAAGAGGAAGACATAGAAGAGATGAGTCACCTCATAAGGAGAGAAGGAGTAGAGATGATCGTTATGAACGAAGACCCTCCCAAAGAAGCAAGGATTCGGAAAGGAAGGACAAGTCATCAAAGAGCTACACAAGAAGAAGACATCAAGCTCATGTTGGTGAATGGGTTTCTGGCTCCGACTCCGACAACCACTCCAAGAGAAACTATCACTCCAACTCCAACTATAGTTAAGATGAAGGTGTTGCCGGACTTGCTCTTGTGTCATCCAACTCCCATGATCTATTTGACTCACCAAATGAAGGAATTGGAAGATGCTTCATGGCAAAAGTCCCCAAGGTATCACACCCTGAGTATCTTGATTTCAATAGTGATGAGGATGATTTGCTTGGTGATGATGATTTACTTGTTGATAAGGCTAGTGATGTGAGCTATAATGAAAATGCTAGTAATCATGATAGTCAAGAGGAAATGAATGACAATGCTATGAAGGAGATTGAGCGTCTAACTAAAGAACTAAATGCTCTTAAGTTAGCTCATGAAACAACTCAAGAGGATCATAGAGAACTTCTGAGAACTCATGAGAAGCTATGCTTCGAGAAGCTAAATTTTGAGCAAGAGCATGAGTTTCTTAAAGCTATCAATGATGATCTTCAAAAGAAGAGTTCTTCATATCTTGCCAAACATTCACTCTTGTCTACCTTTATGCCACAAGTTAAACCTAAGCAAACTAGTAACAAGGGTAAAAAGGGTTCTACCTCTAGTAGTAACAATAACAATGCTATATCCAATGTTGTTCTTCTAGTAGTTCTATTGATTCCACTAATGATTCTCTTAGCCAAGTTACACTTGAGCAAGAAAACAATCTATTGACAGGAATTATAGAAAAAGGTGTCTACAAGAGCCTTGCCGGGAGTAAGCAATTTGAGGAAATTGTACGCAAGCAAGGAAGGCACCGGAAGAACCAAGGTGTTGGTTTTGAACGAAAGTTCAATGCGAATGGAGTTGAGTGGGAAGAAGATCAATACCCCAAGAAGAAGTTTGTTCCTCAACAAGAGAAGTATGATCCTACTTCCTTCAAGGAAACACAAGCTCAAGAAGATCTTCCACCAGAAGACCACAAGCTAAAAGGCAAGGACAAGCTTCAAGAAGAGATTGATTCATTTGAAGAAGCACCTCAAGGTTTGGTCAAGTGGGTTCCCAAGACTTCATCAAGTTCCACTTCATCAAGTGCTACTACAACTCCAAGGATTCCCATCAAGTTGATGTGGGTCCAAAAGAAGAAGAACTAGAGAGTTCTTGAGGGTGACTCTGCCAACAAACTTCAGTCACATTCATTTATGGCAAGAACTTGTGCAACCAACTTCAACATCTTGAACTAGTTCATGGAGTCACGAACCCTCTTGTTGGTAAGGCAAGGGACAAGGTAGTCATTGCATTCATGGACAGCATCATATGTGCATTTCACTCTATGTCTATGGATATTCTTGTATGTTCCTTGTGTGGGACTAACCCATGTAGGTATTGAAAGCACAAAACTCCAAAGGATTGCTCCCAACTCTTGATGGTCTACATCAACATTGAGCATCCACATCTTCAACATCTACATGAAGTCATCATCGACAAAACCCAAGGTTAGTTCATCCCTCTTTGGGGGGATATCACATCTAGGGGAGCTTTGCTCTAAGACTTGAGCTAAAGCAACTCTAATGGTGTGAACACATCAATCCTTTATGTAAAAGTGGCAACCCCACTTGTGCTTAAACAATGAGTATGACCTATGATCAAATGTTCTCATTTGACTCCTAAGTCAATATACTCATATATAGATGATCTAGTCATCGCCATTGCTTGATAGATGCTAGAATTGGTTGTGCATGTTTGACACATATTTAATTTGCTATCTTATTGTGTGAGCATGTTGATTTGCATGTTTTCTTCATTCTAGGACATCCATTTGTTGTTTTGATTGTCTTGGTTTTTCTGGCCAAGTGGATGTACAAGAATGCCTAAGTATCTTCTCTAGCTATCTATGCTTTCTTGTCTCAAATTCTATTCTTGCTACATCACAAAAATTGAACAAGTCATTTTCGGACCCTCCGGGCGAGGCGCACTCGGAGTCACCGATCTGAAAGGGCTGAACCTCCAAAACCTTCTTTATGCATTTAGGTTGGACCAATTCACTCAAACTCGGTCAAACCGAAATTATTTAGATTGATCTAGGTTTCAATCTCGCTATCACCGAGTTGAACGTTTCAGAGTCACCGATTTGCTATACTACTTGCAGTTACACATATCGGTGCCACCGAGTTGTTCCACTCGGAGCCACCGACAGCAGTTAGGTATATATACTCAGCGGGCCCATACGGTTGAAATTTCTCTAACATCACGACTCCCGCACCCCCTCTGCTGCCGTCGCCCTCATCTCCGGACTTCAACTTTGCGTCCAGCGCGCTCTCGCCGCCGAAATCCGTCGCCGTCAACGGGAATCTTCCCCGCCATTGCCGCCGTAGAGGATCTCCACCAAGTTAGGGTGAGATTCGACCCCCTCCGTGTTCCTCCTTCTGATTCAATACACGGATGGATTGCCATTATTCTTGCCACAGATTGCAATGCTTATTCCACGAAAAATTCCGTAGACTAGATACGAGCAAAAAAATTAGGTTTAAGTTTCCGCCGTAAGCATCTCAGACCGACCGAATTGAGATTTTCGGAGTCACCGGTTTGGCCCCAGGCCATTGCACTAGTACATCTCGGTGCCACCGAGAAGTACGAATCGGTGAGACCAAAAGTAATGTTTCAGTGAAACCCTAGCATCTCGGAGACACCGAACCACATCTCGGTCTGACCGAAATGGAGTGTAAAGTTTTTGTTGAGTGCTTCGGTATCACCGAGATTATCAACTCGGTGGATCCGAAATGCCTTCTGTGAAAACTTGAAACTAAGATTTGATAGAAAATGTCTTCTTTTTGTGATGACTCATCTACTCTACCCATACCCATCTATTCATAGGGTCAGCTTTGCAAGATGTCAGATGCCAATGAAGACTATTTCCCCCATGTTCATGAAAGCTTCAGAATTGCTGGTGTTGATGATTTCATTGGACAGAAGCTTACCAATGGAATGATGAGATGATCATGCAATTTTATTCGACAGCACACTTTTATCCAGATGGAAGAATTGTGTGGATGACTGAGGGATCCAAATACCAGTCAACCATCTCTGAGTGGGCTGCTTTTCTTGGTGCTCCAAAGGAAGAAGAAGATGACATTGATATTTATGCCAAGCTCAAGATGGATCACAATTCCATGGCAAATATGTACACAGCAATTCCTGAGAAAGATATTGAGACTCACAAGCTAGGTTCAGTGAAGCACTTGCTACCTGGTTTGGCCACCACTAATACAATATTGAGATACACTCTGCTGCCCAAGTCTGGAGATGACAAGATGATACATGGCCACTCCATCAACTTGCTACACTTGTTTGACACACCGCAGAAATTCAAAGTTATGAGCCTTATTGTTGAAACTATCAAGAGAACCGCAGCTGACCAAAAGAGATCTTGTGGATATGCTCCACACATTCAGATGCTCATCAACTCCAAGGTTGGAACGAGCACTTATCTACCTGATCATGAGCATCTCCCATTGTGTCCTAAGTTCGCGGACAATGTAGTGGTGATGGACCCTTCACAACCTACATCTGCCCAAGCTCAAGAGAGGATCCGGGCAGCTGAGGCAGCAAAAGAAGCCTAGAAGGCATCTGCTCCCAATGCACCTATTGCTAACCTCAAGACAAAGAATGATCAAATGACTTATCTGCTGGAAGCCACCCTGAGGATTGAGCGAAGTCTGGCCAACCTCACCAAGAACCAGGCGAGCCTAGAGCGGATAGTCGAGACAAAGATTCATGATCTTGATGTGAAGATCACTGAGGTTCAAACTATCGTGGAGAAGCTGAAAGATGATGTTGACGCAGCCAGGGCTACTACTGATGATAGTGGAGATGACAGACCGACGACTGAGAAATTCCAGACAGTGCCTAGGGAATCCAGGTCTGCTGTAGTGCCTGCTGCAGATACGAGGACCACAGTCTCTGCACCTGCTGCTGCTGCTACAGTGCCACCTCCAGTCTCTACTCCACCAACTCAGCAGACGTGAGCTGAAGCCTTCGCGGATGCACTTCACTCAACGCCATCTACGCACACCGGAGCTGCCAGCCAGAGATCACCTTCAGGAGCTGCCAAGGATCGTACCTAGAGAGACACATAGTCCTATACCTATTCGAACTTTTTGGTACTTGTTGCCAAAGGGGGAGAATTTGTATAGATCATTTGGCTTTGAGAGAGAGTGTCTTGCTTTTGCTCATTGTTTTTCCTTGAGTTTCTGCTACTATTTGGTTTCTGCTACTTTGGTTTGATATGTGTGTGAGATACTTTGATCGTTATGTTTGTGAGATACTATGTGTGTGATTGATCATACTATGCTTCATGTGATGATTAATGCTTATCCTTATCATTATCTTGTATGATCATGCACTTGTGTTTGGTGATGCATGCTTACTATTCCACTCATATCATTTTGCGCGCTCCACCAAGTTGTATGTGACATGGAAGAGTGACCCATGATCCTAATCGATTGTGCATTTGCATTCAAACACAAATTATTAATAATGCAAAAATTTAGGGGGAGCTCTTGCTTATCACATACTTCTCAAAGCGACGATGTATTTCATTCACTTAATCATTTGTCGAAGCTTTGATCTATATGTTGTCATCAATTACCAAAAAGGGGGAGATTGAAAGCACATTTGCTCCCTTGGTGGTTTTGGTAATTTGTAACAACATATATCTCATTGAACAAATGTCCATTCAAGATAAAGATTTTAGGATGTTCAATAATTGGCATGGTAAGGACTAGAGATGTGGCCCCTCAAAATGCTAAGGACATGGATTGGCAAAAGCTCAAGACTCTACATTTTTGTTAAGTGGTCCAAGATCACATTGAGTCCATAGGAAAGCCAATACTATTAAAAGGGGATGAGGTGTTGCTTAATGGTCTTTTTGCTCAAGTGCTTAGTGACAGTGATCCAAAACCCTCAACCACTTTCTCCATCCAAATATGTCCAAAACCTACATTCCAACCCGGCCCACCGAAATTTCCTATCTGGAGCCACTGAGTTCATCTGGACTTAGCCACTGCCAAAACCCTAATAAATCGGATCCACCGATATGGATCTCGGTCCCACCGAGATGGCCTTGCCAACTCTCTGTAATCATTTGCAATTACTTCGGTCCCACTGAGATTTGCAAATCGGTCTCACCGAGATGGCTTGCCAACTCTCTGTTGCCGAGTTGTTCTGATCGGTCCCATCGAGATTCCTAACGTTTATATCTTTTACACAGTTCGGTGCTACCGAGATTTTTGATCGGTGCCACGGAGTTGGGTCAAAAGCGTGTAACGGTTGGATTTTGTGTTGAGGCTATATATACCCCTCCACCCCTTCTTACTCAGTAAGGAGAGCCATCAGAACGTGCCTACACTTCCACCATACATTTTCTTAGAGAGAACCACCTACTCATGTGTTGAGATCAAGAGATTCCATTTCTACCATTTGAACCTTGATCTCTAGCCTTTCCCAAGTTGCTTTCAACTCAAATCCTTCTTCCACCATAGCCAAATCTGTGAGGAGTTGTTTGAGTGTTGGGAAGACTATCATTTGATGCACAAGATCAAGGAGTTCATCAACAACACACCGTCTATTACCTTTTGGATAGTGGTGTCTCCTAGATTGGTTAGGTGTCACTTGGGAGCCTCCAACATGATGTGGAGTTGAACCAAGGAGTTTGTAAGGGCAAGGAGATCGCCTACTTCATGAAGATCTACCCCGAGTGAGGCTAGTCCTTCGTGGACGTAAGCCATGGTGGAATAGACAAGGTTGCTTCTTCGTGGACCCTTCGTGGGTGGAGCCCTCCATGGACTCGCGCAGCCGTTACCCTTCGTGGGTTGAAGTCTCCATCAACATGGACGTACGATAGCACCACCTATCGGAGCCACGCCAAAAATCACCGTGTCTTCATTGCGGTTGAAATCTCCGATCCCCTCCTTTACTTACATATGCAATTGCTTACTTTCCGCTGCCACACTCTTAGAATTGCATGTGTAGGGTGATGCTTGAATTGTATACTTGCTAAAATCTGCCTACAACTAAAATTGGGAAAAGGTTAGGTTTTTATTTGGTCAAGTAGTCTAATCACCCCCCCCCCTCTAGACATACTTTCGATCCTACAAGCGCCTCCCCAGAGCCTCAAGGAGATGCAACGCCTGGCAGGATGCATGGCCTCCCTTGGGCGATTCATCTCCAAGTTCGGCGAGCGAGCCCTGCCATTCTTCAAGCTCATGAAGAGATCCGGCCCCTTCAAGTGGACTCCCGAGGCCGACGCTGCCTTCGAAGACCTCAAGAGGTACCTCACGAGCCCACCCATCATGGTCACGCCACGCTCTTGCCAGCCCCTGCTCCTATACTTGGCAGCCACTCCCCAGACGGCCAGCGCGGCCCTAGTGGAAGTTCGAGAAGAGCGCGTCTGCACACAAAAGAAGCCCGCCGTGTCGGCGCCTCGCGAGGTCACGCCGTCACCTGCTGAGATCCCGCCTCACGAGGCCCTTGGCACGTTGCCTCCCGAGGCCGCGCTATCACCTACCGAGGCCTTGCCTCGGGAGGCCTCCAGCGAGCCGCCTCGTGAGCCGCCTCTCGAGCCTCCTGAGCCTAATGAGCCCCTCGGGCCCCCTGAAGACCAATCTGCTGCAACAACTACCCGCCTCGTCGAGCACCCCGTGTACTTTGTCAGCACGATGTGCGAGATGCGCGCAAGCGCTACCCCATGCAGCAGAAGCTCCTCCTTGTGCTCCACGTCGCCTCCAGGAAGCTGCGCCACTACTTCCAAGGCCATCCCATCAAGGTGATCTCATCTTACCCCCTGGAGCAGGTCCTGCGCAGCCCCAACGCCGCCGGCCGCGTCACCGAGTGGAACATCAAGCTACAAGCCTTTGAGCTGGAATTCTGCACCACAAGGGTGATCGAGGGCGCAGCCCTGGCCGACTTCATAGTAGAATGGACGAACCCATGATAACCCACAAGTATAGGGGATCGCAACAGTTTTCGCGGGTAGTATTTCACCCTGATTTATTGATTCGACACAAGGGGAGCCAAAGAATATTTGCAAGTATTAGCAGTTGAGTTGTCATTTCAACCACACCTGGAGATAAAATATCTGCAGAAAAGTATTTAGTAGCACAGTAATATGATAGTTTTGATAGCAGTAGCAATAGTAACAATAGTAACGGTAACAGTAACAGTAGTAGTTTCGTAGTGATCGTAACAGCAGCAGCAACAAAGTAACTTAGCAGAAAACCAATATGAGAAAGTCAAAGGCATTGGATCGGTGATGATAATTATGTTGGATGATATTCATCATATAACAGTCACAACCTAGGGTGATACACAATAGCTCCAATTCATCAATGCAATGTAGGCATGTATTCCGTATATAGTCATACGTGCTTATAATAAGAACTTGCATGACATCTTTTGTCCTACCCTCCCGTGGCAGTGGGGTCCTTAAGGAAACTAAGGGATATTAAGGCCACCTTTTAATAGAGAACCGGAACAAAGCATTAACACATGGTGAATACATGAACTCCTCGAATTACAGTCATCCCCGGAGAGTATCCCAACTATTGTCACTTTGGGGTCTACGGATCAAAACAATAACAAGTGCATATGACAAGCAGATAGGATCAAGAACTCAAATATATTCATGAAAACATAGAGGGTTCAGATCTGAAATCATGGCACTCGGGCCCTAGTGACAAGCATTAAGCATAGAAAAGTCATAGCAACATCAATCTCAGAACATAGTGGATACTAGGGATCAAAGCCCTAACAAATTGACTCGATTACATGATAAATCTCATCCAACACATCACCGTCCAGCAAGCCTACGAAGGAATTACTCACGCCCGGTGGTGAGCATCATGAAATTCATGATGGAGGATGGTTGATGATGATGACGGCGTCGAATCCCCCTCTCCGGAGCCCCGAACGGACCCCAGATCAACCCTCCCGATGAAGAACAGGAGGTGGCGGCGGCTCCGTATCGTAAAACATGATGAAACCTTCTTCTCTTATTTTTTTCTCGGGGAAAGAGAATTTATAGCATTGGAATTAGGTCAGACGGCCACCTGTGGGCCCCACAAGGTAGCACGGCGCGCCTAGGGGGGGTCACGCCCTGCTGCCTTGTGGGCAGCAGGTGGCCCCTCTTCTGTTGATTCTTGCGCCAATAATTTATATATATTCCATAAAAATTCTCCAGAAAGTTTTGTCCAAATCCAAGAACTTTGATTTTGGCACAAAAACAACACCATGGTAGTTCTGCTGAAAACAGCGTCAGTCCGGGTTAGTTTCATTCAAATCATGCAAATTAGAGTCCAAAATAAGAGAAAAAGTGTTTGGAAAAGTAGATGCGATGGAGACGTATCAACTTCCCCAAGCTTAACTCATTGCTTGTCCTCAAGCAATTCAGTTGACAAACTGAAAGTGATAAAGAACAACTTTTACGAACTCTTTTGTTCTTGTATCCGTATATAAGCTGTCAGGACCCCGATTCTAAGTCAGACCGATCTAACATAAGACACTTCATATCGCTTTGCGGCCTCACGCACGGTAAGCCATGGCTGCCACCTTTACCTTGGCCGCGACCGTTTGCGTCTTTTGGCTCACGTATATGATAGCGATGTTAGCATCCATATGACAGAGAACCCGGGCCGACATGACTAGTCGTAAACCAAGGTGGCACAAACTTACAGGGACATGCATACATGACCCAGCAATGCACGTGTCGGTCAGCAGCGAGTGTAACCGAGTCGTAGCAAGCTACAAGGACTCCAGTAAAACACCGCGTGACATTTTCCCGTAGGGACAGACACAGGAGCAAAGAAGGACACAAGCCGGTCAATCCATGCATTCCGGTGGAAGCACTAGGAGGCATTTCCCCATAAGGAAGGCTACCAAGAATAAACAACTAGGTGTCAAATCCCACACATACCAAAGCATTTCAATAACATACACACAATATGCTCGATATGTGTAGATACAACATGGCATCACAACATAACTCTATGACTCAAAGTATTTCTTTAAGAGGCTCCGAGGAGCCTTACATAGCATGTTATTACAAACATGGGTCTCATGACCCAACATTCAAGTCATACAAGCAACAAGAGGAAGCATATCGTGTCTGAGTACAGACAGCTAAAAGAAAGAAGGCTAGGAAGCCTGTCTATCTACAAGACCCTCCATAGGAACCAGACCTCTGTCTGGGATTCCCAAGCTAATCGGTCAACGTCGAACTCTTTGCAGAAAACACTAGCGAGACTGAAGTCTCCTCTGCAAAACATAAATTAAGTAACCGTGAGTACAAAGGGACTCAGCAAGACTTACATCAGAACTAACTACATATGCATCAGTATCAACAAAAGGGGTTGTGGGGTTTAACTGTAGCAAGCCAGCTTTGACTCAGTGGCTATCCTGAACTACGACTACCAGTATTTCTTTGAGGTGAGAAAGCGCACACGAGTCCACATATTCACTATAACAATACTCCACTATAGATCCGCTCCCGTCTCCCTACGAGAAGGCCATCCATAGCACTCACGCTTATCTTGCGCATTTTAGAGTATCCATTTCAACTTGTCTATGAACAACGTAAGCTCTCCAAGTAGTCCATATCTGCAGACGCGGCTATTCGAATAGATCATTAATAACCCTGCAGGGGTGTACTTCTTCACACACGCTTCCACCACTTACCACCATGTACACGTCATGTATCTCGGCAACCTTCAAGCGGAAGCCTGGCGAGGGTGTCTTACATGACCTGACTAACCACACAAGTCTCTAGTCCAGGTTTATCGCCTATTTGAGTCCACTCCGCAAGGAGTTTCCAATACAGCCCCAAACGATGAGTGCAGGGTTCCCAAGAGCACCATTAGGGTGTCAGTTGGTACACCGTGCCTCGTGTCTCTACCGCATCATAGCCCACCCCTTGGGTCAGCGCTAGGCACGGCCCCCAACACATATCCTACAAACACCAGAAACTAGTTGCAACTCCTGGAAAGAGTACGAGGCGATTAATAAGCCGAGAGGGGTCGAGTTACCGGAACCCAATGTGTGGTAGTAACTGTCTTGGATCACAAACACAGAACTCAGTTCCTGAGGACGGTCCCAATGAGACAACCCACCATGTACTCTTACATGGTCTCTCATCGCTACCTTTACCAAATCGTGTTCACACACTTAGCTCTCACACAGTAGGACATGTTCACCACCACTCCAATCCATCCCAGATGGATCAGACCTGACACAACTCTAAGCATAGCAGGCATAACAAGCAAGCATGAATGAGTAGGCACATCATGGCTCAAACAACTCCTACTCATGCTAGTGGGTTTCAACTATTTACTGTGGCAAAGACAGGTCATGCAGAGGAATGGGTTCAACTACCGCAACAAATAACAGTTGAATCATTGTTGTCCTAATGCAGTAAAAGAGAGCAAGAGCGAGAGAGTGGGATTGTATTAGAATGCTCAATGGGGGTTTGCTTGCCTGGCACTTCTGAAGATAGCACTGCTCTTCATCAGTGTCAACGATCACAACGTCGGTTACCGAGAAGGAACAACACCGACTAGCAAAGAAGGAGCACAATCAATGCAATGCACATTCACATGAATGACATGACATGTTAAGGCGCTGAATTGACCTAATGCAACAGTAAGTCATTTTAATTGAAGAGGAATTCAAACAAGACCAAATTCCAACTCCAAATGCTATTTTATAAATTGCCCTAATCATGAATTGTCCTAGTTGGTGATGTTAACTTGTTCAAACATGCATGATAAAGTCATAAACAGATTCTTCATATTTTTCTGATAATTTTTCATATATAAATTATTTTCATCTGAGTTACGGTTGATTTTATATGAATTTTAGAAGTTTAAAGCATTTTCTGGAATTTCCTGGCTAATTTAAATTAAACTAAATCCAGAAATTGCTTTTCTGTGTCAGCATGACATCAGCACTGCATCAGTAGGTCAACGGGGTTGACCCAGGTCGAACCTGACCATCGGACCCGCACGTCAGTGTAACAGGGCCAGCTACAGAGACTGACCAGTGGGGCAAGGTCAACACTGACGTGGCCATGTCAAACTGACGCGTGGGCCCTCTGTAATTAGTTTAATTTTAAATGGGGATTAAACCTATGGTTAATTAGTGAGTGGGGCCCAAATGTCAGCGGCACAGGGGTTAATTAGGGGGTTAGTTAGCGGCTAAACAGTGATTAGCCGGCGGCTAATCACTGGCGTAAGCAGGGCACGTCGGAGTTGCCCGTCCGGCCAACTCCGGTGACGGCTGGATGCGTTCTTGGGCGCTACGGGTAGCTGGCGCTGCAGCGCTTCAGCTGGTGGTCATGGGGTGGCCAGGGGTGGTCGCCAGCGAAGGCAACGACGACAAGTGCGGCGGCCGGACCTCGGTGGTGCACGGGCGTGGTGCTGTGGCTAGCGAACGAGGACAGAGGGGGCGAGCGAGGGAGGAGGTGTAGGAGCTCATGGGGATGCGGCGGAGAAGGTCAGCGGCTCGGGGGCGCTCGGAGGTCGACGAATTGGGCGACGGCGTCCGACGGGCAGAGGGGCGATGCCGAGCTCGATGGCGTCTCTGCGGGGAGTCTGGGGATGCGATCTGCGGCATGGTGACGTGCTGGTCGATGGCGGGGCTCCCAGATGCGTTTAGGTGGCGAGTAGACGATGGTGGCCATGCGGTTGACGAACGGCGGCGAGCTGTGGCTCTCGGACGAGCTCGGGGACGACCGATGGAGGGGAGGAGAGGGACCAGAGAAGGAGGGGAACGACAGAGGGAGCTCCAGGGCATCTCCTGGCAAGGAGATAGGCTCAGGGCGACCATCTCTGTGGCAAGCAGGAGGTGGCGTCCGGTGCGCGCGCGGGCTACACGCCTCTGCCTATTGGCAGAGGTGGAAGACGGCACCGGGTGGGCTGACTGGGCCGGCTGTCCACTGGGCCACGCAGGTAAGCGCCAGGTAAGTTCTCTCTCCTTCTGCCTTTTCTATTTTTGGTTCTGTTTTCTAATATTTCAATCTGTTTTGGGTTGTTTAAAATATCAAACCATTTTTTTTAAATCCTGGAAATCTACATGTGGAACAAATGGACAAAACCATAGTCACACATGGAGTTTCAGAATTATTGGACTTATATTTAATATATAGTAAATATAAATCCAACCCAAATAATTATTGGATTAACTCAAAGGCCCAAAATAAATATCTCTGAGATTCCAAAAATATTGTTTTGAATTTTACCTCTTGCCAATATTTTTAGAGACTAAGAGGAACATTTTCTTGGGCTTCTTTGAAGAGATTTTAATGTTGATCATTTGAAAAAGGTTTCTGAGGCTTTGAGAATTCCCTCAATTCAAATTCCTTGAATTCCACATGATGCATGATGCTCACTGATGCATCAATTTACAAGCAATATTCTAGGGCTGTGACAACTTAGCCCCACTAAACAAGAATCTCGTCCCGAGATTCAAGATGTGAGGTGAGAGGAAGGGAGGTCACCGAACTGACACAGTCTTCATGATCCATTTGCCCTCCTCGCAAATACAGATTCATTGCATCATGTTGATCTTGACATCCTTGCCTTCGAGAGCTTCACCCAACACGATGACGATAGAAGGAACTCTACAGGAATCGATCTTTTCGAAGATCGAGCAACTCACGATCAACTCATGGAATGAGACGTAAGAACATCTCCTGAGCTGAGGCACAAAACACACATCAGGAATGATGGAAGAGAGCAGATGACGAAGGTTCAATTTGGTAGGCAACAATTCCACGCTTAGGTAAGATGGTGCACGGTTTCAATGTAGCGAGGAGTTAATTGCCATGATTCCATGACGGGGCACCTTAGGGGAGGTGACTCGTAGAATTATTTCCTTAAGTGGCAAAAAGAATTACTTTTGATACATAGATCATTGAAACTCTCTATACCAGCCTAAGGCAACTCACAAACGATCGTTTGGAGGAGTTCGAAAGAATGGCATACTCAGACCAGAATGGATGACGTGGACTACCTTGTTGAAGACAATGCAATGGATGATTTTTGCTTGTCATCGGAAATGGATGGGACCCATGGTAAGACCACTTTTGAAGATGGTCCTGAACAACGATTACTGGGAACCCCGATTCTAGTAACTGGGGAGAAGGCTCAACAGTAGAGAGTGATTCCACTGTTTGAATGGCTATAGAATAATCGAAAAAACTGAGGCGCATTCCAATTGCTGCCGACGATAAGACCTAGTGCCTGAGCGTGCTCTCAAGAACTTGAGCATTTCCATATTCAGCAGAGTTTTACCAACATCTATGCCAAGATCCTGGTACACCTCATACTACCATGATGAATAGTGATGGAGGATGCAGATGCAAAGGAAGACAACACATTCTCAGATTTCACCTTAGCGAGGCCAAGGAAACAAAATCTGGATGATCGACCGACAGACATTTAGCACTCCGCTTCTAATGTTCTCCTTGATGTACTAGCGTAACCCGAGTATAGATATTGTTCCGTATCTAGAACATCAAGTAAAGGTCGGACTTCGGGAGCATAAGGAATCCATAAAGAACAACTTCCAGAATAGGCCATACAACATCCTCATGGGGAAGTGACTAAATTGCTCAATCAAGGTACTACAATAGTAGATCTTCCGGCTAGGTGTGTCGGCCAAAACATCAACCTCGCCGGAACCTACATCATAGATCTTGGGAAAATTTCCAACCATCATATCTACCTAAGATTCAAATCTGGTTGGTGTCAGGATGCTTCAGACTCAGCATGTCTGAAAGAGAAAGTTTGCAACACAAATCGACGAGATGACATTGCGAGATTCTTGGGAAATGAACTATGGAAGCAAACTCCAAAACATGAGATGGGTTGCAAGATACACGTGAACACACTGTCCAGGACAAGCGTGACCACATAACAAGTCTTACAGCAAAACACTACCGAGTTCTGGTTGGGAACCATCATTGAAGATAACGAAGTCTTGTGCATGTCCGTTTGGGCCCTTCACGAATAGCACTTGAACTTCTTATCCTTGAACAAATCAATCAGTGGCTTGGTGTGCTAGGGAATACACATGGAATGAAGATGATCAGTCTATCAGACAATAGAATACTTTGCACGTGCATGACTGACTTGGGATGATTCCAATGGAAGCAAAACAAACTTTCTCAAATTCATGGCGGCAACTTGCATCAAATGCACATGAACTTAGAGGAAGTCACTTCTTATGTCAAACATATACCTCATGGTTAGCACGAAGGTAATGTTTACGAAAGTTTCCAACACTAGCTTGGTATTCAAAAAAATCATGGAGAAGCTAAAAATGTTGCCGATGGGCTCAACAACAATTCATCTAGGTTTCCATATAGATGGAATTCCATAATTAAGTGAACACGGTGATAGCATTGGTCAGACCAAAAGATATAATGATGTATGCTCAAGGAAACAACCACAAGTAAAACAACATTACGAAAATCGTTGGTTCTGATTTTGATTTGACGATAGCCCATGCTCAAATCAAAGTTTGGGTAGGATAGTAGATCCAACAATTGATCATGAAGGTCAATCGATGAAGATATCATCTTTCTTCAACACACACGCACAAAGATATCCCCTTTGGAACGAACTAAGTCAGATAAAGCTTTTATCTTCCAACTCTCCAAGTTGTTGTTTAAGCATAACCAACTAGCTCAGGGGTATCCAACACAGATCCTTGGAGGAGGGTGGTTTATTGGGAAAACCAACTTGATCATGAACTCAACACAATGGTCAGGGAACAACCTGGTGATACTTCCGAGAATATATCCAGAAAATCATGATCCACCAATATGCTACCAAGCTCGAGAACAATCTTGCTTTTCAGGGCAAGATGATGTGATCAAAAGAGCGACGGATTGACATAATCCTAACTCATCGATTGAGAAGTGCGCCAGGAAAGGTGGACTAGGTAGCACGATCAATATTAGAATGACGATTCAATAACCAACACGCTAAGAGTGAAATTATTGTCCATTAACTACCAAGCAACAGGGTTGCTAGGTTATTGATTACACACATCACGATTCACTTGTCGGCATTCCGGTTACAACAACACGGAGACCAAGAAATAAATGATGATGGCGAGAAGTATCACTATATCAAAAATTCATAAGATGGTGTGCAATTCCCATGACAGTCTTGACATGAAAGAGGGTAACACTCCAGGGTGGAACAGAGCAAAAGCTGGATTGGCATTTTGATCTGCGGAATACATCTGCTTCGACCCAATCCAAGAAATGGATGAGGTGCTAGAGTTTTGTTTCTTCTAGTCATTTTGATATAGAATGGCTTGACGAACCACAAGGGTAATAGGCATCATGAATGCCTGACATACTCTTGACTATCAACTGATAGACGAGGGTCGGAGTACAATTACGGAGGGACAACTCAAAGGAACATATGATTTTCTGAGTTGTGGATGCATAGACTAACATGTCGAGCAAGGCTCAACATATTTCTTCCGGATAACCCATGCAGAATGAAAGGATTGGCAGATTCACAATGTAGAATGAAGAACTCATCAAAAGCACTCTTGTTGTGATCTTTTGGTTCAAAAGAACTTCTGCCATGGCTGGTTCATAGTACTTGGAAGAATGATATACCACGGACCTTGAGGACTAAGCAAGGTTACTAACCAACCTAAAGGAACGAGCAAACACTATCAACACAAAGTAAGTAGAGTGAATCTTGGGTTCAAGAACCCAGAAAGAGAATACCTACTAACTAAATGGCATCACAAGATGCTTTCAAGAATGCTGGCCAGAGTTATCACACTGGGGATACAACACAAAGGCTGAACCTCTGGGTGGTTCACTTACGATAACATGGTTACCTATTAACTTCAACAGATATGTTAAGGTAATGGAATACCTCAACACAACGATTAGTGTGGTTAGTCTGGCCCAAAAGGACACCGGGAACAGGAGGAAAGGATTTGCAAATGCATCAGACTATTTAGTAACCTGGGACAACTCGGACAGCATAACGGCTGTACGGACATGAAAAATGAGACAACCTGCACGACAACTGACAACAAAACAACTGAATTCTTATGGAAACACCGATCCGAGAGGACAACACCTTTCCTATGAGTCTGCAGCATAGTAACTCATCATCCTAACAGATAGATGAGAAAGCGTAGTTTCTTAACCCCGTAGAAAGAAGAGGGTGACTCAGAATGAGAGGGACACAAGGATAAGGAGTAAAAGAGCCTTACGTTCCCTTCCACAATCAATTCCCCTATATAACTAAAGCATTACTAGACTCGACTTCGACCAGTTTGGCTTGGTAATCCTATAGGCAGTCAGGCTCTGATACCAACGCTGTCAGGACCCCGATTCTAAGTCACACCAATCTAACATAAGACACTTCATATCGCTTTGTGGCCTCACGCACGGTAACCCAAGGCTGCCACCTTTACCTTGGCCAGGACCGTTTGCGTCTTTTGGCTCACGTATATGATAGTGATGTTAGCATCCATATGACAGAGAACCCGGGCCGACATGACTAGTCATAAACCAAGGTGGCACAAACTTACAGGGACAGGCATACATGACCCAGCAATGCACGTGTCGGTCTGCAGAGAGTGTAACCGAGTCGCAGCAAGCTACAAGGACTCCAGTAAAACACCGCGTGACATTTCCCCGTAGGGACAGACACAGGAGCAAAGAAGGACACATGCCGGTCAATCCATGCGTTCCGGTGGAAGCACTAGGAGGCATTTCCCCATAAGGAAGGCTACCAAGACTAAACAACTAGGTGTCGGATCCCACACATACCAAAGCATTTCAATAACATACACACAATATGCTCGATATGTGTAGATACAACATGACATCACAACATAACTCTATGACTCAAAGTATTTCTTTAAGAGGCTCCGAGGAGCCTTACATAGCATGTTATTACAAACATGGGTCTCATGACCCAACATTCAAGTCATACAAGCAACAAGCGAAAGCATATCCTGTCTGAGTACAGACAGCTAAAAGAAAGAAGGCTAGGAAGCCTGTCTATCTACAAGACCCTCCATAGGAACCAGACCTCTGTCTGGGATTCCCAAGCTAATCGGTCAACGTCGAACTCTTTGCAGAAAACACTAGCGAGACTGAAGTCTCCTCTGCAAAACATAAATTAAGCAACCGTGAGTACAAAGGTACTCAGCAAGACTTACATCAGAACTAACTACATATGCATCAGTATCAACAAAAGGGGTTGTGGGGTTTAACTGCAGCAAGCCAGCTTTGACTCAGTGGCTATCCTGAACTACGACTACCAGTATTTCTTTGAGGTGAGAAAGCGCACACGAGTCCACATATTCACCATAACAATACTCCACTATGGATCCGCTCCCGTCTCCCTACGAGAAGGCCATCCATAGCACTCATGCTTATCTTGCGCATTTTAGAGTATCCATTTCAACTTGTCTATGAACAAGGTAAGCTCTCCAAGTAGTCCATATCCGCAGACGCGGCTATTCGAATAGATCATTAATAACCCTGCAGGGATGTACTTCTTCACACACGCTTCCACCACTTACCACCATGTACATGTCATGTATCTCGGCAACCTTCAAGCGGAAACCTGGCGAGGGTGTCTTCCACGACTTGACTAACCACACAAGTCTCTAGTCCAGGTTTATCGCCTATTTGAGTCCACTCCGCAAGGAAGTCCGGCCGAAGTTTCCAGTATAGCCCCAAACGATGAGTGCAGGGTTCCCAAGAGCACCATTCGGGTGTCACTTGGTACACCGTGCCTCGTGTCTCTACCGGAACCCAATGTGTGGTAGTAACTGTCTTAGATCACAAACACGGAACTCAGTTCCTGAGGACGGCCCCAATGAGACAACCCACCATGTACTCCTACATGGTCTTTCATCGCTACCTTTACCAAATCGTGTTCACACACTTAGCTCTCACACAGTAGGACATGTTCACCACCACTCAATCCATCCCAGATGGATCAGACCTGACACAACTCTAAGCATAGTAGGCATAACAAGCAAGCATGAATGAGTAGGCACTTCATGGCTCAAACAACTCCTACTCATGCTAGTGGGCTTCAACTATTTACTGTGGCAAAGACAGGTCATGCAGAAGAATGGGTTCAACTACCGCAACAAATAACAGTTGAATCATTGTTGTCCTAATGCAGTAAAAGAGAGCAAGAGCGAGAGAGTGGGATTGTATCGGAATGCTCAATGGGGGTTTGCTTGCCTGGCACTTCTGAAGATAGCACCGCTCTTCATCAGTGTCAACGATCACAACGTCGGTTACCGAAAAGGAACAACACCGACTAGCAAAGAAGGAGCACAATCAATGCAATGCACATTCACATGAATGACATGACATGTTAAGGCGCTGAATTGACCTAATGCAACAGTAAATCATTTTAATTGAAGAGGAATTCAAACAAGACCAAATTCCAACTCCAAATGCTATTTTATAAATTGCCCTAATCATGAATTGTCCTAGTTGGTGATGTTAACTTGTTCAAACATACATGATAAAGGCATAAACGGATTCTTCATATTTTTCTGATAATTTCTCATATATAAATTATTTTCATCTGAGTTACGGTTGATTTTATATGAATTTTAGAAGTTTAAAGCATTTTCTGGAATTTCCTGGCTATTTTAAATTAAACTAAATCCAGAAATTGCTTTTCTGTGTCAGCAAGATGTTGGCACAAGTCAGCAGGTCAACGGGGTTGTCCCAGGTCAAACCTGACCGTGGGACCCGCACGTCAGTGTAACAGGGCCAGCTACAGAGACTGACTAGTGGGGCCTGGTCAACGCTGATGTGGCCAGGTCAAACTGACGCGGGGGCTCTCTGTAATTAGTTTAATTTTAAACGGGGATTAAACATGTGGTTAATTAGTGAGTGGGGCCCAAATGTCAGCGGCACAGGGGTTAATTAGGGGGTTATTTAGCGGCTAAACAGTGATTAGCCGGCGGCTAATCACTGGCGTAAGCAGGGCACGTCGGAGTTGCCCGTCCAGCCAACTCCAGTGACGGCTGGATGCGTTCTTGGGCGCTACGGGTAGCTGGCGATGCGGCGCTTCGGCTGGTGGTCATGGGGTGGCCGGGGGTGGTCGCCAGCGAAGGCAACGACGACAAGTGTGGCGGCCGGACCTCGGTGGTGCACGGGCGTGGTGCTGCGGCTAGCGAACGGGGACAGAGGGGGCGAGCGAGGGAGGAGGTGTAGGAGCTCATGGGGATGCGGCAGAGAAGGTCAGCGGCTCGGGGGCGCTCGGAGGTCGACGAATTGGGCGACGGCGTCCGACGGGCAGAGGGGCGATGCCGAGCTCGATGGCGTCTCTGCAGGGAGTCTGGGGATGCGATCTGCGGCGTGGTGACGTGCTGGTCGATGGCGGGGCTCCCAGATGCGTTTAGGCGGCGAGTAGACGATGGTGGCCATGCGGTTGACGAACGGCGGCGAGCTGTGGCTCTCGGACGAGCTTGGGGACGACCGATGGAGGGGATGAGAGGGACCAGAGAAGGAGGGGAACGACAGAGGGAGCTCCAGGGCATCTCCTGGCAAGGAGATAGGCTCAGGGCGACCATCTCTGTGGCAAGCAGGAGGTGGCGTCCGGTGCGCGCGCGGGCGACACGCCTCTGCCTATTGGCAGAGGTGGAAGACGGCACTGGGTGGGCTGACTGGGCCGGCTGTCCACTGGGCCACGCAGGTAAGCGCCAGGTAAGTTCTCTCTCCTTCTGCCTTTTCTATTTTTGGTTCTGTTTTCTAATATTTCAATCTGTTTTGGTTTGTTTAAAATATCAAACCATTTTTTTAAATCCTGGAAATCTACATGTGGAACAAATGGACAAAACCATAGTCACACATGGAGTTTCAGAATTATTGGACTTATATTTAATATATAGTAAATATAAATCCAACCCAAATAATTATTGGATTAACTCAAAGGCCCAAAATAAATATCTCTGAGATTCCAAAAATATTGTTTTGAATTTTACCTCTTGCCAATATTTTTAGAGACTAAGAGGAACATTTTCTTGGGCTTCTTTGAAGAGATTTTAATGTTGATCATTTTTAAAAGGTTTCTGAGGCTTTGAGAATTCCCTCAATTCAAATTCCTTGAAATCCACATGATGCATGATGCTCACTGATGCATCTATTTACAAGCAATATTCTAGGGCTGTGACATAAGCTTAAATAGTACCCAGGTTTTCAGCAAAGACCATGAACTAACCATGCTCATAATAACACTTAGAAACTATATTTACTCATATCAATGGCATAACCAACTAGAGAGCAATAATAACATATCTCAAATGCCAACAATTTGTCAAAACAATCATGATATAATATGATAACATGGTATCTCGCTAGCCCTTTCGGAGACCTCAAAACATAAATGCAGAGCACCTCCAAAGCTCAAGTAGCGACTAAACATTGTAATTCAGGGCAGAAGAGATCCAGTCATGATGCACACAACATTAACTATATTCAATGCATAAGGATGACAATAGTGCTCTTGGGATTGGCGCTTAGTGCAAGAAGGTGTGACTCAACAATAAAAGTAAAATAACATAAAGTAAATAACATAAAAGTAAATAGATAGGCCCTTCGCAGAGGGAAGCAGGGATTTGCAGCGGTGCCAGAGCTCGAAGCTTAAATCAGAGATGAAAAATAATTTTGGGAGGTGTACTTTTCCTGTCAACGTCACGACCAAGAGTTTTCAATGTCTTCCATGCTAAACACATTATAGGCGGTTCCCAAGTGGAAAGGTAAAGTTTACTCCCCCTCCACCATACCAACACAAGCCATGGCTAGCCGAATCCTCGGGTGCCCTCCATACCAACAACTTTTCCGGGGGAGTTTGTTTGCATTATTTTTTCGATTTTGAGCATAGGACTGGGCATCCCAAATATCAGCCTCTTTTGTGCAATGACAAGTGAATAAACACTCATCTCGAGAATAACCCGCTTAGCATGGAAGATACTAACCGCCCCCTGTCGCTCCATGAGCAGTACGGGCACACAAAACGGATGTTTATTTGAATGTTTAGAGGTGGCACATGCAAATTTACTTGGAGCAGCAGAGTAATACCGCATATAGGTAGATATAGTGGACTCATCTGGAACAACTTTGGTTTAAGGATTGTGGATGCACAAGCAGAATTCCCGCTTAGTACGAGTGAAGGCTAGCAAATAGGTTGAGAAGCGACCAACTAGAGAGCAAAAACGGTCATGATCATGCATTGAGAATAATTAACATTGAATACTAGCATGAGTAGGATATAATCACCCTGAACATAAATATCGTGGAGGCTATGTTGGTTTTGAATCAACTACATGCATGAACATGTGCCAAGTCAAGCCACTTGAAACATTCAGAGGAGGATACCATATTAACATACTACATCATTACCATTGTAATGCATGTTGACATCCAAGATAAATCATTATCCACTCCTAGCTACTTAAGCATGGCATGAGCAACTATAATCTCTAATTGTCATCGCAAACATGTTTACTCATAATATGCTGAATCATGGGTACTGAGTTAAACATATTTACAAAAACAAAAACAAAAAGAGTTCATACCAGCTTTTCCTTGCCACACTCACTTCATCAAATCATCATCATCATTGCCTTTCACTTGCACGACCGAATGATGTGAAAATAATAATAGTGCAAGTGTGTCGTGGACTAAGCCAAAATCTGCAAACATTTTATTCAAGGGAGAAGACAAGGTAATATTGGTTCTTCATTAGATCAATAATAAAGCATATGAGAGCCACTCATCATTTTCATCGTGGTCTTCTCCCTATGACAACTGAGCAAAAAGAAAAGAAATTCAGAGAAACACACTGAAATATTTTTGGAGTTTTTAGTTTTTCTGAAGAAAGCAAATTAAAGAAGAAAAATGAAAAGCAAGAAAAACTATTTACACGGGAGAACTCCCAACAAGCAAAAGAAGAAATGAGAAATCTTTTTGGGTTTTCTTTTAATACTACAAACTAACAAACGAGAAAGAAAAACCGAAAAGAAGCGAGAAATATTTTTTGGGTTTTTGATGTTTTTCAAACACACAAGAAGAAAGCGAAAATAAAACTAACATGGATGATACAATGAAAAAGTATGAACACCGACAATTGAAATGAATGTGTGAACATGAATGTAATGTCGGTGAGAGATACGTACTCCCCCAAGCTTAGGCTTTTGACCTAGCTTGGTAATCACCACCCGTAGTAGCCATCGGGACCGGGCGGATAGTACTGGGGCGGAGGCACTTGAGGGTCCCACTGCTGGATCACGTCCTCTACTGCTGCCAGCTCGTTCCTGTAAGCTGTGATGTCTGCCGGCATGATGGTGTATCCGTTCCTGGCATGAGAGTCAAACAAAGAAGGTGCAGGCAACGGAATAATATCGCGAGTCGTCTCACTGAAAACCAGGTTATAATGAATATACTGAGGGGGTTCAGGCTCATCAATAAAGTGGTGATCGATCATGCTCTATTGGTCTAAATAAGCCTTGGGTAGCAAATAGTCATTTGGGCGGATAGCAACATTAAAACGTCTCGCAAGACGCGAAGCATAAATACCGCCATGGATTTTACCCCTAGTCCTGTTGATGTGTAAGTGGCGTGCAATAATAGCTCCCAAGCTAAAAGCGTTATCGCCATAAATAGCTCGATGTAAGATGGCGAGGTTAGGGGCACTGAGCGTACCACCTTCCTCCCTAGCAGTCAAACATTTCCCTACGAATAAAGCAAAGTAGTGCACAGCAGGAAAATGCAAGCTAGTGACACGGGCTTTTGAAACGCCCCTAAATTCCCCCACAGTCAAAGTGCGAAGGAAGTCCTCAAACTCCTCGGGCCGAGGCTCCCTCAAATCCCCATCAGAAGGGATCAAGCATATCTCACAAAAATCATCTAGCGTTAACTCATGATGTTCAACATATAAATCAAAACGCACCATGGGGATATCGAGCCTAGGCATGAAATAAAAATTTTGAACAAAGGAGTTTGTAAGGGTTTGGTGCTGGTCACACTCATCTGCGAGGAAGTCGGTCAGCCCAGCGTTCGCAACAAATTGTGCGAACTCTTGACGGAACCCGGCCTCGTTCATGAAGGTGTTGTGCGGCCATTCGCACGGTTGGATCTCCGTCCTGCGCGGAATGTTGAGGTCGTGGTCCTGGTCATCCCCAAGGACACCCTTGGAGCTCCGGCGCAAGGAACTCCTCCGAAGAAAGTTCATTTTCCTAAGAACAAATTTCTAAAAAAATTTGGACCACAAAAAGATGTTAACAAAACTTCACAAGATTGATAGAACTACTCATACAAGTGCCTAGAGAATATATCAAGCATTCAAACTACTGAGAACTCAAAGAATTCAACATGCAAGATCATTTTCAGTAGCACCAATAGCAGCAATTTATGCAAAATATAATCCACAAAAACAAAAACTAATTGGAGCAATGGGAGAGTCACATACCAAGGAGCAATCCCTCAAAACAGTTTTGGAAACAGAGCTCCGACCAAAGAGATCAAAAATCTCAGGTTTGGGAGCAAGTACACGAGAGAGAGAGAGAGAGAGAGAGAGAGAGAGAGAGAGCTACCACGATTTTTTCTGGAGGTAGGAGATGAAGTGGGCTGAATGGATAAGTGAGTGGGTCCCTGTGGGACCCATAAGGCACCTTGGCGCGCCTGGGGGGTGGCCGCGCCCTGCAGCCTTGTGGGCAGCAGGTGCACCTCCTGGGTTGTTCTTAGTGCCAAAAATTCTTATATATTCCAGAAAAAATCATTTTAAAATTTTATTGCATTCTGAGCACTTTTATTTTTGGGCCATTTTTTTATTGCACGAATAATTCAGAAAACATGATAATCATGGCATTTTATTTTATTTAAACTAAAGATAACAGAGAGCAAACAATGATTACAAAAAGTTGTGCCTACTAAATTCATTGACCACATGCCCTTCAAAAAGAATCCATTAATAAGGTTGATCAAGTCTTATTAACAAACTATTTCCGAGTGACATGAAACCGAAGAATTTTCATATAACACTAAGTTACCTCAACGGGGATATGCATCTCCCCAACAATAAGAATCTCATATTTCTTTTTGACAGCAGGAAGAGGAAATTTGAATCCCCCAATAGTGATAGTTGAAACTTTTTCAATACAATTGATACCATTCACTGAAGTTTGTTTCTTCGGGAAATAAACCGTATGCTCATTACCATTGACATGAAAAGTGACCTTGCTTTTGTTGCAATCAATAACAGCCCCTGCAGTATTCAAAAAGGGTCTTCCAAGGATAATCGACATGTTGTCGTCCTCGGGCATATCAAGTATAACAAAGTCTGTCAAGATAGTAACATTTGCAACAACAACGGGAACATCCTCGCAAATTCCAATAGGTATAGCAGTGGATTTATCAGCCATTTGCAAAGATATTTCAGTAGGTGTGAGTTTATTCAAATCAAGTCTTCTATATAATGAGAAAGGCATAACACTAACACCGGCTCCCAAATCACATAGAGCAGTTTTGACATAACTTCTTTTAATGGAGCATGGTATAGTAGGTATTCCCGGATCTCCTAACTTTTTAGGTACTCCACCCTTAAAAGAATAATTAGCAAGCATGGTGGAAATTTCAGCTTCAGGTATCTTTCTTTTATTAGTGACAATATCTTTCATATATTTAGCATAGGGAGACATTTTCAACATATCAATCAAGCGAGTTCGCAAAAAGACAGGTCTAAGCATTTCAACGAAGCGCTCAAAATCTTCATCATCCTTGTTTTTAGATGGTTTAGTAGGAAAAGGCATAGGTTTTTAAACCCATGATTCTCTCTCCTTTCCATGTTTTCTAGCAACAAAGTCTCTTTTATCATATCTTTTATTCTTAGGAGGTGGGTTATCAAGATCAACAGCAGGTTCTATTTCTACATCATTATCTGGTTGAGCATCAACATGAACATCTTCATTATCATTATCATTGTCACTAGGTGTATGTTCATTACCATATTGTGTCTCGGCATCAGAAATAGAAGCATCATTATGACTCTCAGGAGATTTTTCTATCTCAGGTTCACTAGGAGCATGCAAAGTCCTATCATTTTTCTTTTTCTTTTTCTTCTTAGGTGGACTAGGTGCATCATTATTAATTCTTTGAGAGTCTTGTTCAATTCTTTTAGGATGACCTTCAGGATACAAGGGTTCCTGGGTCATTCTCCCTCCTCTAGTAACAACTCTAATAGCATGATCATTCTTTTTCTTATTCATCTCATCAAGCAAATCATTTTGTGACTTAGCAATTTGTTCTAACTGAGTCTGAACCATAGAAGCATGTTTACTCAAGCATTTAACATCATTAACAGTTCTAAACATCAAGTCACTCAAGCGTTCAATCATGACGGCATTCCGCTTTAGTTGACTGCTAACATACAAATTAAAGTGTTCCTGTTTAATGATGTAATTATCAAATTCATACAGGCATTGGCTAGCAGATTTATTATACGGAATATCACCTTCATCAAATCTAGTGAGAGAATTTACCTCCACTACCTGTGTCGAGATGTCGAGCCCATGTATTTCTTCAATAGGTGGTAAATTCTTAACATCTTCAGCTTTAATTCCTTTTTCCTTCATGGATTTCTTAGCTTCCTGCATATCTTCTGGACTGAGGAATAGAATACCTCTCTTCTTCGGAGTTGGCTTAGGTGGTGGTTCAGGAAGTGTCCACTCATTATCATTCTTCAAATAATATTCAATAGTTCTTCAGCTTGTCCAACAGTTCGTTCCCTGAAAACACAGCCAGCACAACTATCTAGGTAGTCCCTAGAAGCATCAGTTAGTCCATTATAAAAGATATCAAGTATTTCATTCTACTTAAGAGGATGATCAGGCAAAGCATTAGGTAGTTGGAGAAGCCTCCCCCAAGCTTGAGGGAGATTCTCTTCTTCAATTTGCACAAAGTTAAATATTTCCTGTAAGGCAGCTTGTTTCTTATGAGCAGGAAAATATTTTTCAGAGAAGTAATATATCATATCCTGGGGACTACGCACACAACCAGGAGCAAGAGTATTAAACCATTTCTTAGCATCACCTTTTAATGAGAAAGGAAACAACTTAAGAATATAGTAATAGCAAATTTTTTTCTCATGAGCAAATAGGGTGGCAATATCATTCAACTTAGTAAGATGTGCCATAACAGTTTCAGTTTCATAACCATAAAAAGGATCAGATTCAACCAAAGTAATTAACTCAGGATCGATAGAGAATTCATAATCCTTATCGGTAACAAATATGGGAGAGGTAGCAAACTTAGGATCATATTTCATTCTCTCCCTCATAGATTTTTCTTTCATTTCAGCAAGCAATTTTTTAACTTCATCTCTATCCTTACAAGCAATAATGGCTCTAGCCGTCTCCCTATCAAAGACATGGTCATCAGGTGATTCAACTCTAGTAGGAGAGCTAGGCATAATAGGTGATTCATAATTTTCAAGAGTTTCAACATTTTTAGCATTCTCAATTTCTTTAGCTTTAGCAAGTTGTTCATCAAGAAATTCACCAAGTGGCACAGTATTATCAAGCATAGTACTAGCATCATCAATAGTATCATTCATAGCAGAAGTAGTATCATCAATAACTTGCGACACATCAGAATGCATAACAGGTGGTGGTGTCGCAAGCTTACTCAAAACAGAAGGTGAATCAAGTGCAGAGCTAGATGGTAGTTCCTTACCTCCCCTCGTCTTAGAGGGAACGATCTTAGTCTTAGAGTCTTTCAGATTCTTCATAGTGATCAACAGATATAAATCCCAAGTGACTCAACAAAGAGAGCTTAGCAGTTGAGTTGTCAATTCAACCACACCTAGAGATAAAATATCTACAGTAAACTATTTAGTAGCACAGTAATATGATAGTTTTGATAGCAGTAGCAATAGTAATAATAGTAACGGTAACAGTAATAGTAGTAGTTTCGTAGTGATCGTAACAGCAGCAGCAGCAATAAAGTAACTTAGCAGAAAACCAATATGAGAAAGTCGTAGGCATTGGATTCGTGATGATAATTATGTTGGATGATATTCATCATATAACAGTCACAACCTAGGGCGATACACAATAGCTCCAATTCATCAATGTAATGTAGGCATGTATTCCGTATATAGTCATACGTGCTTATAATAAGAACTTGCATGACATCTTTTGTCCTACCCTCCCGTGGCAGTGGGGTCCTTAAGGAAACTAAGGGATATTAAGGCCTCCTTTTAATAGAGAACCGGAACAAAGCATTAACACATGGTGAATACATGAACTCCTCGAATTACAGTCATCCCCGGAGAGTATCCCAACTATTGTCACTTTGGGGTCTACGGATCAAAACAATAACAAGTGCATATGACAAGCAGATAGGATCAAGAACTCAAATATATTTATCAAAACATAGAGGGTTCAGATCTGAAATCATGGCACTCGGGCCCTAGTGACAAGTATTAAGCATAGCAAAGTCATAGCAACATCAATCTCAGAACATAGTGGATACTAGGGATCAAAGCCCTAACAAATTGACTCAATTACATGATAAATCTCATCCAACACATCACCGTCCAGCAAGCCTACGAAGGAATTACTCATGCCCGGTGGTGAGCATCATGAAATTGGTGATGGAGGATGGTTGATGATGACGACGGCGTCGAATCCCCCTCTCCGGAGCCCCGAATGGACCCCAGATCAGCCCTCCCGATGAAGAACATGAGGTGGCGGCGGCTCCGTATCATAAAACGCGATGAAACTTCTTCTCTTATTTTTTTCTCGGGGAAAGAGAATTTATAGCGTTGGAATTAGGTCAGACGGCCACTTGTGGGCCCGACAAGGTAGCACGGCGCGCCCTAGGAGGGGTCGCGCCCTGCTGCCTTGTGGGTAGCAGGTGGCCCCTCTTCTGTTGATTCTTGCGCTAATAATTTATATATATTCCATAAAAATTCTCCAAAAAGTTTCGTCCAAATCCAAGAACTTTGATTTCTGCACAAAAACAACACCATGGTAGTTCTGCTAAAAACGGCGTCAGTCCGGGTTAGTTTCATTCAAATCATGCAAATTAGAGTCCAAAACAAGAGCAAAAGTGTTTGGAAAAGTAGATACGACGGAGACATATCAACCCACCCCAGGAGGAGCCTCGCGAGGCTGAATCCCTCTTGCCTGGGGACGAAGCGCCTGCCGGATGGTCCATGCACTTCGATGGCGCCTTCTTCCGACAGGGCGCGGGGGATGGCATCATGCTCACCTCGCCAATGTGAGACAAGCTCTGCTACGCCGTCCAGCTCTGCTTCAAGCGCAACGACAAGGTCTCCAACAACATCACAGAGTACGAGGGCCTCATCGCCAGCCTCAAGGCCGCCTCTGCCCTGGGCATCAAGCGCCTCACCATCAAGGGTGATTCACAGCTCCTCGTCAACTTCTTCAACAAAAGCTACAAGCCCAAGGACGAGCACATGGCCGCCTACTTAGAAGAGGTACGTAAACTCGAGAAGCGTTTCCTTGGCCTGGAGCTGCAGCACGTTCCTCAATGCGGCAACAAGGAGGCCGACGACATCGCCAAGCGAGCATCTCGCCGTGAGCCCCAGAGCCCTGGCATCTTCGAGGAAAGGCTCCTCAAGCCATCAGCTACTCCGCCAAGCGCGAACCCCATGCTGCTTCACGAGGAACTCCCGCCCGCACCACCCATGGGCGCACCAGATTGCGGCCCAGCCTCAGGAGCCTGCCTGCTGCTGGTGCTCGAACCCCAAGTGGACAGCTGGGCCGCGGAGTTCAAGGCCTACTTGCTTCACGGCACCCTTCCAGAGAAGGACTCAGAAGCAAAGCGCGTGGCTCGCCAGGCCACCGCTTACTGCTTACAAGATGGTGAGCTGTACTGCAGGCGCCCCAATGGCATCTCACTGTGGTGCATCTCTGAAGAACAAGGGCGCGAGCTGCTCGCTGACATCCATGGAGGAGACTACGGCCACCACTCCTCGTCGCGCACCCTTGCCGGCAAGGTGTTCCGCAGTGGCTTCTACTGGCCCACCACGCTCCACGACGCCACCGAGCTGGTCCAATCCTGCGAAGCTTGCCAATTCCACGCCAAGCAAATCTACCAGCCGGCGCAAGGCCTCCAGAGGATTCCCCTCTCATGGCCCTTCGCGGTCTGGGGGCTGGATATCTTGGGACCCTTCCCTCGCGCGGCTGGCGGCTACCGCTACCTCTACGTCACCATCGACAAGTTCACCAAATGGGCGGAGGTCGAGCCCGTGCGCACCATTCCAGCAGGCTCCGCTGTCAAGTTCATCAAAGGCCTCGTGAGCCGCTTTGGCGTTCCCAACCGCATCATCACCGACAACGGCTCCCAGTTCACAAGTGGCCTCTTCAAGTCATACTGCGCCAGCCTCGGCACGCAGATCTGCTACGCCTCTGTGGCGCACCCACGAAGCAACGGCCAGGCCGAGCGTGCCAACGCCGAGGTCCTCAAGGGCCTCAAGACGAGAAGCTTCAAGAAAAAGCTCGAAGCCTGCGGCAAGGGCTGGCTTGACAAGCTACAGTCCGTGTTGTGGTCCATCCGCACAACGGAAACCAAGCCTACAAGCGAGACTCCCTTCTTCCTCGTCTACGGAGCCGAAGCAGTGCTCCCTTCTGAGCTCAAGCACGGCTCTCCGCGAGTCCTTGCCTTCGATGAGGCTCATCAGGATGTCTCGCGAGAGGCCGACCTACTGCTCCTCGAAGAAGCGTGTCGCCAGGCTGCCCTCCACACCTCCAGATACCATCAGGCCTTGCGTCGCTATGATAGCCGCAACATACGTCCACGCACCCTCGAAGTCGGCGATCTCGTCCTGAGAAGGATCCTCTCCAGAGAGGGACTCCACAAGCTCTCACCCATGTGGGAAGGCCCTTTCAGGGTTGCTCATGTCTCCAGGCCCGGCACCGCCCGGCTGGAGACGGAGGATGGAGTTCCTGTGCCTAACGCCTAGAACATCCAACACCTCCGCAAGTTCTACCCGTGACCCTCACGCGTATGAACGAAGTAGGGCTGTACATGCCCCGGAGCCTCTCATTGCGTTTGCCTGATGGGCCCGCGAGAGCTCCCGCCCACGTCTCAGTGGAAGCCCCATGCTCCGCGCTGGCGGAACGATCGAACCGCGATCATGCCCACGCCTAGTGAAAGCCCCATGCTCCGCGCTGGCGGAACAATCACCTGAGGGCGCCCCACGGGCTGCACCAACCTCACGTTGATCCGTGCCGAACATGGCAGCCACATCTCTCTTTTTGTTGTGTAATGAACTTATTACAATGTTTCAGTAAAGCTCTATTTCCTAAGATATCTTATGTGTTGCTAAGTTGCTTGCCTCAGGAGCTGTGCACGCTCGCGACCTTCCTCCTGCGCATCTCGCGAGCGGGGGCTGGACCCGGTGCATGTGTTCGGGTCAGTCCCAGCAGCGCTGCAAAAACCCAAGTGATCGAGCTCTGGCTCGCGGGCCTGCTCCCGTGCATGTCACCTCACCAAGGTCCTTGATGTCTTGTCTCATCGCGTGATACCCACGAGCAAGCTAGCAAGCGCGCGCCACTTCCCCCGTTTTATGAAATCGATGTAAAGTTATCACAGGAACAAGGCACTCAAAGGCCTCGCGAGCGCTGCCTTGCGAGGCCACTCATGACAAGACACCTTCATAAACCCCCAGGGAGCCTCGCGAGCGCTGCCTCGCGAGCCAACCTACGGCGATCGCCTCCGCCAAGTGCTAGCGGGAGGCCTCACGAGCAAGAGCCTCGCGAAGCGTGCCCCACAGCCATGACACGGCAATCGACACTCACAAGAGCTAAGAACAAAAATACCTCACGAGCCGCTCTCGGCGCCTCTCAAGTTTCCTCTTCCCACGACCTCGCTAAGTGCTAATGTTCTCTGCCCCGCGCAAGCCACTTGCACATCAAGGGGGGACTTCCTGAGCATCGCGCCTCAGCAGTCCTTACCACCTCTTAGTGCCCTACACCTCCTGACCTTGTCCGGGCAACGCGACCTGACATACCAGTGATGGCTGTAGCCCGCTCGGGGGCTAGGTCCTGACGACGTAGAGCACCAAGGCAAACAAGGAAAGAGAAATAGGCCTCACGAGAGAGCCTCATGAGGAAACATGCATTACAGCAAATCATAAAGTACTTAAAACAAAAGGCATTGTCTTTACGCCCCCGAGGGGCCACGTCAATCTGGCACAGGTAAAAGGGAGGATCTTGGAGGTCGCGGCATCGCCGTCGTCTTCGTCATCGCCTTCGCCGTCGTCGCCCACGATTCCGCTGGAGCTGTTGCTACTGCCGTGGGAGAACTTCACGATCAGAGCATCCACATGGTCCTCTACCACCTTCCCAAGGCTGTCGCGACACTTGTCCTCGATGATGCTGCTCACCCTCTTCGCTCCAGCCTCGAGCCGCTCCATGAGCTTGGTGAAGAAGTCGAGGTAGCTGGCATCGTGGGTCTCGTGGGGGCCCTCGAGCCTCTCCTTGCAGATAACGGCCAGAGCACCGCGGGCCCAAAGCTCGAGGGAGCGGAACATCTTGGCACGCTCATGCTGCCGCCCCCATGCCTGGTCCGCTTCCAACCTCGCTTGCTTGACAATGTTGGAAACGTCGCCCACCTGCTGCTGGAGGGAGGCTAGCTGTGCCTCGCCAGTGTCCTTGGCCTGCAACGCGCTCTTCCGCCAGTTTTCCGCCTCCGTCAGGAGCTCCTTGAGGGCCTCAATCTCCTTCTGAAGTCCTTCACGCTTCTCCATGAAGTGGTCCTCCTGGAACTTCAGCTTCTTGCTATGATCTGCAACAAGCGCCAGGCGGCTCCTTTCTATCCTCGTGTCGGCGTCCTCCTGGAGCTTCTTCTCCTTGGCCTCCAACTTGGTGTTGGCGGCCTCCATGCGCTTGGTGTAGGCGTCCTGGGCGGCGGCCACCTGGCGATCCAGCGTGTCCAGGCGCTCGCTCTCCGTGGACTGCTCGACCACCGTCCGCACGAGCTCCCGTTCACAGATCGCGAGGTCTGCCTCCCACGAGTTCCTCCTCGCGGGAGGCGACGGCCTTCTCCCGTGCCCGGAACTGCTGCTCCTCCACGGCGCACCGCTCCTCGAGCACCCTCGTACGGGCCTTAGCCTCCTCGCGGTGCTTCTCGGCCGCGTCTGCCTCCCGGAGGGCACTCTCAGAGACCTCCTTCGCCTCAGCGGCCGACTTCTCGCGCTTCTCCTGCACGACCTTGTCCTGGCGACGGCCCAGCTTGACAGCGATGTCGAGCCGGCGCCACCCCTCAGCAAGGCGCAGGCGCTCCTCGGCAAGGCGCCCCTCGGCCTCCTGGAACTCCGCCTCGAGCTGGCCAAGAGCCCCCCTAGCGGTCCGCAGGACCCCGCGCCGTAGCAGCGTGCGGTTGCGCATGAGCGTCAAGGCCCAGGCTGGGTCTGACTCCTCGCCGCCCTCCACCGTCACGACCTGGGAAGGCCCCATGTTGTTCGTCAGGAGTGGGGGGCTCGCCATAGTCTCCTCCTCTACCTGCCCCGGCGGCGCACCCCGCGGGCTTGTTGCACTCGCGGTGGCAGCCTTGCGCGCTGGCGAGTGCTGAGGGCTGCCTGGAGCGCCCCCAGCGTGTGTGGCGCTCGGCGAAGGAGTTGGCACCTCCGTCTCCCCCATCTCCCGGTCCGCCCCCGCGGCGGGCACCTCAGGAGCCATGGCACCGCCTCCGGAGGCTCGGCGCCCCCAGCATCAGGAGCCATATCCACCTGCGGCTCCGGAGGGACCACTGGCTCCTTCACCACCTCCACGCGCTCCATTCTGGCCTCAGAGCGGCGGGTGGCCTCCTCTCGCCCCTCGGCGCCCGCGTCAGCCGCCGGGGCCCCCTTCGAGACAGGGGTCCTCTTCGTCATCTTCTTCTTCTTCTCCTTCTTCGTGGATGCCCTGCGCGAGGCAGAGGCTCAGCTCCAGGCTGTGGGGCAAACGCAAAATGGAATAGGTAAGAGAGGCACTTACTCGTCATTGGCAACCCACTTCCTTCTCTTCAAGGCCGATGGCGGGCGGTCCTCGTTGTCGCCCTTGCGAGGCCTCCTCCTGAGACCTGCTCCAGAGGTGCTCTTCTGAGGCCCACCGGCCTCGTCCTCGGCGTCGTCCTTCTCGGTGGGGGGCTCGGTTGTCCCTCCGCCCACACCAGCATCCTCCGCGGGGGGCACTGTGCCCCTGCCGCCGGTGTCCATCTCCTCCACGCGCGGCTCTCCTGCTGTCACGCTGGAGCTCCCATCGCCACCCGCCTCGGTAGGACGGGAGGGCTCGACCCTGAACCGGGCGTCTTCGTCGTCGCCATCGTCGTCCTCGAGGTCGTGGATGAGTTGGCGGCGGGGCCACCGTCACTCTCCTCCGCATCGCCGCCCGAGGCATCGGAGTCGTCCAGGTCCCCCGAGCCGTGGACCACCACGATCGGGTTCTCGCGAGGCCCCTCATGGCATTCCGGCACAAGGCCCCACTCGTCGAAGACCGGCATCTCCGCGACCAGCTCCTTGGTCCCCTTGTAGCGGCACAGCGGGTGCGCGTCTTCGGGCGGGTCCCTCGCGGTG
This sequence comes from Elymus sibiricus, assembly GCA_039707655.1. Lineage (NCBI taxonomy): Eukaryota > Viridiplantae > Streptophyta > Magnoliopsida > Poales > Poaceae > Elymus > Elymus sibiricus. Next base: position 211,282,978 of record CM077674.1, read on the forward strand.
CTGCCGAGCATGATATGCATGATTTCGTCCACCACATCCGACTTCAGGCTGGCGATGCTCAGCCGCATGGGATCCCTCGAGCTGGTGATTTTCCACACCGGGCGCGAGCGCAGCTGGAGTGGCGCTATGCGCCGCTGCAGTAACTCCTTGACGACCATCGCCCTCGTGAGGTGCGCCGCCTTGTGGTCTGCCAGCCGCTCCCAGACGGGCGCCAGCCTAAGATCGGTGAGCTTCTCGTGCTCCCACCCCGAGCTCTTCACGGCAGGGGCCGTCGGCTCCATCAGCAACTGGTTGCGGTGGCGCACGTCCATGTAGATCCAGCGCTGCCGGTAGCCTTCCACCTTCTTCGGGATCTTCAGGATGATTATGTTGTTCTCCGTCGCCTTGACGGCGAGGAACGAGGCGCACGCGGAGCGGTGGTTCGCCGCGGAAATCCGCAGGCTGAAGAAGTGGCGAGAGAGTGGCACCGAGGGCATCACGCCCACGAAGGCCTCGCAGTAGAAGGCGAATATGGCGAGGAGGAAGATGGAGTTGGGTTTAAGATGGAGAGCTTGGATCTGGTAGTGGGTGAGGATGGCGTTGAAGAAGTCCAAGAACGGCGGCACCAGACCGGCATAGACGCTGTGGATGAAGAAGGGGAACGTCCTCGCCTCCATATCGCGCTGCACGCGCGCGCCCAGCCAGATCTTCGTCGCCCCATTCTCGTTCTGGTCACCGGCGACCATCGAGAGCACCTTGTTCAGGCCCTCTCAGTTCACGATGATGGAGGGCTGCAGAGCCGGCTCCACAGCCGGCGCGCATGGCACCGCGGCCGCTGCCTTGCCTTTCATGCCGGCGGGCGCCATTGCTACACGGTGAAGCTTGGGAGGCGAAGGAGGAAGGAGCAGCGCTCGGGGAAGGAGGCGCGAGAGAGCAGGCGCTGGAGGAGGATGCAGAAGGGGAGCAATGATGGCCTGCGCCCCACATGGGCAGGCTTTATGGCAGGCGCAGGCGGTTACCAAGGAGGAGTGGGGAAGTGGGGGCGTCCCATGTCCTGTCATGCGCCACGCGTCGACCTTGGGCCTCGCAGTCTGTCAGGGCCCGCGCCGTTTCGCTCCCAACGGGTGGGAACGTGCGCGCCACGGGCCCGGGGGCTACTGTCGGGCCATTGGGAACCAGGGTACCCTGGCCCGTCTGCCTGCGGCCCAGGAAATGACACTTGGCGAAGGCCAAAGACGTGGCCCATCTGAGGGCGCCGCGAAGCAAAGACATCTCCCGAAGCGCCGGCCTCCTGAGGACCCCTCCTCAAGAGAAGACCTGCCAGCACTTAGCCACGGCAGCAGCAGGGGCCTCGCGAGGTCCTCTCGCGAGGCCGCCTCCCGAGGCGGCCCCTCGAGGCGGCTGCCCGAGGCCACCCGAGCCTGACGTCAGCTGCGCGGTTCTATGCCCATCACGTGGGTGACGCGCGTGGCGACGAAGGGCGGCAGAGGCCGCGCCAGCGGGCACGGATAGAGAAGCTTTCCTCTTTGGTGCTAAGGGGGTAGCCCCAGCTGCCCATCCCCAAAGCAAGTCCCAAGGACTGCCCGTTTGGTGAAAGAGGACCGAGATAGCAAGGCGCGCAGGGCGGAGGTCATCACCGAGCCCACCGGCATGTCATAGATGATGCTTTTGCAGGCGAAGACCGCCTTTAGTCAGGATAGACCGAGCGCATGTCCCCTTTCAAAACCCGCCAAGTGTGGCAACCCTTCCCGCCTAGTTTTTGGGGGAAGAGGACCAGGGCGGCTATAAAAGGGGGCAGAGCTGCCATTGTAGGGGGTCTTGGATCGATTCCTCTGCTTCCTACCTTGTACGCGAGACATCTTCTCGCCCACGGCAATCCCAACCACAAGCAAGAGTAGGGTTTTACACCGCAAGGTGGCCCAAACCTGGGTAACCGTCGTGTCCCCTGTCGTGCTCCTGCGTAGCGCTCTCGCCGTAGCCTCGCCGTGGTCACCTTTGGTCGGAAAGAACTAGCTTAACCCCAGTGTTCGAACCTCTAGATCCCCAGAGTCCCGGCTCTGACATCTACCAGTCAAGCCAAGAAGTCCAAAGCTACTCCACCAGCAACCAAGAAAGTGCCGGCAAAGGAGGATGGCACTGGCGGTACCTCAGATGGTAGCAAATAGGAAAGCGCGCTCGTTGCCTTACTGCAGGCGAATGTCGATGTGTTTGCATGGCAACCATCTGACATCCCCGGTGTTCCCAGGAAGGTAATTGAGCACCACCTTGCCATCTGTCCTCATGCTCGGCCCGTCAAGCAGAAAGTAAGGAAGCAAGCTTTGGAACGGCAACAATTCATCGCTGAAGAGATAAAAAAGCTAGAAGCAGCAGGCTTAGTTAGAGGTGTGCTACATCCAACATGGTTGGCAAATCCAGTTGTAGTACGCAAAGCAAATGGGAAGTGGAGACTTTGTATTGATTACACTGATATCAACAAAGCATGTCCAAAGGATCCTTTCCCTTTGCCGCGCATCGATCAAATTGTTGACTCTACTGCCGGCTGCGATTTACTTTCCTTTCTTGATGCATATTCTGGTTATCATCAGCTTTTCATGGCCAAGGAGGATGAGGAGAAAACCGCATTCATTACTCCATGTGGCACATATTGCTTCGTGCGTATGCCCTTCGGACTAAAGAGTGCTAGTTTAACATTTGCAAGAGCAGTCCAAATTGGTTTTGAACCTCAGCTGCACAGAAATGTGGAAGCATATATGGATGATATAGTGGTCAAAACCAAGGACAAATCAACCCTCATTCAAGACTTAGAACAGACATTTGCAAACTTGCGCAAGATCAATTTGAAGTTTAATCCCGGGAAATGTGTGTTTGGCATCCCATCCGGCAAGCTTCTCGGGTTCTTTGTATCTCAACATGGAATTGAAGCCAATCCCGACAAGATCAAGGCCATTGAGCAAATTGAAGCACCAAAGCGCGTCAAGGATGTGCGGCATCTTGCCGACTGTGTTGCTGCATTAAGCAGGTTCATCTCCAAATCTGCTGAGCGCGCCTTGCCGTTTTTCAAGATTTTGAAAAAGGCAGGTACAATGAATTGGACTCCAGAAGCGGAGGCCGCGCTGCAAGATTTGAAGAAGTACCTCTCTTCTTCACCAACACTAGTTGTGCCTAAACCACAAGAGCCGTTGCTGCTGTATTTGGCGGCAACAAATCAAGTGGTCAGTGCTGCATTAGTGGCAGAGAGAGAAGTTTACGATGAGGAAACAGCAGTAGCAAGCCCGTCAAGCGACAAACCGGAATCTTCTCCGGCAGAGTCTGGTGCCGACAAGTCAGAATCAGTGCAAGCAAATGCAACAAATCAACAAGTGGTGCTGAAAAAGAAAGTGGTGCAGCGCCCAGTTTACTTTGTTAGTTCCCTCTTGCAGGGGGCTAGGTCAAGGTACTCTGGTGTGCAAAAGTTGCTTTTTGGCCTCCTCATGGCCTCGAGAAAGCTGCGCCATTACTTCCAAGCACATGAGATTACCGTCGTCACTCGCTTTCCGTTGCAGCGCATTTTGAGGAATCCAGATGCAACCGGCAGGATAGTGGAGTGGGCGTTGGAGCTGTCGAGTTTTGCACTTAAGTTTGAGAGTACTTCAACTATTCAGAGCAGAGCTTTGGCGGAATTCATTGCAGAATGGACACCAACGCAAGACGAAGAGTTTAAGAAACTTCTCTCCCCGGCAAAGAAACCGCTAAAGAATGGATCATGTACTTTGACGGAGCCTTCTCGCTACAAGGCGCCGGTGCCGGAGTGCTGCTTGTTGCACCCACTGGAGAGCACCTCAAGTATGGGATACAGATGCATTTTCCCAGGGAGAAAGCTACAAACAACACTGCTGAGTACGAAGGGCTCCTTGCTGGTCTCAGGATTGCAGTGGACCTTGGAATCAGAAAGTTGATCATCCGTGGCGACTCGCAGCTCGTTGTGAAGCAAGTTAACAAATATTATCAGAGCTCATTGATGGAAGCATATGTGGAAGAAGTGAGGAAATTGGAAGAGCGTTTCGACGGATTGAAAATAGAGCACATCCCTTGTGCGGAAAACAGCATTGCTGATCATCTGTCGAAGTGTGCCGCCCAAAAGCTACCTGTGGAACCAGGAACTTTTGTGCTCCATTTGACTCAACCATCAGTCACTCCATCGATGTGGGCAAGCAAAAGGAGAAACTTGAACACCGGCAAGTATTTTCCGGCAGAGCTCCCAGAAGCCGCCGGCAAGAGGGTTGTCGGGGACAACACTGTGGTTGCTAGTGAGCAGCAGCCTCATGCAGAACATCAAGTTCTTGCCATTGAGACAAGCGCTCCTGCACCCGAAGAGATGCCTTTAGTCCTTGTCGTCGAGCCACAAGCTCCGGCATGGGCGCGGCAAATAGTTCATTTCCTTCAAACAGGAGAACTTCCCGATGACCAAGAAGAAGATGAGAAAGTAGCCCATCAGTCAAGTATGTACCAGTTTGTTGACAGCATTCTGCATAGAAAAAGACCAAATGGACTGAAATTGAAATGCATTTGCTGGGAAGATGGTCTAAAGCTGTTGGTGGAAATACATGGAGGCATATGTGGCTCCCACGTAGGTTCAAGAGCGCTTGTCGGCAAAGCTTTCCGGCAAGGTTTTTATTGGCCTACCGCTCTCCAGGATGCAACTGAGCTAGTAACCAAGTGTGAAGCATGCCAGTTTCATTTGAAGAATATACATCAGCCATCCCAAGCCCTTCAAACAATCCCTCTCTCCTGGCCCTTCTCGGTCTGGGGGCTCGATATCTTGGGCCCCTTTCCCCGTGCTACCGGGGGCTTTGAGTTCTTGTACGTTGCAATCGACAAGTTCACAAAGTGGCCTGAGGTAGAGCCGGTGAGGAAGGTGATAGCACAATCAGCCATCAAGTTCTTTAAAGGATTAGTCTTCCATTTTGGTGTTCCTAACAGAATCATCACAGATAATAGCACACAGTTCACGAGCCGCGCCTTCATGCAATACATCCAAGACCTTGGAAGCAAAATTTGTTTTGCATCTGTTGCTCACCCGAGAAGCAACGGCCAAGAAGAAAGGGCAAATGCTGAAGTGCTACGAGGCCTCAAGACGAGAACATTCAACAGGCTTCACAAGTGTGGAAGGCGCTGTATTGATGAGTTGTCGGCGGTTCTTTGGTCACTCAGGACGACACCAAATCGAGCCACCGGTCAAACACCCTTCTCCCTAGTCTATGGTGCAGAAGCGGTGCTCCCCACAAAACTCACATACGGTTCACCTCGAGTGCTTGCCTACGATGAGGCAGAGCAAGAGCAGCTGCGGCAGGATGACGCCACGCTCCTTGAGGAAGAGCGTCTTCGGGAGGCTGTGCGAGCTGCACACTACCAGCAAGCTTTGTGCCGCTACCACAGCCGCAAAGTTCATGCCTGAAGCCTTGAGGAAGGCGACCTTGTTCTTCGGCGCATCCCGTCTGCCAAGAAATCAAACAGGTTGACACCAAGGTGGGAAGGCCCTTATCGGGTAGTGCAAGTCACCAGACCTGGCGCAGTCCGTCTGGAGACCGAAGATGGCATCCAAGTGCAAAACTCATGGAATATTGAGCATCTTCGCAAGTTCTATCCATAAGGCGCAGTTGCCGGGCCTCCCGGCAAGACATGTAACCCTTTGTACAAAGCCAGGCGCAGACCCTGTGCATAAGTAAAATAAAGTTAAGTGTTTCACAAGTCTTTGTTAAAGTACATTTTGGTTTATGTACAATTGCATGTGGTGTTGTGCTACACTTTATCTTGTATGAAATGATTAACAAGCTGCCAAGGCATCCAACCACTTCTTTCTCTTCTTTCTTTTTCTCGAAAGACAGAAGGTTCCCTCGCGTGCAAGTTTCCCGAAGGGGATGATGGTGTGGATACCACCAAATGGCGTTCAAGTGATCATTTTTACAACAGGAAACACAGCAAAGAAAGAGCTAAGTTGAAAAACTTTGAAACAAATTCTTTGTTGTATTTGTAATCTTCCTTGGATGATTTTTGTCTTTGTATGAGAAACCTGCACGCTAAGGAACCTTGTCATAATCAGTTCGCTCTTACTTTGTTTCGAGTCTGCTCAACAATTTGAGTAGCTCCATTGAAAACGTCAAAGGAAAACTTGCCGACAGCGGCACTTCCAGCAGGTTGCTAAGGATCCGTTCCTCAAGCGCTCGCGACAAGTGTGCGCACCGTCAAGCTTCTGACAAGCGTAGGGTATAAGAAATCATGCAAAGACAGGATGAGACAAGGAAAATAGCATACATTCATTCCAAAACAATTTAAACTACATTACATCACAAGCACAGTGCAGATCTAACTTAAGATTAAATGTATCTTTTACATGATAGCACTGGTGGCAGATGCAACGACAAGGCTAGTTCTAAAGATTGCCTTCATGCCTGGGAATGAGAAGGACCTTGTCGGCTAATGGAGCAATGATCTTGTCGATAGCCATGATATCAGTATTTTGTGACAAGGTTATGAATATCCCAAAGATATCAACATCAGGATTCCAGTAGGCGACCTTGACAAGCACCTTATAAAGGACGTCATGGCCGAACTTGCAGGATTAGTCAGCAAACGAAGCAGACCTGTACTCATGATAAGTTTTCAGAGCGTCAATGAGGCCTTCGAAAAACTTGGTCAGTCTGGCGCTGGCGGCCTCCTTATCGTTGACGGTGTAGCTCCAGCTCCTCATATCCATGATGGCAAGCTGCGCAGTTATGCCTTCTGCAATGTTAACAAGCCTATTGGTCCAAAGGGAGAGTACTTCTTGCAGCTCCGTGAACTTGTTCTCGGCATCTTCTCGCGAGGTCTCTTCGGCTTCAAGTTTCTCCGTCAAGATTATCTCCTTCTCCTTGGCGGATTCAAGATCTTTCTCCAAGGCGGCGAGTTTGGATTTCAAATCTTCCACTGCCTTGACGGTTTTGTCAAGATCTTGACCCTTGGATGCTAGCTGTGTCTGTAGCCCCCCTAGGGTGTGGGCTGCCTTCCGTGCTTCATCCTTGAGGGTCTCAATCTCTTTACTGTTGGCGGCAAGGTTTTCTTTCAATTTGTTCACCTGGGATTCCAAATCCGCCTTGGCAGTAGCGGCAGCAACAGCTTTGTCAGTAGCCTCCTTGAGCTTGGCAGCGCTGTCTCGAGCTTGGGTTTCAATAGATTCTTTGTGGTTCTTCTCCAGCTCTTGCGTCCTTTGCTCAAGGAGCTTCTCAATTTCTTCATCCTTGCCGCGAAGCTTGGTGGCAAGGGCCTTTTCTTGTGCGGCAAGATCTTTTTCTCTGGCATTGAGCTGTGCCTCGCGCTCTGCCAGCTTGCCATCCAAAGCTGTCGCCTTCTCCTGGGCGGCGGCAAGTTTTTCCTCCTGATTCCTCAGATTGCGGGATTGCCCGTTGTACCATGAACGGATCTCCTCTGCTTTCCCATTTAGTTTCTCTTCGGCCAGGTCCAAAGCTTTGTGCTCTTCCAGAAGTTTGACCCAGCATTTGCTATAGCGATCTTACACGTCCTTGAAACCGGCAGCCATGGTTTCTAGGAAGGCAAGATCTGCCGCGTTGTCAACAGCGTCGTCAGCTTCAGTGGTGCTTTGGGAGAAGGGAGCTAGAATTCGGGCAATCTTGTCGTCGAAGCTTGGTCCTCCAGTGCCTGATGAACTGGGGGCTCCAGATTCTTGTTGGGGAGCGGCAAGCGTCAGTACATCCATCGAGACCTGAGTAATTGGTGCGGCAGGTTGAGTTTCAGGGTTTGGCCTGTCAGCACCAACTAGCACCATTTCTGTGCTTGTCTGGAGGGAAGCAGACATGTTGCCAGGAGACTTCTCTAGCTCTCCGATAACTTCCCTTGCTTCCTCAACGGCAGATTTGCCAGCCTCTTCAGCAGAAATCTTGGCGGCCTCGTCAGCGGCATCCTTTGCAATATCTGCTACATCTGCAAGGATTTCCCCTTCTTCGGGAGAAGCTAGATCTGCAAGACAAAACAGAAGCAAAGGATAATTCAATTTACAAGTCAAGTTCAAGAAACAAAAAATTGGGAAAGTGCTTAAAAACAAGTGGATTACCTGTTGATGCTCGTTGAGGAAGGGTAGTTCCTTCCCTGGCAACTTCGGTTGCCGGCGCATGGTCATCGGCAACCTTGCCTACCGGGACGACCTCCGTGCGGACAGGCTCATCAGTGGAGGCCCTTGTTGGAGAAGCACTCTTCGGGACGATAGTTGACAGAGGAGCCATGACAGGATCTGCTTCTGGGCGCTCTTCCTCTTGGCGGCCTTCTCCTATCTCCTTGTTGGGTTCACAAGGAGGAGTTTCAGTACCGGCACCCGTGAGCGGGAACTACATCACAGCCTCACGCAGGGGGCTGGGCTGGGGGCTGATGACGATGGTATCAGCAGATGTGACCCCCTGCCCAGCACTTGCCGTTGGCTCGTGTTCTGTTGCACCTCTCGTTCGCTTCACCCTATGCACAAGTGGTTCTGTATCTCTGCGAAGACAAAGGAAGTTAAGTTAAATGATAGTCAAGAGAAGATCAAGATTTGATGAAGATAAATGATTATACTTACTCCTCGTCTTCGGGCTCACTAAGGACGGAGAGGTCGTATCTCACTGGCGGAGGCGACTCCCTCGCCCTCTTGATTGCCGGTGGAGGTGAAGATGCCTGTTGAGAAGACCCAACTTCATCGGCAACTCATTGCTGGGAAGGTGGACATTGAGCTCGAGGACGCCGAGTCGATTGCCGGTGCACTTCTTGCTGTTGGCCGGTCCTAGTAGTCGTCTTCTTCACGACAGGGCCAGTCCCTGACGAGGAAGGATGCACTATCTCCTGGCTTGACGCTTTTCGAAGAATGCGTGCTTTCTTCTTCGGAGCTTGGGGATCTTCTTCTTCTTCAAGCTCCCCGGCAACTTCTTCCCTGGCAGGTTTTCCTTGGTGCTCTTCGGCAACCTCTTCGTCGGGGATCTCTTCCTCCCCTTCGGTTGCCACGGCCCGGGAACCGCTGGCTTTGCTGGCCTTCAGGGCCTCCTTGGCCTTGTAGGCGATATACGCCAGCTCTTCGTCTCTGGTGGCTTGAACGAGGTCCTTCTCCTCGCGAGTGGCCCTCTCCATCAAGTTTGAAGCCCAGGTCATTTCATCCTCAAGTGAGGGCAGCTCCTAGTCAGCTTCAACTCCTTGGGCGTTACACACCGGCATCATTGCCATGATGGAATCCTTGGCAGAGTTAATGTGCAGCGGTATAACCTTGGCCGGCAAGTGAAACTTGCCGGAGACCCTAAACAGCTAATGGTAGAGACTGATGTGCTGCATAACTGTCAAGTTGTTACCGAGCCCAGGATACAGTCGGAAAATATCAACTGCGATTTGGTACTCCCAGGTGTACCTCTGCCTCTTCTGCAGCGGTGCAATGCATCACCGAAGGAAATCAGCTCCTAGCATTTCAATTGTCAGCCCGGCAGACTGGAGGTGAGCAATCCGGTTCAGTGCTGGGCCAAGCTTCTTGTCGCTGGCGCCAAGATCACTCCAATTCTTGCCATAGTCAATCTTCTCTGTGAGAGGCAAGCAGAAGTTGGGGAAGTCCTTCTCCTTGATCCAGCACCATTCTGCCTACCACTCTTCCCACTTTAGATGCAGCAGTCCGGCAAGGTATTTCCCTTTGGTCTTGGCCCGGGGAATCCATGTCACGTTGCCAGAAAGTGCGTCACCCTCGATGTGGGGAATGAAGAAATGGCGGAAGAGATCAACGTTGGGGAAGACTCCGACAAAATTCTCGCACATATGGGCAAAGACTGACATGCAGGTCATTGCATTCGGAGTAAAATCCAGAAGTCGGAACCCAAAGGTGTACATCAGCTAAGTAAAGAAATATAAATACGGGGGAACCAAGCCGCAGTAGAAGTATGTGCAAAAGAAAGGATACGCATCTCCAGCAGGCTAGTGATCGGCTGGGAGCACCACCCGGGCCTTATGATCCTGGGTGCCCCTCCCCCACATGTAAGCGTACCTACCAATAAGGGTGCTCTTGTCCAGGGTCGGCGGCGAGAAAACCACATTTTCCCTCCGCCGCTGCTCCAAATCCATCTTTCGCTTCTCCGCCTTGGGGTCGGCAGGCTTGGCGGGTTTCTTCCCCTCCGTATCGGCCTTCTTGGGCGCCATGGGTGCTCAGGAAGGAAGAAAAGATTGGGGAGGAGATGCGAGTCGGCGGCGGCGGAATCTGCTCTAGCGAGAGGAGGAAGAAGAAGCAGAGAAGGGCGAGGGTAAATGAGCAGTGCCTCTTCGCGGTTACCTTTTTATGGCGAAAACGCGAGGAGGCTGGCTCTTTAATATTCGACGTGGCAGTGCTTTTGCAGGCGCACTACCACAAAACAACCCCTATAGTCCACCACTCCTGCGACTCGCATTAAATGCGCGACATGGGCGTGCATCAGGGAGATCATCATCATGAGATTTATGGCAGTAATTTCTCACCACGTGTCTGCGCATTGTTTGGACGTAGCCCAACGACGCTTTAGACGCGCGTGTGGCCCAGGCCTGGGGGCTCCTGTCAGTGTATAAAATATGGGTATTTTACACCCTGACTTATGCACAGAAAGTGGTATCTTTCCTGATGGTCAGGGCTTGCCGGGAGATTACGTACGTCAAGATCCAAGACTTGGTGTGGAACAACAGAGAAAAACCAGTACAAGCCATCAAGAAGCACTTAGTTGGTGTTGAAGATGGAAGCAACACTTGCCGGCAAGGTGAAGGCCCGGCAAGCTCCGTGCCGGCAAGCCCTTGCTGACTACTCTGCGCTCCTCCTCATCAGGCAGCTAGTCACTAATCTGTGAGGTGTCGAGCAGGTAGGCGGGTTGGTGAGGCTTGTCGGGGCACGTGTCAGCATGCTGGAAGGAGAATTGCCTTTAATGACACCCGTCCAGAAGGTGTGTCAAGATTATAGGAGGTAGCTGGGTGAGCGGTGCAGGATCCTTGCCGGGGCTCCTCCTCCACATGACACCTAACGGCGCAATAAATGCATTTGTCCTAAACCAGCAGAGTTAGGTATGATAGCACTGTTTGCTATCTAATCAACATGTAAAGACTATTTTGCCACTGTGGTTACCCCTTGAGCTATAAAAGGAGGGCCAGGGCAACCTTTACAGGGGTTGACACTTTGTTCATTCTGCATGCGTAGCTGCTCTTCCCGCACCTTGCCGGCAAGAAGCGCTCCTTGTACTTGAGCTCAAACACATCCAATATACAAAGCAGGAGTAGGGTTTTACACCTCACGGTGGCCCGAACTTGGGTAAAATCCTTTGCGTTGATTGCTGATTCTGCTCTTTGTGCTTGTGCATCCCCCTAGTCAAATCGCAAAGGGGCTAGATGGCCCCATAGATGGTCGTACGCACGACAGGCTGTACTGTTAACATACAGTAAATGGGCTGCAGTAAATTCCATAGGAATTAAAAAAATGGGATGTACATTATTAAAAATACTAAATGGGCTGTATGTTGTCCGCCACTGATGTGATGCTGATTTGTTGGCCTACTAAGTTGATGCAAACACAAGGCTTTGTCAACTTATAGTCAACACACGATTCTAGTAGTAGAGGCCGTTGGATGGACATCCAACGGCTGTCGTGCTTCTTCAATCTCAGATCTTCTTGCTTCAGCCGCCCAAACCACCACCGGCGGGACCGCCTGCTCCCGCCGCCCGTGGCCGGCTGTGCTGCCGCGCAGGCCTCACCGCCCCACCCTACTCCCATCGCTGGCCAAGCCATCCCTCTACTTACCCACACCTCCTGTTATTCTCCGGCGATGTCAGCCTCACACTGCAGCCGAACCAGTCAACCCTCGTACTCCCCTCCGCGTTGGCATCCACTTATGTGTCTTCGCCGGCTACCGGTCGTTCCTTCCTAGGACTCACCGTCGTCCACCAGTTGGTTCTATCGGCACAGCGTGGTCAACGTGGTCAACAAATGACAACCATTGGAAGAGGGATGTACGTGCAGACGCTGACAGTAGGGACCAACATGGTCCATGGCCGCACGCAAGCAAGTGCCTCCTTATTACGCATAAAAAAATTATTCCTCCCCCTGACAGCTGGGACCCACCAGCTATATCTTTGCATGGAAGGAAGTGCCTCCTTATTACGCGAAAAAAAAGATTCCTCCCCATGACAACTGGGCCCCAGCAGATTTGGAGGCGGACTTGTGGGCCTACTAAATTGACGCGTACGCGGCGCTTTGTCAACTTAGTCAACAAACGATTCTAGCAGCAGTGACCGTTGGATGTTAATCCAATGGCCGTGTTGCTTCTTCAATCTCTGATCTTCTTGCTCCAGCCGCCCAAACCAGCGCCGGCGGGACCGCCTGCTCCCGCCTCCTGTGGCCGGCTGTGCTGCCGCGCAGGCCCTACCGCCTCCTCCTACTCCCACCGCTGGCCAGGCCATCCCTCTACTCACCCACACCTCCTGTTATTCTCCGGCGACGGCAACCTCACACCGCAGCTAAACCAGTCAACCCTCGTACTCTCCACAGCGTGGGCATCCACTGTTGTGTCTTCGCAGGCTCCGGGTCATTCCCTTCCTGGGTCTCGCCGTCGTCCACCGCGTTGGTTCTATCGGCGCGGCGTGGTCAACGTGGTCAACAAACGACAGCCATCGGAAGCGGGATGTAAGTGGAGAGGCTGACAGTAGGGACCCACATGGTGCATGGCCACACGGAAGCAAGTGCCTCCTTATTACGCGAGAAAAAATGATTCCTCCCCGACGGTGTCCTGGATTAGGGGGTGCCAACCTAGCCGGCCCGTCTCCTCGGTTTGGCCGATATGCCCTCGTACGTGATCAAGATGGACTCCGGAGGCTGCACACGGGAGACGTGATCAAGGCTGTCTCTACCGAAGACTTGTAGTACACTTCAAGATTTTGCCAGCCGCCTTACTCCTAGATACCGACCTTGTAACCCTAAGATGCCCTCCCTGGCGTGTATATAAGCCATAGGGTTTAGCTCGAAGGAGAGAACAACGCAATATCGCTCACCTAGCCCTAGAAGTTAGACACACATTACGATCTCGAGGTAGATCAACTCTGTACTCGATACATCTCCATCAATATAAACAGAAGCAGGACATAGGGTTTTACCTCCATTAAGAGGGCCCGAACCTGGGTAAACATCGTCTCCCTTGTCTCTGTTACCATTGATTTGAGATCCTCAGCTCAGGACCCCCTACCCCGAGGTCTGCCGGTTTTTACACCGACACTCCCCCTGACAGCTGGGCCCCACCGGCTCTATCATCGCACGGAAGGAAGTGCCGCCTTATTACGCAAAAAAAATGATTCCTCCTCATGACAGCTGGGACCTACCAGATTTGGAGGCTGACTTGTGGGACTACTAGGTTGATGTGTACGCAGGACTTTGTCAACTTAGTTGACAAACGATTCTAGCAGCAGTGACCGTTGGATGTTAATCCAGCGGCCGTGCTGCTTCTTGAATCTCTGATCTTCTTGCTCTAGCCGGCCAAACTAGCACCGGCGGGACCGCCTGCTCCTGCCTCCCGTGGCCGGCTATGCTGCCGCGTAGGCCTCACCACCCCACCCTACTCCTACCGTTGGCCAGGCCTTCCCTCTATTCACCCACATCCCCTGTTATTCTCCGGCGACGGCAGCCTCACACCGCAGCCGAACCAGTCAACGCTTGAGGTAGATCAACTCTGTACTTGATACATCTCCATCAATATAAACAGAAGCAGGACGTAGGGTTTTACCTCCATTAAGAGGGCCCGAACCTGGGTAAACATCGTCTCCCTTGTATCTATTACCATCGATCCGAGATCCTCAGCTCAGGACCCCCTACCCCGAGGTCTGCCGGTTTTTACACCGACACTGGTGCTCTCATTGAGAGTTCCACGGCGTGATCACCAGAAGGATTGATGGCTCACCTGCAGATCAACTGCGCCAACGGCTGTGGGGACGTCTATGCCCCCGGACAGCTTTTCATCTTCGGCAGCATGGTATTTTGCGTCGACTCAACGGGTCACCTGACCTCTGTCGAGAACTACGCCCCAGGTCGGATCGTGACTTTCGGTGGCCTCGAGTACACTGCCGATTCCCGTGGCGAACTCATCCTATCGGGATGGACGCCCGGCCGGATCGAGAGCTCGGTCGGTTCTGGACGCTTGACTTTGGAACCGAACTCTGTCACGGCGCCCCTTGAGACCCCTGATGCCGCCACTCCGGCCAGTCTCTCCCCGATCGCCAGTCCGGAGATAGATCCGGCTCCCACTCCCGAAATCGCGCCGATGCCGGAATTGTTTTTGGCGCAGAAATCGGAATTATGTTTAGACTCCTCTCGCTCCGGAAACGCATCCGGTTACACGCCGGGGGTACTCCGAATCAGCCCTGCCTACGGCGCATCCATGAATCCCGAAGAGTTATCTCACCTCGATGAGATGCTTGACCGCATCCGGAGCATGTCCATCTCGGACGGCAAGACGTCGGTTTACAATCAGATCGGACTTAAAGCCGACGATAGGGAAATTTACATCCCACCCACCACCCACCTAGTCGCCACGATCGATGATTTAACTGATGTGTTGGACTACGGCGAACCCTCAGACATGGAGGAAGACGCTGATGGCCCCATCGAGACCACCTTGCCCCCGGTAAACGCAGGCAAGTGGACCGCCACGTCCACCTACGATGTTTACATGGTGGACACCCCCAAATCCCCCCCATGACGTCGACGAAGGCACCGAAGGGGCAATAATGGGGAACCCAGTGTCAACGATGCGACAACCAATAACGGTGACGCAGAGGACGGCGATGCCGATAACCATGAGGAGGACGTTCAAGCCTCCCCAGTAAGGAACGGCACACCAGACCGACCTCTCGGGGACTCAGATCCCGATGACCTCTTTGAAGGGGCCGACGGCAACTACATGCCGGAATCTGAGGAGGACGAGAGCCTCGGCACCGAGGACTACATCGTCCCCGAAGACCCTTTTGAATAAGAACGCTTCCGGCGACGCCTCGTTGCGACGGCCCGGAGCTGAAAACGCAAGCAGCAGCAGCTGCAGGCCAATACCGATGCGCTAAATGAAAAGTGGATCGAAGTGCTCTCCGCCGAGCAAGACATGGAAAACCAACGCCATAGCGCGCCGAAATCATACCCACGCAGGCGTCTTTTACTGGAGTTCGACGAGGAGCTCAGTGACGACCACGATCGGCCTCCTAGAAGCTGGGACAGGCCAAGACGAGAAGACCCCGGTGAACGGCCACCTCCACGCCGTCATGGCAAAGACCCCGTGGACTACCCAGATCCTCACGACGCTAGACGTCGCATTGAGGAAAATAGGGCTCCTTCTCGGTCCATCTACGGATCAAGGGGACGTGTGCCCGCTGGGCTCGACGGCTACGATGCCTGGATGGACAGGAATGGCCGTGCCCAAGATCAAGCCTACTCACGACTTTCTCCCGATCTCCGACGAGATGCTCCTCGGTCCCGAGATCCGGCTCACCCAATCTGCTTCACAGACAGGGTGATGGAACATCAATTCCCAGAAGGGTTCAAACCCATCAACATAGAATCATACGATGGTACCACGGACCCAGCAGTTTGGATCGAAGATTTCCTCCTGCATATACACATGGCCAATGGAGATGATTTCCATGCCATTAAATATCTGCCACTCAAGCTAAAGGGGTAGGCGAGGCACTGGCTTAACAGCCTCCCTCCTCACTCTATCGGCAGCTGGGAGGCCCTCGAAGACACTTTTCGAGCAAACTTCTAGGGCACATATGTCCGACCTCCAGACACTGATGACATCAGCCGTGTTACCCAGCAGCCAGGCAAATCAGCCCGGAAATTCTGGAATAGGTTCCTCACCAAGAAGAACCAGATCATAGACTGCTCCGAAGCTGAGGCCATCGCCGCATTTGAAAACAACATTCGAGATAAATGGTTGGCTCGACAACTCGGCCAGGACAAGCCGAGAACTATGGCTGCCCTGACCCCATTTATGACCCGCTTTTGTGCGGGAGAAGATAGCTGGTTCGCCCGAAGTACTCATAACGGTGAGGCAGGCACCTCGGAAACTCGCGACGCCAGCGGAAAACCAATGCGCAACAAAAATAAGCGCAGATATAAAAATGGCGGAAGCGACACTGAAGACGCCGCGGTCAACGCAGGATTCACCGGACCTAAATCTGGGCAGAAAAGAAAACCCTTCAAAGGGAACAAAGACGGACCTAGCCATCTTGATAGGTTCCTGGACCGCCCATGTGGGATTCACGGTACTCAGGAAAAACCAGCAACCCACACTAACAGGAATTGCTGGGTCTTTAAACAAGCCGGCAAGATAGCGGCAGAGGGTCAGAATAAAACCCAACACCGCAGCGACGACGAGGATGAACCTCGGCAGCCCAATAATGGAGGGCAAAAGAAATTTCCCAATGAGGTAACACAGGTCAATAGGATCTATGTCACCCACATTCCTAAAAGAGAGAGGAAGCGTGTACTTCGGGACGTATACGCGCTGGAGCCAGTCGCCCCAAAGTATAACCCATGGTCGGCTTACCCGATCACTTTCGACAAGCACGATCATCCGACCAGCATCAGGCACGGCGGATCGGCGGCGCTCGTTCTGGAACCTATTGTTGATGGTTATCATCTAACACGCGTCCTGATGGACGGGGGAAGCAGCCTTAACCTCATCTACGAGGACACAGTTCGGAAGATGGGCATCGACTCATCTCGGATTAAGCTGAGCTCTACCACCTTTAAAGGTGCCATTCCGGGCGTCGAAGCCCATTGTACCGGGACAGTCACCTAGAGGTAGTCTTTGGTTCGCCCGAGAACTTCAGAAGCGAGGAGTTAATCTTCGATATCATACCCTTTCGGAGTGGATACCATGCGCTCTTAGGGCGCACAGCCTTTGCACGCTTCAACGCCGTCCCGCATTATGCCTACCTCAAGCTCAAAATGCCGGGACCCAACAGCGTCCTCACAGTCAATGGTAACACAGAACGTTCACTCCGGACAGAGGAACAGACCGCGGCTTTTGCAGCCGAGGCTCAAGCGTCCGAGGAGGCAGCCCGCAACGATAAACGCGCCGCCCGCTCTTTGAAGCGCGCCCGGGCCACACAAATCGACCTCGGCCAGGTACCCCCGCACCCGAAATAGGGATGCGGGCTCCTCGTGTGCCCTCGCTGGAGTGGGCACTATGTCCCCAGAGTGCATAACTTCGCACTCAGGATTCCATGGGACATCGAGGAGCCAAAACAATTACCCAAACGTCGGCGCGGGTCAACCAAGCAAAGACGAGGCTTAGAGCCCTTGCACAGGCAAGTATCTATAAAAGAAATAGCCAAACATGACTACGTCCATGTGGTTTTAACCACAGAGTGACGTCGGCAACACCTCCCTTAAAGGAACTCGGTCAATCAAACACTTAGAGTGTATAAAGGGCCGGAAGGGCATCGACCTTCGCAAATTCTTCGCCATCAATGGTGATGATCTGGTCAACAGTTCAGAAATGCAGACGTGCGGCAGGTAGCGGCCCGGATCCTTTAAAATCTGTTAGCAATTATCCGACCTATTTTTTCCTCTTCCTTCTTTACCATCTACTTTGTACTCTTTCAATTACTCTCGTCACAGCTGGGCATGTACACGATTGATATTATGAAATAAAGAAACTGTGCCCTTTAAGGGTCTCTATTGTATTTCTTTATCACCATAGCTCCTCTGGGATGATGAAGTTCTCTAAAAAAGATACAATTGTATAAATAAGTCCGAGGTATTCGGCGTCTCAGATTTCGGCTCTATATGCATCAGTTTCGAGCCTAGATTTTGGTCAATAGTTGGGTTGCCCGGCTCCTATGTGTACCCCTTACGTTTCTGATGAATTCGGCTAAGGGTGTAATGGGAGAACCACTGCGATTGTGCTGCCAGGTTAATTGGCATGGCGCCTCAGTGGAGAAAGCCGAAAACTGACTGTCTAGGTAGGCGTAAACTGGTCTGCCATCCGGAGACCGCGTCAAGCGATGTGACGATAGATATCACCCGTGTTAAACGAAGGGCTTTCATTCCTAGCCGAAGTGTGTTATGGCCAAGACCTCGGCCGACTTGGCCGAACACTTCCCACACCGGGGGCTGGTCATCAGCCCCCACAGTCAAACTCCTATGAGTAAATGAAAGATATCAAGCCACTATAGTCCGATTGCCTAGTTCCTATAAGTCACCGACCGCCTCCGAGTACCGAGACGTCGGCTAGACGAGCAGCGTGCCTTACGAAACACCCTTTGTATGACCTACACTGGGGCTGAAGCCGACGACTGGCCACTCTCATTTTTAACAGTCATATAGGAGGAACAATTAAAATTATAAAACAACACACATGGAATCTTAAGCCATTTTCATTCAACAAAAGATAAAGTTTTTACATCGAAAACTCTGGCATTCCGAAGTATCATCTAGAAATACAGAGTGTCTTTGGGACACATGGCCTCGGTGGTCCGAGCTCCCGCCTCCACCTCGGCGAAGAACTGCTCGGCGGTGTGCGGCTTGTTGGCAGGAGGGCCCGCGGAACATGTCTTTGCGTCAACCTTGCGGAAGTGAGTCTTCACGCAAGCATACGCCCTCCGCGCCCCTTCGAAGCACGCGGACCTTTTCCAGCGATCCACGCAGGGCACGGCACCTCGAAGATGGACCGTAAGGCCGAAGAGGCTCTTCGGCATGGCTTCGGCAGGCCACAGAGCGACGCAGAGGTCTTGGAGCGCCGGTCTCGTCATGCGAAACAGCTCCACCAGCTGCTTCACTCGATGATTTAGCAGCTGCACGGACGGTGACCCTAGGAACTGCCCCTAGAAGGCCTTCTTCGCCTCATGGCCCGCCAGCTGGCCGAAGTATGCCACCGCATCCGCCGTGCTCCGCGGGAGATCCTCAAAGACCTCTGTGGAATGCCATAACTGGTTGAGCTCGACACACCCTTTGCTGCCAAACGAACACTACAGCAAAAATATCTTACCCGAGGCGATTTGCTCCACTTGCTAGAGCACCTCGCGGTCAGCTCGGGCCGAGGTCTTAAGCTCGGAGTGGGCACATTGAAGCTTCTCGAGCTCCTCCTTCGTTCGTTGCCCCTCCTCCGGAAGTTTGTCGCGTGCTTCGAACACGCCCTTCAGGGTCTCCTCGACCTCTAGCACCCGTGCCTGGTGCTTCTCCCCGGCTGCCTTCTCGGCGGCCAGTGCCTTTTTGGCCGCGGCGGCAGCAGCCTCATGCTGCCGCACCTCCTTCCGAGCCCTTTCGAGCTCGGCCTTGAGCGTCTCCAGCTCCGCTGTCAACACAGTTCGGCCTTAGTTGTTTTCTTTAGCATACATTATACCTCTTCGTCCAAAATACAAGGCAAGTTTAAACTTGCTTACCTTGAGATTGCTCAAGTTTCTGGTTCATCTCTGCCATCTCTTTGGAGACGGAGTCCGGAACCGAGGTCGAAACCTGAAACAAAACATATCCTTATTACCAAGGGAATAGTTAAGATCACTAACAGGCTCCAGGACGGCTGCCTTGACCAGCGTCCTAGGGGCTACTCAACGGGATCCTACTTAATCAAGCGACCCCGATGCCGGTTTCTTGAAACCAACTTCGGGCTCGGGGGCTACTCACTCACTAATCCATTTAGCAGGCTATACTTTTATGTCCTCAGACAAAATTCATAAAACAAACAGCTTAAATAAACAAATGGAATGCGCAAGAGCCGTACCTCGAAACCTGCTACGAGGTTCTTGAAAACCTCATGCAGGCCGGCCCCTGCAGACTGGTAGCCCTGCAGCGCCGAGCCTATCAAGGCACGGTGCTCCTCCTTGATGGAAGAGCCCCTCAGGGCATCCTCCATCTCCTCGGTCCACCCCGCGTTGGCCCGTCCTTGGGCAGTGGGCTCGGGTGGAGGGAGGACCTCGGGTGCCTCCACCTGAGCAGCCTCCGCCTGGGGTGGCGGAGCCGACGTAGATGCCGGTTGGGCCAATGATTGGCCCAGCCCTTCTTCGATGACCTCGGGGCGCTCCATCCCCGGGTCTTGTTGGGCTGAGGTATTGACCTCGGCCATGATCGCCACCTCGTCGGCCCCCATCAAGTTGACGTCGGGGACCAGGGTGGATGTCGCCTCCCCTAGCCCGTCGTGCTTCGGGGGAGAAGCGGTAGGCTCTGGAGTCCCGCTGGCGGATGGCAGCCCGCTCGAAGAACCGCTGGGGATTACCCTCGGCGGGCTGCATGTGAAAAATTGCTTCGGTAAGATTTCCCTGACTAAAAAAGTGACTCAAGGAAAGAAGATAAGGACGAGGGCTTACCCTCGGGGTGCCGGCTTCTTCCTCCCCATAGCGAGGAGGTCTTCCTCTGAGTCACCGGAGAGCTCGGGCCTCTCCGACGACTTGTTGGTGGCCTCGGATGAGGCTTGCCTTGGCCTCTTTGGGCCCTTCGGCGGCATATCTGCGTCGACGTCTTCTAACGCCAACCTCTTCCCCTTTGGAGGAGGAACCTCCTCCTCCTCACCCTCCTCGGCGTCGCCGTCTTGAGTGGCGGAGGTGTGGGTCTCTTCGGACCGGGTGATCGAAGTCCCCCGGGTCCGAGCACTTGACCTCCCCGTCTGGGACTTCGTCCCTTTGGAGGCCACCACATGCGGCTCCTCGGTCAGAAGCGCTAAGAGCAGGGGAGTTGGGGGTTGCTCTGGCAGTGGGGCCGGGCACCGTACCCCTTGTACCCAGGCCGACCACTTCTACAAAATGTCAAAACACAACGGTTCAAGTAAAAACTTTATTCCTTGGTGCAAGGAGCAAAAAACAAAGATTGAAGGGCGAAACCACTCACCGGGGGGGGGGCTCATAGCCGTGCTTGAGGCCGCGGTCCTCCCCTGCCTTGGGGATTTTGTCCTTGGCCAGCTTCATGAGCTTCGACCACATGGCGGCCAAGGTGGAGCTGAAGAAGGTGTTGATGGTGTCCATGTCCTCGGGTTTTTGTGCCCACATCGGGGTAACCCGAAGTTGGAGAGGGAGTACGCAGTTGAGCATGACATTGATGACGTCGGCTAGCTCAACCTTCCCCGTCGTGGACCACCACAGGATCCTGTCGATCAGGGTCTCCACCTCTTTTGGCTTCCCCCAAGCGACGCCCTTCTCCTTCCAGGACTTGAGTTTCTTGGGCGGCCCGGCTGAGAAGGCCGGGACCTCGGTTTGACCAGGGGTAAGTGGCTCGGTGATGTAGAACCACTCTCTTTGCCACTCCTTCACCGTTTCAATGAAGGTGCCCTTGAACCAGGTGGCCCCCTGGTTATTGCTGATCATGGCCCCTCCGCACTCCACGAGATCCGAGCCACTCGACTTCAGTTTGATCCCGAAGAGCTTTAGCCACAAGCCGAAGTGCGGCTCACAGCGGAGGAAGGCCTCGCAGACCGTGATGAAGGCGGCGAGGTGGAGAATGGAGTTAGGGGCCAGGTGGTGGAAATCTAACCCATAATAGTACATTACCCCACGCACGAAGGGGTGCAGCGGAAACCCCAGGCCTCGGATGAGGTGGGGGACGAAGATTACCCGCTCCCCGGCGTTGGGAGCGGGCACCAGCTGGCCGGCCGCTGGAGCACGGGCGGCGTTGGCAGGGGCCAGGTACCCCGCGTCGCGCAGCTCTGCGATGGTCGCGGCCGTCACGATGGAGCCGCCCCAGTGCCCCTTGAGGGTGTTGGCCATGGCTGGTTGAGGAGTTGGGCTCACGAAAGGTAAAGGTATGCTAGTTGGATCTGGGCGCTGGAGCTAGACGAAGCAGCAGTAGGGGGAGAATGGGAGCGTGCACTGTTGCGCTGTTCTCCCCTTGGCTCTTATAAGCCTCTGAAAGGCCAAGAGTCCCCCTCGTTGCGCCGATAAATTCACGGTTGCCATCAAAATGCCGTTGAAGCATATGGGGGGAAACAAAATCTTGATGATATCCCTAAGAAAGCGGGCACGATCTCTGCCTCGAAGGGACATGCCGGTAAAAATGCTGCTTTGACCCGCGATTTGAGGGGGAGGCAGTAACTGCTCGACCTGTCGTGGGGCAAGCCTCTCCAATAAAGTTGTCTGGCCGGATTGGATCGTTCATACCTGAACAGCGAGCCTTCGAGGCTAAGATATCTACACACTTCGGGCAGGGTTCAAGCTCGGTTGGACCACAGATGTTGACGCTCCGTTGAGAGAGTCCGAAATGCAAAGTGGAACTCGCATGTCAAGCCAGTGACTCCGGATCCGAAGTGATGTCTGCTGAAAGTCGTCCTCGGCTTAGAAGACCAGTTTGGGGGCTACTGATGGTGTCCTGGATTAGGGGGTGCCAACCTAGCTAGCCCGTCTCCTCGGTTGGGCCGATATGCCCTCGTACGTGATCAAGATGGACTCCGGAGGCCGCACACGGGAGACGTGATCAAGGCTGTCTCTACCGAAGACTTGTAGTACACTTCAAGATTTTGCCAGCCGCCTTATTCCTAGATACCGACCTTGTAACCCTAAGATGCCCTCCCTGGTGTGTATATAAGCCATAGGGTTTAGCCCGAAGGACAGAACAATGCAATATCGCTCACCTAGCCCTAGAAGTTAGACACACATTACAATCTCGAGGTAGATCAACTCTGTACTCGATACATCTCCATCAATATAAACAAAAGCAGGATGTAGGGTTTTACCTCCATTAAGAGGGCCCGAACCTGGGTAAACATCGTCTCCCTTGTCTCTGTTACCATCGATCCGAGATCCTCAGCTCAGGACCCCCTACCCCGAGGTCTGCCGGTTTTTACACCAACACTCCCCCTGATAGCTGGGCCCCACCGGCTCTATCATCGCACGGAAGGAAGTGCCGCCTTATTACGCAAAAAAAATGATTCCTCCTCATGACAGCTGGGACCTACCAAATTTGGAGGCTGACTTGTGAGACTACTAGGTTGACGCGTACGCAGGGCTTTGTCAACTTAGTCAACAAACGATTCTAGCAGCAGTGACCGTTGGATGTTAATCCAGCGGCCGTGCTGCTTCTTGAATCTCTGATCTTCTAGCTCCAGCCGCCCAAACTGGCACCGGCGGGACCTCACACGGGGGCTCGATCGGCTTCAGTAAGTAGCGAGAAGGATCGATAGGGTTCAGTTAGCAGCGAAGGGATCGCTCGGGTTCAGTTAGCAGTGAAGGGATTGCTCGGGTTCAGTTAGTAGCGAAGGGGTCGCTTGGGTTCAGTTAGCAGCGAAGGGATCGATCGGGTTCAGTACATAGTGCGAGGGATCGATAGCTCGTGTCCAGTACGTAGTGCGAGGGCGATCGATCGCTCGGGTTCAGTAAGTGAACGTACGCCTGATACGTCTCCAACGTATCTATAATTTTTTATTGTTCCATGTTGTTATAATATCAATCTTGGATGTTTTTATAATCATTTACAGCAATTTTATATCATTTTTGGAGACTAACCTATTAACCTAGTGCCCAGTGCCAGTTGCTGTTTTCTGCCCTGTTTTTGTTTCACAGAAAATCAATATCAAACGAAGTCCAAATACAGTGAAACTTTTTGGAGATTTTTTCTTGGGCAAGAAGAATACCAGAAGCTTTGAGGAGAGGCCAGAAGACCTTGGTGGGCCCCACGAGCCACCAGGGCGTGCCTGGGGGGGGCAGGCGCGCCCTGATGCCTCGTGGGCCCCACCAAGCTCCGTTTGACCTAATTCCAGCACTATAAATTCCAGAAAAATCAGAAACCCTTAGGAGAGTCCACAAAATACTTTTTACGCCGCCGCAAGCCTCTATTCCAGAGAGATCCCATCTGGGGTCTTTCTCCGGTAATCTGCCAGAGGGGGAATCGATCACGGAGGGGCTCTACATCAACCTTGCTGCCTCTCCGATGATGCGTGAGTAGTTTAGCACAGACCTTCGGGTCCATAGGCAGTAGCTAGATGGCTTCTTATCTCTTTTTGATGTTCAATACAATGTTCTTGGAGATCTATCCGATGTAATCTTTCTTTGCGGTGTGTTTGTTGCGATCCGATGAATTGTGAGTTTATGATCAGATTATCCATGAATATTATTTGAGTCTTCTCTGATCTCTTTTATGCATGATTATTATAGCCTCGTATTTCTTCTCCGATCTATTGATTTGGTTTGGCCAACTAAGTTGATCTATCTTGCCATGGGAAGAGGTGCTTTGTAGTGGGTTCGATCTTGCGGTGCTCAATCCCAGTGACAGAAAGGGACATGACACGTATGTATCGTTGCTACTAAGGGTAAAAAGATGGGATCTATTCATTGGGTTTATTAATTCATGAGTTTGTCTTGTCTACATCATCTCATCGTTCTTAAGGCATTACTCCGTTCTTATGGACTTAATACACTAGATGCATGCTGGATAGCCCATCGATGTGTGGAGTAATAGTAGTAGATGCAGGTAGGAGTCGGTCTACTAATCTTGGACGTGATGCCTATATACATGATCATTGCCTTGGATATCGTCATGATTATTTGCTTTTTTATCAATTGCCTAACAGTAATTTGTCTACCCACCGTATGCTATTTTCTCGAGAGAAGCCTCTAGTGAAATCTATGGCCCCCGGGTCTATCAAAATCATATTACTAAAACCCTAAAAATATTGCTGCCATTTTATTTTATTTATTTTATTTAGCATTTTTGCTGCAATCTATCAATCTATCAAATACAATTTAATCTTGCAATCTTACCGCCAAGGGATTGACAACCCCTTGTTTGCGTTGGGTGCAAGGATTTGTTGTTTGTGTGCAGGTACTGCTTACTAGGTGTTGTGTGATTCTCCTACTGGTTCGATAACCTTGGTTTCATAATTGAGGGAAATACTTATCTCTACTGTGCTGCATCATCCCTTCCTCTTCGGGGAAATACCAACGCAAGCTACAAGTAGCAGGAAGAATTTCTGGCGCCGTTGCCGGGGAGATCATCAACATTTATCAAGTACCTTTGCACAAACTCTCATCTCCTTGCATTTACTTTATTTTCCATTTGCCTCTCGTTTTCATCTCCCCCACTTCTAAAACATTTTTACAAAAATACAAAAATATTTTCCTTTGCCTTTTTGCCTTTTTTCTCTAGTTTACTTGTTTGCTTGTTTGCTATTTTATTATCGTAGCCACGATGTCTCAAGAAAATACCAAATTGTGTGCTTTTTCCAATACTAATAATAATGATTTCATTAGTACTCCGATTGCTCCTCCCGCCGCTAGTGCGGAGAATTGTGATATTAATGCCGCTTTGCTAAATCTCGTTATGAAAGATCAATTTTTCGGTAGTCCTAATGAAGATGCCGCATCCCATCTTAATACTTTCGTAGAATTGTGTGACATGCAAAAGAAAAAAGATGTGGACAATGATATTGTGAAATTAAAATTATTCCCGTTCGCATTGCGGGATCGTGCTATAATTTGGTTCTCATCTTTACCATGAAATAGTATCGATTCTTGGGATAAGTGTAAAGATGCTTTTATTACTAAGTATTTTCCTCCCGCGAAAATTATTTCTCTAAGAAATCAAATTATGAATTTTAAACAACTTGATCATGAACATGTTGCCCAATCTTGGAAGAGGATGAAATTAATGATAAGAAATTGCCCTACTCATGGTTTAAATTTATGGATGATCATACAAAAATTTTATGCGGGATTGAATTTTGTCTCTAGAAATCTTTTAGATTCCGCCGCGGGTGGTACGTTTATGGAAATTACTTTGGGTGAAGCTACTAAATTGCTTGATTATATTATGGCAAATTATTCACAATGGCATACTGAAAGAACTCCTACTAGTAAAAAGGTGAACTCTGTTGAAGAAATTAATACTTTGAGTGATAAAGTTGATGCTCTTATGAAATTGGTTGCTAGTAAAAATGCTTCTATTGATCCTAATGATGTGCCTTTGTCCACTTTTATTGAGCAAAATAATGATCCCGTAGATGTGAATTTTGTCTCACGAAACAATTTTAATAGTAATGCTTATAGAGGTAATTTCAACGCTAGACCGTTTCCTGGAAATTCCTCAAATAATTATGGCAATCCTTATGGTAATTCCTACAATAATAATAGGATACCTTCTGATCTTGAAA
The DNA here is from genome assembly GCA_039707655.1 of Elymus sibiricus. NCBI lineage: Eukaryota > Viridiplantae > Streptophyta > Magnoliopsida > Poales > Poaceae > Elymus > Elymus sibiricus. The sequence goes on from CM077674.1 coordinate 211,309,044, forward strand.
GTAATATTAAAGAATTTATTAATGCTCAAAAAAAATTCAACACTACGATAGAAGAAAAATTGAGTAAAATTGATGATATGTCTAGGAGCATCGATAGAATTATTCATGACGTGGAAAATCTCAAGACTAAAATTTTGCCACCTAAAATTGATATTAGTGAATCAATCAAAGCTTTATATGTCTCCATGGATGAAAGTAAGAAACGAACCGCCATGCTAAGAGCTAAACGAGAATTTTTAGAAAAAGCGATTCCTCCCGGTTTCTATCGTAATAATGATGAGGATATTAAAATGATTGGTGTTTCATCTATTGACTCTTTATTTAGCAATATTAAGCTTGATGAAAAAGGGACTGAAGAAGAGTCAACTTTAGATAAAGAGCGTCCCTATAATTCGGAGGGTGAAAATCTTGATAAGAAAATTACTAAAAGTGGGTTTGGAGAGGTAAAAACTTTAAATAGTGATGTGCCCACTATTTTGCATTACAAAGACTTTAATTATGATAATTGCTCTTTCATTGAGTGTATTTCTTTGTTGCAATCCATGTTAAATTCACCCAACGCTTATGAGCAAAACAAAGCTTTTACTAAACATATAGTAGAAGCCATGATGAAAGCGTTAGAAGAGAAGCTTGAACTAGAAATTTCAATTCCTAGAAAATTATATGATGAATGGAAACCCACCATTAAAGTTAAGATTAAAAATTATGAGTGCAATGCTTTATGTGATTTGGGTGCTAGCGTTTCCATAATTCCAAAATCTCTATGTGATGTGCTAGGTTTTACCAATATAGATGAATGCTCTCTTAATTTGCATCTTGCGGATTCTACTATTAAAAAGCCCTTGGGAAGAATTAATGATGTGCTTATTCTTGCAAATAGAAATTATGTGCCAGTTGATTTTATTGTTCTTGATATTGAATGCAATTCTTGTTGCCCTATAATACTTGGTAGACCGTTCCTACGAACTATAGGTGTCGTTATTGATATGAAAGAAAGGAATATAAAATTTCAGTTTCCATTAAAGAAGGGTATGGAACACTTCCCTAGAAAGAAAATTAAGCACCATATGAATCAATTATGAGGGCCACTTATGGAATCAACTCCAAAGATGACAATACTTGAAATTATGCATTATGCCTAGCTAGGGGCATAAAACAATAGCGCTTGTTGGGAGGCAACCCAATGAATAAAATAAATTTTTGTTATAAGTTTCTGTTATGGTGTGTTTTTACTGTCATGCTACTGGTATGATAGTATGTTTATGTTTTTAATTAGTGTTTGTGCCAAGTAAAGCCTTTGGGATGATTTGGAAGATAGTATAATTGATGCTGTTTGGAAAACAGAAAGTTTTGCGTCCTGTGCCCGAATTTTGTTTCTGTACTGGAGCGTCAGGAAAATATGAAATTTTTACACAGTATTTTTATATGAATTGTCCACGCTGTCCTAATTTTTCAGAATTTTTGGAGTTACAGAAGTATGGCTTTTAAATAGATTTCTACAGACTGTTCTGTTTTTGACAGATTCTGTTTTTGATGCACTACTTGCTTGTTTTGATGAATCTATGGATTGTATCGGGGGGTATAAGCCATGGTGAAGTTAGAGTACAGTAGGTATAATGCAAAAATAAAATATGAATGGGTTTGCAACAGTACTTATAGTAGTGATTTGTTTTGTTATACTAACGGATCTCACGAAGGTTTTGTTGAGTTTTGTGTGATTGAAGTTTTCAAGTTTTGGGTGAGATCACGATGGATGAAGGAATACGGAGTAGCAAAAGCCTAAGCTTGGGGATTCCCAAGGCACCCCAATGTAATATTCAAGGAAGACTCAAGCGTCTAAGCTTGGGGATGCCCCGGAAGGCATCCCCTCTTTATTCTACCGACCATCGGTAATTTTACTTGGAGTTATATTTTTATTCGTCACATGATATGTGTTTTTCTTGGAGCGTCTTGTATGATATGAGTCTTTGCTTTGTTTGCTTTTTAGTTTGTCACAATCATCTTTGCTGCACACACCTATTTTGAGAGAGCCACACGTTATCATCATAATTTGTAGAATACTCTATGTGCTTCACATAAATTTTTTGAGCTAGGCAGTTGCTCTAGAGCTTCACTTAAATCCTTTTGAGCACGGTGGTGGCTGAAATTTTGTAGAAATAAACTCTCATGCTTCACTTATATTATTTTGAGAGTTGATTGAAATTTTGTAGAAATAAACTCTCATGCTTCACTTATATCATTTTGAGAATTGACTTGATTAAAATTTTGAAGAAATGAATTCTCATGCTTCACTTATATTATTTTGAGAATTGTTAAAGACTGAAATTTTGAAGAAATATTTGCACTCTCATGCTTCACTTCAATCTTTTTGAGAGATTATGATAGTAATGGTAATTTGCACATGTTATGCAATTGGTCCCAAAGTGATGAATATTCAAGAGGGATATAGATAAAAACTTTCATATAGATCATTGGATATGACAAGTGTGATTCCTTGCAATAGTTTTGCGATATGGAAATGATGATATGTGATGCCATGTTAGTGAGTAATTGTGCTTAAGTAAGAATATTAGTGTTAAGGTTTGTGATTCCCTATGCAAGCACGTTAAGTCAATAGTTATGCAATGAAGTTATATCCTACTATGGTGCATTATTCGGTGTTAGCTATGTTCAATGCATGTTTATGACCGTTTTCATTTCTTGGTTGGTTGCTTCTCAATCTTTTGCTAGCCTTCATTTGTACTAAGCGGAAATACTGCTTGTGCATCCAAAATCCTTAAAACCAGTTTTGCCTTATGAGTCCACTATATCTACCTATATGCGGTATTCCAATGCCGTTCCAAGTAAATTTGCGTGTGCCAACTCTAAATTTCAAAATATTTTTCTATTTTGTGTTCCCGTACCGCTCATGAAGCGGAAGGGGGTAGCCAATATCTTCCATGCTAGGTGTGTTATTCTCAAGATGAGTGTTTATTCACTTGTCATTGCACGAGAGTGTGGTGGTAATAGGGATGCCCATCCCGAATAGTTAAATTGCTAAAATGCCAAAATTGCAGTAATGCAAAAATAATGAAAGAAAAAGCAAATCTCCCTCGGAAAGAAGTAAAAAAAATCTTAATGAAGGGGAGTACTCTCGCGGAAAGAAAAATCTTAATGAAAGAGAGTATAATTTATTTTCTGTTTGGGAACCTCCTATGATGTATGTAGCATGGAAGATATTGGGAATTCTCATTCGTTTTCGTTGACAGGAAAAGCATGCCTCCCAATTTTTTTTATCTCTTTAATTTCTGCTTTGAGCTCTGGCACATTTGACAAATCTCTGCTTCCCTCTGCGAAGGGCCTATCTATTTACTTTTATGCAATTTTTATTTTTTGAGTCTCCATCTTCTCTTACAAAAGCACCAACTAGAGAACACTATTGTCATACTTGTGCATTGGTTGTAGCTAATATTTGAGTATGTTTCATAAATGGATCAATGATTGAGCATAATGGGCTAGGGATAACTTTCTTTAGCGTTAATATTTTGAAAGACATGGTTGCTTGTTAATATGCTTGAGTATCTATGTTTTCATGTCAAATTATAGACTATTGTTTTGAATCATATAAGTCCAACGTCCATGCTACAAAAGGAAAAAGAATATGTGATAAATATGTTAGGCAGCATTCCACATCAAAAATTCTGTTTTTATCATTTACCTACTCGAGGACGAGCAGGAATTAATCTTGGGGATGCTGATACGTCTCCAACGTATCTATAATTTTTTATTGTTCCATGCTGTTATAATATCAATCTTGGATGTTTTTATAATCATTTACAGCAATTTTATATCATTTTTGGAGACTAACCTATTAACCTAGTGCCCAGTGCCAGTTGTTGTTTTCTGCCCTGTTTTTGTTTCACAGAAAATCAATATCAAACGAAGTCCAAATACAGTGAAACTTTTTGGAGATTTTTTCTTGGGCAAGAAGAATATCAGAAGCTTCGAGGAGAGGCCAGAAGACCTTGGTGGGCCCCACGAGCCACCAGGGCACGCCTGGGGGGGCAGGCGCGCCGTGATGCCTCGTGGGCCCCACCAAGCTCCGTTTGACCTAATTCCAGCACTATAAATTCCAGAAAAATCAGAAACCCTCGGGAGAGTCCACGAAATACTTTTTACGCCGCCGCAAGCCTCTGTTCCAGAGAGATCCCATCTGGGGTCCTTCTCCGGTAATCTGCCGGAGGGGGAATCGATCACGGAGGGGCTCTACATCAACCTTGCTGCCTCTCCGATGATGCGTGAGTAGTTTACCACAGACCTTCGGGTCCATAGGCAGTAGCTAGATGGCTTATTCTCTCTTTTTGATGTTCAATACAATGTTCTCCTTGATGTTCTTGGATATCTATCCGATGTAATCTTTCTTTGCGGTGTGTTTGTTGCGATCCGATGAATTGTGAGTTTATGATCAGATTATCCATGAATATTATTTGAGTCTTCTCTGATCTCTTTTATGCATGATTATTATAGCCTCGTATTTCTTCTCCGATCTATTGATTTGGTTTGGCCAACTAAGTTGATCTATCTTGCCATGGGAAGAGGTGCTTTGTAGTGGGTTCGATCTTGCGGTGCTCAATCCCAGTGACAGAAAGGGACAAGACACGTATGTATCGTTGCTACTAAGGGTAAAAAGATGGGATCTATTCATTGGGTTTATTAATTCGTGAGTTTGTCTTGTCTACATCATGTCATCGTTCTTAAGGCATTACTCCGTTCTTATGGACTTAATACACTAGATGCATGCTGGATAGCCCATCGATGTGTGGAGTAATAGTAGTCGATGCAGGCAGGAGTCGGTCTACTAATCTTGGATGTGATGCCTATATACATGATCATTGCCTTGGATATCGTCATGATTATTTGCTTTTTTATCAATTGCCTAACAGTAATTTGTCTACCAACCGTATGTTATTTTCTCGAGAGAATCCTCTAGTGAAATCTATGGCCCCCGGGTCTATCAAAATCATATTACAAAAACCCTAAAAATATTGCTGCCATTTTCTTTTATTTATTTTATTTAGTATTTTTGCTGCAATCTATCAATCTATCAAATACAATTTAATCTTGCAATCTTACCGCCAAGGGATTGACAACCCCTTGTTTGCGTTGGGTGCAAGGATTTGTTGTTTGTGTGCAGGTACTGCTTACTAGGTGTTGTGTGATTCTCCTACTGGTTCGATAATCTTGGTTTCATAATTGATGGAAATACTTATCTCTACTGTGCCGCATCATCCCTTCCTCTTCGGGGAAATACCAACGCAAGCTACAAGTAGCAACGCCTCGCTCGGGTTCAGTTAGCGAGTGCCTCGCACACACGCGCGCGTACGAGAGAAATGTGCAAACCACACTGCATCGCTCGGCCCCGAGCACCCACCGTAACCGGGAACTCCCCGAAAATTTCCTTGCCCTTAGTTCTACCACAATTTTTTACGTCATGGACGGCCCAAAGAATGTCATGCATGTGCGTCTCCGGCCTTCCCAGGACGAAAAGCCCATTTTCTGTCATAATTTTTTGTCATAGAAGTAGGAGCCCACCACATCTATGATGATACGTGTTTTTGTCACAATTATTGTCATAGAAGTGTCACAACCATGACAGAAAAAGTTTTCGTTCGGGCCATAATGTCATGGATGTGTCTTTTTCTTGTAGTGAGAGAGATGGCAGGAACCTAATCAATCTGATCTCTCTTCCATAAACCCCGGGCCTCTCCTGTCTATATAAAGGGAGGCCTAGGGCACCGCTAGCGATCCAATCTAGAACTCAACTCTCGGTAGACATCTCAAACACCACTATAATCTTCTGCACAAGGTATCCCCTCACTATGAATACCAAGACAAAGCAGGACGTATGGTATTACTCCTCGGAGGCCCGAACCTGGGTAAATTGTGTGTGCAGACTCTGTTCCGGTACTTCCGATCTCTTCATGAACCCTGCCGAGGGATCTGACAGAAATCCGCTATGTCAGCCCTCTCGCCTCCTTTTCCCAAGCTTGTGTCGGAACAAAGGGTCTTGGGCGCCGCTAATGAATGCTTCTATGGCCGTTTCGTCCGAGATGCTTGATAGCGTGTTCTTCTTTTTGAGCCAGCGTGTGACGTAGTCGCGAATCGACTCCTTGTCTTCTTGGATGATGTTGTGGAGATCGGCGCCGCTTCCTAGCCAGTGATAGGTTCCCTCAAAATTGTTGAGAAAAACGTGCTCGAAGTCCACCCAGTTCTGGATGGAGTTGGCGGGATCCCGCTGAGCCAGGAGCGTGCGTGCCCTGTTAGGCACAGGGGTATGTGCCGGAGGGCGTTGCCAATGTTGCCGTTGGCCATTTCGACTACCCTTAGGTAGTCGTTCAGCCAGTGCTCTGGTTTTGTGTCGCCTGAGTATTTCTCGATGCCCCGGACAATGAAGGGTTGGGGAAATGGGTGGGATATGACCTGCTACCCAAAGCACGATGGCACGATGCTCGAGGTGAGCGAGGCAAACCTCTGTATGGGAGCCCCCGGGTGTGGTCCATTTGTTTCTTCTCCTCCCCATCCGCCGTTATGGTGGTGAGGTCGTCCCGGCGTCGCAAGGTTTGTGGCTGGCAGGGCCACGCGTTGTTGCAGGGCGACATCCGATATTGGTTGTCGTAGGTGTGTAGTTGCGGCCGTCGGCGTGGCCTCTGGTCTTAGGATGGATCCTTGACCCGGCTCGTGGGCTGGGTGGTTGGTGGAGGATAGGATGCTCTCAGTGCCCGCCAGCTTTTCCCTTGATCATGAGATCTTATCCTGAAGCTCCACTGTCCTGTGGAGTATGTGGGTGAGGTCGGCCAGGAGCTTAGGGTCTCCTGGCGTAGTTCTCAGCCGATCTGCTAATGCTACCGCTGCCTGGAAGCCGTGGGTAGGGGACGGAGGCGGAAGCGTTGCGGGCTCTGCCGCTGGCTCGTTCAAGCCGACTCCTTGTTCCCGGCCTCGGTTGGCAAGGTCATTAAGGAGATTCCGCGGCTGGCGGCGTGGGTGACGTAAACGATCGCGTGTCATTGTCTCATTCCATCTGGCCTCGTGGGCGGAGACCTCTAGCGCTTTTTGCTGAAGCGCGAGCTGTGCGTTAAGCTGGGAAATGCGTATGGCCTCCAGCGTCCTTGAAGCGGGGTTGGTCCCGTCGATGGGCGTCGTAAGATAGTTCAGGGCATACCCTGTTATCGGCGGTAAGTGGTAACGTTGATGTAGTGCCTCGTAGGGCCGCGGCAGTTGAGGTGAGGCCTGCTGGTGAACTCAGGGGGAGGCCCATGCTGACTTGTTGCTAGGGCGTCAGTACGGGGTCGACCTATGGTTGCGTCGTGGACAGTATCGGCCCTGCCGCCGGAGGTCCTGAGGCTGCGGGCTCCATCGCCTCCATTGTGCATAGTGCGTTCGTGGTCGGCTCTGTCATCAGGACTTGGTGGAAGGAGATCACCTGCTGGGCCTCGGACTGGGATGTCTCCTCCTCAGAAGAGGCGTCGGTCCCTAAGTCCATGGACGACCCTATTTCTCCCCAAAGGTCGGACTATGTGACCTCGCAGAAGGGTTGGAGGCCAGCGTTCTCATCCTCATTGGTGAGGCAGATTGGTGCATGGTCCTTTTCGTTGTCCGAGGCCGAACCAGTGCCTACTGCGTCGGCGTCTCCATGGATGTCTGGGTCGGCGACGAGGCAATCTTTTGACGCCTGGTTGAGGCGGCAGGCCCCGCGGGCCATCGCGACTAACTGGATTACGGGTGCGACCTCCTTTCCGTGGACGGTGTGGAGGCAGTTTGTTGGTCGCATCGGGGTCGATGGCACGGTGTGTTTGCCGGATCGAGTGCGACCATCGCGAGGCCCTTCGGGGGGTCCCATGGCGGTGAGGTTGACCGGTGGGTTGATGTCAACCCGGCCTGCCTCATCAGCAACAAACATGAGGGAGCCAAATATTAGGCTCTCTCCCGACGATAGGCCACCGGAGGTGGAAAAAGATCCGATCCATGATCGGTCTCCAGCCGGCGCCACCCGTGCCTGGCGCACCAACTGATGGAGCGAATTCCCATCAGATCCCTCAGTAGGGGTCCAAGCGCAGCTGGAAGTCATGGATCGGAGGTCACATGAGGGGTTTATCCATGTTCGGGCCTCCGGAGAGTAATACCCTACGTCCTGCCGGTTTCGGTTATTTATAATGGAGGGATACCTCGTGTGAGGGGTTACAATGGTGTATGATATTGCTACCGAGAGTTTCCCTATCTAAGGATAGATGATCAAGAGCAACCGTAGACCTCCCTTTATATAGACTGGAGAGGCCTAGGGTTTACATGTCAGATGCCATCTAGGGCGCCGCCGCCCTCAAGCCTTGGGCGTCAAGAAGATCGTCTGGCCCCCTAGGGTTTGCACCGTGTCGTGGGCCCACTGGCCCCCTTAGGGTTGATGAGGCCGAGCTTCTTAGCGTTAGCCATCCCCGGTACGGGGCCCCGTCACTGCCAGCAGGGCACGTCGACGAATTCTGGCAAACCAGGGTTGCTGGGATTGTGGAAGTTGTCTGGGCATAAAACCACCCCTGTTTCCACGACTCCGTCTCTGGGTACAATGCCAAATCAAAGTAACCGAAGCCCTGACAGGGTTGAAGGATGGCCCCGCCACAGGAGGGGATCTTTCCGTCCTTAAGGTGGGAAACCACTTCAAAGAAGTACCGAAAAAGGCCGAAGTGGGGCCGAACGCCCAAGAAACACTCGCAAAGGGACACGAAGCAAGAGAGGTGCAGGACGCCGCTCGGGGTCAGGTGATGCAGCTGAATCCCGTAAAAAGCCAGCACATCCCTGGTGAAAGAATTGAGTGGGAACCTCAGCCCGTGGTGGATAAAGGCTACATGAACCACCTGGTTCTAGCGCAGTGGCCGCGGGACCTTATCTCTCGGTCGAGGCGCCAACCAGCCCATCTCGGTGAACTCTAGAAGGCACCCCAACGTCACCAATTTCTCCAGCTGGGATCACGAGATGGAAGAATGCTCCCAATCGCTAACCCACTCGAGCAGATGAGGAAGACGCGGCAGTGCGACCTCAAGTGGGTCATCTTGACCAGGCCTTTCTCCAGAGAAGGAAGGGGCGGCAGCCATGATTCATCGACAGAGGGAGGTATGGGAGCCGTCAATCTTGAAGCAACTGGCGTAGCGCTTGGCGGCGGAGAAGAAAGGTCAGGCAGGACCCAATGTGGCCGTCCGGTCATCATGTTTAAAAATAGGCTGGTATACGAACCATACCCGAGACGGTGCCAACGCGGTTGATGGGCCGGGCAATGGAGCTTTTGGGCCTTGTCACTCAGGGAAGGTCAATAACACGGCTAGCAAGGAGGAGAGGGCCACACTACAATGACTCAAGAGGCCAGATACACGAAGAGAAGAGCCCGACTGAGGTCTCGGAGCCCGGATGCTTGCGACCTCCGCCACGCTCGAGGGCTACTGACGGGGTCCCAGACTCGGGGTGCCTAACATAAAGGAGCCTGGCCTCAACCTTGACCAGGGCCCACTAGGCCCAAAGGAAATCATGGAACCCTAGGTAGGCGAAGGCAATGAGCGTGTCCCTCAAGGAAGAGGGCGGCAACCAAATCGATCTGATCTCCACCCATGTAAACCCTAGTCCTCTCCTGTCTATATAAAGGGAGGCCTAGGTCCTCATTAGCAGCCCAATCTGGAACTCAACTCTCGGTAGACATCTCAAACACCATTGTATTCCTCTGCACGAGGTATCCCCTCACCATGAATACCAAGACAAAGCAGGACGTAGGGTATTACTCTTCGGAGGCCCAAACCTGGGTAAATTGTGTGTGCAGACTCCGTTCCGGTACTTCCGGTCTCGTCATGAACCCTACCAAGGGATCTGACGGGAATTCGCTCCGTCAAAGCTCCGATACCTCGGCTGAGGTCAGGCATCGCGCCCCCATGTTTTGGCTACGAGGTCATCACACATCAATTCCCTCAGCCATTCATTGTGCGCGGGGTCGAAAAAAACTCGGGTGATACCAAACCCGACCTCTGGCTCAGCGACTACTTGACGTCCGTTGAATTGGCGCACGGGGACATCGGCAACGCCCTTTGCCACGTCCCACTATGTCTATCAGGATCCGCACGGTCATGGCTAAATGGGCTCCCGTCGAACTCCATCCATAGTTGGGCAAATTTTGAGCATGAATTCCTTACCAACTTTGAAAGGACTTACCGCAGGCCAGGAAGCCTGGTAGACCTCTACAACATAACACAAGGAGAACAGGAGCCACTACGCGACTTCATTGCCCACTGTCTCAGGAAGAAAAATTCAATACCGAACATTTCTAATGGAATGGCCATCGAAGCATTCGTCAGCGGGGCACTAGACGCCATGCTGAGGCACAAGATCGGAAGAAAGAGGGCGCAAGGACAGCTGCCTGACATGGCAGCCCTCATGAAGATTGCTAACATCTTCACAACAGGCGAGGAAACCTCTTGCGCCGGTCACCACCACAAGCAACAAGAAGGACCGGCCAACGCACATGGCGAGGGGGGTCGCACTACGCGCGGCCAAAACCACGAAAACAAATGGAAGGAGCGACCACGGTGGTAGCCACTGGGCAGGAGGCCAACCAACAGAGCAGCAAAAGAACCAAGCACGAACGCAGACCAAGGCACGCGTCCTGCACATGCGAAGTGATCATGAGTGGTCCCTGCAGATATCACATCCATGGAGCCTACAAAGCGCTGCACTCGACACGCGAGCGCCACCTCAACGAGCGGCTCACCCAAGAGAAGAATGCAAGGGACAGCTCAGATGCCGAGGATGGTCGCCACCCACACACGACCTCCCATAAGGCTCTAAGAGGAGGCCGCAAGGGAAGAACCGAGATGCATACGGTAAACATGATCTTCCGAGGCCCGGAGTCAAAATGGGCTCAGAAGCAAACCTTAAGGGAGGTCAATGCCCTCGTTCCCGGAGTGCCCCAACTCCTGGACTGGTCGAATCACACAATCTCCTTCGGACTCAATGACCACCCAGACTATATACCTAACCCAGGGAGGAACACGCTCGTCGTCGACCCCATCATCGGGGGCTGCCAACTATCAAAAGTACTCATGGACGGAGGATCCGGCCTCAACATCATGTATGCTGCAACATTACAGAAAATGGGTCTCCCCATAACAAGTTTGTGGCCTTCACCAACACACTTCCATGGCATCGTTCCAGGGAAGAAGGCCAAACCGCTTGGCCAAATCACACTGGAGGTCATCTTCGGCAAGGAAGACAATTTCCGGGTGGAAAAGCTATGTTTCGAGGTGGTCCCGTTCAAAGGGGGCTACCACGCTCTGTTGGGAAGGCTTGCCTTCATCAAATTCATGGCTATCCCATGTTATGCCTACATGAAGCTCAAGATGCCCAGCACGAATGGGATCATCATAGTCTCCAGTGGCACCAAGAATGCACACGCAGCGGAGGTCCCCTCTGGGCACTTCAAGAAGCAGAAGGACGGCAGCTCAGTTGCAGCCACCCAGGAGCCACCAACAGACCCCTCGTGCTCCAACTGGCATAAGGGAGGGTCGCGAGGCTAGGAGGCTGAAGGCAGCAGCATACCAGAGAATGGGAAGATACATGGACAGCGACGCAAAAGCAGGCTACGTCAATTTCTCCCTTCCTTTTTTACATTCAATATATTTTGATTTGTTTTACGAAAAAATTATCAAACAATGAAATAAAAGCTTTCAATACCCTCTGGCTTGTCATACAAAGAATTGATGCGATGGTGTTATAAATATACCTTAGCGCCCTAATCAAATCAAACTTTCTGTCCATGCTCCATGGTACTACAAAGCACCTTGTATTGACCGCGCCGTGTCAAGGTTTGAGGGGAGTCAGAGTGATCCTTCTATGAGAAGGGTTCGGGGGCTGCATCATTTGTCGTACCGCCCTGGCCCCCGTAGGACCTATATCCAACGGCCACTCAAACCTCGCTGGGGGGATGTATCACAGTACAACCCACACCGGAGACCTCCTAGCAAGAAGGTCTCCCATGTGGTTAGGCTTACGGCCACCCTTTCTCTTTCGCCTTTGAGTTCCGTAACGCCTATATCCTAACCAGCTGAGAATACTACCCTAGCCAAAAGGCCTGTGGCGATTTACGATCATTCTGCGATGCAATGGGGTTGCATTTCGCAACAGCTAACTTGGATGCTTGTCCAACACAGGCAAGAGACACACATAAATAAACAACAAAACAAATGTATAACAGTACATATACTACAGTTACGCTGTTCAAAATTACATGAGGCTTATGCACCCTCATCATCAGTGGCACACCGCTTCAGTATTTTCTCCAGCTTGCAGGCGTCCGCGGCATACTCGGCCTCCGCTCCGACCTCTACAGAGGAGGGCTCTGGGATGGGGCGCTCAGATGAGCCATGAATGATCAAGCCCAAGTCCGCATCAGGGAGCTGCAACCTCACGCCCGCCAACACCCTCATGGCGCCCTCATACGCTGCAGAGTATTGCCAGTCGAGCAGTTGGGCAAGAGCTCGCTCCAGCACCTTGACCACACCCCTTGGAGCTCAACTCCCTGGGTCCAATCCATACGGTCAGGAGGCACCAAGACAGAATCCCCATCACAACGATATCATAACGATTCCAAAATACCCGCTTGATCCTAAAAAAATTTGAGTGAGAAGAGTAGTAGAATCAAAACACCTACGTCACAATTCCTCACCAGAGCGACGAAGGGGATAAGGAGTAAAAAGAATTCCTACTCTCCAATATATAGCTAGACTCAAAATAGTTTTTCTTCTATACTCGCCAACGATTCGATCAATCAAGGGGCTCCTATGGTCGGTCGAGGCTCTGATACTAACTTGTCACGCCCAATATGCGGTCCTATTCTCAAGGGACTCGAAAATCCCAATAAGGATAGAAGCGCATATTGAAGACGCTTGCAAGGTGGATATCATTACATCATACCATGTACATAATAGATGGGGATACAGACAAATACATACAATCAGCTCATGAATACATTAACACATCAATACATAGCAAACACCATACAGAAGAGCAGAATCCGACTACGGATGAAATCAAACGAAAAGAAGAACGACATCCACCCTGCTAGCCCAGGCTGCCGACCCGGAACCTATCCCAAGATCGACGAAGAAAAAGAACTCCAAAAGCAAACGCGCATCGCTCTCTCATCAAATCATCGCATTACCTGTACCTGCACCTGTTGTTGTAGTAATCTGTGAGCCACGAGGACTCAGCAATCCCATAACCATGGGTAACAAGACTATCAAAGCTTAAATGGGTATGGAAGGGTAAAGTGGTGAGGTTGCAGCAAGCACTAAGCATTGTATGGTGGCTAACTTACGAGTACAAGAATAAGAAGAGTAAACTACGCATAACGGTCACAAACTAATAATGATCAAGAAGTGATCCTGAACACCTACTTACGAGTCAAACATAACCCCACCGTGTTCACTTCTTGGTTCAAACCTCACAAGAAGAGACGATCACGGTTACGCACGCGGTTGGTGTATTTTAATTAGATTTAGTGTCAAGTTCTCTACAACCAGAGGTTATAAATATCCAAGTCGCCACATAACCGCGGGCACGGCTTCACGTAAGATTTAACCCTGCAGGGGTGTTCCAACCTGGTCCATCACAAACCAACACAAGCTGCGATGGAAATACCGCAACCTCGAGATAGCCCGAAGTATCCTCGGAATCCCGGTGCACAAGACATTTCGACAATGGTAACGCAAGTCCAGCAAGACCTCCCGGCATGCCGACACCCTGATAGTAGCCATGCGTATCTCGTCTCAGGCCATGACCGGATGAGCTAAGCGTACAGTACTGACGTCCCGAGTTGCCCCAGGTAGCCCGCACGGTGCTCTAGTTCGGACCAACACCATCGGCACTGGCCCACCTGTATTATGTTGAATTAAGAATCCTCGGGTAGCGCTAACTCCCTATGCAAATTAATTATTCAATTCAGTATTATTATGCTGGCAAATGTTAAAACCAATGTTTGGCCTTGCTGGAAGCGGTTATTCAAAGCGAACTGTCAAGAGGGTCCCATACCCTTGAGCATGTTAGGAACGCTAATCAAGGATCATAACACCAGTATTACGGAAACTAGGGCGGCATGAGTGGAACAAAACACTAGGCAAAAGGCCGAGCCTTCCACCCAAAACCAAGTATATAGATGCATTAATTAAATAATAGATATTGTGATATCCCATGATATCCATGTCCCAACATGGAACAACCTGCACTGCACCTGCAACTAGCAATGCTATAAGAAAGGGCTGAGCAAAGCGGTAACATAGCCAAACAACGGTTTGCTGGGTAAGGGTGGTTAGAGGCTATATCATGGCATATGGGAGGCTGACATATATGTGGTAGGAAGCGCGACATAGCAATAGCATCGAGACAACTAGCAAGCAAAGATAGTAGAGATATCCAAGGTCATGATCATCTTGCCTGAAATCCAGCTGGGAAGAAGAACGAGTCCATGAAGAATACGAACCAACGTAGTCGAACGAATCCTCATAATCGCAACGAAACCGGAACTATCGAGAAGAAGCACAACCGGAAAGAAGCAAACAACATGGTAAACACACAAGCATAAACATGGCATGATGCACAACCAAATATGATGCATGACAAGGTTAAATGTTGTTAAACATGGCAAGAGATGGAGCAAAAGCAATCCCTACAACTAGGCAAGTTTAAATGAGGCCGGAAACACAAATAACAATTCCGGTAAATCCCCATTTGCAAATTTCGAAATTGGTACTGATCTGAATTAAACACAATGTTAAAGTGGTTAAACAGCAAGTTAACATGCACCATGATGATCTACACGTTTTTCTAGTCAAGTTACATATGTAGAACATTTAATTCGGAGCTACGGTCTAGAAGATATGCACTAAACAAGATTAACACGGCAATAATGCAAAATGCATGCAAACATCAACCACAAACACTCAAACCAAGGATGCAACATGACAAAATGAAACCACACACAAATCTAAGCAAGTTTCATATAGAACATGATTAAAACGGAGCAACGGTTCAACACATACACTACACAAGTTATAATAGCAACCTGCCCAAAACAGCAACATGGCACTTTGCAAACACCAAAACAGCAAGCTACAGGCACATGATGGGCATCATCATGATATGCACTGAAAGTAGACATGACATACTTCAAATCATCTTTAAGGTTCAGGTTCATAGGCATCAACGTTAAGTCAATATGATCCATGCAAAATGCAATGTTCTGCTACAGATTATGACAGAGCATATACATGAGCAGGGTTAATATGATGGCAACTTGAGAGCAAGAAAGAGACATGCTACAGGAACTTTACATGGCAACCAAAGGCATGGCATCAAAGTACACATCACATAGGCCAAAACACATGAAGGAATCAAATACATATGAGCTCTAGATTAGTGGTAACCATCAAGCAAAGTTGGCAAGTTTTATCACAGGCAGTTTTAACTTAGAACAGCAACATTGACTAGGCATGTTTACAAGCTCATGGCAGTCACATCATGGCATATCATGGCATGAAATAATTACTAACATCAAGAAGACACGAAAATGCTCCAAAGTCATGTTGACAAGATGCTCATATGACATTTGCATTAAATCACACAAAAATGACAAAGTGACACATATTAACAGTTTCTGCAGTTAACAGCATGAGGCACTTTTGCAATAGAGATTATGACATGAAGGTGAGGCATAACATGAATGCAAATGCAACCATACTGTAGAGCACGAAGAGTAGATCATTTTACATATATGGCACATCTTCATAAGATCAACTTGCACAAAGTTATCATCATCTCAAAAAGCCACATCATGCTGAAAATACTGAGGACTTGGCCGTTTTCAGTAAAAAAAATAGACTGAGCGCAAAATAGCTAAACGGCGCCCGGGGTGAGGAATAGCGGGTTGGCGCTCACGTTGCGGTCCAAAGGGCCGGCTCGGTGCTGGGCTGGGTCGCGACGTGGGCCTTGAGGCGCTGTGGCGGCCACGCGGGCAGGTCAGCGCGGGCGCTGACTCAATCTCGAGCAGCAGGGGCCGATGGCGCTCCATGGACTTGGCGACGGGGAGGAGGAACGGTGACGGCTTGGCGGGTTCGCGGCGGAGGTCGACGGATCCGGCAGCGGGCGAGGGCGAGGTCGACGATGGCGCTCCGGCGCAGCGGGGCGAGGGACGGCGAGGCGCGGCGCGGCTACGCGATGCGGCGGCTGCGCGCTGTGGCGGCGTGAGCGGAACCGCGGCGAGGCGGCGCGGGGACGGGGAGGTGAGCAGGCCGGCGGCGAGGTTCGCCCGGACGTCGACGGCGTCGGCCTCCTGCGAGGGTTGGTGGCGAGGAGCTCGGGGACGATCTGAGGAGGGCGCCGGTTTCAGGAGCGAGCTCCTCTCGCTCGTGCGCCAATCCAGATCGAGCGAGGAGTGGGGAGCGGGGCTGCGCGCTGCGGGCGGCGACGGATGGGCTCGAGCGGGCTCTGGATGGGCTTGGCGGGCCTACGCGGTGGCTGGGAGGTGCCTAAGGGCGACGTGGCGGCCTCCGGATGGCTGGAGGGGTGTTGGCGGCGGCGCCAAGTGGTGGGCTGCGGTTAGGCGGTGGCGGACCCGAGGTGGGAGGAGGCTAGGGTTAGGATTAGGCTAGTTTTTGGAAGGAGGAGGCCTTCGTTATATAGCAGGTAGGCTAGGGTTGTGGGATTTAGTCCGTTTTCGGACCGTTTGATCTCGATCGGACGGTCCGAAACGGAGGGGTAGCTAGGGGGGTTGAGTGGGCTGTGAAGATGGGCTTGGCTGAGATGTGAGGGAAGAAGAGCGGCCCGGCACAGGTTTCGGAACACCGAAACTTCCGACGTTTTGCCGGCTATAGTGCTGCTATAGTTATCAGCTGGGGCATCAAACAACCTCCGAATGGGACGAAATTTGGCAGGCGGTCTACCTCCAATATAATAAGACCGCACGCCAACTTATAACTCATTCCAAGAACATTTTTATCCCACTTATAAAATAATATTTCGGAGGTGCCGTAGGTGCGTGCGAGTGTGTCAGGTCTCGAAACGGACAACGGAAGGAACGGGGAGAATCCGCCAAATACGAACAGATGCAAGTTTTTATGAAAACATGTGGATGAAACGCACATGATGACATGACGAAGTGCAACAAGCAAACGAATCACATGGCAACGAAGGAAAATAAATGGAAGGAATCTGGAGCATCGGTCTCGGGGCGTCACAGGGTAGGCCTTTGCCAGCCTCTTCATGCGCCCCTCCGCGAGCACGACCTCTGGGCCGACGACCTCACCAGAGGCCCCCGCATCACCAAGACAGCCTAGAGGCCCCAACGAGGGCCTGGTAGTGACCTCTGCGTCTGCAAGACAAGCACAAGCCAGAAGGTAAAAAGGATCTCAAGAGAAGCAACGGCCACAAAAATTCCTACCAGTGATAAGGGGGCGATCTCCGGCAGAATGATCCGAGAACCGCCAAGCGGCCCCAGCACGGCCGCCTCCACATTATTGGAGGCCGGAGCCTTGGAGGTCTCGCCCTCTCTATGATGGACAAAGTTAGAGCCCGACGAATACCTCAAACACAACAACACAGCAAAGATGGTAAGAACATACCGGGCGGGCTCCACGAGCTTGCGCCTCTTAGCCACAGGCACCACCAACGGCACTGATACGTCTCCAACGCATCTATAATTTATGAAGTATTCATGCCATGTTAGCAATAATTTTATATGGTTTTGGTGCACCTTTATATTATTTTTATGGACTAACTTATTAATCTAGTGCCCAGTGCCAGTTCCTATTTTTTGCATGTTCTTTCTTTTGTAGAAAAACCATACCAAACGGAGTCCAAACGCAATAAAAATTTACGAAATTTTTATGGAATATATGTGATTTTTGGGAGAAAGAATCAATGCAAGACGGTGCCCAAGGGCCCCACAAGGCAACAGGGCACGCCCCCTTGCCTTGTGGGCACCTCGTAGGTCGGTAGGAGCCCTTCTTTTGCTGCAAGAAATATAATTTCCAGATAAAAATCCCCTCAAAATTTCAGCCCAATCGGAGTTATGGATCTCCGGGAATATAAGAAACGGTTTTCGGCCAGAAATAGAGCCGCGAGATTCAAAAGACAACAGAAAGATCCAAGGAAGAAGAAGAACGAGGGGCCCCCTTCCCCCTCTCCTCCGGTGGTGCCGGAACGCCGCCGGGGACATCTCATCCATCACCATCACCACCAACTTCTCCTCCGTTCTCATGGTGATGTGTGAGTAGTTCATCCTCGAGACCGAGGGTATGTACTAGTAGCTATGTGTTTGACCTCTCTCTCTCTCTCTCTCTCTCGTGTTCTTGATTTGGCACGATCTTAATGTACCGCGAGCTTTGCTAATATAGTTGGATCATATGGTGTTCTTCCCTCTCTATCTTGTTGTGATGAATTGAGTCTTTCCGTTTGAGGTTTCATTGTTATCGAATTGAATATTTTGGATTTGAGAACACTTGATGTATGTCTTGCATGTGGGTACCTGCGGTGACAATTGGGTATTCTATTGAGTCACTTGATGTATGTTTTGGTAATTGATAACCCACAAGTATAGGGGATCGCAACAGTCTTTGAGGGTAGTATTTCACCCAAATTTATTGATTCGACACAAGGGGAGCCAAAGAATATTTGCGAGTATTAGCAGTTGAGTTGTCAATTCAACCACACCTGGAGAACTAAAGATCTGCAGCAAAGTGTTTAGTAGCATAGTAGTATGATAGTTTTGATAGCAGTAGTAACAGTAGCAATAGTAGCGGAAACAGTAACAGTAGCAGTTTTGTAGTGATTGTAACAACAGCAGCAACGAAAGTAACTTAGCAAAGATCAATATGCGAAAAGCATAGGCATTGGATCAGTGATGGATAATTGTGTTGGATGACATTCACCATGTAACAGTCACAACCTAGAGCGATAGACAATAGCTCCAATTCATCAATGTAATGTAGACATGTATTCCGTATATAGTCATACGTGCTTCTAGTAAGAACTTGCATGTCATCTTTTGTCCTACCCTCCCGTGGCAGCGGGGTCCTTAAGGAAACTAAGGGATATTAAGGCCTCCTTTTAATAGAGAACCGGAACAAAGCATTAGCACTTAGTGAATACATGAACTCCTCAAACTACGGTAATCACCGGAAAGAATCCCAATTATTATCACCTTGGGGTATGCGGATCATAACACGTAATAGGTGCATACAACTTGCAAGATAGGATCAAGAACACAAATATATTCATGAAAACATAAAGGGTTCAGATCTAAAATCATGGCACTCGGGCCCTAGTGACAAGCATTAAGCATAGCAAAGTCATAGCAACATCAATCTCAGAATATAGTGTATACTAGGGATCAAGCCCTAACAAAATTGACTCGATCACATGATAAATCTCATCCAACCCATCACCGTCCAGCAAGCCTATGAAGAAATTACTCACACACGGCGGTGAGCATCATGAAATTGGTGATGGAGGATGATTGATGATGACGACGGCGTTGAATCCCCCTCTCCGGAGCCCCGAACGGACTCCAGATCAACCCTCCCGATGAAGAACAGGAGGTGGCGGCGGCTCCATATCGTAAAACGCGATGATTCTTTCTCTCTGATTTTTTTTCTCCATGAAGAGGTATATATAGCGTTGGAATTAGGTCAAATGGAGTTTCCACGGGTCCACAAGCCTGGAGGGCGCGCCCTGGGGGGTAGGCGCGCCCCCTGGGCTTGTGGCCCCTGGGTGGCACCCCTTCAGTGGATCTTTTCACCAGTATTTTTTATTTATTCTGAAATAATTCTACGTAAATTTTCAGGTCCATCCGGGAACTTTTATTTATGCACAAAAATAACACCATGGCAATTCTGCTGAAAACAGCGTCAGTCCGGGTTAGTTCCATTCAAATCATGCAAATTAGAGTCCAAAACTAGAGCAAAAGTGTTTGGAAAAGTAGATACGTTTGGGACGTATCAACTCCCCCAAGCTTAACTCATTGCTTGTCCTCAAGCAATTAAGTTGACAAACTGAAAGTGACAAAGAAAAACTTTGACAAACTCTTTTGTTCTTGTTGTCTGTATATATACTTAACAAGCATCCAAGTTTTAGCAAAGATTATGAACTAACCATATGAATGATAACACTTAGGTCTCACATTTACTCATATCAATAACATAACCAACTAGCGAGCAATAATAAGATATCTCGGATGTCAACAATTTGTCAAAACAATCATGATATAATATGATAACATGGTATCTCGCTAGCCCTTTCTGAGACCGCAAAACATAAATGCAGAGCACCTCTGAAGTTCAAGTAACGACTAGATATTGTAATTCATGGTAGAAGAGATCCAGTCATGTCACACCCAACATTAACTATACTCAATGCATAAAAATGACAATAGTGCTCTCCACTGGTGCTCGAATGAGAAGGTGATGACTCAATAATAAAAGTAAAATAACATGAAAGTAATAGATAGGCCCTTCGCAGGGGAAGCATGGATTTGCAGCGGTGCCAGAGCTCAAAGCTTAAAGCAGAGATGAATACGATTTTGAGAGGTATGCCTTTCCTGTCAACGTCACGACCGAGAATTTTCAATATCTTCCATGCTAAACACATTATAGCCGGTTCCCAAGCGGAAAAGTAAAGTTTACTCCCCCTCCACCATACCAACACAAGCCATGGCTAGCCGAATTCACGGGTGCCCTCCATACCAACATCTTTTCGGGGGAGTTTTTTGCATTATATAATTTTGGCATTTTGATTATAGGACTGGGCACCCCGAATACCAGCCTCTCTCGTGCAATTACAAGTGAATAAACACTCATCTGAGAATAACCTGCTTAGCATGAAAGATATTGACCACCCCCTGTCGCTCCATGAGCGGTATGGGCACACAAAACAGATGTTTATTTGAATGATTAGAGGTGGCACATGCAAATTTACTTGGAACGGCAGAGTAATACAGCATATAGGTAGATATAGTGGACTCATCTGGAACAACTTTGGTTTACGGATTTTGGATGCACAAGCAGTATTCCCGCTTAGTACGGGCGAAGGCTAGCAAATAGACTGAGAAGCGACCAACTATAGAGCAAAAACGGTCATAGTCATGCATTCAGAATAATTAACACTGAATGCGAGCATGAGTAGGATATAAGCACCATGAACACAAATATCGTGGAGGCTATGTTGGTTTTGAATCAACTACATGTGTGAACATGTGCCAAGTCAAGCCACTTGAATTGTTTAGAGGATACCATACTAACATACTACATCACAACTATTTTAATGCATGTTGACACTCAAGATAAATCATTATCCACTCCTAGCTATTTAAGCATGGCATGACCAACTATAATCTCTAATTGTCATCAAAAACATGTTTACTCATAACAATGCTGAATCATGAATACTGAGTTAAACATATTTACAAAGACAAAAACAAGAGGAGTTCATACCAGCTTTTCTTCACCGCAATCACTTCATCAAATATCGTCATTATTGCCTTTCACTTGCATAATCGAATGATGTGATAATAATAATAGTGCAAGTGTGCCGTGGACTAAGCTGGAATCTACAAACATTTATTCAAAGGAGAAGACAAGGTAATGGTGGCTCTTTGTTAGATCAACAATAAAGCACATGAGAGCCACACAACATTTTCATCGTGGTCTTCTCCTTACGACAACTCAACGAAAAGAAAAGAAGTTCAGAGAAACACACTGAAATGTTTTTGGAGTTTTTGGTTTTTCTAAAGAAAGCAAATTAACGAAGGAAAAACGAAAAGCGAGAAAAACTATTTACACGGGAGAACTCCCAACAAGCAAAAGAAGAAATGAGAAATCTTTTTGGATTTTCTTGTAATACTACGAATTAACTAAACTAAACAAGAAGGAAAAAACCAAAAAGAAGCGAGAAATATTTTTGGATTTTCGAAATTTATCAAACTCACAAGAAGAAGGCGAAAATAAAACTAACATGGATATACAATGAAAAAGGATGAACACCGACAACTGGAATGGATGTGTGGTACATGAATGTAATGTCGGTGAGAAATACGTACTCCCCCAAGCTTAGGCTTTAGGCCTAAGTTGGTCTATGGCCACGGATCGAAGTCAGCACCTCCAGGATAATACTGAGGCTGTTGAGGATCCCACTGATAAACAGGCTCCTGAGGACCCCACTGATAGATCGGTGCTGGAACGGGTGTGTCGGGCCTGTTTCCGAAATAAATCTCGGAATAGCCTCAAGTCACACCAGCCCCAAGATCAGAACAACTGGTGGACTCCCTTTATATAGATAAGAAGGACATACATAATATTACACAAGGTTGAGCCAGAGTGCTCAACATTTATTACAGACTTGTCAGTATATGACGGTGGCGGTACAAGACAGTGGTGTGGTGATATTACAACACTGCTACAATAAGGTAAAGCCAAGCGTCAGTGTGAGGATTGACTATTTTATTAGTGGGGCGGAAGCACTGCAGATGATACACGTGGTAGACTCCAAGACCACAAGGTGACTGACTGGGAACACCTCTAAGCATCGGGCTCGCTAGCGCACTCTTCCTCCATAAGATCGTCTTCATCCAGGTCTGGCCAAATTAACAAGGCAGGGACAAGCCAGTGAGTACATTTGAATGTACTCGCAAACATTATGAACAAAAGATATACCGAATGCAATAGAGTGCATATGATCATGATGGACTAATTTATATGCATATGCTGACCAAAATTAAAGCATGGCATGATAAATATCAATACGGTGTGAATGGCTAAATATATCATTTTAGTAATAAGCCAAGAAATACAATATGGAACATCGGGTGTTGGACCGCCCGAGGATTCCAAGAAAATAAAATGGAACATCGGGCATTGGACCACCCGAGGATTCCAAGAAAATAAAATGGAACATCGGGCGTTGGACCGCCCGAGGATTTCCAAGAAAAATTCCAAACGGGTGTCTGAATGCGATGCCTCGAGAGGTCTTGAAAAGAAATGCCAAATGGGTGTCTGAATGCGACGCCTCAAGAGGTCTTGAAAAGAAATGAGTATCAATGTGGCACAACCATCCCAAGAGATACTCAAAAAAAAGAAATGAGTATCCAGGTGGCACAGCCATCCCAAGAGATACTAAAAAAAATAGAAATGAGTATCCAAGTGGCACAACCATCCCAAGAGATACTCAAGGTTGCACATAAGGGAAAAAGGTTAGTCCACAGTAATATTCATGTTAACAACAATATTCATGATAGCATCAGTAGTGACAATAATTATTCATTAAAAATGGATCATGATCAGTTATATTTTTCCTCCGAAGACCGACACCGGGACCGACACTTGACCCTTCCCAGCTAACGTCCTTGACCGTGGACACGGCTATTTGAATAGGTCTAACTCTACAGAGGTTGTACTCTTTACCCACATGTATAGGATTTCTTTAGCCAACCTCGAAACGTTAACTAATTCCAATCACGGTTTTTGGGTTGAAAACACACCTAAGCAACACACACCAGATTAACTTTCCTGATGCCAGGAATCACCCAAAGCATCATTCAAGAAACACTCTAAGACGGGGAGACCGTCGTCTCGAATTGCATGGGATAACAATTTATAACGCGCAGAATACAAGGGGTGCCCCCCTCTCGGCCCAGCCGGATACACCCATGCCCCCTGACCCGATGACTGGCATTAGTCCATGGCCATGGAACCCTCATCATAGCCCCTCTATGTGGTGTATACTTGGAAAGGGGTTAGCAACTTACTAAGCCGTACTCCCCTCATGGGAAGACAAGTGGCAGCACTATTTTTAGCTAGGCATGACGGAACAAGACTCAATCTAGGTCGACTCAAGAGGTTTTATTATTATGACTGGCACACTTCACATGCCACAGTGACACCATCGTGTCACGATGTGATCCGTGCCCACCCGCACGACATAGACATGGGGTATACCCCTGATTTCTCACAACTTTATCCAAGTTCGAATGGTTCTTAAATGTATGCAAGAGATGCACAAAAAGATATGACCATGCAGGCACTTGCTGTCCACTACATATCCGGTGATCATTTCGAACTTATGCAAACATGCATGCAAACACCATATCCCAAGTTCAAAAATGCTTGCCTTGATCAAAGTAGGCAGAAGGTGATCCCTCGAAATTTTTGGCAAAGTTTCCCTCCTCGTTTTCTATAAAATGAGAATTAAAAAATTGATCAAAAATTTTGTGACAGCACAAAAAGTTGACTCAAAATATTTTTAAATAAATACTACAAAAAACTAGAGTGAAAAATAAAATTTTCAGACAAAGAATCAATTGAAAATGATTTGTGGTTAAAAAGTTATAATGGTTTTAAAACCAGGGACCTTTCTGCAAATAAAACAGCTACTTTTGGGTCCCTGCTGTAATAACAGAAAGTGCCTCGGGCAAGAATACATTTTCCAGCTTAGAAAACGTACTGAGGCAAAAGACATTTTCGAAATAAACGGAAAACAAGAAAACACTGACGAGTGGGCCCCACCCGTCAGGTTGAAAATTTGAACGCGCTCGCTCACGTGTACAGAGACGATGCGGTGGTCACCGGCAGCGATCACTGGCATTTCAGGAGACGGCGATGATATGAACGTGCTCGGGGGAGTGTTCCGCGTCGGTGGTGGTGGTGGTGGTCGCCGGCGAGCACCGTGGTGACGGCGGTGTCAACTCCAGCGGACGGCGGCATCGGGTGGTGGTGGATCTCATCGGGGAGGGCTCCGAACATCAAATTGATGCGCGAAATGGATGAGGTGGTGCACCAGGAGCATACTGATGGAATTTGAGTGGTGGAGATGGACGAACGGCGGTGTGGTGTTCTCGGTGACGGTGGCGGATCAGGCGGCCAGAGTCGGGGAAGAAGACCTCCCTGAGGTCGTCCGACTCCTCTGGGTGGCGATTGGGGATGGGTGGAGGCGATGTGGGTGCAGAACGGAGCTCGGGGGCCCCTTTTATAGACGAGGCGGAGATGACCGAGGCGAGGTGGATCACGGCGGAGTAATTCCAGCCGGTGAGGTTGGTTGGGGCAGCGAGCGCGGTCGATGGGTGTCAGTGAGACTAGGGGAGGCTTCTGGTAGCGCCAGCGCGACGCCCCGTGAGCTCTATCACCTTATCCCGACGCTGGGCTCCCGTACGGCCATGGCGGCGACGAGCAGCCCCGGCGACTGACAAGCAGGCTCGGTCGGCTTGGACAGTGCGTGGGAGCTGCGGAGAAGCTACCGCATGGAGAGGAGGTAGGAGAGAGCGTTGAGGGGGAGTGATGGCCTGTCGGTGGCCGTGCTGCTCACCTCGGTCCGCCGTGGCTAAGGACGGCGGCTGTTCCACCGGCCTGCCACCGGCCAGGCGGCGGTGAGCGGCTGGCGAGAGGGCCCCGAGGTGATGCATTGATGATCAGCAGCGATGCCAAGGAGGAGAGGAGAAGGAGTGGAGTGCATGGCATCGATCTCCTCTTCTCTGAACTTTCTTTGAATTTTCTGAATTTTTCGACAGTAGTCAACAGTGCACATAAGGTGTTTGTGCAAATGCTAGATGGCCCTTGGCATTTTTGGAATTTCTGAATTTTTTTGTGGTGAGGTACTGATGCATAACAAGGGTGTTGGCCAAGTTTCAGAATTTTTGGAGTAGTTTAGAGTAGGTTTTGAGCAGAGAGATTGAATCTGGTCCAAATTTCATTTGAATGAAATTTGAAAATTTTGAACTGTGGAACAGAATATTTTTGGTGAAACGGAGTGTGGGTACTGTCATGTAGTTGGGATAATTTTTGTGGGTGCAGAAGAGCTAGGAAAAATATAGTTCCTTTGTAAATCAAAGGAACTAGGAATAAATGAAATTCTAGTTTTGGAATTTGATAAATATGATAAAAATATTTTTGTGGAAAGGAGAAGTATTGGGTGCTATCCTTGGGTGAGAGGATGGCTTGGATGATAATTTTGAAAATGACAGAAGAATTTTTTTTAGAATTTTCTAAGTGTTTTGAAAAAAATGAAATGGACTATTTCCTTGAAATAATTACGGCAATGATAAATCCCGAACATTTGGATTTTAAGCATGGCAACCTGAACGTTTTTCATGGCAACTTTAGTTCATGCGAGGTTGACAAACCTGGTAATTTTCTGACAAAAAAACAAACTGGGACAAAGTTGCCATGTCTTAACAACTAAAGTTGCCACCTCGCGTCAACTAAAGTTGCCATGTAAAAACGTTCGGGGTGAAATGCTTAAAATCCGAACGTTCGGAATTTATCGGGGTCCAATAATTAATTATTCACAAAGTTTCTAAGAGAAAAGAAATTTGGTCCTACAAAATATTTACCCAAGTAAGAAACCATTAATTCAGAAACCATTTTAAAATTTTAGAAACCCAATTGAACACTTAAAATGGTTTTCAAAATAGAAGAAAAAGAGAAATAGAGCCATACTAATTCAAAGTATTTTCTTTTAAAGAAAAGGTTTTGAAAATCAAAAGAAAATATTTTTGGGGTGTTACAACACCGACCCCCCTTAAGAAAAATCTTGTCCCCGAGATTTCGGATGTCCTTCAAATAGGTACGGGTATTCAGTCCTTAGGTGATCCTCTCTTTCCCATGTTGCCTCTTCTTCGATGTGATTACTCCACTGGACTTTGTAAAACTTTATCACATTCCGACGGGTTCTCCGTTCTGACTCTTCCAAAAAAATTATAGGGCGTTCCTTATATGTAAGGTCTGGCTGGATACCCAGGTCCTGATGTTGGACTTGTTTGTCCGGATTACTGACACATCTCCTCAGTTGTGATACGTGAAAAACATCATGAACATCTGACAATTCTGCTGGTAGCTCCAGTTGGTAGGCAACCTTGCCTCTCCCTGCAATTATTCTAAATGGTCCAATAAATCGCGGTGCCAGTTTCCCTTTGACTTTGAATCTTTGTAGTCCCCTCATAGGGGATACCCTGAGATACACATATTCGTCGGGTTCAAAACTGATCTGACGGTGTTTCTGGTCATAGTAGCTCTTCTGACGGCTCTGAGCTGCTTTCAGTCTGTCTCGGATGAGTTTTACTTTTGTTTCTACTTCTTTGAGAACTTCTAGGCCGAAGATTCAGCTATCTCCGGTTTTGGACCAATTGAGTGGGGTACGGCACCTTCGTCCGTATAGGGCTTCAAAAGGTGACATCTTTAGACTGGCTTGATAACTATTGTTATATGAAAATTCCGCATATGGCAAACTGTCCTCCCAGCTGACTCCATAGGTAAGGACACAAGCTCTCAGCATGTCCTCCAATATCTAATTTATCCGTTCAGTCTGCCCTCCTGTCTGTGGGTGGTACGCTGTACTGAATACCAGTTGAGTTCCTAAGGCTTGCTGCAAGTGATCCCAAAACCTAGAGACAAACTGAGTGCCTCTATCAGAGACTATGGTCTTGGGTACCCCGTGTAAGCAAACAATTCGAGAGAGGTATAACCTAGCAAGCTTCTGTGTTGAATATGTTGTTTTTACCGTAATGAAGTGTGCCACCTTGGTTAATAAATCTGTGATAACCCAGATAGCATCATTCCCGTGTCGTGACCTTGGTAATCCGACAATAAAATCCATCCCTATCTCATCCCATTTCCATTTAGGCACTCTGAGTGGCTGTAACAATCCTGCTGGCCTCTGGTGTTCTGCTTTTATACGCTGACAAGAGTCGCAGCGTGCGACATATACGGCTATATCCCTTTTCATCCCGTGCCACCAAAATTTGTCCTGAAGATCTTTGTACATCTTGGTTCCCCCTGGGTGAATGTAGTATGGGATGGTATAGGCTTTTGCCAAAATCTGTTGCTTTAGCTCTTCCTTATTGGGTACGCATAATCTTTTCCCGTACCATAGGATTCCTTGGGTGTCAATGGTAAATTCGGATGCCTTGCCTGAATTTACTTTCCTTTTAATTCCCTCGATACTGGGGTGTGCCTTCTGGGTTTCTTTGATCTGATCCTCCAATGTTGGTTTTACTTCTAGGTGAGCAATAGTTCCTTCCATGACTAGAACCATGTTAAGTTTGGCAAATTCTCGGTTGAACTCATGTTGTGAGAATTGCACACTGTCATTGTCGGTGCATGGATTTCGGCTGAGGGCATCTGCCACAACATTTGCTTTACCCGGATGGTAATGAATTCCCACATCATAATCCTTAATTAGCTCAAGCCAGCGACGTTGTCGTAGGTTTAGTTCCGGTTGGGTGAAGATATACTTAAGACTTTTATGATCCGTGTATATCTCACATCGATTACCAAGAAGGTAATGTCGCCATTCCTTGAGTGCATGTACTACAGCTGCTAGTTCCAAGTCATGGGTAGGATAATTTTCTTCATGTCGTCGTAGCTGTCTTGAAGCATAAGCTACGACCTTTCCCTCCTGCATTAATACGCATCCAAGGCCTTTTCTGGAAGCGTCACAGTATATTTCAAAATTCTTGTGCACATCTGGCACGGTTAGAACAGGTGCCGTTGTTGACCTCTTTTTTAATTCTTGGAAACTTTTCTCACATGCTTCAGTCCATTCAAACTTTTTATCCTTCTTGAGTAACTGAGTCATGGGTTTGGCTATGGTGGAGAATCCTTCTATAAATCGTCGATAGTAGCCAGCCAAACCAAGGAAACTCCTGATCTCAGTTATGTTGGTGGGTTGCTTCCATCCTAAGACATCCTTTACTTTGTTTGGGTCCACTGCTATTCCATCCTTTGTCAGTACATGTCCCAGAAAACCAACTTCTTGTAACCAAAATTCACACTTGCTGAATTTGGCATATAGTTGATTTTTCCGTAATTCTTCTAGGACTATTCGAAGATGTTGCTCATGTTCTTTGGGCGTCTTGGAATAAATAAGTATGTCATCAATGAACACAACCACGAACTTGTCCAAATATTTCATGAAAACATTGTTCATGAGATGTACAAAATAAGCAGGAGCGTTGGTCAATCCGAAAGGCATCACAGTGAACTCATATAATCCGTATCTGGTGGTAAAAGCGGTCTTGGGTATGTCTGAGGATCGGATTCTTAACTGATGGTAGCCTGATCTCAAGTCTATTTTTGAGAAAACCTTGTCTTCTGCCAGTTGGTCGAACAAGTCGTTGATCCTTGGTAGTGGGTATTTATTTTTGATAGTAACCATATTGAGTGCCCTATAATCAATACATAACCTTAGGGTCCCATCCTTTTTCTTGGCAAATAAAACCGGTGATCCCCATGGTGATGAGCTGGGTCGGACATAACCTTTTTCTAGTAATTCCTTAATTTGTTTCTTCAGCTCAACCAATTCTGTCGGAGCCATTCGCTAAGGCTTCTTGTAGATGGGTGCCGTTCCAGATGCTAGTTCAATAACAAATTCAATTTCACGATCTGGTGGCATGCCTGGTAGCTCCTCAGGGAATACATCGGGGTATTCGCATACCACAGGAACCTTGCTTAATTCTGTCATGTCCACTTGATTTAGCTTCCCTTGAGAGGTAGAACTCCCCCTTGTTCCAAACTTTACTGTCTTCCCTTGACAATTGGTGGGAGTCACTGTACGATTGTAGCAGTCTATAAAGCCTTTATTTGTGGCCAACCAGTCCATTCCCAAAATAACATCCAAATTGACTGCTTCCAGTACAATAAGATTTGCTGAAAACTTCATTCCTTTTATTTCAATGTTCACATCCTGGCAGTACCATTGTGTGCTTTGCTTTGATCCCGGGGACTGAATAACCATCGAATTTTTCAAAGGCGAAAAAGAAAATTGATTCTTCGAGGCAAATCTTTTAGGGATGCACGAATGGGAAGCTCCAGAATCAAATAAAACTATAGCATTAATGGTGTTAACAGGAAACGTACCAAACACGATGTCCGGTGCATTCTGTGCTTCCTCAAATGTCACATGGTTAACCTGCCCCTTTCTTTGATTGTTGTGGGTGTTGCGGTTGTTGTGTCGCGGAGCTGCACTAGTACTGCGGCCATTGTTGTTGGGTTTGGGGGCATTATTCCCCTATTTTGGGCATTGCCTAGCATAATGCCCCTCTACTCCACAGGCATAACAGGTGATGCCAGGACGATAAATTGCTTCCTTGGCCCTGTTGTTGTAGGAACTGCGGTTTTGTTGCGGTCGTGGTGTTGGAATTGCTGGTCGGGGTGCCACAGGCCTCTGAGATTCATTTCGGGGCCTGTTGTTACGAACCTGTACTGACTGATTCATGCGGCGCTTGCGAATCTCATTCAGGTTGCGGTGCTCATTTTCCAGGATGATAGCCTTGTCTACCAGTGTCTTGAAATCCGAAAAAGTATGGACTACCAGTTGGCACTTTAAAGATGGAACAAGCCCGTCAAGGAATTTCTCCATCCTTTTGCTTTCTGTCATATATTCATCATTAGCATATCGGGCTAGCTGAGTAAACTGGTCAAGGTACTGAGTTACCGTTGTGCCCCGTTGCTTGAGATCCTCAAATTCTCTTTTCTTCAATTTCATGATGCTGTTGGAAATATGTGCTCCCCGGAAACTTTCCTTGAATTGCTCCTAGGTGATGTCTTCTCCATTGGGATGCGTGTGGCGTAGATTTTCCCACCATGATGCTGCTGATGCAGAAAAATAATGCGGAGCGTATAGTACTTTTTCCTGGTCCGTACATTGAGCTATGACCAATTTTCTCTCAATATCACGCAGCCAGTCATCTGCCTCTAAAGGTTTGTCTGTGTGAGAAAAGACAGTCGGATTGGTCCTCTGAAGTTCAGATAATTTTGATCTGGGTTGATGTTGTCCTTGGTGATTTCCCATATTTATCAAATCCTGCATCATTTCCTGATGCTGCTGCTGACTTTGTTCATAAAGATGGCATACTTGTGAGAATGCCGAATCATTGCTTTGCTGACTTGTCTGTCCTGGTGTGAAGTTATTTCCCATTTGTGCAAAGTTGTCCTCTGGTGGACTAGGCATAGAACGAGTCCAGGGACGATGCATTTTCTTTCTGGGGTATTGGTGTAAACACCGATGAGGAAAGAAATTATAAAGGAAAAAATTTAAGAGACTGAAAATAATTTCCCCCCAAAAACGTAGGTACATATAAGTAGCGAGTTATATTATACATGCAAGATTTAATTATACATTGCTCTCGTGGTAGTCGTGATGCTTACATGACAGCTTATTTAGACTAGTGCACTTCTCCATCCTCTTAGCATGCTGCGATCCAAGGTCTACTACTCCCCATCTTACGAAGAAGAAAAGAAACATAAAATAAATATTTTACAGCCACACTCTCATAAAAGGTGACTGCGGTGCTGATGCTTAGTCTGCTATCACGGAGTGTCTGGAACGTCGTAGGCCCTGCTGAGGGTAAGTCCCAGACGGGGTGCTGAAGACTCGACCTCCTCCTCCTCGGGTATGGTCTCAAGTCGGGCAGCTGTCGATGTCATGCCTGCTCGTGGTGGTACTGTACTCGTAGGCGGTGAAGCTCTAACTGGAGTGGGGGCAGCCAAGCGACTAGACTCATCGCTCGGGGATGTGCGTCGAATTGCGGAAAGGGTAGGAGGATCGTATGGTGGAGTCAGAATACGAGGAGCGCATGGTGAAGGAGAACGGAACTCACTCCTGCGACGAACCCTCGCACGAGCCAAGTCCATCCGTGCGGCGAGATAGTCGTCCACCAGTGAGGTGAAGACTGACTCTAGAGCCATGATGTACTGGACAAGGGGCTCAATCGCCTCGTCCCTTTCTTCCGCGGTGCAAGAGAAAGAATAGTGACTAGTGTATGGAACATGGCATGGGAGATAATGATAGGGACGTGTCTGCATGACTGGAAGAATGTCCCTAAGACGAGCGATGGCCTCTCGGGCAGCCATCTGGATAGCATGCCTCTCCCCACAAACCGATAGTTGCGATGAGGCGCGGCATGTCCACCCCGAATATATACCGAGGCCTGGTACATAGTCAGGGTGTCCGAGATCCTGTCAGGATAGACTGCATACTCCGGACGGCTCGGAGATCCCATCGCGACCCTGGCGATGTAGATGAGAAGGCGGGAAAACCCCGCAGGCTCGTTGGCGAAAATCTGGGTTGGACAGTTGCCGCCAGACATCTACAACAGTAGACAAAAAATCCAAATAGTCATATCATAAATATATGATGACCAAGGAAAATTTGTTACAATGCATGAGATGCTGCTAA
This sequence comes from Elymus sibiricus, assembly GCA_039707655.1. Classification (NCBI taxonomy): domain Eukaryota; kingdom Viridiplantae; phylum Streptophyta; class Magnoliopsida; order Poales; family Poaceae; genus Elymus; species Elymus sibiricus. Next base: position 211,341,315 of record CM077674.1, read on the forward strand.
TATTTGTTAGAACTGACTCTACTACTAGCAATCGCACCTAGGGCTTCCTACAGTCAACCTAGCTCTGATACCAAGGTTTGTTGGCCCTGTTTCCGAAATAAATCTCGGAATAGCCTCAAGTCACACCAGCCCCAAGATCAGAACAACTGGTGGACTCCCTTGATATAGATAACCAGTACATACATAATATTATACAAGGTTGAGCCAGAGTGCTCAACATTTATTACAGACTTGTCAGTATATGACGGTGGCGGTACAAGATAGTGGTGTGGTGATATTACAACACTGCTACAATAAGGTAAAGCCAAGCGTCAGTGTGAGGCTTGACTATTTTATTAGTGGCGCGGAAGCACTGCGGATGATACACGTGGTAGACTCCAAGACCACAAGGTGACTGACTGGGAACACCTCTAAGCGTCGGGCTCGCTAGCGCACTCTTCCTCCATAAGATCGTCTTCATCCAGGTCTGGCCAAATTAACAAGCCAGGGACAAGCCAGTGAGTACGTTTGAATGTACTCGCAAACATTATGAACAAAAGATATACCGAATGCAATAGAGTGCATATGATCATGATGGACTAATTTATATGCATATGCTAACCAAAATTAAAGCATGGCATGATAAATATCAATACGGTGTGGATGGCTAAATATATCATTTTAGTAATAAGCCAAGAAATATAATATGGAACATTGGGCGTTGGACCGCCCGAGGATTCGAAGAAAATAAAATGGAACATCGGGCGTTGGACCACCCGAGGATTCCAAGAAAATATAATGGAACATTGGGCGTTGGACCGCCCGAGGATTTCCAAGAAAAATGCCAAACGGGTGTCTGAATGCGACGCCTCGAGAGGTCTTGAAAAGAAATGCCAAACGGGTGTCTGAATGCGACGCCTCGAGAGGTCTTGAAAAGAAATGAGTATCCAGATGGCACAACCATCCCAAGAGATACTAAAAAAAATGAGTATCCAATTGGCACAACCATCCCAAGAGATACTCAAAAAAAATAGAAATGAGTATCCAGGTGGCACAACCATCCCAAGAGATACTCAAGGTTGCACATAAGAGAAAAAGGTTAGTCCACAGTAATATTCATGTTAACAACAATATTCATGATAGCATCAGTAGTGACAATAATTATTCATTAAAAATGGATCATGATCAGTTATATTTTTCCTCCGAAGACCGACACCGGGACCGACACTTGACCCTTCCCAGCTAACGTCCTTGACCGTGGACACGGCTATTCGAATAGGTCTAACTGTGCAGAGGTTGTACTCTTTACCCGCATGCATAGGATTTCTTTAGCCAACCTCGAAACGTTGACTAATTCTGATCATGGGTTTTGGGTTGAAAACACACCTAACCAGCACACACCAGATTAACTTTCCCGATGCCATGAATCGCCCAAAGCATCATTCAAGAAAAACTCTAAGACGGGGAGACCGCCGTCTCGAATAGCATGGGATCACAATTTATAACGCGCGGAATACAAGGGGTGCCCCCCTCTCGGCCCAGCCGGATACACGCATGCCCCCTAACCCGATGACTAGCATTAGTTCATGGTTATGGAACCCTCATCACCATATCCCAAGTTCAAAAATGCTTGCCTTGATCAAAGTAGGCAGAAGGTGATCCCTCGAATTTTTCGTCAAAGTTTCCCTCCTCGTTTTCTATAAAATGAGAATTAAAAATTTGATCAAAAAATTTGTGATAGCACAAAAAGTTGATTCAAAATATTTTTAAATAAATACCAAAAAAATAGAGTGAAAAAGAAAATTTTCAGAAAAAGACTCAATTGAAAATGATTTGTGGTTAAAAAGTTATAATGGTTTTAAAACCAGGGACCTTTCTGCAAATAAAACAGCTACTTTCGGGTCCCTGCTGTAATAACAAAAAGCGCCTCGGGCAGGAATACGTTTTCCAGCTTAGAAAACGTACTGAGGCAAAAGACGTTTTTGAAATAAATGGAAAAGAAGAAAACACTGACGGGTGAGCCCCACCCATCAGGTTTGAAAATTTGAACGTGCTCGCGCACGTGTACAGATAGGATGTGGTGGTCACCGGTGGTTATCGCCGGTGTTTCAGGAGACGACGATGATATGAACGTGCTCGGGGGAGTGTTTCGCGTCGGTGGGTGGTGGTGGTGGTCGCCGGCGAGCACCATGGTGACGGCGGTGTCAACTCAGGCGGACGGCGGCGTCGGGTGGTGGTGGAGGACTCCGGACATCAAATTGACGCGCGGAATGGTTGAGGTGGTGCACCAGGAGCCTACTGATGGAATTTGAGTGGTGGAGATGGACGAACGGCGACGTGGTGTTCTCGGTGACAGTGGTGGATCAGGTGGCCGGAGTCGGGGAAGAAGACCTCCCCAAGGTCGTCCGACTCCTCTGGGTGGCGATTGGGGATGGGTGGAGGCGATGTGGGTGCAGAACGGGGCTCGGGGGGCCCTTTTATAGGCGAGGCAGAGATGACCGAGGCGAGGTGGATCATGGCGAAGTAATTCCGGCCGATGAGGTTGCTTGGGGGCGGCGAGCGCGGTCGGTGGGTGTTAGTGAGACTAGGGGAGGCTTCTGGTAACGCCAGCGCGATGTCCCACGAGCTCTATCGCCTTATCCCGACGCTGGGCTCCCATACGGCCATGGCGGCGACGAGCAGCTCCGGTGACTGACAGGTGGGCTCGGTCGGCTTAGACGGTGCGTGGGAGCTATGGAGAAGGTGCCACGTGGAGAGGAGGTAGGAGAGAGCGTTGATGGGGAGTGATGGCCTGTCGGTGGCCGTGCTGATCGCCTCGGTCCGCCGTGGCTAAGGACGGCGGCTGTTCCACCGGCCTGCCACCGGCCAGGCGGCGGTGAGCAGCTAGCGAGAGGGCCCCAAGGTGATGCATTGATGATCAGCAATGACGCCATGGAGGAGAGGAGAAGGAGTGGAGAGCACAGCATCGATCTCCTCTTCTCTAAACTTTCTCTGAATTTTCTGAATTTTTTGACAGTAGTCAACAGTGCACATAAGGTGTTTGATGAAATGCTAGATGGCCCTAGGCATTTTTGGAATTTCTGAATTTTTTTGTGGTGAGGTACTGATGCATAACAAGGCTGCTGGCCAAGTTTCAGAATTTTTGGAGTAGTTTAGATTAGGTTTTGAGCAGAGAGATTGAATCTGGTCCAAATTTCATTTGAATGAAATTTGAAAATTTTGAACTGTGGAACAGAATATTTTTGATGAAATGGAGTGTGGGAACTGTCATGTAGTTGGGATAATTTTTGTGGGTGCAGAAGAGCTAGGAAAAATATAGTTCCTTTGTAAATCAAAGGAACAAGGAATAAATGAAATTCTAGTGTTGGAATTTGCTAAATATGATAAAAATATTTTTGTGGAAAGGAGAAGTATTGGGTACTGTCCTAGGGTGAGAGGATGGCTTGGATGATAATTTTGAAAATGACAGATTTTTTTTTTGAGAATTTTCTAAGTGTTTTGAAAAAATGAAATGGACTATTTCCTTGAAATAATTAATTATTTACAAAGTTTCTAAGAGAAAAGAATTTTGGTCCTACAAAATATTTACCCAAGTAAGAAACCATTAATTCAGAAACCATTTTAAAATTTTAGAAACCCAATTGAAAACTTAAAATGGTTTTCAAAACAGAAGAAAGAGAGAAATAGAGCCATAGTAATTCAAAGTATTTTATTTTAAAGAAAAAGGTTTTGAAAATCAAAAGAAAATATTTTTGGGGTGTTAAAGGGTGCTGGCTCAGGTGCTGGGGGCGGTGTCAGGCCCCAATAAGCATAAATGTCCTCAGGCATGATGGTGTATTTGCCCCTGTAAATATCAAACAAAGCAGGTGCAGGCAAAGTAATAACCTCACGAGTGCCGTGACTAAACACCAAGTTATATCTAAAGTGAATGAGGCCATCGTCTATGAAGTCATGCCCAACCATGCTACTATAATCAAGGTATCTAATAGGTAAAAGCTTCTCCTCCTCCTCATTATGCCTAATAGGAATCTCAAAATGTTTAGCTAGGCGGGAAGCATAGATACCACCATAAATAACGCCCTTTGAGCGGTTAGTGTGCAACCGTCGGGTGACCATAGCACCCAAACTGAAAGTTCTATCACCATTAACAGCATGGCACAAAATAGCGAGGTCTGGTGAACTGAGCGTTCCACTCTCCCACCGACCAGTCAAACACCTCCCGACAAATAATGAATAATAACGCAAAACAGGGAAATGTAAACTAGCAACCCTAGCCTCAGAAACTTCTCTTGACTCCCCTACGGTCACCTCAGAGATAAACTTCGAGACATCCCTGGGATGTGGCTCTATGGGGCTGCCCTCGTTAGGAAGTTTGCATACTCGACAAAAATCCTCAAGTGTCATCTCTCTAGGAATATCATATAGGTTAAATGACACCATGGGTATCTCTCTCCTAGAATGAAATTGAAAACTTTGCACAAAAGTATTAGTGAGGAGATACTGTTCACACTTATCTTCGAGGAACGGGATAAGGCCGGCATTATTCGCCAAATAATAGAAGTCATTGAAATTCCCACATCCCTTAAGAATGTGTCGCATGGCCACACCTCGGCCACACGAGGAAGGTCGTACTTGGGCTTTGGAGCCTCCTTAGGACTCCGGCTCAAAGAACCTCTCAACCTCCACTTGAGCATTTTCCTTTTCTCAATGGGGATGTGCATTTCCCCAACAATAAGAATTTCATACTTCTTTTTGGCAGTAGGAAGAGGAAATTTGAAACCTCTAATAGTGATTGTCGAAACTTTTTCAATACAATTAATACCATTCACCGAACTTTGTTTCTTCGGAAAATAAACCGTATGCTCATTACCATTGACATGAAAAGTAACCTTGCTTTTGTTGCAATCAATAACAGCTCCTGCAGTATTCAAAAAGGGTCTACCAAGGATAATCGACATGTTGTCGTCCTCGGGCATATCAAGAATAACAAAGTCTGTCAAGATAGTAACATTTGCAACTACAACGGGAACGTCCTCACAAATTCCAATAGGTATCGCAGTTGATTTATCAGCCATTTGCAAAGATATTTCAGTAGGTGTAAGCTTATTCAAATCAAGTCTTCTATATAAAGAGAAAGGCATAACACTAACACCAGCTCCTAAATCACATAAAGCAATTTTAACATAACTTCTTTTAATAGAGCATGGTATAGTGGGTATTCCTGGATCTCCTAACTTTTTAGGTACTCCACCCTTAAAAGAATAATTTGCAAGCATGGTTGAAATTTCAGCTTCAGGTATCTTTCTTTTATTAGTTACAATATCTTTCATGTATTTAGCATATGGAGGCATTTTCAACATATCAATCAAGCGAGTGCGCAAAAAGACAGGTCTAAGCATTTTAACAAAGCGCTCAAAGTCTTCCTCATCGTTATTTCTAGATGGTTTAGTGGGAAAAGGCATGGGTTTTTGAACCCATGGTTCTCTTTCTTTTCCATGTTTCCTAGCAATGAAATCACTTTTATCATATCTTTTATTCTTAGGAGGTGGGTTATCAAGATCAACAGCAGGTTCTATTTCTACATCATTATCTGGTTGAGCATCAACATGAAATCATTATCATTAGGTGTATGTTCATTACCAGATTGTGTCTCGGCATCAGAAATAGAAACATCATTATGATTCTCAGGAGGTTTTTCTATCTCAGGTTCACTAGAAGCGTGCAAAGTCCTATCATTTTTCTTTTACTTTTTCTTCTTAGATGAACTAGGTGTATCGGTATTAATTCTTTGAGAATCTTGTTCAATTATTTTAGGATGACCTTCAGGATACTGAGGCTCCTGAGTCATTCTACCTCCTCTAGTAACAACTCTAACAGCATGATCATTCATTTTATTATTCATCTCATCAAGCAAATCATTTTGGGACTTAGCAATTTGTTCTAACTGAGTATGCACCATAGAAGCATGTTTACTTAAGCCTTTAACATCATTAGCAGTTCTAAACATCAAATCACTCAAGTGATCTATCATGAAGGCATTCATTTTAGTTGATTGCTAACATATAAATTGAAGTGTTCTTGCTTAATGATGTAATTATCAAATTCATACAGGCATTGGCTAGCAGATTTATTATAAGGAATATCACCTTCATCGAATCTAGTAAGAGAATTTACCTCTACTACCTGTGTCGGGGTGTCGAGCCCATGTATTTCTTCAATAGGTGGTAAGTTCTTAACATCTTCAGATTTAATACCCTTTTCTTTCATAGATTTCTTAGCTTCTTGCATTTTTTCTGGACTGAGGAATAGAATACCTCTCTTCTTCGGAGTTGGCTTAGGTGGTGGTTCAGGAAGTGTCCAATCATCGGCATTTCTCAACATATTATTCAATAGTTCTTCAGCCTGTCCAATAGTTTGTTCCCTGAAAGCAGAACTAGCACAACTATCTAGGTAGTCCCTAGAAGCATCGGTTAGTCCATTATAAAAGATATCAAGTATTTCATTCTTCTTAAGAGGATGATCAGGCAAAGCATTAAGTAATTGGAGAAGCCTCCCCCAAGCTTGAGGGAATTCTCTTCTTCAATTTGCACAAAGTTAAATATTTCCTGTAAGGCAACTTGTTTCTTATGAGCAGGAAAATATTTTTCAGAAAAGTAATATATCATATCTTGGGGGCTACGCACACAACCAGGAGCAAGAGTATTAAACCATTTCTTAGCATCACCCTTTAATGAGAAAGGAAACAACTTAAGAATATAGTAATAGAGAATCTTTTCCTCATGAGCAAATAGGGTAGCTATATCATTCAATTTAGTAAGGTGTGCCACAACAGTTTCAGTTTCATAACCATGAAAAAGGATCAGATTCAACCAAAGTAATTAACTCAGGATCGACAGAGAATTCATAATCCTTATCAGTAACAAAGACAGGAGAGGTAGCAAACTTAGGATCATATTTCATTCTCTCCATCATAGACTTTTCTTTAAGCTTAGCAAGTAATTTTCTAACATCATCTCTATCATTACAAGCAAGAAATTCTCTAGCTATTTCTCCATCTAAAACATAACCATCAAGTATCTTAGGCATTTCAATTCTAGGGGAGCTAGGAATAATAGGTGAATCATAATTTTCAGAAGTTTCAACATTTTCAGTTTCTTTAGCTTTAGCAAGTTGTTCGTCAAGAAATTCACCTAGTGGCATAGTATTATCAAGCATAGTACTAGCATCATCACAAGTTTTATTTATAGCAGAAGTAGTATCATCAAGTACTTGCGACATAACAGAATGAATAACAGGTGGTGGTGTCGCAAGCCTACTCAAAACAGAAGGTGAATCAAGTGCATAGTGTGATGGCAGTTCCTTACCTCCCCTCGTCTTAGAGGGAACGATCTTGGTCTTAGCATCTTTCAGATTCTTCATAGTGATCAACAGATATAAATCCCAAGTTACTCAATAGATAGAGCTATGCTCCCCGGCAACGGCGCCAGAAAAAGGTCTTGATAACCCACAAGTATAGGGGATCGCAACAGTCTTCGAGGGTAGTATTTCACCCAAATTTATTGATTCGACACAAGGGGAGCCAAAGAATATTTGCGAGTATTAGCAGTTGAGTTGTCAATTCAACCACACCTGGAGAACTAAATATCTGCAGCAAAGTGTTTAGTAGCACAGTAGTATGATAGTTTTGATAGCAGTAGTAACAGTAGCAATAGTAGCGGAAACAGTAACAGTAGCAGTTTTGTAGTGATTGTAACAGCAGCAGCAACGAAAGTAACTTAGCAAAGATCAATATGCGAAAAGCGTAGGCATTGGATCAGTGTTGGATGACATTCACCATGTAACAGTCACAACCTAGAGTGATACACAATAGCTCCAATTCATCAATGTAATGTAGGCATGTATTCCGTATATAGTCATATGTGCTTATAGTAAGAACTTGCATGACATCTTTTGTCCTACCCTCCCGTGGCAGTGGGGTCCTTAAGGAAACTAAGGGATATTAAGGCCTCATTTTAATAGAGAACCGGAACAAAGCATTAGCACTTAGTGAATACATGAACTCCTCAAACTACGGTAATCACCGGAAAGAATCTCAATTATTGTCACCTTGGGGTATGCGGATCATAACACGTAATAGGTGCATAAAACTTGCAAGATAGGATTAAGAACACAAATATACTCATGAAAACATAAAGGGTTTAGATCTAAAATCATGGCACTCGGGCCCTAGTGACAAGCATTAAGCATAGCAAAGTCATAGCAACATCAATCTCAAAACATAGTGGATACTAGGGATCAAGCCCTAACAAAATTGACTCGATTACATGATAAATCTCATCCAACCCATCACCGTCCAGCAAGCCTACGAAGAAATTACTCACACACGGCAGTGAGCATCATGAAATTGGTGATGGAGGATGGTTGATGATGACGACGGCATTGAATCCCCCTCTCCGGAGCCCCGAACGGACTCTAGATCAACCCTCCCGATGTAGAACAGGAGGTGGCGGCGGCTTCGTATCGTAAAACGCGATGATTCTTTCTCTCTGATTTTTTTTCTCCATGAAGAGGTATATATAGCGTTGGAATTAGGTCAAACGGAGTTTCCAGGGCCCCACAAGCCTAGAGAGCGCACCCTGGGGGGTAGGCGCGCCCCCTTGGCTTGTGTCCCCTGGGTGGCTCCCCTCCAGTGGATCTTTTTGCCAGTATTTTTTATTTATTCTGAAATAATCCTCCGAAAATTTTCAGTTCCATCCGAGAACTTTTATTTCTGCACAAAAATAACACCATGGCAATTCTGCTGAAACCAGCGTCAGTCCGGGTTAGTTCCATTCAAATCATGCAAATTAGAGTCCAAAACAAGAGCAAAAGTGTTTGGAAAAGTAGATACGTTTGGAACGTATCAGTAATCAACTTGCGGATTCCCGAGGTGACATTGGGGTAATCTAGGCATAGGGGTTGATGCACGTTTTCGTCCTACTTTCTCTGATAGAAACTTTGGGGTACTCTTTGAAGTTCTTTGTGTTGGATTGAATATTATGAATCTGAAATTGTTTGATGCATGTCGAATAATTAACTCACGGATACTTGTGGTGACATTGGAGTATCTTGGTGACATTAGAGTTAATTTATATTTGTGAACATCTTATATTTGTGATACCACGGTGGCGAGTGTGTGTGTGTGTGTGTGTGTTGGGGGGGTGAGCATAACGGGCCAGGCGGCGTCCATACTTCGCCCCATCTTTTCTCTTACTTGGCAGCAGGCGTCCGAGGCTCAGTTTCCTAGTTCCAAAGCCGCAGGTGAATGTCTAATTGATGATTTGATCTGCTCATGTGCTTCCTCTCTTATAATTGGATAGACTCGCTCTTCTCATGCCCAATCATAGTTAGCTAAAGTGCTAAACTCATGTACATCTATCGCTGTAGGGGTCGCCTTCTTTTCATGTTGTTTCCATTTATTGTTTCAGTTCATCAAGGAACGGAAAGTCGTCTTGTACTCCCCCAGTATCTAGGGATGTTTTATATGCACTAATATGCTATTTTATATCATTTTTTGGGACTAACCTATTAACCTAGTGCCCAGTGCCAACTGCTCCTTTCTGCTTGTTTTTGGTTTTTCAGGAAATCAGTACCAAACGAAGTCCAAATGCCATGAAACTTTTTGACGATTTTTTTTCTGGATAAAAGAGACCCTGGAAGGTTCGGGGGGAGGCCAGAAGCCTCACGAGGAGGTGACAACAACAGGGCGCGGCCCCAGGGGGCGTGCCATGATGCCTTGTGGGCCCCTCATGGCTCCATTTGACCTAATTCCATTTTTATAAATTCTCAAATATTGGGAAACCAACAGAGAGCCACCTCGAATAACTTTTCCGCTGCCGCAAGCCTCTGTTCTTCCGCGATCCCATCTGAAGGCCTTTTCCGATACTCTGCCGGAAGGGGAATCGGTCATGGAGGGCTTCTACATCAACCTTGCTGCCCTTCTGATGATGTGTGAGTAGTTTACCATAGACCTACGGGTCCATAGCTAGTAGCTAGATGGCTTCTTCTCTCTCTTTGATCTTCAATACAATGTTCACCTTGATCTCCTTGTAGTTCTATTTGATGTAATCTTCTTTTGTGGTGTGTTTGTTGGGATCCGATGAATTGTGGGTTTATGATCAGATTATTCATGAGAAATATTTGAGTCTTTTCTGAACTTATTTATGCATGATTGTTATAGCTTTGTATTTCTCTCCGATCTATCCATTTGGTTTGGCCAACTAGATTGATTTATCTTGCAATGGGAGAGGTGCTTTGTGATGGGTTCAATCTTGCGGTGTTCTATATCCCAGTGACAGAAAGGGACAAGACACGTATTTGTATTGTTGCCATAATCATATTGCTTGAGTTTACTTTGTCTACATCATGTCATCTTGCTTAAGGCGTTACTCTATTTTCATTAACTTAATAACCTAGATGTATGCTGGATAGCGGTCGATGGGTGGAGTAATAGTAGTAGATGCAGGCAGGAATCGGTCTACTTGTCTCGGACGTGATGCCTATATACATGATCATTGCCTTGAATATCGTCATAACTATGCGTTTTTTTATCAATTGCCCAACAGTAATTTGTTTACCCAGCGTATGCTATGCGTTCGAGAGAGAAGCCTCTAGTGAAAACTATGGCCCCCGGGTCTACTTTTATCATATATTAAAATCCAAAAATACCTTGCTGCAATTTTATTTCCTTTCTTTTGTTTTGCAATTTACTTTTCTATCTATCACTATTAGAATTAATTCTTGCAAGTAACCTCCAAGGGGATTGACAACCCTCTTGTTTGCGTTGGGTGCAAGTCTTTGCTTTTTTTGTCTAGGTGCTGCTAACGAGGTTCTGTGTGGTTCTCCTACTGGATTGATAACCTTGGTTCTTAACTGAGGGAAATACTTATCTCTACTGTACTGCATCATCCTCTCCTCTTCGGGGAAATCCCAACGCAGTTCACAAGTAGCAGGAAGAATTTCTGGCGCCGTTGCCGGGGAGACATCACCAAAACCTATCAAGTACCTTCGCGTAAACTATCATCTACTTTCTCTTATTTTCATTTGCATTTTTATTTGCATTTGCCTCTCGTTTTCATCTCCCCCACTTCTAAAATAATTTTACAAAAAACACAAAAATATTTTCATTTGCTTGTTTGCTAGTTTGCTTGCTTTGTCGCTATGTCTCAAGAAAACACTAAATTGTGTAACTTTTCCAATACTAATAATAATGATTTTATTAGTACTCCAATTGCTCCTCCCGCCACTAGTGCGGAGTCGTGTGATATTAATGCTGCTTTGCTTAATCTTGTTATGAAAGAACAATTTTCTGGTAGTCCTAATGAAGATGTTGCATCCCATCTTAATACTTTCGTTGAACTTTGTGATATGCAAAAGAAGAAAGATGTGGATAATGATATTGTCAAATAGAAATTATTTCCGTTCTCACGACGAGATCATGCTAAAACTTGGTTTTCATCCTTGCCTCGAAATAGTATTGATTCTTGGGATAAGTGTAAGGATGCTTTTATTGCCAAATATTTTGCTCCCGCTAAGATTATTTCTCTCAGAAATCAAATTATGAATTTTAAGCAACTTGAGCATGAACATGTTGCACAATCTTGGGAGAGAATGAAATTAATGATAAGAAATTGCCCCACACATGGTTTAAGCTTATGGATGATCATACAAAAAAATTATGCGGGACTATACTTTGTTTCTAGAAATCTTCTAGACTCTGCCGCAGGTGGTACTTTTATGGAAATTACATTGGGAGAAGCTACAAAACTCCTTGATAATATTATGACAAATTATTCTCAATGGCACACTGAAAGAACTCCAACTGGTAAGAAGGTAATATAAGATTTCCATTTCCATTAAAGAAAGGGATGGAACACTTCCCTAGAAAGAGAATTAAGCCACCATATTAATCCATTATGAGGACCACCTATGTAATTAATTTGAAGGATGACAATACTTGAAACTATGCATTATGCCTAGCTAGGGGCATAAAACAATAGCGCTTGTTGGGAGGCAACCCAATATGTATCTTAAATTTTTGCTTTTTATTTCTGTTTTGTGAGTTTACACAATTATAGCTTCTGTTATGATTGTGATTTTTATCTTTTAATTAGTGTTTGTGCCAAGTAATGCCTTTGGGATGATTTGGATGATAGTATGATTGATGCTGTTTGAAAACAGAAAGTTTTGAGTCCAGCGCTGGATTTTTGGTTCTGTACTGGAGCGCGATAAAATTCTGAAATTTTTACAAAGTATTGGAATATGAATTTTCTACGTTTTTCTAATTTTTCAGAATTTTTGGAGTTACATAAGTATGATTTTTAAATAGATATTTACAGACTGTTCTGTTTTAGACAGATTCTGTTTTTGTTGCATAGTTTGCTTATTTTGATGAATCTATGGATCGTATCATGGGGTATGAGTCATGGAGAAGTTGGAGTACAGTAGAATTATGCCAATATTAAATATGAATCAATTTACAACAGTACCTAAAGTTTAAGATTTATTTGTTATACTAACGGATCTCACGAGGTTTCTGTTGAGTTTTGTGTGCTGAAGTTTTCAAGTTTTGGGTGAGACCACGATGGATGAAGGAATAAGGAGCGGCAAGACCCTAAGATTGGGGATGCCCAAGGCACCCCAAGGTAATATTCAAGTAAGACCCAAGCATCTAAGCCTGGGGATGCCCCGGATGGCATCCCCTCTTTCGTCTACAATCTATCGGTATATCACTTGGAGCTATATTTTTATTCATCACATGATATGTGTTTTACTTGGAGTGTCTTGTGTTATAGTTTGCTTGCTTTTGTTTGCTTTTTAGTTTGCCACAATCATCTTTTCTGAACACACCTTTTTGAGAGGGACACGCATTATTCGTGATTTGTTAGAATACTCTTTGTGCTTCACTTATATCTTTTGAGCTAGGCAGTTGCTCTAGTGCTTCACTTATATCTTTTAGATCACGGCGGTGGCTATATTTTAAAGAAATAGTTGCACTCTCATGCTTCACTTATATATTTTTGAGAGTCTAATAATTAGCAATGGTAATATGCATGGGTTATGAAATTGGTCCTAATATGATAGGTATTCAAGAGGGATATAATAAAAACTTTCATGTAGATCACTGAATATGATAAGTTTGATTCCTTGCAATAGTTTTGCGATATTATGATGGTAATATGTGGGAGGTACTAGTGAATGATTGTGGTTTAGTAATAATATTGGTGTTAAGGTTTGTGATTCCTGAAGCATGCACGTATAGTCCTTAGTGTGATGAAGTTGGTGCATGATTTATTATTGATTGTCTACCTTTGCGTGGAGGTCGGGGGGCGCGATGGTTAACTCCTACCAACCTCCCTCCTAGGGACATGCATAGTAGTACTTTGCTTCGAGGGCTAATAGACTTTTGCAATAAGTATGTGAGTTCTTTATGACTAATGTGAGTCCATGGATTATACGCACTCTCACCCTTCCGCAATTTGCTAGCCTCTTCGATACCGTGCATTGCCTTTTCTCACCTCGAGAGTCGGTGCAAACTTTGCCGGTGCATCCAAACCCCGTGATATGATACGCTCTATCACACATAAGCCTCTTTATATCTTCCTCAAAACAGCCACCATACCTACCTATTATGGCATTTCCATAGCCATTCCGAGATATATTGCCATGCAACTTCCACCGTTCTTTTCATATGACACACATCATCATTGTCATATTGCTTTGCATGATCATATAGCTGACATAGTATTTGTGGCTCAGCCACCGTTCATCATTTTCATACATGTTACGCTAGTATCATTGCACATCCTGGTACACTGCGAGAGGCATTCATATAGAGTCATATTTGTTCTAGTATCGAGTTGTAATATTGTGTTGTAAGTAAATAAAAGTGTGATGATCATCATTATTAGAGCATTGTCCCAGTGAGGAAAGGATGATGGAGACTGTGATTCCCCCACAAGTCGGGATGAGGCTCTGGACGAAAAAAAAAGAGAAAAAAAAGAGGTCAAAAAGAGCCCAACAAAAAAATGAGAGAAAAAGAGAGAAGGGGCAATGTTAATATCCTTTTCCACACTTGTGCTTCAGAGTAGCACCATGTTTTTCATATAGAGAGTCTCCTATGTTGTCGCTTTCATATATTAGTGGGAATTTTTCATTATAGAACTTGGCTTGTATATTCCAATGATGGGCTTCCTCAAATGCCCGAGGTCTTCATGAGCAAGCAAGTTGGATGCATACCCACTTAGTTTTTATTTTGAGATTTCATACACTTATAGCTCTTAGTGCATCCGTTGCATGGCAATCCCTACTCCTCGCATTGACATCAATTGATGGGCATCTCCATAGCCCGTTGATTAGCCGTGTCGATGTGAGACTATCTTACTTTTTGACTTCCCATTATTAATCTATATCATCATTCTATTCCACCCATAGTGCTATGTCCATGGCTCACGCTCATGTATTGCGTGAGGGTTGAAAAAGCTGAAGCACGTTAAAAAGTATGAACCAATTGCTCGGCTAACATCGGGGTAGTGCATGATTAATACTTTATGTTAGGAAGACTAAGCATGACGAGCTATATGATTTTGTAGGGATAGCGTTCTTTAGCATTTTTATTTTGAAAGGCATGATTGTTTGTTCGTATGCCTGAGTATCGATGTCTTTATATCAAATTACAGACTATTGCTTTGAATCACTCGTTTCTTAATATTCATACCGTAAAAGAAGAGATTACATGATAAACATGTTAGCTAGCATTCCACATCAAAAATTCTGTTTTTATCATTTACCTACTCGAGGACGAGCAGGAATTAAGCTTGGGGATGCTTGATACGTCTCCAACGTATCTATAATTTTTGATTGTTCCATGCTATTATAGTATCAATCTTGGATGTTTTATATGCAATACTATGCGCTTTTCTATCAATTGCCCAACAGTAATTTGTTTACCCGCCGTATGCTATGCGTTCGAGAGAGAAGCCTCTAGTGAAAACTATGGCCCCCGGGTCTACTTTATCATATATTAAAATCCAAAAGTACCTTGCTGCAATTTTATTTCCTTTCTTTTGGTTTGCAATTTACTTTTCTATCTATCACTATCAGAATTAATCCTTGCAAGTAACCGCCAAGGGGATTGACTACCCTCTTGTTTGCTTTCGGTGCAAGTCTTTGCTTTTTTGTGTGTAGGTGCTGCTAACGAGGTTTTGTGTGGTTCTTCTACTGGATTGATAACCTTGGTTCTTAACTGAGGGAAATACTTATCTCTAGTGTACTGCATCATCCTCTCCTCTTTGGGGAAATCCCAACGCAGTTCACAAGTAGCATTTTCCGTTTGCTAGGAACTTTGGAGTGATTCTTTGTTGCACGTTTAGGGATTGTTATATGATTCAATTATGTTAGCACTGTTGACAGATTGCACTAGTGAAAGTATGAACCCTAGGTCTTGTTTCTAAGCATTGAGACACCGTTTTCACACACTTTTGTTACTTGCTACCTTGCTGTCTTTATTTATTCCAATTATAAAAACCTATTTCTACCATCCATACTACACTTGTATCACCATCTCTTCGCCGAACTAGTGCACCTATACAATTTACCATTGTATTGGGTGTGTTGGGAACACAAGAGATTTCTTGTATTTGATTGCAGGGTTGTTTGAGAGAGACCATATTCATCCTACACCTCCCACGGATTGATAAACCTTAGGTCATCCACTTGAGGGAAATTTGTTGTTGTCCTACAAAACTCTGCGCTTGGAGGCCCAACAGAGTCTACAAGAATAAAAGTTGTGTAGTAGACATCAAGCTATTTCTGGCGCCATTGCCGGGGAGGTGAGTGCTTGAAGGTATATCTTTAGATCTTGCAATTGAATCTTTTAGTTTCTTGTTTTATCACTAGTTTAGTTTATTAAAGAGAACTACAAAAAAATGGAATTGAAGTTGCATCAAGTTCTTTATCTTTATGATGTCTTTCTTGAAAATGATGGATAGGAAAAAATTGTGCTAAGATTGTAGTAGAAGAATTTAACAAAATGTTTAATGTGAGTTCCTTGAATGATAAGCATGATTGCAATGTTGCTAGTACGAATTCTTTTAATATCCATGATGCTAATGATATGCAAAGGCATAAGCTTGGGGATGCTATGTTTGATGAATATGATCTTTTTAGTCCCCCTAGTTTTGATGAGCAAATTTATTATGATGATTGCATGACTCCTATTTATGATGATTACAATGATGAAAGTGGGTTTGGAAGAGTGTCAACTTTATGTAATAATGATCCCACTATTTTGGAGGGTGTTGAATCTTATTGGAATAATGATAAAAGTGGATTTGGGAGGTCATGACTTTATTTAGTGATGAATCCACTATTTTGGAAGAGGTTTCAATTGATTATGACAATAAAGTTGCTATCTATGATGATTATGGTGATGACATGTATGCTATAAAGAGTAATGATAACCATGAAACTTGTCATCATGATTTTAATGTTCAAATTGATTATGTAAATCAAGTATCACATGATAGTTATTTCGTTGAATTTGCTCCCACTACTATTAATGAGAAGAAATTTGCTTTTGTGGAGAGTAATAAATTTTCTATGCTTGTGGGTCATGAAAATGATGCTTCATGTGATAGCTATATTGTTGAATTTATTCATGATGCTACTGAAAATTATTATGAGAGGGGAAGATATGCTTGTATATATTTCAACAACATCAAGTTTCCTCTCTTTATGTTGAAAGTTTTTGAAGTTATACTTGTTTTGCCTTCCTATGCTAGCTGATTCTTGCTACAATAAATTGTTTGATTACAAAATCCCTATGCATAGGAAGTGGGTTAGGCTTAAATTTGTTTGCGATATGATTCATGATGCTCTCTTTATGTTTCAATTCTTGTCTTTATGTGAGCATCATGAAAATCATCATGCCTAGCTAAAAGGCATTAAAGAAAAGCGCTTGTTGGGAGACAACCCAATATCTATCCCTACTATTTTTGTGTGTTCACATGATTAAGCTACTGTAGTAATCATGTTTTATATGTTTTCTTTCAATAAAGTGCCGAGTAAAGCCTTTGGGATAGTGTGGATACTTGTTGATTTGATTCTGTGCAAAAATAGAAACTTTTGCGTCCAGTGCTGGAATTTCTATTTTGTACTGGAATGTGATAAAATCCTGAAATTTTTACATAGTATTGGGTTCCAAATTTTTTATGTTGTCGTAATTTTTCAGAGTTTTTTGGAGTTACAAAAGTATGACTTTAATTCAGATCATTACAGATTGTTCTGTTTTTGACAGATTCTGTTTTCAATGCATAATTTGCTTGTTTTATAGTTTCTATGGCTTATATTGATCAATATAAATTGTGGAAATGATAGAGTAAAGTAGGCATTATGTGAGAACAATTATGAATCTTGTCTTGACAGTACCAAAGTGAATGATTTATCCATTATCATACTAACGCACCTCAGGAAGTTTCGTTAAGTTTTGTGTTTTCAAGTTTTGGGTGAGATATCGATATGAGGAGAATAAGGAGCAGAAAGATCCTAAGCTTGGGGATGCCCAAGGCACCCCAAGGTAATATTCAAGGAAGACTCAAGCGTCCAAGCTTGGGGATGCCCCAGAAGGCATCCCCTCTTTCGTCTTCAACATTATTGGTAACCTCACTTGGAACTATATTTTTATTCGTCACATAATATGTGTTTTGCTTGGAGCGTCATTTTATTTTGTTGAGATATTCTTGATGATATTTAGAATAATTTTTTGTATCTTTTATCTCTACTATTAAAGGAGAATCAAACATCGTGATGGTTCGACCTCCAGATGGTTCGACCTCCCCCTCCTATCGATCGACCTCTCCCCCACCCTTCGTACGCACGATTAAAAAAATCAGGAAAACTACCCCTTGCATCTACTACCCCTATAAAAGAACGAGAGGGGGCAGATCCAAGCCATCTCAGCCGCCTAATCACGCGATCTAATGGTCCAGAGTCTCTTCATGTTTAACGCTAGCAAGCCACCAATCCCACCAATCAACCTGTAATCCCTCCTTACCGATCAACCCCTTAACCCCCTCCATACCTCTTAGTCCCCGTAGTCAAACCGCTCATACCGCTTCATGCACGCCAAACCGCTCTCCCTTCCCGCAGTCGCTGCCGCCGCTATCCGGCTATCCCTCCCCACAGCCGTCGCAACCACGCCCCCGCTGCCTCTCCCTCATCGACCTGTCTTTCCCCGGTGCTTTCTCTCCTGCACGGCACCTCCCTGACCCGGTGCCTCCCCGGCCTGTCCGCTCTGGTCACCGCCCACACGTGTGGCGCTATCCTTCTGGTGCTAGATTTGGTGGAGACTTAACACAACGACATGAGGAGGAAGGACTGGGGCGAAGGGCTCAGATGCATGCTTTCTCTCCTGTACGGTACCTCCCTGACCCAGTGCCTCCCCGGCCCGTCCGCTCCGGTCATCGCCCACACGTGTGGCGCTGTCCTTCTGGTGCTAGATTTGGTGGAGACGTAAGACAACGACAGGAGGAGGAAGGACTGGGGCGAAGGGCTCAGATGCACACTTCTCTGGAACTGCAGGCAGCCAGCAGCCAAGGCAATGTGCTAGGTGCTTCATCTCCAGTCTCGCGTAGTAGGTGCTGCCGCTTGATTCATTATCAAGGTCAACAACATCATCGCTGTGCTTCAGTGAGTAGCCAAGGAGCTCATCCACGGTGATGGTGTGGAAGGCGATGATGCCCCGTCCGTTGCGCTCGATTCAGGCGTAATTGACATGTAATTAAATCGTCCTCCAGGCCAGTTTGTTTTCCTACCCTTCAAGTGTTCGAGGAATCACCTCTCAGGGAGGCAGCTATTTTTTTTCAGGGATGAGATGGGTAAACGTAGAAGGGAAGGCGATTTCTGCGGGAGGAGCAAGAGGCGATCCGGCTAACAAGTCGTATATTTGGGGTAGTGTGTAGGATCTTCACAGTTTCAAATATGTCTATTCCTGGCACTGTTATCTCTTGCGTTAATGTCCTCGTGGTTTCCATGTCGGTGCCTACATCAATGTTCTAATGTGATGTTATCAGGTATTATCCATTGGCTGATTATGAATTAACTACTACATCCATTACTAAGTAGATGGCATATTAGATAGTGCGCAGTCTAAATTTTGCTCATGACATACAGAAGAGCATTCAGATTGTTTTCTTTAGAAAAGAGATCATTCAAATTTGTTAGGTAAAACTTTATCTTCATTTTTCCATGAAAATAACAATTTCAGAATACCATGATTTTGTGACTTTTGTACTAACAATAATAGAAAAAATGATGGACAAGATTGTATGTCGTAATTTTATTAACTCTGGGATCCTCTCTGTGTATTTGATTGGTCTCTCGTTAGATTTTGGGAGGCAAAATTTTGGTCTCCGGTACCTAGATAATTACTACATTTAATGTGCAGATTAGGTGGTACTCACACAAGAACAAGTAGAAATACTTTCAATGCTCATTTGATCTACTTATTTTTGCCTTATAAT
This sequence comes from Elymus sibiricus, assembly GCA_039707655.1. NCBI lineage: Eukaryota > Viridiplantae > Streptophyta > Magnoliopsida > Poales > Poaceae > Elymus > Elymus sibiricus. The sequence goes on from CM077674.1 coordinate 211,360,853, forward strand.
TAACCTGCAGTTTCCTTTTTCTGATCCAAGCCATCTCAGCCGCCTAATCACGCGATCTAATGGTCCAGAGTCTCTTCATGTTTAACGCTAGCAAGCCATCAATCCCACCAATCAACCTTTAATCCCTCCTTACCGATCAACCCCCTAACCCCCTCCATACCCCTTAGTCCCCGCAGTCAAACCGCTCATACCGCTTCATGCACGCCAAACCGCTCTCCCTTCCCGCAGTCGCTGCCGCCGCTATCCGGCTATCCCTCCCCGCAGTCGTCGCAGTCCGCGCCCCCGCTGCCTCTCCCTCATCGACCTGTCTTTCCCCGGTGCTTTCTCTCCTGCACGGCACCTCCCTGACCCAGTGCCTCCCCGGCCTGTCCGCTCTGGTCACCGCCCACACGTGTGGCGCTATCCTTCTGGTGCTAGATTTGGTGGAGACTTAAGACAACGAGAGGAGGAGGAAGGACTGGGGCGAAGGGCTCAGATGCATGCTTTCTCTCCTGCACGGTACCTCCTTGACCCAGTGCCTCCCCGGCCCGTCCGCTCCGGTCATCGCCCACACGTGTGGCGCTGTCCTTCTGGTGCTAGATTTGGTGGAGACGTAAGACAACGACAGGAGGAGGAAGGACTGGGGCGAAGGGCTTAGATGCACACTTCTCTGGAACTGCAGGCAGCCAGCAGCCAAGGCAATGTGCTAGGTGCTTCATCTCCAGCCTCGCGCAGTAGGTGCTGCCGCTCGATTCATTATCAAGGTCAACAACATCATCGCTGTGCTTCGGTGAGTAGCCAAGGAGCTCATCCACGGTGATGGTGTGGAAGGCGATGATGCCCCGTCCGTTGCGCTCGGTTTAGGCGTAATTGACATGTAATTAAATCGTCCTCCGGGCCAGTTTGTTTTCCAACCCTTCAAGTGTTCGAGGAATCACCTCTCAGGGAGGCAGCTATTTTTTTCAGGGATGAGATGGGTAAACGTAGAAGGGAAGGCGATTTCTGCGGGAGGAGCAAGAGGCGATCCGGCTAACAAGTCGTATATTTGGGGTAGTGTGTAGGATCTTCACAGTTTCAAATATGTCTATTCATGGCACTGTTATCTCTTGCGTTAATGTCATCGTGGTTTCCATGTCGGTGCCTACATCAATGTTCTAATGTGATGTTATCAGGTATTACCCATTGGCTGATTATGAATTAACTACTACATCCGTTACTAAATAGATGGCATATTAGATAGTGCGCAGTCTAAATTTTGCTCATGACATACAAAAGAGCATTCAGATTGTTTTCTTTAGAAAAGAGATCATTCAAATTTTTTAGGTAAAACTGTATCTTCGTTTTTCCATGAAAATAACAATTTCATAATACCATAATTTTGTGACTTTTGTACTAACAATAATAGAAAAAATGATGGACAAGATTGTATGTCGTAATTTTATTAACTCTGGGATCCTCTCTGTGTATTTGATTGGTCTCTCGTTAGATTTTGGGAGGCAAAATTTTGGTCTCTAGTACCTAGATAATTACTAATGTTAATGTGCAGATTAGGTGGTACTCACACAAGAACAAGTAGAAATACTTTCAATGCTCATTTGATCTACTTATTTTTGCCTTATAATTAACCTGCAGTTTCCTTTTTCTGATATTTTCGTTCTTCAGTTTAAGGCTTTAAGCTCCTGCCATGGTCAGTCATAAAGCATCAATCTTTAGCTACAAGATTTGTTGATGTTTGCAGCCAACCCAAGATTAAATTATGAAAAACTAATATTTATAGCGAAGGTATGGTCAAAGATTGTATTCTTGATCTGAGGAACCAATGAGGGCGGACGACCGGAAACTCTGGATTGGATCCATGTTTTTTTACTGGAGACTTAATCTGATCGCTGCATAAACTAAGTGCATAGGTGTATATATGCATTCTTTTAATTGGTAATAACCTATAATTTTTCCATGATTTTTTATGTTCATTTTTGCCAATGCACAAAAGTTCTTCATAGGTATAAAATACCCATAGCTTTCTGGGTATATTAACTGTAGTTGGCATCTTTTTTCCTTAACTGTGTTTAGTAAAGATTAATTTATCCATGTTGTATACACATCATTGGCATAAATTGATGCTCAGCCTTATGTCTGACTTCATCCAATAGAAAGCACCAACCCTAAATCCAAAATCTGTCAATGGACATAGCAATCGCGTGCAACACAGTCTTGGATAAATTAATTTGTTTTTCGGTCCAGATATGATTGGTTTAGTGCAAAAATAAATTAGAAATGGATAGTCTGAGGTATTCCGTTTTCTTTAGGTTTCTACCAATTATTGTTTGATCTCTGAGTTATGTTGACGTGAATGCAGCTCCTAGTCAGTCCATGCTTGCAGCCAAACGGGTATCATGACCCATGGAGCCACTGCCAAATGTTGAAGGAGCCGTCATAGTTGTAGTTTGCATGCCTTATGGTAGTCGCCAGGGAAGGCGCTTTTTGAAATCTGACCAGCTCCAGGTAGTCTGCTTTCAGTTGCCAGTTCCATTATGGAATCATTCATATATAAATTTATACCTCCTTCTAACTTCCTGGGATTTTGCTGCAGGTTCTTTTTTATTCCATAGACATCAGCAAGACATTCAAGCCAGGACCTCTAGACTAGTAAATATACCATTTTTCTTCTATTTGAAGAAGCTATCTTCACAAGAGAAGTTCTATTGAGAAAGATCAATTCAGCTTCCACTAGCGTGGTATACTGGATCATGATCATATACCGGCAGTGCTTGGTTACCCACACTAGCTGTAACATGGGAAACTATATTATGTTTCCACAGTTCAGTTTTTTCGTCATCAATATCTATGTATTAATGCTGCTATATCAATATATGTCACTAAACAATGCTCCAATTCCCATGTTGATCCATTCCAAATGGACTATGTAGCTTTAATGATTAAGTTCAGATAGTTGACAGCACCATTCAGTACAGTAACTTGTATGATGATTGATTGTATAGAATCTATGACTCCAACCATTTCTGCTATATGTGGCATGCTTATTTTCATTTTTAGATCACCATGATTTTCTGGCACACTTTTAACATGGTGATTACCAGAAATACATTTTAGCTGATCATTTACTGTTCTTGTTTGGTGTGTGGAATTTGGGATGATGTTGCTAAACTCTATGGAAGAACGAGCACGGCAAAACATTTCCAGGATCAATCCTTTTACCACCTCCCGTTGGCGCCACGGATGCTGGGCTCAACTCAAGGGAGCGAACTGTGGTAGCCGAGTTCAGCTCCGGGGTGCAAACTGTGGTAGCCAAGCTTAGCTCTGGGGAGCGAACCGTGCCAATCACGCTCACCTCAGAGGAATGCACTGTGCCTGCCACACTCTCGGTGCAGCGCACGGTGATGGCCGAAGTTCTACTACTTCAGGTTTTGTTTGTCTAACTAAACCACGTTTGAGATTATTTTTTTGTCAATTTTGGCAGAGGAAGTGATTTCCTTTAGTAGTGCCAATTTTGTTCCAAAATCCGAAGTAAATGATATAAAGAATCGAGTGTCATTTGGTGACACAACATCTTTAAGGACTAGGGTAAACTGATTGTATGTCATGACCTTTCCCTGAAAGGCTTCGAAACAATACATTCACATTCAAGTATTGCATTTTTTAAGTTGACGAATATCATCCGAGAAAATAAGAACTCCTGAAACTGACAGGGGTGGCACAGATAGCTCCAGTGCCCCTGCTCCTGGATCATCACTCAAAGTGTATTTTTGTCTTCAACTAGAAAGAGAATGTTGAAGGAAGTTTTGCAACCTCTTGATTGTGATTTTGCCATGATATGTCTTGTTGCGGTTCCATAAACCGAACAATCTTCAAATGCCCAGATGTCTTTTCATATTGAAGCTATACTTTCATTGATTATATTGCCATCAATTCCACAGATTTCTACTCACTTTGTTGTTCGGCACTGTTGAATTGACAGTGTCCAAAAGGCATATGATTTTATTTTGTACACTCACCCTAGATGCCACCACACAATTACAGCTTATAATTACTGGTTCTTTTAGAATTAAATGGAAATACATGCTGATTTCAGCTTCCAAGCAAATGTTTGACAGATTCCCCTTCAATCTGAATCACAGGAAATGGAGAGTTTACCGAGAGTCCATGGAAGAAATCTACATGCCATCATGAGGAAAGAGGGACCTACGGTATGGGATGCCGAAGAGTGTAAATTGTAGTTATATTTTCTTCTTCAAACATATCTTTTTCTTGGGACCAAATGTTGTACATTGAAATCATGTAGTATACTATAATCATGTTGTCTTAAGAAGTATCAAGCTAGAATTAGCTTGTCCAATGACTCAATATGTTTAACAATGGGGGTTTGATAGGATTAAGTAGATTTAATGTTCATTGTTTACAACCTATCAGAGACCAAATGGATGAAACAATATATTATTATTTTTATGCGGCAACGTGACCACCATTTAAATTATAGTATATGTTTTTATTAAATAGTATTATTTATTTTCAGACGTGCGTTACACGTGCAAGCTTACTAATGAAAAGAAGAAAATAATCCATCGCAACAAATATCGGGAGAAAACAACTGCAAAGCGATCCAACCGCACGCACGACATGCACGATAGCAAAGCTGTCCTCCCCTCCTCTCGAGCTCCCGTGTTCCCCACCGGTGAGACCGCAGGTCCCCGTCCCCTCCTCCGACTCCGGCATCTAAATCCTAGGGTGTCGCAGCACTGGATCCGTCGCAGAACTTCTTGAGACTCTCCTTCCCGCACGATCTCGAGCAGCCGCCGTCGTAACCGTCCCCGCATCTGTGCCCCGTCGCCCCCTGCGAGCCGGGCGGCCGGGCCTCTGCTGCAGCCAGAAGACACCGGCGACCAAGCAGCTGCCGTCCCTCCTCCCCGCCCGCCCAAGTCCTTAACGCGCGCCCTGCCCAAGCTACTCCTCTTCATGGCCCCTATCAGCCGCGATGATGGTGTTCGTCGACCTACAGCAGTCGCCCAATCATTTGTGTATTGTCTCAGGTGAGCTTCTCTCTCCCCAATTGATGCCTCTTGTTGCCATTCATTCACCGGTTTGGTGAGCGTGCGGTTTGATGTGTGCGCTTGTGATTTTTTCTTTGCATGAGGCTAGCACGGGGAATGAATCTGGGGTGATGGATTTAGCTTCGTGGAAGATGATTCTAGGTAATCTTTATGTATATGAAAAGCTAAAATTTTCTGATCCATTACTGTTCCAATGGCAAGGAAGGGTAACCTTAGTCTAATTATGGTCAATAGGTGGACTGTTGAGTTGCCGATGTCTGAATGTGAGTAATTTTTTGCCTATGTGCTTGGTTCGTGAACTGATTGGATAATTTTGTCTTTCCACTGTTATTCCAAATAATTGTTTTAAATCAACCAAATTGCTTTTCTAAGGTAGTTGATATTTATGCAGCTTCAACTTTGTTTCTTGTGAACAGAGATTATAGTTGTTTGTCTAGCTTCAAGGTTTATTTTCTTGTGCTTGATGATAGCATGGATGAGCGGATCCCACGGCGTGGTTCAAACGATGAACCAGGGTACGGTTATCTTGTTGACACTAGAAATTCAAGACAAAGAAAATGTGTATGTATGCATTATTAAATTTGGTTCACGGGTTTCCATGCCCATGTTAATATATTTGCCTAGACAACATAAGTTTGTACAGTAAGGGATAGTATCTCTGACTTTGTAGCAATGTATAGTAATACATATTTGTATTTTCCAATTTAGCAGGATTCATTGGAGCTCAGTAAAGAGGTACATGCCCAGGAAATGTCAATATTGATCTAGGTTTGCAAAGCGTTGTGTTGAGCTATATGCAGCCTCGTTTCAATGGCTTCTTTAAACAGGCGTCTCTTTTTTCCCTTTCGTGTGTTTTTGAGTCTATTTTTGTTAGTACCTACCCAATATAATTCCTGGTATGATTTCCTTTTGTGAGTTGAACTCTGTGTTTGCAAGATATTCAGGTTAGGGAGATCGAGAAGCTCCTCTATAAGTTGGCAAAGTTAGCAAAGAAAAATCTACAGGTGCGCAACTTTTGTAGGAGTTTCCACTATCAAACTCAGCAGCCATGTTTTTAAGGCGTCCAGGCGCTTTAAGGCGCTGGGGGGGCGCCTCAACGCCTAGGCGCTCAAAGCGCGAGGCGAGGCGACGCCTTAGTCAATTTTTATTAGGCGCTAGGGGGACTAATATGGCAGCCATGAGTAGACATAAAACTGATTAATACCTTGAATTTCCTGGTTGTTGAGCCCACATAGCATCCATTCCTCCCATCTTGTTTCCCATTTCTTCCTTCCACAATAGAAATCTGCATAAAGATGAACATATATGGTTAAAACTTCACTTAATTAATAGACCACCATTCACCATTGGTAAAAAAACAGAGAGTAAATGACAGAACAAGTGCAAAACAAGATGACAAACATGAGTGCATTACATATTACATAAACTAGGTCCACAACACAAAATAAATTAGGTTCACAACATAAATTAGGTTCCAAACACATGATCATAAGCAAGGCTGGCCACTCTCAATTCTCAATAGCCATCATCGAACTCATCCATGGTAGCATTTGTGTTGTCTTCGCCATCTTGGTCAGCACTAGTTGGATCTTCATCATCATCGGTCACATCAACATCATCTTGAAGAAAGTCTGAATCATCATCCTCTCCATTGGGGATACTTGATTGTTGTTCTTGGTCATCCTCTTCGTCATCTTCATGAAGAAATGTTGGTGACGGAGCAGCCCTTTTGCGCTGCCTTTGGTACTGGACATTAACATTTGAGGCCCCCCTTGCCATGGTGCTAGCTCTAGGAAAGTTGTGACCTTGCAGTGACGAACTTGCACCAACAGCCTCATCAACAAGCTCCCATGAAATGTCATCGGGACACCCTCGAGCACCTTGGGGTGGAGGTATTGTTGGGTCAACCCACTCATTGCCCCAATCAAAATCCTCAATGACTAGAGGGTCATAGCTATTGTCACCCATCTTCTCACGCCTCTTTTGAAACCTATCCAAGTTCTTCCGGTTGTATGAAACAAAGACATTGTCATTCAAGATTCGGTGTTGTAACCGGTTCCTTTTCTTGGTATGGGTCTACAAATAGCAAATAGAGTGAATAAATAACTTGCTGAGATTACTTGCTGAAACTAACTTGCTCTTGCTGAAATAAAGACAGAGAAGTTACTCACAAATTCAAATGTGCTCCAATTCCTCTCACAACCGGATGATGAAGCACAAAGACTAACAATACGCTTTCCAAACCTTTGTAGCTCAATTGCCCGACCACCATATGAACGCCACCAATCAACTAAAATGGTAAAATAAAAACACACATGCATTAGGAGTTTGTACAGAAAATAACATGCTGAAATTAACTTGCTTGTTGCTGAAATTAACTTGAGTTCACTTACGAGGGTTTCTTTTGACCATGTTATCGATTGCCACATTAGCAAAGGGTCCTCGCTTGTCCTCATAGAGAACGGCTTGTGCATCAATCTTGTTGCGAGTATTGATATCAAGTACCGTTCGTGCAAGGACATCATTAAAACAACTTCTTAGCTCCCCAATTAGGGCATCATCACCACTCTCGACAATAGAGAAGTATTTTCCAGGGTTCAAAAACAAAGCAGCCCCATACAATGGATGATCCATTTGATTCTCCCAACGTTTGTCAACAATGTCCATGATCTTCTTGAGCAAAGCTTGCTTGTTTTGGTGGGGAAAACCTTGATTGATCCTCTCCTTTGCAAACCTCATTAGTGCTGTAATTTCTGGCATGGCAGGAATCTCATCACCATCCGCTAGCCTAAGCACTCGAAGTAGTGGACCTGAAGCTCTAAGGCAGTCCTCAATTGCATGCCACCAATCCGCTGAAAGCACAATGTCTTGCACATTCAAACCGGCTGCAGTTTTGGCCAATTTGTTTCCAACCCATGCTTGACATGTAAATAGACTCCTCAATGCTTGCTTGTGCTTGACCAAACTCTTAAGAGCAAGAAAGGATGTGGAAAAGCGAGTGGCTGCGGGTCTCACAAGATCCAGTCCACCCGTTGCCTTCCTCATTAGACTAAGAATTCTGCCATGCCTATAGATGAAAGTGGTGACTCGTCTACCCCGTGCAATAGGCTTCTTAAATGCCTTTAGCTTCCCTATATCTTCCAACATTAGGTCCAAGCAATGGCATGCACATGGACTCCAATATAGTGTAGGAATCCTTTGCATTAGAATCTTGCCCGCTGCCTTGTAGTTAGCACCATTGTCGGTGACAACTTGGACAACATTCTCTTTACCGACATCCTCAATTCTCTTCTCTAGCAAATCTGCTATCATCCGAGCATCTTGGCATTCACTTGATGCATCAACCGACTCCAAGAAGTAAGTGCCCGCCGGGCTGTTTACAAGGAAGTTGATCAAGTGGCGTCCCCTTCTATCGGACCAGCCATCTGACATTAGTGTGCAACCATATTGCTTCCATGCTGCCTCGTGCTTCACCCTCAACTGTTTTGTTTCCTTGACGCAATCCCTAAGCAATGGCTCCCGCAGCTCATGAGGAGAAGGAGGCTTGTAACCCGAGCCATATTGACAAGAGGCTTCTATTGCAATCTGAAATTGCCTAGAGCTTGCAACATTGAAAGGTATGCCACACTCATAGAAAAACAATGCCCACTGCATACTCACATAGTGCCTCTCTTCCGGTGTTTTTGTGCTGGACTCCATGGTGCTTTGAGAGCAACCGGAGCGTCTTTCATCGACAACATCCTCAGGTTTTTTCCTAAGCATGGAAACAATTGACTTGGCTGCAACAGATTGACACTTTTTGCCTGAGATTTTTACCGCAAAGGCTTTCTTGTTCTTCTTGGCTGCTGTTCCTGAACTTGGTCTTGTAGCGAAGCCTTGAACTGCTGCTGCATTAGTGGAGCCTTGAACTGTCCCTGCTGCATCTACCTCCACTACATCATCATCATCATCTGGCTGTCCTATGTTTCTCCTGTTCTTTTCCAAATATTCTAACATCTCCCTCCTAAGTTGTGTGGTAGCCTTTGGACAACCTGTTGCATCCCCACCGGTGCCAGCAAGATGCTCTTTGTGTCTCTTGATCCCTCCAGAAGTTATCTTGCCACAAAGATTGCATACAACATTATTGATGTTGCCAGGTTTCAACCAATACCCATAATTCCAGCCCGGATCATTTGACCTCCGTGGCCTGCGTTCTGGATCTTTCATTGGATCATAAGCATCATCATCCCCATCAGCTCCTGCATCTGCCATTGTGGGACTGCAAAGTGCAAACAATTAACAATATAATAGGGGGCAGAGGACAATCAGCTACTATTCTAATAATAAGCTAGTATAAAGAAGATCCACTAACCTACTATAATAATCAGCTAACAAGGACAATCAGCAACTATTTTAATCACAACCTGCAGCTAACACTACTATAATAGAGGGCAGAGGCACAAGCAGCACATCTGCACATGCATATACTAAACAGAGGCAAGGCAGTGAGGCACAAGCAGCAGCACCATCAGAAAACATGAGCAGGTGAGGGGAAAAGAGAGGCAGAGAGGAGCCGTACCTTGGGAGAGGGCTGCCGGCGGAGGAGGAGCTTGGCCGAAGAGGGGGAGGGCTGGCGGAGGAGGATCTTGGCCGGAGAGGGGAAGGGCCGGCGGAGGAGGAGCTTGGCCGGAGAGGGGGAGGCCGGCGGAGGAGGAGCGGATCTGGGCCGGCGGCGTGAGAGGAGAGAGCTCCTCTCTCTTTTCCCCTCGATTTGGAGTCCCAGGTGCGTTCCCCTCTCTCTCCTGCCTCTGTTTACCCTCTCTCTCCCGCCCAATTTCTCTTCCCTCCCGCCAAATCCTCTTTCTCGCGCGCGCCAGCTGCTGGTTCCCGCTCGACCTGCCCACACATGTCCAGGGCGTCCAGAATCGACCGAAGCGACGCCTTCTCCGCCTAGGCGACGCCCTGGACGCCTCAACAACCCAAGTCGGACGCCTTAGACAGAAAACTAAGGCGAGAACGACGCCTTGACGTCCCCGAGCGCTCTGACGCCTAAGCGTCGCCTAGGCGAGCGCTCTGGTTTCTCGCTTTTGTTCTACGTAGAGATATAAAACTGTTAGAGATGATGGAGACCATAATTGTTCAAACAAACATTCAATTAGAATGATTTTGTGTGTGTCCCGTCGGTGGAGGAGGGGGGGGGGGGGGGTATAGAAAGCCAGAGATCTGAAGGAGGATGAGCTCGAGTGAGCCCTATATTTTGAATAGTGCCAAAAAGTCACTCATGAAGAAGGATGTTAACAAAGCAAAAAAAGTTGCACAGATTGCGAAATAAAAGTTAAGACAATTGAATAAAGATGTAAATTAATACGCACCATGCATGTAACTTTTGCAAACAAATACACAATAAGTACTCATAACAATCCAATAGTATTGCACTCTTATAGATTTGATGTATGCTTCTTCACTATGAATAATCACACGCTCTTTCAATTCCTGTTTACAAAAATCTTGCAAACAGAGAAAAGCCAGGCTTTCCCAAGGAATTTAGGTGTGGACCGACCTCAGACACCAACAACCATGTATGCTCCTGTTATTCTCTTGCTTGGTTTCTTGCCACTGACCATACAAGAGGTCCATCATATATAGTCGAAGTATTTTATCATTATAGAAGAACTATATTTTTTCTGATAAGATTTTAGTGTTGCTTAGTCTGCTTATCATAGGAGTGATGCACAACATCATCATCAATATGAGATGCTCAGACCTGCTTTAGGATACGAGGATGTTTAATATAATGTCCTTGTCATACCAAGAAGGATTTAGCTGAAGGTTTGTGATTAAGGAGAATGAACCGGTGATATTAACCTAAAGTGTTATTTGGCCACTGATGTCACACACTGTCTTTCTTTCGAAAACCATCATACTGCTTTTGGTTGACAGATTTGTTTAGTACCAAATGCTTGTTACATTTCTGTGAATGACTATGGAAATATCATGCTGAAAAACAATTTAATAATAATTTGTGATACGTTGTATTTTTTATGCACTGTTTGATCACTTGATTTAAAAAACATGTATCTAATTAGATAGCATTGGTAGGATGGAACACCTCTTTGAAATGCTCTGCAAATGTAACCATACATGAATATATTGATCCTTGTCTTTTTCTGTCTCAATGGATAAAAGTACTATGCAGAGCTAGAGGAAGACATCGCCATTGCTCTTCGTGTGTGGCTGCCAAAAGCGAGGGACAGAACACCTCTTTGAAATGCTCTGCAAATGGAAACATACATGAATATGTTGATCCTCATCTTTTTCGGTCTCAGTGGATAAAAGTACTATGCAGAGCTGGAGGAAGACACCACCATTGCTCTTCGTGTGTGGCTGCCGAATGTGAGGATACAGTTGCTCCATGGTTTCAATCCTTTATTTCCATCCGTCGGCTCTGCTGGTAGGAACCTTGGTCAAGACAAAATTGTGAACCCATGCATGGCAGTGGCAGCAAGACATAGTCCAAATGTCAACAGAAAGGAAGTGAGAGTGTGTAGTGGTAATAAAATGGGAAGGGAGCCATCCCATGTGTTTGTGACAACATATAATGAACAATTTGTCTATATATTTTTGTTCTGTACAAATGAAAGGGTTGGGATTGTAATAGGTGAGTCACTAGGGTGCATGTTGATAGTAAGAGAGGTAGGACTTAAATACAATCTAAGCAAAATTCAGATTATGATTTTATTTATCTTTTCATGGAAATGCTTTTAGTCCGTGGCAACGCACGGGTATTTAACTAGTTTCAATAAAAGTGTCTAGTGTAGCCTTTACCATGCTTAGTTTGCACGTTCACGAGTTGCTGATTCAAAACAGAAAGTTTTCTGTTATTGCTTGAATTCTCTAGAAAAGTCAGAATGTGATAAAATCTTGAAATTTTTACATAGTAAGCCATTATAAATTTTCTACAGGGTGGTAAATTTTCAGAATTTTTGGAGTTAAATAAGTATGATTTTTTTTTCATCCTTTATAGACTGTTCTGTTTAGACAGATTGCTATTATGTTTGCATTGTTTGCATATGTTTGCTTGTTATGATTCTATTTGAGAATAGGAGTATTAAATATGCAGAGGAATTTAGTATGCAATGTTTAATTATAATTTTAGTAATTTGTTACAGTAGAGAATGATAAGGCTTTGAGTTGATTTATACTAACTTATCTCACGAGCTCTCGGCAAGTTTTGTGTGGATGAAGTTTTTAAGATTTAGGGAAGCCGTGATGTGAGAGGAATTAAGGAGACACAAGAGCTCAAGCTTTGGGATGACCAAGGCATCCCAAGTTAATATTTCAAGAAGTCTCAAGCATCTAAGCTTGGGGATGCCTCGGTAGGCACCCCACCTTTCTTTATCAACAACTATCGGTTAGTCTCGGTTGAGCCTAAGTTTTTGCTTCTTCGCATGAGATGTGCTATTCTTGGAATGTCATTTTATTTTGTTTTCTTTGCTGTTTGAATAAAATAACTAGATCTGAAATCTTTATTTGGAGAGAGTCTTCACATAACTACTTAATTGTTTAACTACTCATTGATCTTCACTTAAATCTTTTGGGGTAGTTTGTCATTCACTCTCGTGCTTCACTTATATCCTAAGAATGAATTGTTGAATGAATTGAATGTCGTAAATATGTATATGCTTCATATGCTTGTCCCATGGGGAGTAATGACTTCACATACAAGAAGTATAAGTGATAAAATTTATTGAAAGTTAGCAAAATAGCATTGGTCACTTGAACAATTCATGAAAGAATATTGAAGAAAGAGAGATTTCACATATAAATATACTATCTTGGACATCTTCTATGATTGTGAGCCCCCATTAATTATTTTTAAACTTGATCAAGTAGTTAATGTTGGACAAGGAAGACAACATAATGGGTTATGTTTGTTTATATTCACATAGAAGTTATATTGTCATGGATCCTCTAACATGTGGTGCTTGCTCATAATCTTTTGCTAGCCAAAACTTCGTACTAAGTAGAAATACTACTTGTGCATCCAAAAACCCTTAAACACAGTTTCTTGCCATGAGAGTCCACCATATCTACCTATGGATTGAATAAGATCCTTCAAGTAAGTTGTCATCGGTGCAAAAAGCAATAAAAATTGCTCCTAAATATGCATGATCTTTTATTGCAAGGAAAAATAAGCTTTGTACGAACTTGTGATGGTAAAGAAATAAAAGCGACGGACTGCATAATAAAGGTTGCTATCACAAGGGGCAATATAAAGTGACGTTCCTTTGCATTAAGGGCTTGCACATCCAAAAATCAAAAGCGCATGACAACCTCCGCTTCCCTTTGCGAAGGGCCTATCTTTTACTTTTCAGTTTTTTACTTTTATGCAAGAGTCAATAGTGTTCATTCTTATTTTCAACCTTAATTATTCTCCACTTGGCAAGCATCATGTGGTAGGGAATGATCCAGGCACATATGTCCAGTTGAATATAGGTAATCATGAGTTATTATTGTTGACATTATCCCTGAGATAAATAAGTTGGGAGGCAAAACATTAAGTCCCTATCTTCCTCTGTGTCAGTTGAAATAGCTTGTTCTAAAAATATGCTTTGAGTGTCAGCAATCTTGGAAAACTAAATGATAGTTGAGTATGTGAAATTTGCTAAAACAAAACTCTTACATAGACCCTTCCTGAAAATAAGATGAATTGTAATTGTTTGATGACTGAGAACATAGTATGTTAGTTTTCAAGAAAGTTTATGGTCTATACTTTAATATATGAATAGCTTGCTACTTGACCATGAGAAGTTTTATGAGATGAGCTATTGTTTATGATATATAATGATGCTAGAAAAAGTGATTAGAATTATCATTGATCAAACTTGTGCAATATTCTAGCATTCACACTTCATAAATTATTTCTTTTATCATTTACCTACTCGGGGACGAGCAGGAATTAAGCTTGGGGATGCTGATACGTCTCCAACGCATCTATAATTTATGAAGTATTCATGCCATGTTAGCAATAATTTTATATGGTTTTGGTGCACTTTTATATTATTTTTATGGACTAACTTATTAATCAAGTGCCCAGTGCTAGTTCCTGTTTTTTGCATGTTTTTTGTTTCGCAAAAAAATCATACCAAACGGAGTCCAAACGCGATAAAAATTTACGGATTTTTTTATGGAATATATGTGATTTTTGGAAGAAAGAATCAATGCAAGACGATGCCCGAGGGCCCCACAAGGCAACAGGGAGCGTCCCCTTGCCTTGTGGGCACCTCGTAGGTCGGTAGGAGCCCTTCTTTCGCCGCAAGAAAGATAATTTCCAGATAAAAATCTCCTCAAAATTTCAGCCCAATCGGAGTTACGGATCTCCGGGAATATAAGAAACGATTTTTGGCCAGAAACAGAGCCGCGAGAAACAAAAGACAACAGAGAGATCCAATCTAGGGGAGAGCTCCCTCTCCCCCCGGAGGGCCAAGGAAGAATAAGAAGGAGGGGGCCCTTCCCCCTCTCCTCCGGTGGCGCCGGAACGTCGCCGGGGACATCTCCTCCACCACCATCACCACCAACTTCTCCTCCGTTCTCATGGTGATGTGTGAGTAGTTCATCCTCGAGGCTGAGGGTATGTACTAGTAGCTATGTGTTTGATCTCTCTCTCTCGTGTTCTTAATTTGGCATGATCTTGATGTACCGCGAGCTTTGCTAATATAGTTGGATCATATGGTGTTCTTCCCTCTCTATCTTGTTGTGATGAATTGAGTCTTTCCCTTTGAGGTTTCATTGTTATCGGATTGAATATTTTGGATTTGAAAACACTTGATGTATGTCTTGCATGTGGGTACCCGCGGTGACAATGGGGTATTCTATTGAGTCACTTGATATATGTTTTGGTAATCAACTTGCGGATTCCCGAGGTGACATTGGGGTAACCTAGGCATAGGGGTTGATGCACGTTTTCGTCCTACTTTCTCCTATAGAAACTTTGGGGTACTCTTTGAAGTTCTTTGTGTTGGATTGTATATTATGAATCTGAAATTGTTTGATGCATGTCGAATAATCAACTCACGGATACTTGTGGTGACATTGGAGTATCTAGGTGACATTAGAGTTAATTGATGTGTATCATATGGTGTTATTTTAGTACGAACTCTAGAGCTGTTTGTGACACTTATAGGGATGGCTCAATAGATTGATCGGAAAAGATAACTTTGAGGTGGTATTGCTACCTACAACAATTTTTTCTTATGTTCTCCGTTTGCTAGGAACTTTGGAGTGATTCTTTGTTGCACGTTGAGGGATTGTTATATGATTCAATTATGTTAGCACTGTTGAGAGATTGCACTAGTGAAAGTATGAACCCTAGGCCTTGTTTCTGAGCATTGAGACACCGTTTTCACTCACTTTTGTTACTTGCTACCTTGCTGTTTTTATTTATTCAGATTATAAAAACCTATTTCTACCATCCATACTACACTTGTATCACCATCTCTTCGCCGAACTAGTGCACCTATACAATTTACCATTGTATTGGGTGTGTTGGGGACACAAGAGATTTCTTGTATTTGATTGCAGGGTTGTTTGAGAGAGACCATCTTCACCCTACACCTCCCACGGATTCATAAACCTTAGGTCATCCACTTGAGGAAATTTGCTGTTATCCTACAAAACTCTGCGCTTGGAGGCCCAACAGAGTCTACAAGAATAAAAGTTGCATAGTAGACATCGGGCACCCTCAGCCGGGGAGGAGTCCCCTATCCACCGTGAGGCCGACGGAACGTGGGCACCTCTAGCGCGGCCACAGGAGGGCCAGCCTTGGAGGCCACCGGCTTGACGACCTCCGGGACACGAGCGGGAGCGATCGGGCTGTCACGGCTTGCCTCCGCGACCCCCTAGTCTCTCAGAGGCGAGGGTGGGTCACCATCCCGCGCGGCACCATCGTCAACCGCGTCCCCACTAGTGGCCCCTTCATCAGCCGAAGAAGCAATCTTCTTCCCCTTCCGAGGAGGAGGGCGCTCTGACGCGGGCTGCAGGAGCACCTGCATCTCCGGGGTCAGGGTCTGACCAGTAAGCGGGGGCTCTGACAGCAGCGCAGCAAACCCCGCGAACTTCTGTGACGGCCAAAGGTACAAAAATCAGAAACAAAGTTCGGCCTCCCTCATCATCCAGAGCGAACCTGAAATACTCACCTCCTTCGGCGGGGACTCGCGGCTGAAGGCCTCCACCGCGACCTTCATGGACACCTTCTAGGCGTCCAGCCCCGTCAGCAGGGCGAAACGGCGGCGGATCTCCTTCTCCTCAAGGTCATCGGTGGAGGTCCAAGAGGGGTCAGCTGGCCCGCGGTAGTCGCTCAACAGCGCGCCGCGAGCCTGCATAGGGAGAACTCGGCACTCCTCCCAGGTCCATGCGATCTGGAGGCCCGTCGAACCGCCGTCCTTCAGGAGTGTGGTGGCCTTCAAAAGCAGCTTCGTGCTGTCAGAAAAGTCAGCCGGCGACTCCCAAGAGTTCAGACGCAGGGGCTCGCCAGAGAAGGCCGGCAGATCAGCCTCGAGGATAAACACGTAAAACCACTTCTTCTGCCAGGCCCCCATCGATTTTGGGAGGGCCATAGGGAAGAAGGGGGAGTGGGGATGCAGCTGGAGACTGGCCCCACCAATGTCACGAACGAAGCTGTCGCTTATTTGACCCTTGACGCAAAAAAGGCGTCGGAAGAGATCGAAGTGGGGGGCAGCCCCAAGAAAGCACTCGCAAAGCGTTATGAAATTAGCGATGCGCAAAATGCTGGTGGGGTTAAGATGATGAAGTTGTATGCCGAAGGAAAAGAGGAGCCCCGCACGAAGGGATGCAGGGGGAAGCCAAGACCTCGCTCGAAGAAGTCCAGGTGAAGTACGCGCACGCCGGCCATCGGCGCGACAAATTCCTCCATGGACAAGGGAATCCGATATGTGAGGTCGGACGGGAATGATCCCTCCGCGCTCAACTTCTGGACGTCCCCATCGGTGACGATGGAGCGGGTCGACCGGCCGACGAAGACGTCGGCATTAGGCTGCGGCTCAACGGTGGTGCCGGAGCCCTCCGCCTTCCGTTTTTCTTTGCCTCCTTGGTCGTTGTTAGGCCATTGGGAACCGGGGTACCACGGCCCGTCTGCCTGCGGCCCAGGAAGCGACGCTTGGCGAAGGCCCAAGATGCGGCCCAACCACGGTCGCCGCGAAGCGAAGACACCTCGCAAGGCGTCAGCCTCATGAGGACCTCCCCTCAGGGAGCCAACCACCAAGACTTAGCCACAGCGGCGGCAGAAAGCCTCGCGAGGTGGACGCCCGAGGCCACCCGAGCCTGACGAGCTGCGCTGATGCGGAGCATCCTACGGTCATCCCCATGGATCTACCTACGTCTCCTCAAGTGCCAAGCGAACCAATGACACGAGCACGTGCAAGAGCTCTCGAGACCGAGGTGACATCTCTCCTTAATGAACTTCCATTTGACTCGTGTGAGACATGGCTACTACCTCAAGCCGAAGTGCTATGTGTGATCAGGTATGAAGAAGACCGCCTTGGGAATGCTCGGAACAAAGACCAAGTCGACAAGTGCAAGGACGAACAAGTGCAAGGAGGAAGACTACTGAAAAATTACAGTGGCCGGACATCCGGCCCCTGGGAACAGCAGCCGCAGCCCCAACCCAGCAGCAAGATGGTCCAGGGCCCGGACATCCGGCCTGACAACACCCGGACATCCGGGCCCAGCCCGGAAATTCGGCCCCCCCTATCCAGATGCACAGCCGAGCCGACCAGACGCCCGGCCGGACATCCGGCCCCAAGGCCCGAACATCCGGCACCCCGATGAACCGCCGGACATCCGGCCCGACGGCCGGACATCCGACCCCTGCCAGCATGCCTTCGGCCATCCGGCCGTGTAATCTATTCCACTCACCCCCACTTCGTCCTAGACTATAAATAGACCTCCTCCTTAACCTTTCTAGGGTTAGCAAAGTAGATTGAGACATTGAGTAGAGCTTTGCTCCTTGTATCTCCTTTTGGGGAATCAAGACCCCTCTAGGGAGAAGGATCCCCATCATAGGATCATCAAGACCTCCTAAGGGATAAGGATCTCACCTAGATCACCAAGACCTCGCCTCCTTTGGAGTGGGAAGAACTTTACCTTTGTGCTTGTTTCCTTGGATTGTCCTTGTATGCTTGTGGATCTCATGTATGCTATCCTAGTGGATGTGTGATTTGGGTTTGTTTGAGTGATTTCCCTTGGTTGTTCTTGTTGTTCCTCTCTTTTCCCCCTCCAAGTGTGGAAAGATCGTCAAATTAGGGTTCCACCCTACATCATCTTGGTATCAGAGCCAGGTTGATTCACACTTAGGAGTCTTTCCCCTCGTTTTCTAGCCCCAATTTTGTTTGATTTTGCCCAATTTCAAAAATTCCCCACAAAAATAGCCCTACGAATTTTTTTGTGATTTGTTGGTTTGATGATGTTTTGTTCATTTTGATCCATGGATTTGCTTGGTTTCGAGTGGATCTAGCTTTCCCCCACCTTCTCCATCAATTCCATCCACAAAATCTCCCCAATTTTGCCTCAAAAAATTTCTTGTTCATCGAGTTCATCCGCGGAGTGGGCACCCCGGACATCCGGCCGTGACCCCGGACATCCGGCCCGACGACCAGCCCGAACATCCGGCGGGCAGCCCGGACATCCGGCCCCTGGCAACCAGCCCACCAAAACCTTCGCAATTTCTTCGATTTTTCATATTTTCCACCATTTCTTCCGCAATACCATCGCATACTCGTGTGACTCCACCACAAACTTCCGCAACCACCGCAAATTTTGTCACGTTTGCCACTTGAGAAATTGAGTTGCAACTCCGTTTCCTAACGTGTTTCGGCTACTTAGGGACGGCTCGTCATCGACATCACCGCCGCTCAACTTCGCCACGGACTCGTCATCGACCACGACCACTTCATCATTGTGACACCATAACCGTAAGCAAGGACGGTAACCTCGACGACAACTTGTTCATATCCTTGCCATTGCATTGTGAAACCCCGAGACCATCTTTTGCGTAGCTTTTCCTACGAGACTAGCCATTTGAGTATTGCCGGGCAACGCTACTTGCGCACTTTAGTGATACCATTCCGCATAGCTATCATAGTGTGCAAATATCATCATATCATCTCTTGTGCCCAAATTTTGTTCCCGCATATACATCATTGCTATCTATGTAAGAACATTTCACATAAGTGGCCAAAGGAAAACATCAAAAGAAAAAGAAGCTTTTAAGCAAAAGAGAAAGAGAAACAACAAGCTTGTAAGCAATAGCCATAACATCGCCACATTACATAGCATATTTGATCATCTTGAATCATTTGTGACAAGTTCACCGAGATTCATACATACATAGCATAAGTGAGATAGAAAGTCCATACGTTTTGTCTCTTATAGGTTGTTCACAAGTTCGTATCCACCTATTGAGCAATCGTGCTAGTGTCTCTCTAGTGTTGTGCAACAAGAGCATTTTTCGTGGATTCCACATTTTGAGCTCATTCCTTGGTTGCACGACCTCATTTATCTATCCGTGTGTGTGTTTCCGTGTGCTACTTATTGCTATTGGTCTACTTGCTACACTTGCGAACTTGTGAATCTTTTTCAACATTATTGATATCTTGCTTGCAAATTGCAACTATTTTGTGCCACCATCCTAACCAAGCTACTCCATAAGCCTTTTGTGTAGGTGTGAGAAACAAACCCGGTACCAATTCTACTATCATAGCTATACATTGAATGATACTCGATACATCTTCAATCTTCGGAAAAGGTAACTTTGGTTTTGTTCTCTCATTTCCTACTCACCTCTACTTGATCATGATGGATAGGCCAAGTACATCTTCGAATACTCTCTTCGACGAGCACGAAGCAGCGAACGACTACGTATCCAAGAGCCATCTCTTTGGGGTACAACGAGCCTTGCATCAAGAAAGTGAAGCTTTGGGTGATCGCATTGAGCAACTCGCTACCGACTTGCGTCACTCCGAAACACGAACAAAAGACTACCTCGACGCCAAGCTCACTACACAAATGGACGAATTTCGTGCCATGATGATTGACCGCGCTTCCTCAACTTCGTCCTCGACAAGGAGAACATGGTCAAGATGCCATTCTTCGGATTCATCATCGGATGCAAGTCTTCCTCGAGCTCGTCTACATCCTCAGCAAGAACATCAAGCTCGACCACATCCATTACATGGTTGCAACAACGCCTTCGAGAGCGCAAACGTCAACGCCATCAAGTTCAAGATGACACGCACCAAGAGCAAGTTCCACGACGTCAACAACAAGACACTCAAGACGGCGACCCACTTCGGCAAGAGCAACAACGTCGTGAACAACAAGACCTTGAAGCACAACGTGCCCTTCGCGAAGCCAACCATGCCCTCGACGAACGCAACTGTCACATGCGTGAAGAAGAAGAGGCATGTCTCCAAGAAGAAGCTGCACACCAAGAAGAGAATCAAGAACAGAGGAACCGGGCAAGAGTACCTCGTCCCCACCGTCAAGCCAACCGCGTAGAGCAAGAAGAGAACGGGGATGACGACCCACCTCCAAGACAAGAGCGACGACAACATCGACATAATGATGAACAACGCTACGGCAAGCTCAAGTTCAACATGCCCAAGTTTTTCGGAAGCAACGACCCCGAAGACTATCTCTCATGGGCATTGAAGGTGGACAAGATATTCCGTCTACACAACTATGACGACGAAGAGAAGGTAGCCATAGCATCGCTTGAGTTCCAAGACTATGTTCTCATTTGGTGGGAGCAAGTGATCGAGAGACGCCAAGAGAAAGGCGAACCACCTATCACAACGTGGACTCAAATGAAGGATGTCATGAGAGCTCGCTTTGTTCCTACACACTACAGCCGCGACCTCTTCAAGAAACTTCAACTCCTCAAGCAAGGAACAAAAGTCGGTTGAAGAATATTACAAAGAAATGGAGATTGCAATGATACGAGCCACGTCAAGGAAGATGATGAACAAACTATGGCGCATTTCTTGAATGGCCTCAACCATCCAATCAAGAAAATAGCGGACTTTCAACCTTACTCCAACCTCCTCGAGCTAGTGCACCAAGCCACCAAAGCGGAGCGTCAAGTGCAAGAGGATTACAAGTTCTTCAAGTACTCTTCCAAGACCTACGGTTCTTACACTCAAGCTTCAATGACTATGACAACTCCTCCAATGACTCGAGCTACACCAAGTACCGGTGACAAGTCAAGCTACAAGAACCCTTCCACATCTTCGAGTCGTCTTCCTACTACTACAAGCAACTCCAAGCCAAGAGCTTCGTCATCAACAACTCCTACGGACGCCACCGACAAAACAAGTGACATCAAGTGCTTTACTTGCAAAGGCCGAGGCCACAAGTATTTTGAGTGCCCCACACGGCGTACCATGATCGCCAATGTGGACGGAACCTATGACTCTATGAGTGAAGAAGAAATGGAAGCACTTGAGCACGTGGCCATGCATCGACAAGTGAATGAAGATGAAGATGATCAAGTGTTTTGCGACAATGACCCGAGCCCCGCTCTTGTTGTCTCCAAGGTCTTGACACTTCAACAACATCAAGATGAAGACCAACGTTGCCACATCTTCCATACCAAAGCAGGTATTCAAGGACGTTCCGTCAAGGTCATCATCGATGGCGGAAGTTGTCACAACTTGGCAAGTGAAGAGTTATGCTCCAAGCTATAATTGCTAAAGAAGAAGCACCCTCGCCCCTACAAGGTCCAATGGTTAAGCGACTCCGGCACCATTCAAGTGGAGCACATCGTTCAAGTGTCCTTCAAGATTGGCGCGTATGAAGACACATTGGAATGTGATGTGGTTCCCATGTCCGTATGCCATCTCCTCCTTGGAAGGCCTTGGCAATTCGACCGCGGCGTCACCCACAACGGACGGGCCAATCACTATAGCTTCAAGATGAAGGGCAAGGAATTCATTCTTTGACCAATGACACCAAGTTAAGTCATCACGGACAAGCAAGCATCTACCCATCATGGAGAGTCAAGTGAGCGAGTGAACCACCAAAAAGAGAGTGAGCACCACAAGCCAAAAATGAGCGACTCCACGATGAGCGACAAGAGAGACCTAGTTCTTTTAGCCACCAAAAGAGATTTGAGGGATGTGAGTGAGAGCCCATCAAGTGTTCTTCACTTTGTGCTTGTGTGCAAAGATGAAGTGGTGCGGACTAATACTTCACAACATCTTCCTTTGGCATTGTCTCATCTATTGCAGGAATTCGCGGACGTGTTTCCCGATGAGCTACCTCCCGGACTTCCTCCACTTTGCGGAATCGAACACCGCATCGACCTCATTCCCGGCGCACCTCTACTAAACAAGGCACCTTACCGCGTCAACCCCGACGAGACCAAAGAGATCCAACGGCAAGTCCAACATCTCATGGAGAATGGGTATGTACGTGAGAGCTTGAGTCCATGTGCCGTTCCGGTAATTCTTGTGCCCAAGAAAAATGGTACCTATCGCATGTGTTCCGATTGCCGTCCTATCAATGCTATCACCGTTAGATACCGCCATCCCATTCCACGCTTAGATGACATGCTAGATGAACTTAGTGGAGCCACCATTTTCTCCAAAATTGATCTTAAAAGTGGCTACTGTCAAATACGCATGCAAGAAGGTGATGAATGGAAAACCGCTTTCAAAACCAAATTTGGCTTGTATGAATGGTTAGTCATGCCTATGGGGTTATCCCAAGCTCCTAGCACTTTTATGCATGTGATGCATTATGTTCTTCGTCCATACATTGGCATTTGTGTTGTGGTTTACTTTGATGACATCCTTGTGTTTAGCGAAACTCTTGAGGATCATGTGAAACACCTTAGAGACGTCCTACAAGTTCTTAGAAAAGAGAGACTTTATGCTAACATGGAAAAATGCACTTTTGGTGTTGATAAGCTTGTTTTCTTAGGCTTTGTTGTCTCATCTAAGGGTGTTCAAGTTGATGAAACTAAAATTGATGCTATTAAGAATTGGCCACAACCAACCAATTTGCTTCAAGTGCGTAGCTTCCTTGGCTTAGCCAGATTTTATCGTCGCTTTGTGAAGGATTTTAGCACTATTGCATCACCATTGCACGCATTGAGTAAGAAGAATGCACCATTTGTTTGGGGTCCATCTCAAGATGCCGCTTTTCATGAGCTTAAGAACTTGCTTACACATGCTCCATTACTTGCATTACCCAACTTTGATAAAACTTTTGAAGTGCATTGTGATGCTAGTGGTAATGGCATTGGTGGTGTATTGATGCAAGAGAAGCGGCCTATTGCATATTTTAGTGAAAAACTCTCCGGCGCGCAACTTAACTACCCCATCTATGACAAACAGTTACATGCTTTTGTGAGAGTCTTGCATGTGTGGGAATATTATCTCCGACCACGTGAGTTTGTCATCCATACGGATCATGAAACGCTTAAATACCTTAAGGGTCAAACCAAATTGAACAAGCGTCATGCTAAATGGAGTGAGTTCATTGAGTCATTTCCTTATGTTATCAAGTATATCAAAGGTAAGGAAAATTTTGTGGCGGACGCTCTTTCCCGCAAGTGCATGCTAGTTACTAAACTTGAGTTGAATGTTATAGGATTTGAGCACATGAAAGACTTGTATGCGCATGATGTTTCATTTGCGATTCCATATGCCAAATGCTTATCACACAACACTTGGGAGTGATACTATTTGAAAGATGATTATCTTATGCGAGCTAACAAACTTTGTATTCCCGGGTCTTCTCTTCGTTTGTTGCTTTTGCAAGAGGCTCACGGTGGAGGACTCATGGGACATTTCGGACGCGACAAGACTTTTGCTACACTCTCCAAGAACTACTTTTGGTCAAAGATGTTTCGAGATGTGTCATGCTACACCAACCGGTGCCCTACATGCCGCAAAGCTAAGTCCAAAGCTCAATCTCATGGTCTATATATGCCACTTTCTATTCCATATCATCCATGGGAAGATGTTAGTATGGATTTCGTGCTTGGTTTGCCTCGAACTCAAAACGGCAAAGATTCGGTATTGTTGTTGTGGACCGTTTCTCTAAGATGGCACATTTTATTCCATGTAACAAGATAGACGATGCTTCACGTTGCAAATCTCTTTTGAAGGGAAATCTTGCGATTGCATGGAGTGCCAAAGACGATCGTGTCGGACCGCGACGTCAAGTTCCTTAGCTACTTTTGGAAGACACTATGTGCCAAGCTCGGAATCAAGATCCTATTCTCATCGGCATATCACCCACAAACCGATGGCCAAATGGAGGTCACAAACTAGACTCTCTCCACACTACTCCGCGTGTTGATCAAGAAGAACATAAGGGAGTGGGAGGAATGTTTACCCATCGCCGAGTACGCATACAATCGAGCACGACACTCTACTACCGGCAAGTCCCCCTTCGAGGTCATCTACGGTTTCAACCCGTTGTCCCCATTGGACATTCTACCGCTACCTCTACAAGAGCGCATCGACATGGATGCGAGTGCACGAGCGAGCTACCTCAAGAAGATGCACGAAGATACAAGGCACGCGATCGAGTGCCAAGTACAACGACTTGCGACCAAGGTCAACAACAACAAGCTCCCCATGGTGTTCAACCCCGGAGATCTTATGTGGCTACACCTTCGCAAAGACCATTTTCCCAACGAGCGCAAGTCCAAACTCCTACCACGAGCCGACGGACCCTTCAAGGTGCTAGCACGCTACAACAACAATGCCTACAAGATCGACATCCCTCGCGACAAGTACAACATGAACGACATCTTCAACATCAAGGACTTATCTCCCTTCCATGGTGATGTGGATTCCGATCCGAGGATAGATCTTTTTCAAGGGGGGGAGATGATGCAGAGCATCCTACGATCATCCCCATGGATCTACCTATGTCTCCTCAAGTGCCAAGCGGACCAATGACACGAGCACGTGCAAGAGCTCTTGAGACCGAGGTAACATCTCTCCTTAATGAACTTCCATTTGACTCGTGTGAGACATGGCTACTACCTCAAGCCGAAGTGCTATGTGTGATCAGGTATGAAGAAGACCGCCTCGGGAATACTCGGAACAAAGACCAAGTTGACAAGTGCACGGACGAACAAGCGCGAGGAGGAAGACCGCTGAAAAACTACAGCGGCCGGACATCCGGCCCCTGGCCCGGACATCCGGCCCCTAGGAACAGCAGCCGCAGCCCCAGCCCAGCAGCAAGATGGTCCAGGGCCCGGACATCCGGCCCGACAACACCCGGACATCTGGGCCTAGCCCAGAAATCCGGCCCCCCTGTCCAGAAGCACAGCCGAGCCGACCAGACGCCCGGCTGGACATCCGGCCCCAAGGCCCGGACATCCGGCCCGACGGCCGGACATCCGGCCCCTGCCAGCATGCCTTCGGCCATCCGGCCGTCTAATCTATTCCACTCACCCCCACTTCGTCCTAGACTATAAATAGACCTCCTCATCAACCTTTCTAGGGTTAGCAAAGTAGATTGAGACATTGAGTAGAGCTTTGCTCCTTGTATCTCCTCTTGGGGAGTCAAGACCTCTCTAGGGAGAAGGATCCCCATCATAGGATCATCAAGACCTCCCAAGGGAGAAGGATCTCACCTAGATCACCAAGACCTCACCTCCTTTGGAGTGGGAAGAACTTTACCTTTGTGCTTGTTTCCTTGGATTGTCCTTGTATGCTTGTGGATCTCATGTATGCTATCCTAGTGGATGTGTGATTTGGGTTTGTTTGAGTGATTTCCCTTGGTTGTTCTTGTTGTTCCACATGAGGCCGCACCCGCGAAGAAGAAGCAGCTTTTCTCTCAGGACCGCGCCAAGACGAAGAAAGTGTCGGTGGACGGCAGCGGCTCAGGCCCTGCCTTCACCTTCGGCATCGGCCTCTCTCCCACATAGGAAGACGCGCTCGTCACCTTCCTTTGAGCAAATTCAGATGTGTTTGCCTGGACGGCATCTGATTTGTCCGGTGTGCCGAGGAAGGTGATTGAGCACCACTTAGCGGTATGCCCCAACGCATGCCCCGTGAAACAGAAGGCACGGCGCCATGCACCAGAGAAGCAAGAGTTCATCGTCAAAGAAGTTCAGAAGCTAGAAGAAGCCGGAGTTATCCGTGAGGTGCGCCATCCCGAATGGCTCGCCAACCCAGTCGTGGTGCCCAAGAAGTGCGGCAAGGAGCGAATGTGCGTTGACTTCACGAGCCTCAACAAGTTCTGCCCTCAAGACCCCTTCCCGCTGCCTCGCATCGACCAGATCGTGGACTCTAGCGCCGGGTGTGAGTTGCTATGCTTCCTAGATGCCTTCTCAGGCTACCACCAGATCAAGATGGCAACTGAAGACGTGGAGAAAACGGCCTTCATCACCCCCTACGGCATATACTGCTACATCTGCATGCCCTTCGGCCTCAGGAGTGCCAGAGCCACCTTCCAAAGGCTGATGCGCATCGCCTTGGGGCCCCAGATGGGGAGAAACGCTGAGGCCTATGTCGACAACATCGTGGTCAAGACTCACGAGGCCTGGTCCCTCATCGCGGACCTCGAGGAGACGTTCAACAATCTACGCAAGGTCAACCTCAAGCTCAACCCCGACAAGTGTGTCTTCAGAGTCCCTTCCGGCAAGCTACTTGGCTTCCTAGTCTCCCATTGTGGCATCGAGGCGAACCCCGAGAAGATCAAGGTCATCGAGAAGATGCGCCCTCCCCAGAACCTCAAGCAAATGCAGTGCCTGGAGGGATGCATGGCCTCGCTGGGGCGCTTCATCTCCAAGTTCAACGAGCGAGCCCTGCCGTTCTTCAAGATCATGAAGAGATCCGGCCCCTTCAAGTGGACTCCGGAGGCTGAAGCTGCCTTCGAGGACCTCAACAGGTACCTCACGAGCCCGCCCATCATGGTCGCGCCACGCTCCCGCGAGCCCCTGCTCCTGTACTTGGCGGCCACCCCCCAAACGGCCAGCGCGGCCTTGCTGGCGGTACGAGAAGAGCGCGTCTGCACCCAGAAGAAGCCTCCCGAGGCCGCGCCACCACCTGCCGAGGGTCCTCCTCAGGAGACCCCTGTCGAGCCGCCTCACGAGCAGCCTCACGAGCCGCCTCCTGAGCCCCCCGAGCCTCACGAGCCCCCAGGGCCCTCCGGATAGCAAGATGCTACCACGACCACGCGCCTCGTCGAGCACCCCGTGTACTTCGTCAGCACGGTGCTGCGGGACGCGCGCGAGCGCTACCCCATGCAGCAGAAGCTCCTCCCCGCACTCCTCGTCACCTCCAGGAAGCTGCGCCACTACTTCCAGGGCCATCCCATCAAGGTGATCTCGTCTTACCCCTTGGAGAAAATCTTGCGCAGCCCCAACGCCGCTGGCCGCGTCGCCGAGTGGAACATCGAGCTGCAGGCCTTCGAGCTAGAATTCTGCACCACGCGCGTGATCAAGGGCGCAGCCTTGGCAGACTTCGTGGCGGAATGGACGGATCCGCACCAAGATGAACCTTGCGAGGACCAATCCCTCCTGCCTGGAGACGAGGCACCTGGCGGCTAGACCATGCACTTCGACGGTGCGTTCTCGCGCCAGGGTGCGGGAGCTGGCGTCATGCTCACTTCGCCAACAGGAGACAAGCTCTACTACGCGGTCCAACTCTGCTTCAAGCGCGACGACAAGGTCTCCAACAACATCGCGGAGTACGAAGGCCTCATCGCCGGCCTCAAGGCTGCTTTCGCTCTCGGCATCAAGCGCCTCACCATCAAGGGCGATTCGCAGCTCCTCGTCAACTTCTCCAACAAAAGCTAAAAGCCCAAGGACGAGCACATGGCCGCCTATCTGGAAGAGGTACGCAAGCTCGAGAAGCGTTTCCTTGGCCTGGAGCTCCAGCATGTCCCCCGCGACAGCAACAAGGAAGCTGACGACATTGCCAAGCGAGCATCTCGCCGCGAGCCTCAAAGCCTCGGTGTCTTCGAGGAAAGGCTCCTGAAGCCATCAGCTACACCACCTCTCGTGAGCGCCACGCTGCTTCACGAAGAGCTCCCACCCGCACCACCCACGGGCGCACCAGATTGCGGCCCAGCCTCAGGCGCCCGCTTGCTGCTGGCGCTGGAGCCTCAAGCGGACAGTTGGGCCGCTGAGTTTAAGGCCTACCTGCTTCACGGCATCCTCCCGGAGAAGGACTTGGAGGCAGAGCGTGTGGTTCGCCAGGCCACCGCTTACTGCTTGAAGGATGGTGAGCTTTACCGCAGGCGCCCCAATGGCGTCTCACTGCGGTGCATCTCTGAAGAGCAAGGTCGCGAGCTGCTTGCCGACATCCATGGAGGATACTGTGGCCACCACTCTTCATCACGCACCCTCGCCGGCAAGGTGTTCCGCGGTGGCTTTTACTGGCCCACCGCGCTTCACGACACCACTGAGCTGGTCCAATCCTGTGAAGCTTGTCAATTCCACGCCAAGCAAATCCACCAGCCGGCGCAAGACCTCCAGACGATCCCCCTCTCGTGGCCCTTCGTGGTCTGGGGGCTGGACATCCTGGGTCCCTTCCGACGCGCGGCCGGCGGCTACCGCTACCTCTACGTCGCCATCGACAAGTTCACCAAGTGGGCGAAGGTCGAGCCTGTGTGCACCATCCCGTCAGGATCTGCCGTCAAGTTCATCAAGGGCCTCGTGAACCGCTTTGGCGTCCCCAACCACATCATCACTGACAACGGCTCCCAATTCACAAGCGGCCTCTTCAAGTCATACCGCGCCAGCCTCGGCACGCAGATCTGCTACACCTCTATGGCGCACCCGCGAAGCAACGGCCAGGCCGAGCGTGCCAACACTGAGGTCCTCAAGGGCCTCAAGACAAGAAGCTTCAAGAAAAAGCTTGAAGCCTCCAGCAAGGGCTGGCTTGACGAGCTACAGTCTATGCTATGGTCGATCCGCACGACAGCAACCAAGCATACTGGCGAGACTCCCTTCTTCCTCGTCTACGGAGCTGAAGCAGTCCTTCCTTCTGAGCTCAAGCATGGCTCTTCGCGAGTCCTCGCCTTCGATGAGGCTCGTCAGGACGGCTCGCGATAGGCTGACCTGCTACTCCTCGAGGAAGCCCGTCGCCAGGCCGCCCTGCACGCCGCAAGATACCAGCAGGCTTTGCGTCGCTATCATAGCCGCAACATACGCCGATGCACCCTTGAAGCTGGTGATCTCGTCTTGAGAAGGATCCTCTCCAGAGAGGGACTCCACAAACTCTCACCCATGTGGGAAGGCCCCTTTAGGGTCGCTCATGTCTCCCGGCCCGGCGCCGCCCGGCTGGAGACGGAGGAGGGTGTTCCTGTGCCCAACACATGGAACATCCAACACCTCCACAAGTTCTACCCATGACCATCACGCGTATGAACGAAATGGAGCTGTACATGCTCCGGAGCCTCTCATTGCGTTCGCCTGATGGGCCCGCGAGAACTCCCGCGCACGCCCCAGTGGAAGCCCCATGCTCAGCGCTGGCAGAATGATCGAACTGAGGGCGCCCCCCGGGCTGCACCAACCTCAAGCTGACCCATGCCGGACACGGCAGCCGCATCCCCTTTCATTTTGTAATGAAATTTGTTATTCTACTTCAGTAAAACTTCATTTTCGAGATATTATGTGTTTGGTAAGTTATTTGTTTCAGGAGTCGTGCGCGCTCGCGATCTCCCTTCTGCTCATCACGCGAGCGGGGGCTGGACACGGTGCATGTGCTCGGGTCAGTCCCAACAGCATTGCAAAACCCAAGTGATCGAGCTCTGGCTCGCGGGCCTGCTCCCGTGCATGCCACCTCACCAAGGTCCTTGGTGTCTCGTCTCCTCGCGTGACGCCCACGAGCGAGCTAGCAAGCGTGCACTGCTCCCCGTTTGTGAAAATCTTCGGCATGCAGTTGTACCAGGAATGAGGCACACAAAAGGCCTCGCGAGCGCTGCCTCGCGAGGTAACTCATGACAAGATGCCTCCGTAGGCCCTCAGGAAGCCTCGCGAGCCAACCTGCGGCGGCTGTCTCCACCAAGTGCTAGCGGGAGGCCTCATGAGCAAGAGCCTCGCGAGGCGCACTCCAGGGCCACGACACGGCAAGCTATACTCGCAAAAAAGCTAAGTACAAAAACACCTCACAAGCCGCTCTTGGCGCCTCTCAAGCTCTCCTCTCCCCGCAACCTCGCTGAGTGCTGAAGTTTCCTCCTCCGCCCAAGACGCTTGCATGTCAAAGGGGGGCTTCCTGAGCATCGCGCCTCAGGAGCCCTTACCGCCTCTCAGTGCCCTACACCTCCTGGCCTTGTCCAGGCAACGCGGCCTGACATACCAACGACGGTTGTAGCCCGCTCAGGGGCTGGTTCCTGACGACGTAGAGCACCAAGGCAAGCGAAGAAAGGAAAGTAGGCCTCATGAGAGGGCCTCACGAGGAAACATACATTGCAGCAAATCATAGAGTACTTAAACGCAAAAGTAATGTTTTTACGCCCCCACGGGGCTACATCGATCTGTTACAGGAGCAAAAGAGAGGAACCAAGGCGGAGTGCGACACATCTTCAAGATCCGACTCGGCGCTACCTGCACCTAGTCGGAATCTTCGTCTTCACTCTTGATGTGCGGGGAGCTTTCGTTGCTTTCGCCCCCGCTGGTGGAGTCGGTGCCGCCGTCGCTGTCGCCCTCGCCAGAGGAGTCGGAGCCGCTGCCGCTCTCGCTCTCCACGCAGCACCCCATGCGGCTAGCAGAGACCCCGAAGAACTTCACGAAGAGTGTGGCGACTCCGTCGTACTTGAACTGGAGGAGATGCCCCCACCTTAGGCCACGGGCGCGGGCGAACGACTTCCACCCCCACTTCGGGAACATGAAGCCGGCGGGGGAGAATTCAGTCGCCACCCAGGAGGGGCCATTGCGGCAGCCATCCACCCATAGCCATAGGCCCAAGGGCCCGCGGTCCTCCATCGCTCTCGCAAAGGAGTCCGGGAGCCGGAGCCAACTGTAGGGCCGACGATGCAGCCCCACGATGAACTCATGCGCCGCCTCCGCTGTGTGGGCCCCCGCCTAAGGAGGAAGGGCGGCCACCCCGCCGTGCCCACCTCGGCCGCGGGCGCCACACCCTCCACGACCGCGGGCGGTGACCCTTCCTCGGACGCAAGGGCTGGCCGCGGCGGCCGTCGAGGAGCGCACCCGGCCCCGAGGGGGAACCCTCGTGGCGACAGCAGAAGCGCGGGCTCGCCCTCTACCCCTTGCCATCGCAGCGGTGGTCCTGGAAGAGAGCAAGGAAGGGAGAGAGGTAGAAGAAGGGGAGAAGCAACGGTAGAGATGAGTGAGGGAGATCTCTACCCCCCGCTCCTTTTATAACACCCTATGGGGACGCTCTCCCTGCTGCTCCACCTTCTTCAACATCGGGAATCGAGGAAGCAGAAGGAAAGCAATGATAGCCATGCGCCCCACGGGGCAGGCTTTATGGCAGGCGCAAGCGGTTAACAAGGCGTAGTGGGGGAAGTGGGGGCGTCCACGCCCCATCGCACGCCACGCGTCGAACCTGGGCCCCGTAGTCTATTAGGGCCCGCACCGTTTCGCTCCCAATGGAAGGGAACGTGTGCGCCACGGGCCCGGGGGCTACTGTCGGGCCATTGGGAACCGGGGTACCACGGCCCGTCTGCCTACGGCCCGGGAAGCGACGCTTGGCGAAGGCCCAAGATGCGGCCCAACCACGGGCGCCGCAAAGCGAAGACACCTCGTGAGGCGCCAGCCTCACGAGGACCTCCCCTCAGGGAGCCAACCACCAAGACTTAGCCGTAGCAGCGGTAGGAAGCCTCGGGAGGCCCCCTCGCGAGGCGGCCTGCCGAGGCGCCCCCCCCCCCCCGAGGTGGCCCCCGAGGCCACCCGCGCCTGACGAGCCGCGCGGTCCTGCACCCACCACGTGGGTGACGCGCTTGGCGACGAATGGCGGCTGAGGCCGTGCCAGCGGGCGCGGACAGAGAGGGTTTCCTCTTTGGTGCTAAAGGGGTAGCACCAGCTACCCTCCTCCAAAGCAAGTCCCAAGGACTGTCCGTTTGGTGAAAGAAGACCGAGACAGCAAGGCGCGCAGGGCGGAGGTCATCACCGAGCCCACCGGCATGTCATGGCTAATGCTTTTGCAGGCGAAGACCATGTTTTGTCAGGATAAGCCTGGGTGCCTGTCCCCTTTCAAAACCCGCCAATGTGTGGCTACCCTTCCCCCAAAGATTTTCAGGGAAAGAGGACCAAGGCGGCTATAAAAGGGGCAGCGCTGCCATTGTAGAGGAGATCGGTTCCTTCGTCTCCTACCTTGTATGTGAGGACTCCCTTGCCCGCAATAATCCCAACACAAGCAGGAGTAGGGTTTTACACCGCAAGGTGGCCCAAACCTGGGTAACCATTGTGCCCCCTGTCGTGCTCTGCGCTAGCATGCTCTCGTCGTAGCCTCGCCGTGGTCACCCTTGGATAGGTAGGAACGAGCTTGCCCCCAGCGTTCGAACCTTTGGGTCCCCGGAGCCCCGATTTCGACAGTCGCCTGCACGCCGCGGGCACCGATCGAAGAGCCTGGTCGACCCATCTCGCACGAAGACAACGAATGTCGCAATGGTGGCGGAGCAGGGCGAAGAAAGGCGGGGGCACGAAGAAGAAGATGGAGACGAAATGAATCTCACTCCTCCTCCGTGCTTGTGGGATCGAGGAGATAGGTCTAGAGGGGGGGGTGAATAGACTCTTAACCAGCCAAAGGTGCAGTTTTTTAATTTCTCTTGGAACTTAAGGCAGATTTTGGCACAAGTTAAGATCACTCCAATACTTTCTACACATGCATATCTAGAGATTGAGCAGCGGAAATGGTAAAGCATGCAAGAGTACGGAAAGTAAAGGGGTAGAGTATGGAAGATCAAACGCAATGAAGACACGGTGGTTTTTGGCGTGGTTCCGATAGGTGGTGCTATCGTACGTCCACGTTGATGGAGACTTCAACCCATGAAGGGTAACGGCTGCGCGAGTCCACGGAGGGCTCCACCCACGAAGGGTCCACGAAGAAGCAACCTTGTCTATTCCACCATGGCTTATGTCGACGAAGGACTAGCCTCACTCGGGGTAGATCTTCACGAAGTAGGCGATCTCCTTGCCCTTACAAACTCCTTGGTTCAACTCCACATCATGTCGGAGGCTCCCAAGTGACACCTAACCAATCTAGGAGACACCACTCTCCAAAAGGTAATAGACGGTGTGTTGTTGATGAACTCCTTGCTCTTGTGCTTCAAATGATAGTCTTCCTAGCACTCAAACAACTCCTCACAGATTTGGCTATGGTGGAAGAGGGATTTGAGTGGAAAGCAACTTGGGAAAGGCTAGAAATCAAGGTTCAAATGGTAGGAATGGAATAGCTTGATCTCAACACATGAGTAGGTGGTTCTCTCTCAGAAAATGTATGGTGGAAGTGTAGGCACGTTCTGATGGCTTTCCTTACTGAGAAGGAGGTGGTGGAGGGGTATATATAGCCTCCACACAAAATCCAACCGTTACACACTTTTGACCCAACTCGGTGGCACCGAAACCATCATCTCGGTAGCACCAAACTGTGTAAAAGATATGAACTTTAGGAATCTCGGTGGGACCGATACGAACAACTTGGATGGAGCGAAGTGCAATGGCTAGGGCAAACCTCATCTCGGTGGCACCGATTGCATCAATTCGGTAGGACCGAAGTGAAGCAATAAGGCAACAGAGAGTTGGCAAGCCATCTCGGTGAGACCGATTTGCAAAACTCAGTGAGACCGAAGTAGGTGCAAATGATCACAGAGAGTTGGCAAGGCCATCTCGGTGGGACCGAGATCCATTTCGGTGGATCCGATTTGTTAGGGTTTTGGCAGTGGCTAAGTCTAGGTGAACTCGGTGGCTCCGGATAGGAAATTTCGGTGGGGCCGAGTTGGAATGTGGGTTTTGGACATATTTGGGTAGAGAGAGTGGTTGAGGGTTTAGGACTACTGTCACTAAGCACTTGAGCAAAAAGACCATTAAGCAACACCTCATCCCCTTTTAATAGTATTGGCTTTCCTATGGACTCAATGTGATCTTGGATCACTAAACCAAAAATGTAGAGTCTTGATCTTTTGCCAATCCTTGTCCTTAGCATTTTGAAGGGGTTCCACGTCCTCTTGTCCCTGCCACGCCGTTGTTGAACTTGTCTGAAATTCACTATATAAAAACATTAGTCCAACAATATGTATGTTGGCATGAATTACCAAAACCACCAAGGGAGCAAGTGTGCTTTCAATCTCCCCCTTTTTGGTAATTGATGACAACATGCATCAAAGCTTCAAATAAGGATTTAGCAGAAGTTTGTATGAAAGCTTTGAAGAAAAACATGTAACATGTATGAGCTCCCTTGAACTCCCCCTAAAGAGGTGCATATAAGGTGATGATACCACATGGGAGATATACATGCAACATGTATCTTGGCTATATGCATCAGAGCAATATATATGGAATTTAGGTATCCACGTGTCCATGATTTTCTTCTTGCAAACAACATATACTAGCAAGAGGTCAATCATCTACATGAGTGTGATGCATATACTTACCTTGAAGTTCTTGATCAAGTACCTGAAGAAATACACTTGAGAAAACAAGGTTAGATAACACAAGATAACTTCTTCAAGAAAAGACACAAGATCAACAAGAAACCAAGATTGGGATGACATGTAGAGTAGAGTATCACTAGGTGAGTACTTCTTTGAAGCAGACATGTCCCCAAAAGAAATAGTTGTCTCCCCTTAAAGAACTTCCTCTCCCGCTGAATCTAACATTAGATATTGGGAGTAGGTAAGGTGAGAAAACTAGAACAACCAAAGAACAAGCTAATCATGTTTCTCCCCTCTTAGAAACATGTAACATTCTCTCCTCTTGTAAGGTGCATCTCTTTTGTGGTGATAAGCTTTGATGTATTCCTCTCTCCCGCTTTGACATCAATTTCCAAGAAGGGACTTCAAGGTTATTGATTAAGTGGGTTTGGTCCTTGAGAAACACATCTAGCCATTGAGTGGCTCTAGATGCAAGTAGAGGATAAGAATCATTGAGTGGAGCTGGAGCAGAAAATCTCAGGAAAAATTTGACAGAAAATTCCTTAGAGCAGCCAAAATCGGTGACACCGAGTTGAGTCAATTCGGTGGAACCGAGTTTGGTGCATTGGAACAATTTGTCAACTCAGCTCACTAGGCAAAGGAATTCTCACAAAGATTTGCAAAGAATTAGCTGCGAAATTAACTAAAAGAAAAGAAGCAAAGAAACATCTAGATGAAGAGAAGCAACAAAAGAAACACTAGAGATCTTCATCTAGATGGGTCGGCAACTAGGTCACCTATGTTAGAGTATATTGACTTAGGAGTCAAGTGAGAACACTTGATCATAGGTCATACTCATCGTTTAAGCTCAAAATGGGGTTCCCATTTTTCCTTTAAGCATTTCAATGTATTCACGTCTTGTTGACTTGCTTTAGCTCATGTCTTTGATTAAAGCTTCTCTAAGATGTGAGAACTTACATTGGGATTTTGGTGGGGATGTCCATCATGTAGTTGAAGTTGAAGTGGATGCTCATTAGTTGAAGTTTGGAGCTATCCTATCTTTTGTAGTTCATCTTCCTACATGGGTTAGCTTTGCAAGGAACAACATGTATATCCAAAATGACAAGAATGAAGCATATCTCAAGAATTTGTCAAAGGATATGTTTAGGTTGTCTTGTTCCTTATTCCTCCATCAATTGTTGATACTTGGGTCATACAAGATTGCTTATGATAAGAGTGAGACGCAATCTTGTGGCATGAAGCTTGTCCAAGTACCTACAAAAGGTTAGATACAGTACAAGGGAGCAAAATGTCCAAGATATAAGATGATCATGAAAGGTATCATGGATTAGTCAAGAATGCTCATGCCCTTGTATGCATCCACATGAACCTCTAGTTCACGTTTGAAGCATCTATGATGTTCAACTCACTTCTCAAGTGACAAAACACTTTCTCATCAAGGGGTTTGGTAAAGATGTCTGCCAATTGTTTGTCGGTACAAACATGTTTAAGGTCAATGTCACCTTTCTCAACATGATCTCGAATGAAGTGGTGACGAACCTCAATATGCTTTGTTCGAGAATGTTGCACGGGATTGTGTGTTATCTTAATAGCACTCTCATTGTCACATAGTAATGGTACATGTCTCACATGCACACCATAGTCTTTAAGAGTTTGTGTCATCCATAGTAATTGAGCACAACATGATCCCGCGGCAATGTATTCCGCTTCGGCAGTAGATAGAGATACCGAGTTTTGTTTCTTGGAGGACCAAGACACAAGAGATCTACCAAGAAATTGACATGTACCCGAAGTGGATTTTCTGTCAACCTTGTCTCCGGCATAGTCCGAATCAGAGTAGCCAACAAGATTAAAAGAAGATCCTTTGGGATACCATATGCCAAAATTTGGTGTATGTATCAAGTATCTCACAATTCTTTTCACCGCCTTAAGGTGACACTCTTTTGGTGCTGCTTGGTATCGTGCACACATGCACACACTTAGCATAATGTCGGGACGGGAGGCACATAGATATAGCAATGAACCAATCATAGATCGATAAACCTTTTGATCAACAGGTTTGCCATCCTTGGCCAAGTCAAGATGTCCACTCGTGGGCATGGGAGTTTTCATACCTTTACATTCTTGCATGTTGAACTTCTTGAATAAGTCTTTGGTATACTTTGTTTGAGAAACGAAGGTACCTTCCCTAGTTTGCTTGATTTGCAAACCCAGAAAGAATTTGAGTTCACACATCATAGACATCTCGAACTTTTCCGACATCAACCTTCCAAACTTTTCACTAAAAGAGGGGTTAGTAGATCCAAAGATAATATCATCAACATAAATTTGGCATACAAATAATTCTCCATTAACCCTCTTAGTGAACAAAGTTGAATCAATCTTCCCAATCTCAAAACCTTTTTCAAGAAGAAACTTTGTCAAGCATTTGTACCAAACTCTAGGGGCTTGTTTAAGACCATAAAAAGCTTTACGAAGTTTGTACACATGATTAGGTTTCTTGGGATTCTCAAAGCCGGGAGGTTGTTTAACATACACTTCCACCTCAATTTCCCCATTTAAGAAGGCACTTTTTATATCCATTTGATAAAGGGTGATATCATGGTGATTGGCATAAGCAAGTAAAATGCGAATGGACTCAAGTCTTGCAACGGGGGCATAGGTCTCACCATAGTCCATACATTCGACTTGTGTGTAACCTTGTGCTACGAGACGAGCCTTGTTGCGTACCACTTGTCCATCTTCATCTTGCTTATTCCGAAACACCCATTTGGTTCCAATGATGTTTTGCTCTTCCTTAGGCTTCTCAACCAATGTCCACACTTGGTTCCTCTCAAAGTTGTGTAGCTCTTCGTGCATTGTATTCACCCAATCGGGGTCCTTGAGAGCATCTTCTACCTTCAAGGGTTCAACACTAGAGATAAATGAGTAATGCTCACAAAAGTTAGCTAAACGAGATTTAGAGCGAGTGATTCTCCCGGATTGGATATCTCCAAGTATTTGTTCGATGGGATGATCCTTGTCGATTCTTGCTCTAACTCGAGGTAGCTTTTTCTTGGGTTGTGGTGAGGCTTCCTCATCATCATCATCTTCTTCTTCTTCGTTGATGTTGTTGTTGTTCGCTTGTGGAGGTGGAGAAGGAGGTTGAGGTGGATTATCTTGTTGCACTTCCTCATTCCCATCGTCTTGACGTGTTCCACTTGTGGATGCCTCCATATCAACTTGTCGTTCACCTTGATGTGAAGTTGGGGCTTCCACTTGAATAGACGAGGTACTCTCCTTTACTTCCACGGGGCAAATCTTGCCAATGGGCAAGTCTTGGATTGCTTCCGATGGTTCTTGATCTGCTACATCAAGTGGCAATTGCTCGACTTGCGAGCCGTTAGTCTCATCAAACTTCACATCTACCGTCTCTTCAACTTTTTGAGTGAAGTTGTTGTAGACACGGTAAGTGTGAGAGTTCGATCCATAACCGAGTAGGAAACCTTCATGAGATTTAGGAGCAAATTTTGAATGACGATGCTTATCTAGAATGTAACATTTTGAGCCAAATACTCGAAAGTATCCAACTTGTGGTTTGTTACCGGTGAGCAGTTCATATGCCGTTTTACCAAGAAGCTTGTGAAGGTAAAGTCGATTTGCATGACAAGCTGTTTCAACCGCTTCCGCCCAAAAATGTCTTGGCGTCTTGTATTCATCAAGCATCGTGCTTGCCATCTCAATAAGTGTCCGGTTCTTCCTCTCAACAACTCCATTTTGTTGAGGTGTGTACGCAGCCGAGAACTCATGTGAAATACCCTCCTCATCAAGAAAGGTATCCACATTGGTGTTCTTAAACTCCGTTCCGTTGTCACTTTGAACCTTCTTGATCTTCACTTCAAATTGGTTTTGAGCCTTTCTTGCAAAGTTCTTGAAGATCTTTTGTACCTGTGATTTGTCATCAAGAAAGAACACCCACGTAAATCTGGAAAAATCGTCAACAATGACCAAACCGAAAGAGTTACCACCAAGACTCTTATAGAAGTTGGGACCAAAAAGATCCATATGAAGTAGCTCGAGTGGTCTCCTTGTGGTCATAATGTTCTTCACGGGATGGCTTCCTCCAACTTGTTTTCCTGCTTGGCAAGCACTACAAAGTCGATCTTTGTCAAATATAACATCTTTCACTCCAAGAATGTGATCTCCTTTAACAAGTTTATCAAGGTTACGCATGCCAACATGTCCAAGTCTTCTATGCCATAACCAACCTTTAGAAGATTTAGCAATTAAGCATGTACGAGGTTGGGCTCTCTTAGTGAAATCAACAATGTATAGATCACCTCTACGAATGCCGGTAAAGACCATATTATGATTATCTTGGCGAAACACTTGGCAATCTACTTTGGTAAATAGAACATTAAAACCAAAATCGGCTAGTCTAGATACGGAAAGAAGATTGTAACCAAGAGATTCAACAAGCATAACATTTTGTATGGAGCTATCATCGGATATGGCCACCTTACCAAGGCCAAGTACCTTACCCATGGAGTTGTCTCCAAAAGTCACATACTTGCGTGGACCATCATTTTTAGCAAGCTCACGAAACATGTCTCTATCTCCGGTCATGTGATCGGTACAACCGCTATCAAGAATCCACTCTTTTCCTCCGGCCATATAATCTCGAAGATTTGCCATAAGACTGAGATTCATCATAGTCTTCTCAAATTCAATATCAAAGTCTTCGTCTTCATCATAATAGCCATGCTCAACATCATCATCATCATGCATGTGATCATCACAAAGGGCACAGATTCATTAGTTTCATGATCATGACAATGTTCAAGTTTATGAATTCTAATGGCTTCCATGATAATGTTGCTAATAGTTCTAACATCTCCTTTGGCACGCATAAGATTACGAAGCTCAAACAAGCAATCATCAAACTTAGGATCACTAGGACTCATCTTGTGAAAAGCAACAGCCTTATGAAGAATCATATCGAGACTCTTTAAGGAGCAATCGAGATATTGCTTTTCTAAGTCATGCCATAGAGTATAAGCACATTCAAAGTTTTGCATACAACCAAGCACAACCTTAGGTAATCCTCTAATGATAAGATTGACGGTTCTAAGATTACGAAGCATGTCAATTTCCTCTTCATGAGTAGGATGCAAGGGATCAATAGGGGGCACATAAGGATTATGAATATACTTGCTCAAGTTAAATTCATCAAAGATATCAAGCATTTCATCCTTCCAAAAGTTGTAATACTCCCCATTGAGAATAGGCACTCTACGTCTAAGACTCCCCAACGTAGACACATCCATCTCCCTCCAATGGTGATGAAACCAAGGCAATGGAGACCAATGCTTTGATACCAATTGTGGGATCGAGGAGATAGGTCTAGAGGGGGTGAATAGACTCTTAACCAGCCAAAGGTGCAGTTTTTTAATTTCTCTTGGAACCTAGGCAGATTTTGGCACAAGTTAAGATCACTCCAATACTTTCTACACATGCATATCTAGAGATTGAGCAGCGGAAATGGTAAAGCACGCAAGAGTACGGAAAGTAAAGGGGTAGAGTATGGAAGATCAAACGCAATGAAGACACGGTGGTTTTTGGCGTGGTTCCGATAGCTGGTGCTATCGTACGTCCACGTTGATGGAGACTTCAACCCACGAAGGGTAACGGCTGCGCGAGTCCACGGAGGGCTCCACCCACGAAGGGTCCACGAAGAAGCAACCTTGTCTATTCCACCATGGCTTACGTCCACGAAGTACTAGCCTCACTCGGGGTAGATCTTCACGAAGTAGGCGATCTCCTTGCCCTTACAAACTCCTTGGTTCAACTCCACATCATGTCGGAGGCTCCCAAGTGACACCTAACCAATCTAGGAGACACCACTCTCCAAAAGGTAATAGACAGTGTGTTGTTGATGAACTCCTTGCTCTTGTGCTTCAAATGATAGTCTTCCCAGCACTCAAACAACTCCTCATAGATTTGGCTATGGTGGAAGAGGGATTTGAGTGGAAAGCAACTTGGGAAAGGCTAGAAATCAAGGTTCAAATGGTAGGAATGGAATAGCTTGATCTCAACACATGAGTAGGTGGTTCTCTCTCAGAAAATGTATGGTGGAAGTGTAGGTACGTTCTGATGGCTCTCCTTACTGAGAAGGAGGTGGTGGAGGGGTATATATAGCCTCCACACAAAATCCAACCGTTACACACTTTTGACCCAACTCGGTGGCACCGAAACCATCATCTCGGTAGCACCGAACTGTGTAAAAGATATGAACTTTAGGAATCTCGGTGGGACCGATGCGAACAACTCGGATGGACCGAAGTGCAATGGCTAGGGCAAACCTCATCTCGGTGGCACCGATTGCATCAACTCGGTAGGACCGAAGTGAAGCAATAAGGCAACAGAGAGTTGGCAAGCCATCTCGGTGAGACCGATTTGCAAAACTCGGTGAGACCAAAGTAGGTGCAAATGATCACAGAGAGTTGGCAAGGCCATCTCGGTGGGACCGAGATCCATTTCGGTGGATCCGATTTGTTAGGGTTTTGGCAGTGGCTAAGTCTAGGTGAACTCGGTGGCTCCGGATAGGAAAGTTTGGTGGGGCCGAGTTGGAATGTGGGTTTTGGACATATTTGGGTAGAGAGAGTGGTTGAGGGTTTAGGAGTACTGTCACTAAGCACTTGAGCAAAAAGACCATTAAGCAACACCTCATCCCCTTTTAATAGTATTGGCTTTCCTATGGACTCAATGTGATCTTGGATCACTAAACCAAAAATGTAGAGTCTTGATCTTTTGCCAATCCTTGTCCTTAGCATTTTGAAGGGGTTCCACGTCCTCTTGTCCCTACCACGCCGTTGTTGAACTTGTCTGAAATTCACTAGATAAAAACATTAGTCCAACAATATGTATGTTGGCATGAATTACCAAAACCACCAAGGGAGCAAGTGTGCTTTCAGTGCTGCTCTTATGACCCACTACAGGCACGCTGAAAATCGAGGCGTCTCTATGTGCCACGTGCTCCACGTCCCATGGGCGGTTACCATTTGCATCCTGGAGGCACGAGAATCGGGGCAGACTTGCCATAATGAGTCAAGGCTTGGCTTGCTTCGGTCTCGACATTGGCATGACATTTCATTGGGGCGGTGCTTCAGATAAAGCAAGGACTGGTGACCCCTCTCCGTCAAATCCGAAAGTAAGAGGCCCACCGCTACGACGGCATGACCGAAAAAACAGCAGAAGAGTCAAAGCAGCGACGTCCCAGGAGGATGGGCTCCGGGGTCCCCACGAGCCGTCAAGACCTCGGCGCCACGACCGGGCCCC
This sequence comes from Elymus sibiricus, assembly GCA_039707655.1. Taxonomy (NCBI): domain Eukaryota; kingdom Viridiplantae; phylum Streptophyta; class Magnoliopsida; order Poales; family Poaceae; genus Elymus; species Elymus sibiricus. The sequence continues at coordinate 211,402,798 of CM077674.1, forward strand.
AGGAAGGCGAGAAAATATGAGAGCCCGCCGGAGGTCTCGCAACCTTTACTACGACCTCCGCCACGCTCGGGGGCTACTGACGGGGTCCTGTACCGGGGGTGGCTAACGCCTAGGAGCCCGGCCTCATCAACCACAAGGGAGCCGCTAGGCCCAAGACACGGTGCAAACCCTAGGAGGCATGATGACCTTCTTGACACCTGTGACGCCCCCGTTTATAATCGTGCACTAATCATACACGCATCATGCACGATCACGAACAGTGACTCCATGTTAATATCACAACACAACTCTACAACACAAATTAAACAGATTTTATGTTACAAGATAGGGCCACGAGGACCCATAATACATCATTCATCAAAGCAAATATTATCTGAGTACAGACATAGTTAGACAAGTGTTGCCTTAAGAAGACTGAGCAAAACAACGACACTAGATCGAAAGGCGAGGCCTCCTGCCTGGGACCTCCGGACTACTCCTGGTCATTGGTCTCCATGTAGTACGCACCATCGGGGTAGCCTGCATCCGTGGTGCTACCAACTGTTGCAGCAACCGGGTCAAATGAAAAGAGTAGCAAAGCAACGGTGAGTACTCATCCAAAGTACTCGCAAGACTTACATCAGATCTATACTAGATATGCATCGGTATCAAAGGAGTGGGGTAATATCTGTGGACTAAACTACAGAAATGTCAGAATAAGGGGGGAGAAGCTCAACCTATCGAAGACTACATCTTTCAGTAGTAGAAGAGATGAGCGTATCTGGTATCATCTTGTACAAACATATAGCAATAATCTTGCCCGGAGATCCTCTCCTCGTATCCCTGAGAGAAAGCGATCACCGAGGGTATTTGTCTGTTATCTGGGTGTGTTTTAACAAGTATCCGGTTTTAGTTGTAAGATGTCGGGATACAACTCCAAGTCATCCTGTTACCGTGGACACGACTATTTGAATAAATTACTTCCCTGCAGGGGTGCACCACATTACCCGATACGCTCAATTACCTCTGGCTGGGCACACTTTTCTGGGTAATGCCCGGCCTCGGATAATCGACACGTCGTAGTCCAAACTAGGCTTCCCAGAGAGGTCAACACGTCGGTCTAAATCCTAAGCGCGAAGGGGTCATGGACCCATCACCCTAAGCGCTCCTGCATGTTGCGAGACTGGTTGGGGACCAAAGCCCACCTCTTTATACACAAGCAGGCGGTTATTGCTCACCCCAACAAATCAGCCCGCCTCTCTGAACTGTGACATCTGGGTAGCTTTCGAGAGAATCGTACGACGCCGAGGGCCCCATAAACCATTATCTCACGCGGCGGTTAGTGCGTATATGCCAGTGGCAGTCTCAGATCAAATACCCAATCTCGTTTAGTGTGTTATTATGAAATAACCGCGGACACCGACCAGGGCCCAGGCCCACCTCTCTCCTAGGTGGTCTCTACCTACCCCGTCGTTCCGCCACAAAGAATCACTCGGGATTGTCGAGAACCTAGGCCCATCACTACCTGGATGGAACCACCTGTCCCTTCAGCCCCCAATCCGAACATTAACATGACATAATATAAAGCAGTAATAGTCTTCATCTTCATTGGCATCTCTTTGCAGTCCATCTTGCTCCATGTCATAGGCCACCGAAGTCCGGGGTCCATCGAAGAAACATATATAGTATGCAGTATAAGGCATATCCGTGATCATCGCCCGAAGGGATCACGACCCGATAGAATAGCATGGCATACGGACAAGGATGTAGGGCCACTGATGGGACTCTAGCATATCTATACAAAGCATATAGGATAACAGGTATGGTATCAACAGTAGTAGCAAAGACAGGCTATGCAGCAGTATAGGATCTACCGATGAAGCGGTAACAATATCACAACTCTAATGCAAGCAATAGAGAGAAGGAATAGGTGATATCGGAATGATCAAGGGGGTTTTGCTTGCCTGGAAGCTCTGCTGAGAAGGACGGGTCGTCGTTGACGTAGTCGTACTCGGGGTCAACGGCGGCCTCGGGGTCTACCGAAATAATAGAGGAGAGGGGGGAAACAGATAAATAACGGGCATACAAATGCAACACAGATGCATGTCATGGCAATATGTGTGGATGATATGTTGTAATGCATTACTAAGCATTTTACAAGAAGAGGGAAAATATCTGGTAATATTTTCCCAGCTCCAGGTATTATTGTCTGTATTGATCTAGATGCAAAAGTTCAATGTTTGTTATGATAAAGGGGTGTGGCAGGCATGTGGATGGCATATTCGGATTTTTTATATTTTTCTGATCATTTTTCATATATAAATTATTTTCATCTGAGTTACAGATTATTTTATATGATTTTTTGAAAGTTTAAATGATTTTCTGGATTTACTGAATTTTTATTAATTCGAAAATATATTAAATATAAATGCTATGTGCATACAGAAAGTGTACGCAGCAGTGCGTGTTAGAGGCTGACAGGTGGGGCTAGTTGACTGCTGAGTCAGCAGTCACCTATCCACGGTTGACTCGTCAAACTGAAAAGGGGGACCCACATGTCACAGACAGGGTTATATAAATGCTATGTGCAAAACATGATGACATGGCATCATTAGGGTGAGACTGTTGTAGCTTAAATCTTGGGGCGTTACAACGCCCAAGACTAGGGGGCGGCAACACCCCAGATCGCATCTACCTTGTAAAACCCTAGACCTCTCCTGCCTATATAAAGGGAGGTCTATGGTACCCATGGATCATCTATCAACAGATAGGCAAACTCTCGATAGCAATCTCATACACCATTGTAATCCCTCACACGAGGTATCCCTCCACTATGAATCATCAAAACCAGCAGGATGTAGGATATTACTCTCCGGAGGCCCGAACCTGGATAAACCCCTCGTGTGACCTCCGATCCATGACTTCCAGCCGCGCTTGGACCCCTACCGAGGGATCTAACGGGAATTCGCTCCATCACTAATCACACATCCAAGGACAACCAGGCCAGACAAATGTTTACTTTCCCAGGCCACCATCCAACCACTTGTCAGGCAAGTTTCAGGGATGGTCCAGGCCAAGCATGCAACATCCACTACTGCAGGCGACCGCTAACGCGACACATGAATCAGAGACCCCGCGACCAAACTGTGTGCGATGCATGAATCGCAAACGGTGTGGTAATAAAACCGTCGCCAATAAGACGAACTGTTTGCGATGGCGGAGGCATCAAGCATGATTCAGATTAGAGATGCGTGTGCGATACGTGGCATACAGTTGATCCATATGAACTGTTTGCGATAAGCCAGAACAACAGAAACGGGTAGCCAGTTCGAGGTGTGTGCGATACACGGCATACAGTTCACTCGGATGAACTGTTTGTGATTACCCAACACAACAGAAATGGTCAGACGTTGTATGGTGTGCGCGATACACGGCATACAGTTCACTAGGATGAACTGTTTGTGATTACCCAACACAACAGAAACGGTTCAACTTAAGAAGATGTGTGTGATACGTAGCAAATAGGTCAGTAATCAAAAATGTGTGGGAAGACCGATAATAACACAGACGATTGCTCCAAATAAGTTGTGTGTGTTGTAGGCAAACACTTGTTGGTAAACAATTGTCAGCGATTGATGAAATCATCACCGACGGGTTCCGTAGTTTAATCCGTGTGCGATGTGATTTGCTCAGTCTGCACAACATCTACGCTCTTTGTGTACAGAACAACATTATTTTGTGTGAATAGTGTGCTCTGTTGGGCACACGAGATATATGGATCACACCCGTGGGCAAGCAATGTGCGCGCACGCGTCGTGCTAGCTCGCGCTTCCTTCTATGCTAAGTTTCCATTAATTGATGGCGTTTTATGAACACGCCACCGTTTCCCGCCATTTCCCCATTGGTTTCCCGCCGCCACCCAGCGATTACGCATAAGCCTAGGCGGCACACGACACACCGAGGCACAAGCGCAACCTATAGCCCCTCTAGCTACCTTTTCCAAGCATGCCAACACACCGAAGCACCGCCTCTGCCATCAACCTCCTCGATCAGGTAAACGAGCTGGCGCCACGGCCCGTCAAGGCCAAGGGCATCCCCGGCAATGCGATGGATGACATCGTGCTGCGCGTCATCGCCAGGGTTGAGCAGACCCTTGGCGGATGGCACTTCAGCGCCGCGGATCAAGAAAGGCAACTCAGCGCCGAGAGGCTGCAGCTCAACGCACAACATGATCGGTGGTGCGCCGCAGGGCAAGATAGGCATGGCCGCGCCGATAGGCTGCGGCTCGCCGCACAGTGAGACCGATGGACCGCCACAGAGCGAGAGGTGCGGCGCGCCCCACAGCAAGAGCGATTCCATCGGCGCTTGCCTACTGTCGACAGGGCATTGCAGTTGGCTACACGGCCCGTCAGTAGCCCCATTCCTCGCCAGGAGTGGGCAGAGGCCATCTGCGCCGTACTAGCACCAGAGGCCGGCTGTGCTGTTTGCATGGGTCGTGTCGTTCGCCTTGTCCATGGCCCGCTTGATGCCAACGCACTGGTCGCTAGGCTCGAGCGCCTCCTTGGCCCAAGTGTCCACATAGGCGCAGTAGAGGAACATGGCCGTCGCATCCTTGAGCTGGTGATCTCTGATGAAATAGCCAACTTGGAGCTCGAGATCGCACTCTAGATGTACCGCGAGCGTGTCAACCGCTTGGACGAACGCCTGCACGAGTTCAGGCAGAGGCAAGAGCTACCGTAGGCAGGGGTGGTGGTCATGGACGCATTTTATTTTGTTGAGTCGTTTCGACGTTGATCGCTATGTATTCCCAACAATCATAGTATTGCTATGTTTCAATGTGTGTACTCTGTTTTCCGTTCTTATATATTGTTCTGTTTCAATGTGTATGTTTTCCATTCTGTACATGTGGATGGTAAACAGCTAGATAGAAATTAGTACGAAAACGAACAATACGTGATGATACTTAACTGGGATCCCATACTTAACTACTAAGTACAATGCATAAAATTGAAAACGAACAATACTAAAACTAATAATCCCTTCTTATGGGGCAAGTATTCCGACAGCCCCTCTCTAGCAGCTCCCTGGTGCGCGACGGCTTCCCAGCGCGGAGGGAGTTCTCCACTTCCTCCACCTCACAGCGCTTGACGTGCCGATCTGCCTCTTGCTGGCGGACGCGCGCGAACGATCTTGCCATTTCGTTGGGCGCCCATCGGAGATCCTCGTCGGTAGCACGCTAGAGCTTATCGGCCCACCTCTACACAGTGATGAGACGCCTAGCGCCTTTGGCCTTCCTGGCGAAGTACCGGCCGTCTTCGTACACCTCGTCCACACGTCGACGCGCTTGCCGCCAAAACTCCAGCTTCTCCTTTTCCCAGGCGGCCTCACGGGCTTCACAGGCCGCCTGGTACCTCGTGCGCTGCTCCGCCAACTCCTTCTTGAACGCCACTTGCCTGGTTGTCTCAGCCGGCGGTAGCACTTTCCACAGACAAAGATTGTACTGGCCCCAAAATCACTCCAAAGTTGGGGGTTCTGGCGCAACCTCATCAGGTGGCGCGTAGGGGTCCTCCTCGTCGCTGCTCTATGCCTGGACGTCCTCGCGGGGCGGCGCCTCCTCCTTGACGGGTGGGCAGATCGTCGGTGCCATGGCAGAGTTTTGTGAGAGAGAGGGGGGGCGAGCGAGGAGAGAATGTAGATGAGAATGCAGGCAGGACAACGTGGGCGGGGTAGAATTTATTGGCGGCCGGAATCTAGATGGATGGGAGCAATAGAAGCACCGGTGGCCGGAATTTACGAGTACTATAGCTTGAATTACACACGATTCCCACAGCAAAATCCGTGTGTGAAATAAATCGCTGACGGTTCCTAGGACTGAACCGCGTCTGATTAATAACCCGCGCCACTCACCTTCCAAACCTCGCGGCGCGAAACAGAGTGCCAATCATGTGGGGCCCAGTTGTCTTGCCAGATATTTACATTTTCTTTCTAAATGTTTTGCATGAATGCTTATTTTGTGTTACCATGATATTGTTGGAAAATGTATTACATAAATGATTTTTCCAACCCATGATGATATTCTGTTGCGTGTACATGTGGTTCAAATTTGAATTACGGCCATTAAATGGTTAGAAACTCACTTAATGTCTTAAAAATGCCAACTAACCCCTGAAAATTTCCAAATTTTAACATGAAAGTTGTATTCGTGCATGTTAATGGTAGAAAAAAAATGCCAAGCCATAAGAGTTCGTTATCAAACATGCATATTCTTCCCTATCGGAACCACGAGTCTTCTCGTGAGATGCTCCGATTTGTGAGAGGTGTGTGCCAAAACTTTCAACAAACATGCCAGTTTTTTTACCACGGCATATTGGTACCATTTCATGACATAAAGCAAGGTTTCATGTATTTCTGATCATTTTTGAATTTTTTGGAATTTAAAAGCCATGGTTCTCACTGTTTGTGTCCAAGCCTTGACACCAGTATGTTTGAAAATTCCTTCCAATTTACTGCACAGGGCATTAACTCACACACAAGGACACAAATATGATTTTCCAACCCATGATGGTTTGCCGTTGCATGTACATGCAGTTCAAATTTGAATTACGGCCATTATATGGCTAGAAACTCACTTAATGTCTTAAAAAGGTCAAATGAACACCAAAAATTTCAAAATTTTAACATGACCATTGCATTAGTGCATGTTAACAGTAGAAAAAAATTCAGGGTCATACGAGGAAGCGAGCGCCGGTTCGTCATCAAACATGCATTGTTCCCTCTCGGAACCACGTGTCTTCTCGTGAGATGCTCCGATTTGTGAGAGGTGTGTGCCAAAACTTTTGTCAAAGTGGCCAATTCTTTTACCATGGCATCTTGGTGCCATTTCATGACATCAAGCAAGGTTTCATGTATTTCTGATCATTTTTGAATTTTTTGGAATTTAAAAGCCATGGTTCTCACTGTTTGTGTCCAAGCCTTGACACCAATATGTTTGAAAATTCCTTCCAATTTACTGCACAGGGCATTAACTCACACACAAGGACACAAATATGATTTTCCAAACCATGATGGTTTGCTGTTGCATGTACATGCAGTTCAAATTTGAATTACGGCCACTATATGGCTAGAAACTCACTTAATGTCTTAAAAAGGTAAAATGAACACCGAAAATTTTGAAATTTTAACATGACCGTTGCATTAGTGCATGTTAACGGTAGAAAAAAAATTCAGGGTCATACGAGGAAGCGAGCGCCGGTTCGTCATAAAACATGCATTGTTCCCTCTCGGAACCACGTGTCTTCTCGTGAGATGCTCCGATTTGTGAGAGGTGTGTGCCTAAACTTTTGTCAAAGTGGCCAATTCTTTTACCACAGCATCTTGGTGCCATTTCATGACATCAAGCAAGGTTTCATGTATTCCTGATCATTTTTAATTTTTTAGAATTTAAAAGCCATGGTTCTCACTGTTTGTACGTGTCCAAGCCGTGACACCAATATGTTTGAAAATTCCTTCCAATTTACTGCACAGGGAATTAACTCGCACACAAGGACACAAATATGATTTTCCAACCCATGATGGATTGCCGTTGCATGTACATGCAGTTCAAATTTGAATTATGGCCATTATATATGGCTAGCAACTCACTTAATGTCTTAAAAAGGTCAAATGAACCCTGAAATTTTCCAAAATTTAACTTCTCCATTGTATTAGTGCATGTTAATGGTAAAAAAAATCAGGGTCATACGAGGAAGCGAGCGCCGGTTCATCGTCAAACATGCGTATTGTTCCCTCTCGGAACCAAATGTCTTTCGTGAGATGCTCTGATTTGTGAGAGGTGTGTGTCACAACTTTCGTCAAAGTGGCCAATTCTTTTACCACTGCATCTTGGTGCCATGACATGACGTCAAGCAAGGTTTCATGTATTTCTGATCATTTTTGAATTTTTTGGAATTTAAAAGCCATGGTTCTCAATGTTTGTGTCCAAGCCGTGACACCAATATGTTTGAAAGTTCCTTCAAATTTACTACACAGGGCATTAACTTGCACACAAGGACACAAATATGATTTTCCAATACATGATGGTTTGCTGTTGCATGTACATGTAGTTCAAGTTTGAATTACGGCCATTATATGGCTAGGAACTCACTTAATGTCTTAAAAAGGTCAGATGAACCCTGAAAAATTCCAAATTTTAACATGACAGTTGTATCAGTGCATGTTAACGGTACAAAAAAATTCGAACAATTTCCATCACCATCCGTTGCCAGTGTACTCCAAATTAGTCTGTCGCAGGTAATTAAAAAATGGACTACATCGCACACAGTTGGTTATAGGAACCGTTTGCGATGAAAATTCGTCGGTCTTTTTATGTCTTTCTCCGTAAGCTTTGCCGGATTCGTCTGCTCAAGCGCCATTCACCCCCGAATCCTCGAGTCCTCAATATCCAATTCCCATCCCCTTCTTGCAAAGAATGATGCCATGGAGACGCTTCGTAAGGGCTTGTACGGTCGCCGGGTCCTCCCCGAGCGGCTCCGCCTCCTCCGAGAGCGCGGCCGCCTACGCCGAGAGCACGGCCGCATCCGCATTGAGCATGGCCGCATCCGCCGAGAGGGCGTCTGCAGTAGTCAACAGGGCAGCTGCAGCAGCCGAGATGGCTGCAGCAGCTGGTGCGACGGCGGCTGCAAACACCGAGAGCGCTCGAGCAGCCGCCCGTGCCGCGGAGGTCGCCCTGGCCCGGGTCGAGGCCATCCATGCCCAGGTCGAGGACGCCCACGCCAAGATATTCCAGGCCTCCTCGGAATCCAGCATGCACCCCACGTCCGAAAAGGCGGCGGAGATGCTTATCGATGATGCGGCGGCGGAGGCCATGGAGCCCCTGCTTCCTCAAGAGATCACCGAGCGGGAGCTGGAGATGCAGGAGGCGGTGGAGATCGAGGAGTGCCGGGAGGAGGAGTTGCGCGTGGAGGTAGAGAGCCGCCTGTCCGTCGAGGAATCGGCGGTGGAGTACCAACGCGAGCTTTGGCGTCGCCACTACTACGAGTACTACAACCTTGAGGGCGGCGCCGAGGACGACAACGCGGTCGACTTCAGCCTGGGGGACGCGGAGTCCACCAACAGCGGCATGTCACCAGGACAAGTCATCGACATCTCATCTTCCACCGGCGAGGCATAGGGCAGTGGCGCGTCGGCGGCTTTGTTTAAATTATGCGCACTTAGCCTTTGTTTATAACGCTGGTCATTTGTTAGAGCAATGTTTAGGTCAACTGGCTCTGTTTAATTACTAAAATTGCTCGATTCAGTAAGTGTCGTCCGTGTGCTATAGGCTCTTCTGTGTACCCCCTCCCCCCAAATTAGCAAGTGATGTTAAATATGCAATGACATGGATGAGCACTGTACCCAGGGAAATTTCCACCAAAATTCGAGTGCTCAAACTCATCACATGCGCGTAAAGCAGAAGAATCATTTGCGATGCACACATTTGTTCAAAGTGAATGGTGTCTGATGACACTGCGCGCCAAGTTCCCCCCCCCCCCCCACCTTTTGAAATTTTTTGCCTACCGCTGAAATATCTAACTCTTCCCCCCTCCCCACCCCCTTTTCTCCCCGACCACGAGCCACATTTCCCCTGTTTACTCCTTCCTTCCTTCCCAAGCCATAGCTGCTTCCTCGCTTACTTTCCTCGCTCTCGCCGTCCCGCATCCGACCGCCGCGGACGCCATGGTCTTCTTTGACCTCTCCAGCGGTTCCTCCTCCGACGACGACTATGTCACCAGCCGGGTATGCCTCTTTCCTCTCCCGCCTAGGCTTAGGGTTCTGATTTGTAATAAAGGATTTTAACCCGGAGGCCGATTTGAGCCATTTGTTCATCTTGTAGCTCCCTAGGACCATCACTTGCAAGGAATGGAGCGGGGTAGCTGAAGATCTGCCTGCTCGTTGTCACCATCAATCTCCATGCGTGAAGTTAGTGGCTTTTGAATCTGTGGACAGTGGGAGGAAGTTTCTGGCATGTGCAGAGAAGGTTAGCCCCACTTTCATTGTTACAAATCATTCGTTAGATGTGATTCAGACCTTGTCACTGTGCTATGTTAATATGGATGTAATTAAGACACTGTCAAAGTTTCTACCTAGTATCTAAAAATGTTGCCATCTCATCAGTGGTGCCCTGAGAAAATTATTTAGCACCGCTTCAGCAGTTTGTGTACCCAACTTTGCTCCACACATCTGAGCAGCCAAGCAGTAAAATACTAATACTTTATGGCACGAAGGAACTGGGCATCGGAGAAACTAGGTGCTCCGGTTCCCTGAATTTTTCCTCTGGCAACGACTCGGCAATGCAGGGCATCGGTGCCAAATGTAGCAACAGTTAATTTGACACCGGTTTTGGCCTACACAGTGGAGGGCCTTTATTGGTATTAGTTCTATGTTATTAAATTTGTGCATGTACATACCTGTTAGTATTAATTTGATGGCATTGAAACACTGTCACTGTGCTATTGCAGTTATATTTAGCTTCCTCATAAAATGGTCTGTCGAAAGTCGGGCTCCGGGGACCCAAAGGTTTGAACACTGGGGTGAGCTCGTTCTACCACTTCGTCTCCTACCACGGCTAAGCGGCGGCGAAGCCACGGCGAGAGCGCGCTAGCGAGGGACGGACCATGGACTCGGCGGTTTACCCAGGTTCGGGCCACCTTGCGGTGTAAGACCCTACTCCTGCTTGGTTGGTATTGCTCCGGTGAGAGAGAGTACAAGGTTAGGGATGATGAGAGCCAGAGCCGATCTCCCTCTACAAAGGCAGCACTGCCCCCATTATACCCGCATCGGTCCTCTTCCCCCTTGAAACTTAGGCGGGAAGGGCTGCCACACTTGGCGGGTTTCGAAAGGGGACAGACGCTCAGGCTATCCTGACTAAAGGCAGTCTTCGCCTGCCAAAGCGTGATCCATGACGCGCCGGTGGGCTCGGTGATGACCTCCGCCCTGCGCGCCCGCCGTCTTGGTCTTCCTTTGCCGATCGGGCAACCTTTGGGGTTGCTTTGGGGAGTAGATAGTTGGCCCTACTCCCTTAACACAAAAGAGGAAACCATCTTCATCCGCGCCTGCTGGCGCGGCCTCTATCGCCGCTCGTTGCCGCGCGCTTCACCTACGTGATGGGCCCTAGACCGCGCGGTTGTGCCGAACGGCCTTCGTCTCGTGCGCCCTTGGGAGGGGGCCTCGGGAGGCCACCTCAGGAGGTCGCCTCGCGAGAGGACCTCGCAAGGCCGCTGGTGGAGGTGATGAGCCCTGCTCGCCCGCTCCCTGAGGAGGGGGCCTCGGGAGGCCAAGGCCTCATGAGGAGTCCTGGTGACGTGCTTGGTGATGACGGCCCGCTGGGCCCACACCAGGCGTTGCGCCCTGGGCCAAAGGCAGACGGGCCTGGATACCCCGGGTTCCATGGGCCCGACAGTAGCCCCCGGGCCCGCGGCGCGCACGTTCCCGCCTACTGGGGGGGCGAAACGGCGCGGGCCCTAACCGCCTGGGGCCAGGCGCGACACGTGGCGCACGATGTGACTGGGGATGCCTCCACTTCTCCATGACGCCTCGGTAACCGCCCGCGCTGACATAAAACCTGCCGCGGGCGACGCGAGGCCATCATTGCCTTCCTTCGCACATTCCATCTCCCTGCGCCTTCCTTCCCACGCACGGCTCCTTCTGCCTCTCCCAAAACTCCGCCGCCCTAAACCCTTGCTATGCCGCCATGTCGCCCCCTGGCAGGGAGGAAGAGGCGGCGGACACGGAGGTTGCGGGGGTGGTGCCAGAGCCTGCTCTGAGTAGGCCCACAATCGTTAACGCCGAGGGGCTCAGCAAGGTGCTTCCAATGACCGCAGTTGCTTCCAACGAGTGGGGGGCCACTCGCATCTGGCCGGCTTCGCGCCCGACCGCCGACCTCGACGCCACCTCTGCCGTCCTCTTCCTTCCAGTGCTCTTCACGGGCCTGCTACCCCCATTCTCCGATTTCTTTAACGCCGCCCTTTCCCACTATCAGATCCACACGCTGCATCTCGAGCCGAAGTCCGTTCTTCTTCTTTCTGCCTTTGCCTTCTTATGCGAGGCCTTCCTGGGTGTGACGCCCTCAGTGGCGCTCTTCCGCCACTTCTTCAGCCTGTGGCTGACCGCGGCAAACCAATGTTCCGGATGTGTCTCGTTCCGTATCGCAGACGAGACGACGGGCGACGGCATTGACATGAGGCTTACGAAGAAGGTCGAGGGCTTCAGGCGGCAATGGGTGTACGTGGACGCGGCCCAATTCAGCCCCCTGCTGCAGCTACCGTCATCTCCGGCGGCGAGATGCTCCGGGTGGGGGCACGAAAGGCTCGCCGACCCGAGGCTGGCGCGGGTATGGAGGAGGTTGGCCAAGCTGAGGGCCGCGAACGTAACGGTGGTCGTGGTCGTGAGGGAGTTCCTCCGGCGCCGCATTGCTCCCCTCCAGCGGCACTCCCGCCCGATGTGGGCCTTCACTGGCCCGGAGGACCCGATGCGGCTGAGCACGGATAGCTTGCTGCCGGAGGTGCTGAACGGGGTGCTCCAAACCCTGACCGGCGAAGAGACGAGCGAGCCACCCATGGATGGGCTTCCCTTGTATCGCTACAAGAACAAGGAGGCGCTGGCCGGCTCAATGCCACGCTTTGACCAGTGGGGACCGCTTCCAGAGGGCCTCGAAGGGCCCCGGGACAACCCCTTTCTGGTGGTTCCTGGTTTAGGCGAGCATGGCGACCGCGGGGCCTCGGCGGGCGCTACGGAGGGCGGGGGCAGCCCGGTTCGGCCGGCCCGCCGCCGACTCATCCGCGGGCTTGAAGATGACGATGACGTCACCCGGCCTAGGGCCTCTCCCGCCATGCCCGTCCGGGCGGAGGGCGCGGGAAGCCCCCGTGCAGCAACTGCGAAGCTGTGGGGCTCCGGAGGCGGTGGCGAGGGCGGATCCCGTGGACCTCCCGAGAGGGGGGCCGATCATGAGAGAGGGCCCCGCGAAGGCGGCGGTGGCAACGTTCCTCCGTGGCCGCTGAAGAAGAGGAGGTGGTTTGTCAGGGACCAGTAAGCGCTTGCCTTCCTTTCTCCTGCGCCCGTCGCATTGCGCGCGCCTAAGCCCTTGTTACTCTTCCCTTTTTCAGGACCTCCTCGAGCAAGAAGAGGAAGGAGGAGGAGAGGTCCCCCGGCCTGGCGGGGGCTACATCGCCGGTTGCTAGGGCCAGGGGGCGTGACGAGGGCACTAGCAGCCTCGCCGCCGAGGCTGGCCTCGCGAGGGCTGAGGGGCAGGCAGCCCCTTCTGAGCCGCAGGAGGACGCAGCTCGGGAGACCCAAGCAGGCGAGCCTCAGGAGGCGTCGTCAGGGGGCGGCTCCGTAGCTCCTGGGGCGCCCACTGCTAGGGCAGACATTGCGGCGATGGAGGCGGAGGCGCCGGCTTTCTCACCCCGCACCACCGGTGACAGTGGCGTCGCGGGGGGCCGGCCAGACTCGCCCGCGCGTGGGGCCCCTTCCGGGGGGTCGCCGAGCCCGCGGGGTGCGTCGCAATGTCGGAACGAAGAGGGGGCCCCTGCGAGCTCTCCGCTCCTAACCGGCAGCGCCGGGCCCTCGTGAGAGGGCGGCGCTGGGGCGTACACCGGTTGGGCCCTGCAGCTCGTGAGCAGCAGCGCCGTGCTTAAGCGCGGGGCCTTGCAAGGCGCCAGGGCTGCCCTTGACCAGCTGGAAGCAGACCTCCGGGTGGAGGAGGCACGCATCATCGAGGAGCGCCAGCGCCTCGCGGAGAGGTGGCGCCAGCTTGATGTGGCCATCAAACCGGGCCGCCGTCGAGACGACGCCGCGCGGGAGAAGCGTGAGAAGGCCGCCCAGGATGCGAAGGAAATCTTCGAGAATGCTGTCAGGGAGGCCGATGAGGCCGACAGGCGGCGCGGGGCGGCGGAGGCCCGCAGGAAGGAGCTCCAGGACCAGAACGCCTTGCTAGAGCGACAACTCCAGGCACGGAGAGATGCCATCTCCGCCCTCGAAGAGGGGCTGGCGGCCCGCGAGGCGGACCTTGGCATCCGTGAGCGGGAGCTCGCGCGGTCGGCATCCGCGCAGGACTTGGAGCGCGAGCGGCTGGAGACGTTGGAGCGAGAGGTGTCCGCTGCCCAAGGCTACTACGCCGAGCGCCTAGACAAGGCCAACGCCAATCTGGCGGCGAAGGCGGAGAAGATTCAGGAGGGCGCCAATAGGAGGGTCGCGCTGAGCCGCGAAGCACTTGCCAATGAGAACAGCAAGAAGCTGAAGCGGCAGGAGGACCGCCTCAAGGCCAAGCGCGAGGAGTTCCAGCACGAGATCGCGGGCCTCAAGGAGATGCTGGCCGAAGTCGAAAGGCGGCGGGAGACCGCGCTGAAGGCCCAGGCTAACGCCGATGCCGAGCTGATCTCCCTCCGGCAGCAGGTGGGGGGTGTCGCCGCGGTCGTGGAGCAGGCGCGGGACGAGGCGGCCCGAGCGCGGGGGCGGCAACTCCAGCACTCTAAGATGTTCCGTGCCCTCGCCTTAGGCTCCATTTGCAAGGAGGACACCAGCAGCCCTCTCGAGACCCATGACGGCAGCTGCCTGGACTTCTTCACCAAGCTCGTGGAGCGGCTCGAGGTGGGCGCCAAGAAGGTGGGCGGAATCATCGAGGAGGAGAGCCGTGATCTCCTCACCCAGGCCACGACGCGCATCTTCAGCCATCTTCTCGACGCCGACCCCAACTTTGACTTCAGCAAAGTGGTAGCCCCCGTGCCAGAGGAGGTCCGCGACACCCTCGGGGAGGCGGTGGAGGACCACGTGGATGCCTTGCACGAGCACTTCGCCCCTGGCGACAGCGAAAGCTCGAGCGGAGTCGAGGGAGATGACGATGACGGTGGCAGCAGCGGTGATGGCGCATTGTCTTCTTAGGCCCTTCCCCATATCCTGCGTATAGTTGATCATGACCCCGTGGGGGCGTGAGGACAATGCTTTTACATTTTAAGTACCTTCGCTCCTGGTTGTATCGAATGCCCGTGCCCTCGTGACGCTCTCCCTCGAAGCCTGTTTTGCTCTTTTGCTTGCCATGGTGCTCTACGTTGTCAGGACCCAGCCCCTTAGCGGGCCATAGCCGTCGCTGGTATGTCAGGTCGCGATGCCTGGACAAGGCCAGGAGGCGAGGGGCACCGGGAGCTAGTGAGGGTTCCTGAGGCGCGATGCTCAGAGAGCCCCCCTTCGACGCGCAAGCGGCTTGCGCCAAGAGAAACGCTGGCGCTCGTGAGGCTACCTGAGGGGAAGGCTTAAGAGGCGGCGAGGGCGGCTCGTGAGGCAGGAGACTTAGCTCTGCACAAGGTAGTGTCTGGTGGGCCGTCTCTCGTAGAGTACGCCTCGTGAGGGTTCCGCTCGTGCGATCTTCCGTGGCGGGGCCTGCTGGCTTCCTGAGGCCCTGAGGGGGCCATCTCGCGAGACATCCTCGCGAGGCCCTTCTGGGAACCTGCTCCTGAGGGAACTGCATGTAGAGTACTTAACGACAGGGGAGCGGTGCACACTCGTCGATTCGCTCATGGGCATCACGCGAGGAGACAAGACACCAAGAACGTTGGTGGGGTGGCGTGCACGGGAGCAGACCCGCGAGCCAGAGCCTGGTTGCTTGGGTTTTTCAGCGCTGCTAGGGCTGACCCGAGCACAGACACCATGTCTAGCCCCCGCTTGTGTGAGGCTCATGAGGGACATCGTGAGCGCGCGAGGCTCGTGAGGCGAGGACAAAATGAAACGCCATGTAAGAAACTGAGCTATACTGAAGTAAGATAGCAACCCATTACATAACCAAAACAAGATGCGGCTACCGTGTCCGGCACGGGTCAGCTTGAGGTTGGTGCAACCTGTGGGGCGCCCACAATTACACATCGAAATGAGAGGAAGAGTGCTGCCATGTCCGGCACGGGTCAACTTGAGGTTGGTGCAACCCATGGGGCGCCCTCAATTGATTGTTCCGCCAGCACGGAGCATGGGGCTTCCACAGGGGTGTGGGTATGATCGCGGGTCGATCGTTCCGCCAGCGCGTAGCATGGGGCTTCCACTTGGGCGTGGGCGGGAGCTCTCGCGGGCCCATCAGGCGAATGCAATGAGAGGCTCCGAGGCGTGTACAGCCCCATTTCGTTCGTACGCGTGAGGGTCACGGGTAGAACTTGCGGAGGTGTTGGATGTTCCAGGCGCTAGGCACAGGAACTCTGTCCTCCGTCTCCAGCCGGCTGAGCCGGGCCTGGAGACATGAGTAACCCTGAAAGGGCCTTCCCACATTGGTGACAGTTTGTGGGGCCCCTCTCTGGAGAGGATTCTGCGCAGGACGAGGTCGCGGACTTCGAGAGTGCGAGGGCGGCTGCCGCGGCTGTGGCAGCGACGCGAGGCCTGCTGGTACCTCGCGGCGCGAATGGCGGCCTGGTGGCGGCCCTCCTCGAGGAGCAGCAGATCGGTCTCCCGCGAGCCATCCTGACGCGCCTTGTTGAAGGTAAGGACTTACGGGGAGCCGTGCTTAAGCTCCAGTGGGAGGACCGCCTCAGCGCCATAGACGAGAAAGAAGGGGGTCTTGCCGATAGGCTTGCTTGTCGTCGTGCGGATGGACCATAGCAAGGACTACAGCTCGTTGAGCCAGCCCCTACCGCTCACGGGGCGTGCTCACGAGGCTCGGCGTTCGAAGTGTCTTTGCTTCGCGAGGCCGGCTCGAGAGAGGCCGCCCATGAGGTCATCGCGAGCTTGCCTCCAGAGGGACTGCATGTCGACAGGTTTCACAACGGGGGGAGCGGCACGCGCTTGCTAACTCGCCCGTGGCTGCTGCGTGAGGAGATAAGGCACCAAGGACCTTGGTGAGGTGACGTGCACGGGAGCAGGCCCGCGAGCCAGAGCTCGGTCGCTTGGATTTGGCGGCACTGCAGGGACGGACCCGAGCACAGGCACCATGCCTAGCCCCCGCTCACGGAATCGACCAGGGGAGGGGTCGCGAGCGTGTGGCGCTCTCCGGTCGGCACCGAACTTAACAGGCAATTAAGCAGGTAACATAACTCATCAAGGTAAAATCAGCAAAATTCATTACACAACCAAAAGGATAGGGTTCCGGGAGCGAGGCGCGGGAGACGCGGCGAGAAGGAGTGCGGGCCGCGCAGGGCGACGCGTCGAGCGCACCCGGCAGGACCGCGCTGGGGTGACGTCAGACCGCTTGGCGAGGCGCGCCAAGGGAGTCCGCTCCTCTAGGGCCAGGGGGCTCGCGAGGGCCTGGGGGCTCGCGAGGAGCAGGAGGCCCGTGAGGCCCTGGCACGAAGGGTGCCAGCCTCTGGAAAGAGGCGCCGGCGTTCCTCAGCCCGAAGGGCATGCGCATGCCGCCGATGGCGGGGCCAACGCCCTGTCCGATTTGCGGCAGCTGGAAGGGGTCCCGAGGGCTGATCTTGTTGAGGCTGGTGAAGTCGACGCACATGCGCTCTTTGCCGCCCTTCTTGGGGACGACAACTGGGTTGGCGAGCCATTCGGGATGGCGCACCTCTCGGACGACTCCAGCTTCTTGGAGCTTCTGAACTTCCTTGACGATGAAATCTTGCTTCTCTGGCGCCTGGCGCCGTGCTTTCTGCTTGACGGGGCGTGCATTGGGGCACACCGCTAAGTGGTGCTTGATCACCTCCCTCGGCACACCGGACAAGTCAGATGCTTTCCAGGCGAAAACATCCGAGTTTGCCCGAAGGAAGGTGACGAGCGCGCTTTCCTATGCAGGAGGGAGGCCTGTGCCGATGGTGAAGGCAGGGCCGGAGCCGCTGTCGTCCATCGACACCTTCTTCGTCTCGGCGCTGTCCTGAGAGAACAACTGCTTCTTCTTCGCGGGCGCGGCCTCAGGAGGCTCGGCCGCGTCCTCGTCGGCCGGGTGCGCGACAGCGGCAGCCTTGTAGGCACGCTCGAGGGTGCTGGCCGCGTCCTTCTCGTCGCAGGTGACGGTGATGATGCTGCTGTAGCCGGGCATCTTGAGAACGTTGTAGGCGTGATGGGTGGCCGCCATGAACTTGGTGAGAGCTGGGTAGCCCAAGATGGCGTTGTAAGGTAGGCCAATGTGCGCCACGTCGAAGTCGATGAGCTCGGTGTGATAGTTCTTGCGGGTGCCGAAGGTGACGGGGAGGCGCACTTGCCCCAGTGGGATGGTGGAACCATCGGTCACTCCGGAGAAGGGCCTGGTTGGCATCAGCTGGTCGTAGGGCACCTGGAGCATCTCGAAGGTCTCGATGGAGATCACGTTGAGGCCGGCGCCCCTGTCGATGAGGGTCTTGGTGACCGCGACATTGCTGATGGTGGGAGTGCACAGCATGGGGAGCGCGCCTGCAGAGGCCGTGGACTTGGGGTGGTCCTTGGAGTCGAAAGTGATGGCGTACCGCGACCACTTGAGGGGCCGCGAAGCCTCTGGCCTCGGGAGGGCCGCATACACCTCGCGAGAGAGCTGCTTGAAGTGGCGGATGGACGTGGGGGCTTGGGACCCGCCAAGGATGCAGGCGACTGCGCGAGGCTCCTGGTAGCCCCCAGCACCCTCATCAGGCCGGTTGACGTCGTTCCTTCGGGGTGGCGGCGACAGCGGCAGAAGAGCAGCATTGGCCTGAGGGTCTGCCTCACGAGGCTGGTCGCGCCAGGCGGCCTCACAAGGCTAGTCGCGCCAACCCTAGCGGAAGTTGCCGTTGCTGTTGCGGCCGTCCCAATGGTTGCCGCCGCGGCCACCTCCACGGCATGCGCCGCGGCCATTGCGGTCGTCTCGGCGGCCCTGGCGCTCGTCGCGGAGAAGCTTGAGCTCCTGGCAGTCCTTGGTGCTGTGGGAGCGCACGTTGTGGAAGGCGCAGAGCGGCCGACTGTCTTTCCTATGCTCGTCGTGGTCACGGCCGCACTTCTGCTCGGGCTCCGCCGCGAGCACGGCAGGGCCCTTGCGCTTGACGTCCTTGTTCTTGGTCTTGAAGGCGTCGAGCGCCGCGTCGGGGTCGTTGTGGACGAAGAGGCGGCCCTCTTCAGCCTTTGCGCACTTGTCGGCGAGGTCGAGCAGCTCAAGCACGGAGTCGAGCTCACCGTTGATGGCGAGCTTCTCGCGCACCTTGACGTCTGTGACACCCATCGAGAACGCAGAGATGACGGCCGCGTCGGAGGCGCGCGGGATCATGTTGCGCACCTGGCTGAAGTGCTGGATGTACTTGCGGAGGGTCTCGTCTGGGCGCTGCCGAACACGCCGCAGGTCGTTGATGGTGAGGGAGCGGTCCTGCATGCCCTTGAAGTTGGCGATGAACTGGCTGCAAAGCTCGGCCCACGATGAGATGGACGCCTCGGGGAGGTTCATGAGCCAGGAGCGCGGGCCGTCCTTGAGGGCCATGGGAAACCAGTTCGCCATGACCTTGTCGTCGCCGTTCGCCGCCTCAACGCTCAGCGCGTAGAGCTGGAGGAACTCCGTGGGGTTGGGGGTGCCGTCGTAGCGCGGAGGCAGCTCAGGCTTGAACTTCACGGGCCAGACGACGCGATGCAGCTCCCGGGTGAAGGCACGGCAGCCCACACCGCTTGAGGGGACGCCGCCAGCAAGGGCGGCGCGGTTTTGGCGCCCAGCCGCCGCAACATCCTGAACAGCCTGGTCCTGGCGCTGGCGCTACCGCTCGAGGAGCACTCGCTCGTCGGGGGGCGCGCAGCGGATGATCTGGCAGCTGGCCTCGTCTCGGTCTGCCGAGGACGCGCCACGGGACGGCTCACGAACCCGCGCGCTGCGCTAGGGCCCGCCGCACTTGTCGCGCAGAGGAGGCGGCGGGGGACCGCCGTGCGGCAGGTCCCCAGCGCGAGACGGCGGAGGGCGAAGCGAGTGGGAAGGTGCCGGAGCGTCCCCGGCGGCGTTGACGAGCTTGGTGATGCGGCCAAGCCAGGCGTCGTAGCCGGTGTCAGCCGGACAGTAGCGGAGCAGCTCGCGCGCCATGAGCAGCGCGCCTGCGGGTTCGGCGGCCCACGGTGGGCGAGGGAGGAGGCCGTGGCGGTGTGGCCGTTCACCTGCATAGAGGGGTGCAGGGAGGAGTCCTGCTGCTCGCGGGCGGCGGGGTCGGTGGCGGCAGCAGCCTCGACGTCGGGGCGGTGGCGATTGCCACGGGCCACCGGCTCCGTCTGAGCCACGCGGCCAGCCCTGCGCTCGGCGCGCTCGCGACGTGCGTCGGCCATGACGTCGATGGAGCAGAGGGCGGAGCGGAAGAACAGTAGTGCACCCCTACCTGGCATGCCAAATGTCGGAAGTCGGGCTCCGGGGACCCAAAGGTTCGAACACTGGGGTGAGCTCATTCTACCACTTCGTCTCCTACCACGGCTAAGCGGCGGCGAAGCTATGGCGAGAGCGCGCTAGCGAGGGACGGACCGTGGACTCAGCGGTTTACCCAGGTTTGGGCCACCTTGCGGTGTAATACCCTACTCCTGCTTGGTTGGTATTGCTCCGGTGAGAGAGAGTACAAGGTTGGGGATGATGAGAGCTAGAGCCGATCTCCCTCTACAAAGGCAGCACTGCCCCCCTTATACCCGCATCGGTCCTCTTCCCCCTTGAAACTTAGGCGGGAAGGGCTGCCACACTTGGCGGGTTTCGAAAGGGGACAGGCGCTCAGGCTATCCTAACTAAAGGTGGTCTTCGCCTGCCAAAGCGTGATCCATGATGCGCCGGTGGGCTAGGTAATGACCTCCGCCCTGCGCGCCCGCCGTCTTGGTCTTCCTTTGCCGATCGGGCAACCTTTGGGGTTGCTTTGGGGAGTAGATAGCTGGCCCTGCTCCCTTAACACAAAACAGGAAACCATCTTCATCCGCGCCTGCTGGCGCGGCCTCTGTCACCGCTCGTCGCTGCGCGCGTCACCTACGTGATGGGCCCCAGACCACGTGGCTGTGCCGAACGGCCTTCGTCTCGTGCGCCCTCGGGAGGGGGCCTCGGGAGGCCACCTCAGGAGGTCGCCTCGCGAGAGGACCTCGCGAGGCCGCTGGTGGAGGTGCTGAGCCCTGCTCGCCTGCTCCCTGAGGAGGGGGCCTCGGGAGGCCAAGGCCTCATGAGGAGTCCTGGTGAGGTGCTTGGTGATGACAACCCGCTGGGCCCACGCCAGGCATTGCGCCCTGGGCCAAAGGCAGACAGGCCTGTATACCCCGGGTTCCATGGGCCCGACATGGTCAATTTGTTATTATAGTACCTGACTAAGAACTTAATTATAGCTTGTGATGTTCCTGAATTTGGTTGTTGTCTCAGTAGCAATTAATTCATTTGCACATTGAACTTTTTGAGAAGATATGTCATAATAAACGTGTTTCTTCACTTTTTCAAAATATGTATGTGGTGATTTTCTATGTTGCTAGAAACTCATTTTCCCTGCAATTGTAACTGATTTAGTTTTAAATATTATAGGATGAACGGAAGTGTTCTTACCTGGAGTGGGTTGATCAAGAGTAGCCACCGTCTTTGAAGATGTGCCTGGCAAAGCTCTGGAGCATGTTTGAGGAAGAGAATAGAGATAGGCTTAGAGGAAATGTTGTCAACGGTGAAGAATATTTCAAGGTGCTGGAAAAAAAGAGGAAGATGGAGAATGAGCTCACATTTTTTAAATTAGACTATGCTAAGATGGTGTTTGCGAAGGAGGAGGCACTTTCCCAGTTGGTCAGTGCAAAACAGGTTCTTACTGAACTGAAAGCAGAGGTGGAGAAGACTAATTTGGCTGATCATGCATCAGTTGATTAGGGAAATGAATATATTGTTCTAATATTGTGCTCAACATACTTTGTGCTTATGAAGGTGAACTAGCTATATGCTGTACTGTGCTGTATTCTCGTAGCTATCATACAGTGATGTTAAAATATATTTGTGTGCCTGATATGAAAGTGGTAAACAGTTGTTCGATATGAAATTGGAATTTGCTTAATAATGGATGTATAATAGTAAACTAATAAACCTGATAAATGGGTCATGGATTTTAGTAAAAGCGTGTGTGATGGATAGCCCAATGGAATACAATTTTCTTCATCGAATCATGTGTGATATACTTGAAGAACGCAAATGTTTGTTCCATAATTACTGTGTGGGATGGCAAGACGATCTCCCACGGCTTGTCCTATGAAAGTGTCTGCGTTATCTCCCCTGATCGCACACGAACGGAAAAATTGTGTGCGGTGTACATATGAACAGAAATGTTTGTCTGGGATTCACTGTGTGGGATCTACATACGAACGGAAACGTTTGTCTGGGATTCACTGTGTGGGATGTACATACGAACGGAAACGATTGGGCCAGTATAATTGTCTGCGATGGCTCACCCGATCGCACACGAGCTCTTTTTGCCCCTCGTGTGTGACCGGAGGCCCTATCGCCGACGGTTTCTGGGTCGTGTGGGAAGGAGCCCCCTATCACACACAAAGGCAAGGCGACGGTTTAAAACTATGTCGCGGAAAGGGGGTAAAAACCATTTGTATAGCAGGTCACTGCACCAATGATCTGTGTCATGAAACAAACAGGCCCCTACTGCTGCATTACCCAGGTACTCTTGCAACAGTACTTGCTGCAACTAATGGAGTAAGAAATGAACAAGTCTACTGCATCTAATGGAATGAGAAATGAACAAGAACATAAACAACATCGAATGGAGTAGCCTGGTCGTCTACAACATCTACAACCTATCATCTACAACCAAAACAAGAACATATACTGCATCTAATGGAGTAAGAAATGAACAAGTCCATTGCATCTACAGACAGGGACTACATCTACATGGCGGGGAGAACATCTACTCAATGGGGCAAATAAGAACATTTGCTGCATCTAATGAGTATGTACTGCATTACCCACGAACAAGAGAGAGAGAGAGAGAGGACGCACGGCGGGGAAGGTGTTGGAGGTGTAGGAGTCGCAGGTCTTGCCGACGGCACCGTGTTGACTCACCGCCGCCGACACCAGATCCAGCACCGCCGCACGCAGATCCAGCGTGGTAACCACCAGATCTGGCGATTCCTTGCCGCTTCGGACAAAAAAGATGGACTTTTTTTTGCTTTAGGTGATGCCGGAGGACGGTGGAGTCGGGGAACGACGGAGCCGAGGAACGCTGAGGGACTGTCGGCCCCGTGGGAACCAGGGTACCTGAAAGTGCAACTATTCCCCGGGTGGTTTTGGTAATCAATAACAACATATATATCATTGATCTAATTCTTATTGCTAGTATATTTCAAAGAAGATCAATGATTGTCATGGCAAGGATTAATGGATGTGGACCCCTCAAAATGCTAAGGACAAAGATTGGCAAAGCTTCAAGATTCTACATTTTTGGTTAAGTGATCCAAGATCACATTGAGTCCATAGGAAAAGCCAATAATATTAAAAGGGGATGAGGTTATGGTTATGACTCGGCTGCTCAAATGCTTAGTGATATTGCTCCAAAACTCCCAAATATTTCTCCACTTCCATCCTATCAAAAACCCTAAAAGTTGATCTCGGTCCCACCGAAACATTCCTATCCGGACCCACCGAGACTGCTATACACTATGCCACATGCCAAACCCTAACTTATCGGTCTCACCGAAATGGTTCTCGGTCCCACCGAGAAGGCTTGACCAACTTGCTGTAATATTGTTACTTCACTTCAGAATTTCCAAGATGAAATTTTTTGTCTCACCGAGACCTGGTCTTGCCCTAGCCATTGCACTTCGGTCTCACCAAGAAGGTTATATCGGTCCCACCGAAAAGCCTAACGTTCATGTCTTTTACACTAGTCGGTCTCACCGACATGTTCATATCGGTGTCACCGAGTTGGGTCAAAGACTTGTAACGGTTGGATTTTAGGTGAAGGCTATATATACCCCTCCACCACCCTCTTACCAAGTAAGAGAGCCATCAGAACGTGCCTACATTTCCACCATACGATTTCTGAGAGAGAACCACCTACTCATGTGTTGAGATCAAGACATTCCAATCCAATAATTTGAGCCTTGATTTCTAGCCTTTCCCAAGTTGCTTTCCACTCAAATCCTTCTTCCACCATATCCAAATCTGTGAGGAACTATTTGAGTGTTGGGGAGACTATCATTTGAAGCACAAGAGCAAGGAGTTCATCATCAACACACCATCTATTACCTTTTGGAGAGTGGTGTCTCCTAGATTGGTTAGGTGTCACTTGGGAGCCTCCAAGATCATGTGGAGTTGAACCAAGGAGTTTGTAAGGGCAAGGAGATCGCCTACTTCGTGAAGATCTACCCCGAGTGAGGCTAGTCCTTCGTGGACGGAAGCCATGGTGGAATAGGCAAGGTTGCTTCTTCGTGGACCCTTCATGGGTGGAGCCCTCCGTGGACTCACGCAACCGTTACCCTCCGTGGGTTGAAGCCTCCATCAACGTGGACGTATGATAACACCACCTATCGGAACCACGCCAAAAATCATCGTGTCATTATTGCGTTTGAAATCTCCAATCCCCTCCTTTACTTACATGTGCAATGTTTTACTTTCCGCTGCTACACTCTTGGAATTGCATGTGTAGGGTGTTACTTGACTTGGTATACTTGCTAAAATCTGCCACAACTAAAATTGGGAAAAGGATAGATTTTTATTTTGTCAAGTAGTCTAATCACCTCCCCTCTAGACATACTTTCGATCCTACAAGTGGTATCAGAGCATTGGTCTCCATTGCAATGGTTTCACAACCTAGAAGAGTATGGCGTCTAGTGAGGGTAACTATCACCGTAGAGGTCCATATTTTGATGGTACAAACTTTGCTAGTTGGAAGCATAAGATGAAAATGCATATTCTTGGTCATAACCCCGTCGTTTGGGCTGTTGTTTGTGTTGGCTTGCAATGTGAATTCTTTGAGGATGGTAAGGAACCGGATCGTGAAGCAACCGCGGAAGAATTGAAGATGTTACAATACAATGCTCAAGCTTATGACATTCTCTTCAATGGTTTGTGCCCCGAGGAGTTCAACAAGATCAGCCGCCTCGAGAATGCAAAGGAAATTTGGGATACTTTAGTTGATATGCACGAGGGTACCGAGTCCGTCAAGGAATCAAAGTTGGATGTGCTTCAAAGTCAACTTGACAAGTTCAAGATGAAGGATGGTGAAGGAGTCGCTGAAATGTACTCTAGGCTTGCTCTCATCACAAATGAGATTGCCGGCTTAGGAAGTGAAGAGATGACCGACAAATTCATCATCAAGAAGATCCTTAGAGCTTTGGATGGAAAATACAATACCGTTGGCACATTGATCCAAATGATGCCAAATTACAAAGATCTCAAGCCTACGGAAGTCATTGGAAGGATTGTTGCTCATGAGATGTCACTCAAGGACAAAGAGGATCTACACAACAAATCAAGTGGTGCTTACAAACCCTCAACCGATGCTCCCACAACTTCAAGCGACAATCTAGTAACCAATGAAGAGGTAAGTCTAATGGTGAAAAGGTTCAACAAGTTTTACAAGAACAAAGGAAAAGAAAGAAGCTCAAGCTCAAGACACTATGAGAAAAGATCATCAAGTCGTGACCGAAATTGCTATAATTGTGGAAGACCCGGACACTATTCCAATGAGTGTACGGCACCTCACAAGAAAAGAGACGAATCACCAAGAGGAAGACATAGAAGAGATGAATCACCTCACAAGGAGAGAATGAGTAGGGATGATCGTTATGAACGAAGATCTTCTCGAAGAAGCAAGGATTCAGAAAGGAAGGACAAGTCATCCAAGAGCTACACTAGAAGAAGACATCAAGCTCATGTTGGTGAATGGATTTCCGGCTCTGACTCCGACAACCACTCCGAGAGAAGTTATCACTCCAACTCCGACTATAGTCAAGATGAAGGTGTTTCCGGACTTGCTCTCGTATCCTCCAACTCCTATGATCTATTTGATTCACCAAATGAAGGAATTGGAAGATGCTTCATGGCAAAAGGCCCCAAGGAATCACACCCTGAATACTTTGACTTCAATAGTGATGAGGATGATTTGCTTGGTGATGATGATTTACTTGTTGATAAGACTAGTAATGTGAGCTACAATGAAAATGCTAGTAATCATAGTCAAGAGGAAATGAATGACAATGCTATGAAGGAGATTGAGCGTCTAACTAAAGAACTAAACACTCTTAAGTTAGCTCATGAAACAACTCAAGAGGATCATAGAGAGCTTTTAAGATCTCATGAGAAGCTAACTTTAGAGCAAGAGCATGAGTTTCTTAAAGCTATCAATGATGATCTTCGAAAGAAGAGTTCTTCATATCTTGCCGAATGTTTACTCTTGTCTACCTTCATACCCCAAGTTAAATCTAAGCAAACTAGTAACAAGGGTAAAAAGGGTTCTACCTCTAGTAGTAACAATAACAATGTTAAATCCAATGTTGCTACTTCTAGTAATTCTATTGATTCCACTAATGATTCTCTTAGCCAAGTTACACTTGAGCAAGAAAACGATTTATTGAAAGGAATTATAGAAAAGGGTGTCTACAAGAGCCTTGCCGGGAGTAAGCAATTTGAGGAAATTGTGCGCAAGCAAGGAAGGCACCGGAAGAACCAAGGTATTGGTTTTGAACGAAAGTTCAATGCCAATGGAATTGAGTGGGAGGAAGATCAATACCCCAAGATGAAGTTTGTTCCTCAACAAGAGAAGTATGATCCTACTTCTTTCAAGGGGACACAAGCTCAAGATGATCTTCCATCTCAAGACCACAAGCTAAAAGGCAAGGACAAGCTTCAAGAAGAGATTGACTCATTTGAAGGACCACCTCAAGCTTTGGTCAAGTGGGTTCCAAAGGCTTCATCAAGTTCTACTGCATCAAGTGCTACCACAACTCCAAGGATTCCCATCAAGTTGATGTGGGTCCCAAAGAAGAAGAACTAGAGAGTTCTTGAGGGTGACTCCACCAACAAACTTCACTCACATTCTTTCATGGCAAGAACTTGTGCAACCAACTTCAAGATCTTGCACTAGTTTATGGAGTCACAAACCCTCTTGTTGGTAAGGCAAGGGACAAGGTATTCAATGCATTCATGGACATCATCATATGTGCACTTCACTCTATGTCTATGGATACCCTTGTATGTTCCTTGTGTGGGACTAACCCATGTAGGTATTGAAAGTGCAAAACTCCAAGGATTGCTCCCAACTCTTGATGATCAACATCAACATTGAGCATCCACATCTACAACATCTACATGAAGTCATCATCGACAAAACCCAAAGTTAGTTCATCCCTCCTTGGAGGGATATCACATCTAGGGGGAGCTTTACTCTAAGACTTGAGTCAAAGCAACTCTAATGATGTGAACACATTAATGCTTTATGTAAAAGTGGTAACCCCACTTGTGCTTAAACGATGAGTATGACCTATGATCAAATGTTCTCATTTGGCTCCTAAGTCAATATACTCATATATAGATGACAATGTCATCGCCCATTGCTTGATAGCTGCTAGAATTGGTTTTCATGTTTGACACATATTTTATTTGCTATCTTATTGTGTGAGCATGATGATTTGCATATTTCTCATTCGAGGTCATCCATTTGTAGTTTGATTGATTTGGTTTTATTTGGCCAAATGGATGTACAAGAATGCCTAAGCACCTTCTCTAGCTATCTATCTCAACTCATCTAAATTCTTTCTTGCTATATCACAAAAACTTGAACAAGTCTCTATCGGACTCTCCGGGTAAGGAGCACTCGGAGCCACCGGTCCGCTTAGGGCTGATCTCCAAAACCTTCTAAGTGCCCTTTCGGACAGACCAAAACACAACTATTCGGTCTCACCGAAAACACTTGGACTGATCTAATTTTCAATCTCGGAGAAACCGATTTAAAATTCTCGGTCTCACCAAAGCGATGCGCTCACAGCAGTTATTCATTTCGGTGCCACCGATTGTTTTCACTCAGTCTCACCGACAACACATGGGTATATATATGTCCGTGACTCGTACGTTGAAAATTTCTTCAATCGTCACGTCCCCGCACCCCATTGCTGCCATCGCCCTGGTTCACGGATCGTCGCCTTTGTCTCCAGCGCGCCCTCGCCACCGGATTCGGTCGCCGTCAACGGCATTCGTCACCACCGTTGCCGCCGTAGAGGATCTCCACCAAGTTAGGGTGAGATTCGATCCTCTAGTGCTTCAAATTTCTGATTCTATGCACTAGAGCGGTTGCGCCCGCAATTATCACAAGGATTGAAATTTCTATTCCAGCAAACTCCGTAGAGATTGATTTTGAACTTTAGGGTTAGGGTTGCTCAGATTTTATCTTGGATTAACCAAATTGAGAGACTCGGGCTCACCGATTTGGCCTTTGGCCATTGCACTTAGTACACATCGGTGCCGTCAAGTTGTACTGGTCGGTGAAACCGAATCTATAGTTTCAGTAGAACCTTAGCACTTCAAAGAGACCGGGACACACATCGGTCTGACCAAAATAGTGTGGCCAAGTCTCTGTTGCTGCTTTTGGTGCTACCGAGACCATCAAATCGGTGACTCCGAAATACTCTCTATGAAAACCTAAAACTGAAGTTTGGATTCAAATTGTTTTCAAAATGATGTGTTTTTGTGATGCTCATCTACTCCACTCTACCCCATCTACTTCACAGGTGCAGGTGTCAAGATGTTAGATGCTAGTGACGGCCAGAACAGGTCAGAGCAAGAGGCTGAGTTGAGTGCAGGGTCAAGTCCTGAGGGAAATTACTATGAGGGAGAAAGGAGCTCTCCAGAATTGCCTAAGGCAGCCACCAGGACAAGGAAGAAGAAAAATTCTGATGATGATGATGAGGATTTTGCTGCTGAGGAAGCTACCTCAAAGAAGAAGAAACCAGCTGTTATAGCCAAGGAATATGGCACAAGGAAAGAGAGAGGAGTCACAAGGAAGGTTTCTGCATCCACAGCTGCCAAGAGGAACATCTTGCCAGAGAATCCAGAAGGATCAAAGTAGGCTCCTACTCAGTCAAAGCCAATGATAGCAGGCAAGAAGAGAGAAAGAAAACAAACAGCACATGTGATCTTCAGGCCTACATCCATGAGAAGGGATGATGCAACAGATGAGGAAGAGGAAGCTGCAAATCCACCTCCTCCCAAGCAGCAGAAGCTTATGGGAGATGCCATCAAGACAGCTGCTCCTTCCAAGGCCAAGCCTGCAGTAACAAAACCAAAGAAGACTACCAGAGATGTCCCAGCCAGTGAGAAGAACAAGGCC
The DNA here is from genome assembly GCA_039707655.1 of Elymus sibiricus. Taxonomy (NCBI): domain Eukaryota; kingdom Viridiplantae; phylum Streptophyta; class Magnoliopsida; order Poales; family Poaceae; genus Elymus; species Elymus sibiricus. The sequence continues at coordinate 211,431,954 of CM077674.1, forward strand.
CCAGTGCCTGAGAGAGAAGAAGAGGAAGAGGAAGAAGCCCAAGTGCTTATGAAGTTAAGGCCCAAGTTGCCAGAACACAATGATGATCACCCAATAGCTGAGAATATGAAGAAGAGAAAAGATGCTGGTCTCAGGAAATGGAGGGAATCAGACCCCTATTCAGTCAGGAGGAGAACTGCAGTTGACTACAGATTTCACACCAAGGAGCCACAAGATTTCTATGAAACAATGTTGCTTGACAAGAAGCCAATTGTCAGTGATATGAAATGGGTGGACTGGAAGTATATTGATGCAAATGAAGATCACTTCCCCCATGTTCATGAGGACTTCAGATCTATTGATCTTTGATGAGTTCATTGGAAAGAAACTGACTAGCTGGAATGATGAGATGATCATGCAGTTTTACTCTACAGCTCATTTCTATCCAAATGGGAGGATTGTCTAGATGACAGAGGGTGTCAGATATCAATCCAGTGTACAAGAGTGGGCCACATTGCTTGGTGTGCCAGAAGCTGAAGAAAATGACATTGATGTGTATGCTAAGTCCAAGATGGGACACAATTCCATGGCAAACCTGTACACAGAGATTCCAGAGAAGGAGAAGGAGAATCACAAGCTTGGTTCAGTATACTATCTGCTTGCAGGGCTTGCTACATCCAACACAATCATGAGGCATACCTTGATGCCCAAATCAGGAGATGATAGGATGATCAGAGGACACTCCATCAACATGCTGCATCACATAGACCAACATGAGAGGATTAAAGTGATGGATCTCATTGTTGAAACTATCAAGAGGACAGCTGCTGATCAGAAAAGGTCTTGTGGATTTGCCCCTCATATCCAGATGCTCATCAACTCCAAGGGTGCAAACAAGTCTTTTTAGCTGGATCATAAACATTTGCCACTTTGCCCAGAATTTGAGGACAACACAGTCACTATGGATGCATCACATCCTACCTCAGCCGAAGCACAGGCTAGTGCAGAAGCTGCAAGATCTTCTAGGCCAAGTGTTCCACCTGCTCCAGTACTGAAAACCAAGGATCAGATACAACATCTTCTACAAGCCACTCTGAGAATTGAGAAGAGTTTGGCTGACATAGCTGCAAATTAGAAGAGCCTTGAGAGGATTGTTGAGGCAAAGTTTCATGACCTAGATGTTAAGGTCACAGAGATCCAGACAGTGGTTGAGACACTGAAGTCTCAAGTGGATGAAGTTAGGAAGGGCACTAGCAGTGATGATGAAGAGCATCAGGGCATAGGTCTTCCTACGATAGCTCAGTTCTAGAGGATGCCCAGATCTGCTGCTCTGCCAGTCACTTCCAGAGCCACAGTCTCTGCCCCTGCTGCTACTACCACAGTTCCACCTTCAGCACCTCCAGTATCAACACCTCTAGCTCCTCAGACATCCGCAGAGATCTTCGCAGATGCACTTATCTCCACTCCAACAACGTCTACGCACACCGGCGCTGCAAGTCAGAAGACTTCATCACCAGGAGTTACCGGAGATCAAGCCTAGAGCGACGATTAGCTCTATACTTATTTGAACTTTTTGGTACTTGTTGCCAAAGGGGGAGAATTTGTATAGATCATTAGGATTCAAAAGAGAGTGATTTGCTTTTGTTCGTATGTCTTTTTGAGACTCTTGCTACTTGGTTTATTGCTTTGTTTGATGCTTGTATGAGATACTACTTTATTGTGTGCTTGATCATACCATACATTATTGCTATGCTTGCTTGAATATCCATTTGCATGCTCTTGTATGATCATTCACTTGTTTGGTGGGTGATGAGTGCTAATTGCTATGCAATCTTATCATTTTGAGCGCTCCACCAAGATGTATATGACATGGGAGAGTGACCCACTATCCTAATCGATTGTGCATTTGCATTCAAACGCAAATTTCAAATAATGCACAAATTTAGGGGGAGCTCTTACTTATCACATACTTCTCAAAGCGATGATATATTTCATTAATTATATCATTTGTCGAAGCTTTGATCTATATGTTGTCATCAATTACCAAAAAGGGGGAGATTGAAAGTGCAATTATTCCCCGGGTGGTTTTGGTAATCAATAACAACATATATATCATTGATCTAATTCTTATTGCTAGTATATATCAGAGAAGATCAATGATTGGCATGGCAAGGATTGATGGATGTGAACCCCTCAAAATGCTAAGGACAAAGATTGGCAAAGCTTCAAGATTCTACATTTTTGGTTAAGTGATCCAAGATCACATTGAGTCCATAGGAAAAGCCAATACTATTAAAAGGGGATGAGGTTTTGGTTATGACTCAGTTGCTCAAATGCTTAGTGATATTGCTCCAAAACTCCCAAATATTTCTCCACTTCCATCCTATCCAAAACCCTAAAAGTTGATCTCGGTCCCACCGAAACATTCCTATCCGGACCCACCGAGACTGCTATACACTATGCCACATGCCAAACCCTAACTTATCGGTCTCACCGAAATGGTTCTCGGTCCCACCGAGAAGGCTTGACCAACTTGCTGTAATGTTGTTACTTCACTTTGGAATTTCCGAGATGAAATTTTTGGTCTAACCGAGACCTGGTCTTGCCCTAGCCATTGCACTTTGGTCTCACCGAGAAGGTTATATCGGTTCCACCAAAAAGCCTAACGTTCATGTCTTTTACACTAGTCGGTCTCACCGAGATGTTCATATTGGTGTCACCGAGTTGGGTCAAAGACTTGTAACGGTTGGATTTTAGGTGAAGGCTACATATACCCCTCCACTACCCTCTTACCAAGTAAGAGAGCCATCAGAACGTGCCTACATTTCGACCATACGATTTCTGAGAGAGAACCACCTATTCATGTGTTGAGATCAAGACATTCCAATCCAACCATTTGAACCTTGATTTCTAGCCTTTCCCAAGTTGCTTTCCACTCAAATTCTTCTTCCACCATATCCAAATCTGTGAGGAACTGTTTGAGTGTTGGGGAGACTATCATTTGAAGGACAAGAGCAAGGAGTTCATCATCAACACACCATTTATTACCTTTTGGAGAGTGGTGTCTCCTAGATTGGTTAGGTGTCACTTGGGAGCCTCCAAGATCATGTGGAGTTGAACCAAGGAGTTTGTAAGGGCAAGGAGATCGCCTACTTCGTGAAGATCTACCCCGAGTGAGGCTAGTCCTTCGTGGACGGAAGCCATGGTGGAATAGGCAAGGTTGCTTCTTCGTCGACCCTTCGTGGGTGGAGCCCTCCGTGGACTCATGCAACCGTTACCCTCCGTGGGTTGAAGCCTCCATCAATGTGGACGTACAATAGCACCACCTATCGGAACCAAGCCAAAAATCATCGTGTCTTCATTGCGTTTGAAATCTCCAATCCCCTCCTTTACTTACATGTGCAATGTTTTTCTTTCCGCTGCTACACTCTTAGAATTGCATGTGTAGGGTGTTACTTGACTTGGTATACTTGCTAAAATCTGCCCACAACTAAAATTGGGAAAAGGATAGATTTTTATTTTGTCAAGTAGTCTAATCACACCCTCTAGACATACTTTCGATCCTACAGTACCACGGGCCGTCTGCCTGCCTTTTGTCAGGATAAGACTGGGCGCCTGTCCCCCTTCAAACCGTCGTTGTGTGGCTACCCTTCCCGCCAACATTTTCGGGGGAAGAGGACCGAGGCAGCTATAAAAGGGGCAGTGCTGCCACCGCAAAGGGGATCGATTCCTCATTTTCTCAACCCTTGTACGCAAGAACTCTCTTGCCCACAATAATCCCAAACACAAGCAGGAGTAGGGTTTTACACTGCACGGTGGCCTGAACATGGGTAGCTCTCGTGTCCCTACCGTGCCTTGCGTGGGTGGGCGCTCTCGCCGTGCTCTGCTCGCCGTAGTCTCGTTGTGGTCACCGTCAGGGTGTTAGGCAGCAAGTGGCCCCCAGAGTTCAAACCAGGGTCCCCGGAGCCCGAGTTCCGACATTTGGTGCGCCAGGTAGGGGGCTTGCTTCCGCTCCTTCCACTCCGACACCGCCATGGCCGACTCCCGGCGCGAGCGCGCTCTACGCAGGGCTGCCAGGGTGGCTCAGACGGAGCCCGTCGCCAATGACAACCGTCGTCCTCGTGCCTGTGCCGCCACCGACCCTGCAGCTGGTGAGGAGGAGGCTCCTTCCCTGCACCCGTTGGTACGGCCGCCTGGCCTCACCACCACCGTGTCCTCGCTCGGGCGCCCGGATCCACAGGCTGCACTGCTCATGGTGCAGGAGCAGCTGCGCTACCGCCCAACCGAGGCCGGCTACGACGCCTGGCTTGCGCGCATCACCGAGCTCATCAACACCGCTGGGGCCGCTCCGGCGCCCTCCCACTCTCTTCCACCTCCGCCGTAGCATGGCGCGGAGGCAGAGCGCGGCGCGCCCCCTCCGCCTCTTCCGAGCAACGACGGTGCGGGCCATCGCTGCGGCGCACGCGCGGGAGCCATCCCGCAACGCATCTTCATCAGACCCCAATGACGCGAGTTGCCAAATCGTCCGGCGTGCGCTGCCCGATGTGCGCGTGCTCCTCGAACAGCAGCGCCAGCGCCAAGACCGCACCATCTAGGAGGTCGCGGCAGCTGGGCGCCAGAACCGTGCCGCCCTCGCCGGCGGCGTCGCCTCCAGCAGCGGGGGCTGCCGTGCCTTCACCCGTGAGCTGCGCCGCGTGGTGTGGCCTACGAAGTTCAAGCTAGATCTGCCTTCTCACTACGACGGCATCCCCAACCCCGCAGAGTTCCTGCAGCTCTACACCCTGAGCATCGAGGCTGCGGGCAGAGACGACAAGGTTGACACGGCGGTTGAGCTGTTCGACCTCGCCGACAGGTGTGCTAAGGCCGAAGAGGGCCGCCTCTTCATCCACAACGATCCAAACGCGGCGCCCAATGCTGCCAAGGCCAAGAGCAAGGACGCCAAGTGCAAGGGCCCTGCCGTGCTTGCGGCGGAGCCTGAGCAGAAGCACGGATGCGGCCGCGATGAACCCAAGAAGGATGACCGCCCGAATTGCACCTACCACAACATGTTCTCCCACAACACCGAAGACTGCCACAAGCTCAAGCTGCTTCGCGAGAATCGCCAGGATGGGCGCGGCGGCCGCAACTACTGCGGTGCTGGCCACGGAGGTGGCCGCAATAGCAACCGCTGGGGAGACCGCAACAACGGCAACAACAACTTCCGGCAGGGCTGGCGCAACCAGCCGTGGCACGCCAACCCTCAGGCCAACGCCGCCCTGCCACCGCTGCCACCGCCGCCACCGGGCAGGAACAATGGCAACCAGCTTGAAGAGAACGCTAGGGGCTACCAGGAGCCTCGCGGAGTGGCGTGCATCCTCGGCGGAGCCCATGCTCCCTCATCCAACCGCCACTTCAAGCAGTTTTCTCGCGAGGTGAACGCGACCCTCCCGAGGCCTGAAGCCTCTCAGCCCCTCAAGTGGTCAAAATACGCAATCTCCTTCGACTCCACGGACCACCCCAAGTCCATGATGGCGGTGGGCACCATCCCCATGCTGTGCACGCCCACGATCAACAACGTCGCTGTCACCAAGACGCTTGTCGACGGCGGCGCAGGCCTCAACGTGATCTCCATCGAGACCTTCGAGAAGCTACAAGTACCCTACGAGCGCCTGATGCCGACGAGGCCCTTCTCAGGTGTGACTGACGGCTCCACCTTGCCTCTGGGGCAAGTGCTCCTCCCCGTCACCTTCGGCACCCGCAAGAACTACCACACAGAGCTCATCGACTTCGACGTGGCGCACATCTGCCTACCCTACAACGCCATCTTGGGCTACCCCGCGCTCGCCAAGTTCATGGCAATGACTCATCATGCCTACAACGTCCTCAAGATGCCGGGTTGCAGCGGCAACATCACCGTTCGCTGCGACGAGAAGGATGCAGTGCGCTCCCTCGAGGGCGCCTACAAGGCTGTCGCTACCGCGTATCCTACCAACGAGGACGATGTCGAGCCTCTCAAGGCCGCACCTGCAAAGAAGAAGCAGCTGTTCTCTCAGGCACGCGCCGAGACGAAGAAGGTGTCAGTGGATGGCAGTGGCTCTGGGCCTGCCTTCACCATTGGCAACGGCCTCGATCCCAAATAGGAAGACGCGCTCGTCACCTTCCTCCGGGCAAATGTTGATGTGTTCACATGGACAGCATTAGATTTGTCCGGTGTGCCGAGGGAGGTGATCGAGCACCACTTAGCGGTGTGCCCCAACGCGCGCCCCGTCAAGCAAAAGGCACGGCGCCAAGCGTCCGAGAAGCAAGAGTTCATTGTCCAAGAAGTTCAGAAACTGCACGAGGCAGGGGTCATCCGCGAGGTGCGCCACCCCGAGTGGCTCGCCAACCCTGTCATCGTCGCCAAGAAAGTCGGCGAAAGCCGCATGTGCATCGACTTCACCAGCCTCAAAAAGACCAGCCCCCAAGATCCCTTCCCGCTGCCGTGGATCGACCAGGTCGTGGACTCCACCGCTGGGTGCGAGTTGCTTTGCTTTCTGGACGCCTTCTCAGGCTACCACCAGATCAAGATGGCGGCAGAAGACGAAGAGAGGACGGCCTTCATCACCCCCTGCGGGACATACTGCTACATCTGCATGCCCTTCGGCTTGAGGAGCGCGGGGGATACCCTCCAGAGGCTGATGCGTATCAGCCTGGGGCCCTAGATGGGAAGAAATGTGGAGGCCTACGTCGACGACATCGTCGTGAAGAGCTACAAGTCCTGCTCCCTCATCACGGACCTCGAAGAAACCTTCGCCAACCTCCACAAGGTCAACCTCAAGCTTAACCCTGCCAAGTGTGTCTTCGGAGTTCCTTCCGGCAAGCTGCTTGGCTTCCTAGTCTCCCATCGCAGCATCGAAGCCAACCCCGAGAAGATCAAGGCCATCGAGTGGATGAGGCCACCCCGGAACCTCAGGGAAATGCAGCGCCTCGCAGGATGCATGGCCTCGCTTGGGCGCTTCATCTCCAAGTTCGGCGAGCGAGCTTTGCCATTCTTCAAGCTCATGAAGAGATCGGGCCCCTTCAAGTGGACTCCTTAAGCTGATGCAGCCTTCGAGGACCTCAAGAGGTATCTGACAAGCCCTCCTGTCATGGTCGCCCCGCGCCCACGCGAGCCTCTGCTCCTATACTTGGCGGCCACCCCCCAGACAGTTAGCGCGGCCCTCGTGGCGGAACGAGAAGAGCCTACCATCGCTAAGAAGAAGCTTGCTGCGCCAGCGCCTCTCGAGGCCGCGCCAGCACCTCCTGAGGCCGCGCCAGTGCCTGCTGGAGATCCTCTTCAAGAGGCCCCTAACGGGCCGCCTCCCAAGCTTCCCGAGCTCCCCGAAGAACAAGCTGCCACGCCTATGGGCACGCACCTCATCGAGCACCCCGTCTACTTCGTCAGCTCGGTGCTGCGGGATGCGCGCGAGCGGTACCCCATACAACAGAAGCTCCTCCTCGCGCTCCTCATTGCCTCCAGGAAGCTGTGCCACTACTTCCAGGGCCATCCCATCAAGGTGATCACCTCTTATCGCCTGGAGCAGGTCCTGCATAGCCCCAACGCCACTGGCCGTGTCGCCGAGTGGAACATCGAGCTGCAAACCTTCGCGCTGGAATTCCTCACCGCGAGGACGATCAAAGGTGCAACTTTGGCAGACTTCATGGCAGAATGGACGGACCCGCATCAAGAGGAGCCACGCGAGGACGAATCCCTCCTGCCTGGGGAGGAGGCTCCTGGAGGCTGGACCATGCACTTCGACGGTGCGTTCTCCCGGCAAGGCGCAGGCGCTGGCGTCGTGCTCACTTCACCGACAGGAGACAAGCTTTACTACACCGTACATCTCTACTTCAAGCATGCCGACAAGGTCTCCAACAACATCACTGAGTACGAGGGCCTCATCGCCGAGCTTAAGGTTGCCGCTGCTCTTGGCATCAAGCGCATCATCATCAAGGGCGACTCACAGCTCCTCGTCAGCTTCTCCAACAAAAGCTATAAGCCCAAGGACGAGCACATGGCCACCTAACTGGAAGAGGTGCGCAAGCTCGAGAAGCGCTTCCTCAGCATGGAGCTCCAGCACGTTCCCTGCGGCAGCAACAAGGAAGAAGATGACATCGCCAAGCGGGCGTCTCGCCGCGAGCCTCAAAAGCCCGGCATCTTCGAGGAAAGGCTCTTGAAGCCATCAGCCACGCCACCTGCCGCTAGCGCCACGGCGCCTCATGAGGAGCTCCCTCCCGTGCCACCCACAGGTGCACCCGACTGCGGCCCATCTTCAGGCGCTCGCCTGCTGCTGGCGCTGGAGCCACAAGCTGACAGCTGGGCCAACAAATTCAAGGCCTATCTGGAGGACGATACCCTCCCAGAGAAGGACTCAGAGGCCGAGCACGTGGCCCGCCAGGCCACAGCCTACTGCTTGAGGGACGGCGATCTCTACCGCAGGCGCTCCAATGGCATTGCGCTGCGGTGCATCTCAGAGGAGCAAGGGCGTGAGCTGCTTGCTGACATACACAGTGGAGATTGCGGCCACCACTCCTCATCGTGCACACTCGCCGGCAAGGTGTTCCGTAGCGGCTTCTACTGGCCCACCGCCCTTCAAGACGCCACCGAGCTAGTCCAATCTTGTGAAGCCTGCCAAATCCACCAGCCGGCGCAAGGGCTCCAAAGAATCCCTCTCTCATGGCCCTTCGTGGTCTGGGGGCTGGACATCCTGGGCCCCTTCCCTCGCGCGGCTGGTGACTACTGCTACCTCTATGTCGCCATCAACAAGTTCACCAAATGGGCGGAAGTGGATCCCGTCCGCACCATCCCGGCAGGATCAACCGTCAAGTTCATCAAGAACCTCGTGAGCTGCTTCGGCGTCCCCAACCGCATCATCACTGACAATGGCTCATAGTTCATGAGCGGCCTCTTCAAGTCATACTGCGCCAACCTCGGCACGCAGATCTGCTACGCCTCCGTGGCGCACCCGCGAAGCAACGGCCAGGCCGAGCATGCTAATGCTGAGGTCCTCAAGGGCCTCAAGACACGAAGCTTCAAGAAAAAGCTCAACGCTTGCGGCAAAGGCTGGCTCGATGAGCTCCAGTCCGTGCTATGGTCGATCCGCATGACAACGACCAAGCCTACCGGCGAAACACCCTTCTTCCTCATCTACGGGGCGGAAGCGGTCCTCCCTCATGAGCTCAAGCACGGGTCCCTGCGAGTCCTCGCCTTCGACGAGGCTCATCAGGACGGCCCGCGGGAAGCTGATCAGCTCCTCCTTGAGGAAGCACGGCGCCGGGCCGCCATCCACGTTGCCCGGTATCAGCGGGCGCTGCGTCGCTATCACAGCCGTAACATACGCCCCCGCACACTTGAGGCTGGCGACCTTGTCCTGCAAAGGATCTTCTCCAGGGAAGGACTCCACAAGCTCTAGCCCATGTGGGAAGGCCCGTTCAGGGTTGTGCATGTTTCTCGGCCTGGCGTGGCACGGCTAGAGACGGAGGAGGGTGTTCCGGTGCCCAACACATGGAACATCCAACATCTCCGCAAGTTCTACCCGTGACCTCACGGGCACGAACGAAGTGGAGCTATACACGCTCCGTAGCCTCTCTGCGCGGTGCCCGCTGGAGCCGTGAGAGCTCCCTCCCACAACCCAGTGGAAGCCCCATGCTCAGTGCTGGCGGAACGATCGAACTAAGGGCGCCGCCTGGCTGCACCATCCTCAAGCTGTCCCGTGTCCGTCATGGCAGCCTCTTCTTTTTGGATGTGAAACTGAGGGCGCCACGTGGCTGCACCATCCTCAAGCTGACCCGTGTCCATCATGACAGTCTCATCTTTTTGGTTGTGTAATGGAACCTATTTTATGCAACAGTAAAACTTTATTTCCTAAGTATTATGTATGTTTGGTAAGCAATTCACTTCAGGAGGCTGTGCGCACTCGCGATCTCCCTCCTGCGTATCATGCGAGCGGGGGCTGGACACGGTGCCTACGCTCGGGCCAGGCCCAGCAGCGCCATCAAACCCAAGTGACTGAGCTCTGGCTCGCGGACCTGCTCCCATGCACGCCACCTCACCAAGGTCCGTGGTACTTCGTCTCCTCACGTGATACCCACGAGCGAGCTAGCGAGTGCGCGCCACCACAATACTTGCAAAACTTGTCGACATGCAGTTGTCACAGGAACAAGGCACACAGAAGGCCTCACGAGCGCTGCCTCGCGAAGCAACCCACGGCAAGGCGCCTCCTCAAGAAGTCCACAGGAAGCCTCACGAGCGCTGCCTCACGAGGTGTCCTGCGGCGCCCATCCTCGCCAAGTGCCAGCGGGAGGCCTCACAAGCGAGAGCCTCACGAGGCGCACTCCGCAAGCTACGGCGCGCCAAGCGCCACACTCCGCGAAAAAGCTAAGTCCAAAAACGCCTTGCGAGCTGCCCTCAGCGCCTCTCAAACTCTCCTCTCCTCGCAACCCCGCTGAGTGCTGATGTTTTCTCCTTCGCGCAAGCCGCTTGCACGTCAAGGGGGGACTTCCTGAGCATCGCGCCTCGGGAGCCCTTACCGCCTCGCGGAGCCCTACACCCTCTGGCCTTGTCTAGGCATGTGCCCTAACATACCAGCGACGGTCGTAGCTCGCTCGGGGACTGGGTCCTGATGACGTAGAGCATCAAGGCAAACAAGAAGAGAAAAATAAGCCTCATGAGGACGTTCCGCGAGAAACACAAATCAAAGCAAAACACCAAATACTTAACTTAATCGTACGGACCATGTTTTTATGCCCCCACGGGGCCACATCTATTTGGATACAAAACTAAAGGAAAAGGTAAAAGGCCTAAGAAGACGAAGCATCATCGCCGCCATCACCGTCACCGTCATCACCGTCGCCTTCGCCATCTCCAGCCTCGTCGGAGCTCTCACTGCCGTGGGAGAACTTCTCGAGCAGGGCATCCACGTGATCCTCCACCGCCTTCCCGAGGCCGTCGCGAAGCTTCGGAGGGACGGGGGCCATCACCCTGTCGAAGTTGAAGTTGGCTTCGGCACGAAGGAGGTTACTAAAGATGCGCATCACCGCCTGACCGAGGAGATCACGTCACTCATCCTCGATGATGCCGTTCACCCGCTTGGCCCCGTTCTCCAGCTTCTCCACAAGCTTGGTGAAGAAGTCCAGGTAGTTGGCGTCGTCCTCGAGGGGGCCCTCGAGCCTCTCTTGGCAGATGGTGGCCAGGGCACCGCGGGCACGGATGGAGAGGGCGAGGAACATCTTGGCGCGCTCGTGCTGGCGCCCCTGTGCTCGCGCCGCCTCGTCCTTGGCCTTCTCGACAACGTCGGAAACGCTAGCCACCTGCGCTTGGAGAGAGGCCAGCTCCCCCTCGGCCTCGACCTTGGCCTTCAGCGCAAGCTTCCTGCTGCCCTCTGCCTCCGTCAGCAGCTCCTTGAGGCCGGATATCTCCGCCTAGAGCTCCTCACGCTTCTTGGTGAAGCGGTCCTCCTGGAACTTCAGCTTCTTGGCGTAATCCGTGGTGAGCGCCTCGCGATCCCTCTTGTTCTTCGTGTCGACGTCCCCCTGGATCTTCTTCTCCTTCGCCTCCAGCTGAGCGTTGGCCCTGGCCATGCGCTGGTCATAGGAGGCCTGGGCAGCCGCCACCTGGTGGTCTAGCGTCTCCAGGCATTCGTGCTCCGTGGTATGCCCGCCCGCCGTCCTCGCAAGCTCTCGCTCGCGGATCCCGGCATCCGCCTCACGGGCCGCGAGGGCTTCCTCATGCGTGTCAAGCTCGCCCTCGCGGGCCGCAAGGGCGTCTTCTCGCGCCTGGAGCAACTGTACCTGGGCGGCGTGCTGCTCCTGAAGCACCTTCGCGCGGGCCTCCGCCTCCTCGCGGCGCTTGTCGGCCACGTCGGCCTCCCGGATGGCGCTCTCGAAGATTTCCTTGGCGTCGAAGGCAGCCTTCTTGCGCTTCTCCCACGCGGCTTCGTCCTGGCGGCGGCCCAGCTTAATGGCGCCATCCCTCTGCGAGGCGCTGGCGCTCCTCGATGATGCGCGCTTCTTCGGCCTGGAGGTCCGCCTCCAGCCGATCAAGGCCTGCCCTGGCGCCCTGCAGAGCCCCGCGCTTAAGCACGGTGCTGCTGCTTACCAGCTACAGGGCCCAGCCACTGCGCTCCTGGGAGGGGCCAGCGCCGGACCCCCTCTAGGCCTCCATGTCCACGTTCACGGCGGGCGCCGCATCGCCCGTCAGGAGCGGGGGGCTCGCCGGGGCCTCCTCCTCGTCCTGTCGCGTTGGCGCACCCCGTGGACTCGTCGCGCCCGCGTCGGGAGCCTCGCGCGCCGGTGACCGCACGGGGCTTGCCGAGGCGCCTTCAGCGGCTTCAGCCTCCTTGGTGGGGGTGGAGCTCGGAGGGGGAGTTGGCTCTTCAGCCTCCTCCATCGGTGTGTCGCCTCCCGCACCAGGTACCTCGGGAGGTGCGGCCCCTCCTCCGGTGGCCGCCTCCCGAGGCTCGTCTTCCTCGGCCTCAGGAGCCGTGTCCACGCGCGGCTCAGGAGGAGCCACGCGCTCCTCCTCCACCTCCACGCGCCCCGTTTCGGTTTCGGGGCGGTGAGCGGCCTCTGCATGCTCCCCACCGCTTGCGGTGGCCACCGGGCCCCCCTTCGAGCTGGGGTTACTTCCCTGCAGGGGTGCACCACATTACCCGATACGCTCAATTACCTCTAGTCGGGCACACTTTTCTGATATGGTATCAACAGTAGTAGCAAATACAGGTTATGCAGCAGTATAGGATCTACCGATGAAGCAGTAACAGTATCACAACTCTAATGCAAGCAATAGAGAGAAGGAATAGGCGATATCGGAATGATCAAGGGGGTTTTGCTTGCCTGAAAGCTCTGCTGAGAAGGACGGGTCGTCGTTGACGTAGTCGTACTCGGGGTTAACGGCGGCCTCGGGGTCTACCGAAAGAATAGAGGAGAGGGGGGAAACAGATAAATAACGGGCATACAAATGCAACACAGATGCATGTCATGGCAATATGTGTGGATGATATGTTGTAATGCATTACTAAGCATTTTAAAAGAAGAGGGAAAATATCTGGTAATATTTTCCCAGCTCCAGGTATTATTGTCTGTATTGATCTGGATGCAAAAGTTCAATGTTTGTTATGATAGAGGGGTGTGACAGGCATGTGGATGGCATATTCGGATTCGTTATATTTTTATGATACATTTTTCATATATACATTATTTTCATCCGAGCTACAGATTATTTTATATGATTTTTTGAAAGTTTAAATGATTTTCTGGATTTACTGAATTATTATTAATTCAAAAATATATTAAATATAAATGCTATGTGCATATAGAAAGTGTACACAACAACGCGTGTTAGAGGCTGACAGGTGGGGCCAGTTGACTGCCGAGTCAGCAGTCAACTGTCCACGGTTGACTCGTCAAACTGAAAAGGGGGGCCCACATGTCACAGACAGGGTTATTTAACAGGGGTTTAATTAGTCTAATTAACTAGACTAGCAGATGAGTCCAGCTGTCAGTGTCAGTGGGCTAATATGTTTTATTATAATTTCAACAGTCGGGGCCCATGTGTCAGTGAGTATTAGGGCCCCTGATTAGTGGCTAATCCGGTGGCTAATGACCTGGGCCCACCTGTCGGTGACCCAGGGGCGGGTTAAACTGCGCGCGCGCCGGCGGTGGTGCTCCGGCGACCATCCGAGATGGCAGTGATGCGCGGGATTAGCCGTCCGGCGACCAAATCGCACGTGGTTGGTCGCGTTCGGACGCGGGCGTTGAGCCGTGTCCAACGGGGCCACACGTGCGAGCTAGGGTGGGCTATAACGGCGGCGGCATCGACGTGCAGCGGTGGCCGGAGTCGGGCGTGGACGCAGGCGAGGCTGCGGTGCACGGGAGACGGCGCTTAGGGGGGCTACGGGCTTCTGCGGAGGCGTTGAGCACGACACGACGCTCGGACGCGAGGTAAGGCGGCTCTAGCTACGACGGCGACGGAGTAGGGCAGCGGCAAGCTCACAGGTGGGGTGGAATTAGTGCTAGAGACGACCAGAGAGAGAGAGGAAGGGCGCATCCGGTGCGGCGGCTCACAGCGAGGCGCGTAGGGGGCTCAGGGGAGCCGAGGGTGGTCGGAGTCGAGTGGATCGACGACGAGGTAGCGGCGGCGGCCGACGAAGGGGATCGATGCGGGAGACGTCGGTGCGGCTCGCCGGCTCCAATCCAGTGGCGCAGACGACGTAGTCGACGTCGGGGATGCTCCTGGGCATCTCCGTGCGGCGCGGGGTGGCTCCGGAGCGTGCTGACGATGGTGGCGCGATGATCTGCCCGCCGGGTGAACAAGGCAGAGAGGGAGAGGGTGAGGGAGCGAGAGGAAGGGGATCTGGGGGCGCTAGGGTTTCGTCCTAGGCTCGGGGACGGTCTTATCCATCTCGCAGAGACGGCGGATGGGTGACGCGTGACCATCCGCGCCATGAACGCGCGCGCGGCGTCCAGCGTGACCCGGTGAGCAGTAGGTTGAAGACGACCGGGGGAGTGGGCTGGGCTGTACTGTGGACTTAAGGTCCAGTTGCACAGTGAGGCTTTTCCATTTTTCCTTTTCCATTTTCTGTTTCTTTATTTTTTTTACTGTTTTGCATTTAGTTGGTCCACCAAATGACTTTTGTTATATATGAAACTTGGCACATAAATCATGCACAATATTTTGATGTTGCACAAAATGTTTTAGAGCATTTGGTAAAGTTTAAATATTTTTAGAAATTGAAAAGTTCAAATAATATGCTGCTGGACCAATAAAATAGTTGATGGGGTCAATTTAGGGATCCAAATGAAGTTTGTGTTATTTTTAAAATTGCTTGGGGAATATTTAGAATATTACTAACATTTTTGTTTTATTATTTGAAGAAATAATATATTTAACTTGCAATTTGAATTTGAATTTGACTTGAGTTTTAATCAAGTGGCAATTAAGCTTACCAAAACATGATGACATGTCCTCATTAGGGTGAGATCGCTGTAGCTTAAATATTGGGGCGTTACAACGCCCAAGACTAGGGAGCGGCAACACCCCAGATCGCATCTACCTTGTAAAACTCTAGACCTCTCCTGCCTATATAAAGGGAGGTCTAGGGTACCCATGGATCATCCATCAACAGATATGCAACCTCTCGATAGCAATCTCATACACCATTGTAATCCCTCGCACGAGGTATCCCTCTACTATGAATCATCAAAACCAGCAGGATGTAGGATATTACTCTCCGGAGGCCCGAACCTGGATAAACCCCTCGTGTGACCTCCGATCCATGACTTCCAGCTGCACTTGGACCCCTACCGAGGGATCTAACGAGAATTCGCTCCATCACTAATCACACATCCAAGGACAACCAGGCCAGACAAACGTTTACTTTCCCAGGCCACCATCCAAACACTTGTCAGGCAAGTTTCAGGGATGGTCCAGGCCAAGCATGCAACATCCATGTCATGAAACAAACACGCCCCTACTGCTGCATTACCCAGGTACTCTTGCAATAGTACTTGCTGCAACTAATGGAGTAAGAAATGAACAAGTCTACTGCATCTAATGGAGTGAGAAATGAACAAGAACATAAACAACATCTAATGGAGTAGCCTGGTCGTCTACAACATCTACAACCTGTCATCTACAACCAAAACAAGAACATATACTGCATCTAATGGAGTAAGAAATGAACAAGTCTATTGCATCTACAGACAGGGACTACATCGATGTGGCGGGGAGAACATCTACTCGATGGAGCAAATAAGAACATTTGCTGCATCTAATGAGTATGTACTGCATTACCCAAGAACAAGAGAGAGAGAGAGAGAGAGAGAGAGAGAGAGAGAGAGAGAGAGAGAGAGAGAGAGAGAGGACGCACGGCGGGGAAGGTGTTGGAGGTGTAGGAGTCGCAGGTCTTGCCGACGGCACCGTGTTGACTCGCCGCCGCCGACACCAGATCCAGCACCGCCGTACGCAGATCCAGCGTGGTAGCCACCAGATCCGGCGATTCCTTGCCGCTGCAGACAAAAAAGATGGACATTTTTTTTTGCTTTAGGTGATGCCAGAGGACGGTGGAGTCGGGGAACGACGGAGCCGAGGAACGCTGGGGGACGATGGAGCCAAAAGCCAGGGGGACGGTGGAGCCAGGGAACGCCGGGGGATGGTGGAGAATCGCCAGAGCATGAAGAAGTTCAGTGGAGCGGAATGGAGGAGAAAATGGAGGGGAGTGTGGGTCGATGCCGAGGGAAATGGAGGGGGAGCGGGTTGATGACAAGGGAATGCAGATTTTTTTTTTTTTTTTTTTTTTTTTGCAAAATGGTCGTCGCGTAATTAAATTGGATGGGAGGGAGTACTATTAATTTTCTTCCCTTTCACATTCCCATTTTTTTCTTTTCGCCGCAAAATCCTCGGAAATGGCAAACAAGAGAGTTTCTCGCTTCTACTCGTTGATGTCAGGTGTTTGTCCAAAAGAAAAAACTCGTCACGTCTGGAATAGAAGGGAGGTGGGCTGGAAAACCGGCGAAAGGCGAAATTTCTCGAATCGGACGTGAGATCCGGATTTCGACCCAGTCCCTTGGCCTGGTTCCGTCACGGGTTAGGGTTTCGCCGTCTCTCCAGCGTAGCGGGTCAGGGCGGCGGAGATGGCAGGGAAGGGAGCCAAGGCGACGGCTGCCAAGGCGGCGGAGAAGGAAAAGGGGAAGAAGGCCCCCGCCTCCCGCTCCTCCCGTGCCTGTTCCCAGGTCTGTTCTCTGCATCGTACATTTGTCTAAGATGCTGTTCTCTTCATTCTATAATGTTGGTTCGAATGGTCGGTGTGGTCTAACGAAATAATTGTAAGAAGGGTATGATGATGTCCTCTTAGAAATTTGACAGCTTTGGGCGTTCTCTCAGAATTACAGTAGATCCGGCGAAGCGCTCGGTCTGTCTAGTTGCTTCCGTGGATGCAGTGGTGGCTAAAATATTTCTATTCCTCGTTCACAAATTGGGATTTTGGAGGGACTTTGTTGTGCCGTGCCGTTGAAATACCGTGTTCACTCTTGGGGCCTCCACTTTACTTCTTCACTGCGGTGTGTGATATTCCACCTATGGATCTCCCCATGAGTGGATCCTCACAGAGGACACCTCGTTTGTTTGCCATCATTTGCTTACACCTGATTACCTGAGAGCAGACGGATACTTTTTGGATTACCTACCTAGGTTTGATAGTATGGTCATCCATATTATTTTGTATGTAAGACTGGAAGATTTGTGACACATTTTAGACATGTTCTTCCCTAATGGTTAATAGTGATGAAATAACATTTTGCTGTATAGGAGGAGCCAGCTCCAAAGAAAGATGTGTATCAATTGTTTGCTGAGAAGGTTCGGGATAACAAGCAGCTGGAATCGAGATGGGCTGTCATGCAAGAAACTCGCGTTGAGTATTTTCGTGGAAAAGATTTTACTACCTTCATCAAGAATCATCCAGAAGTTGGGGAAATTTTAGGGCCGGATAAAGATATGGAAGCTGAAGATATTGTTAACACTTTGCTTATCAAGAACCTTGTAATAAGGTGTGACCGAGTTTGGAAAACTGTGAGACCAGGAAAGAAAAAGTTATCATCCTGGCCTGCTCATTTGGAGATACATCAGGTAAGTTTATGTGCTGCTTAGGAAGAATGCTTTATGATATGACCTCTAGTTATTCTTATTAGTGGTTACTACTGTCTCCTGTATAATGTAGCCTATAGAGTTAACGTTCCCAGTGTGTGATTGTTCCTAAAGTTGTTTTTAGTGTTATTAAAGAAAGCAATCGTTTATATGCCATTCACATTTTTATCATCATTTTTTTGGTGTCAAGTGAGTTTATTTGTATGATTTAGAAGGCCATTACCTTGTCTGTTCCAATTGATGCATGTGTTCATGTGAGGTAACGACTGTGTCAGACTATGAAAGGTGAAACTGAAGCACCGATATGGCCAAGTCTGCCGTGTCCGCGGATAAAACGCCGACGATACGTGATAAGCTAATCCCCCAAGTATTCCACCTTCTCTGATTAAAAGAGAAGAGAATATACCGGACACGCCGCCGATACGCCGTGAGCAAGGGAGCAGCCATAAACAGGGGCGCTTGGGAAGGATAAGCGGGGCAGCTGGTGCGACAGCTCTTCTTGTCGCTTCTGCACCACCTCCTGCCGCCCAGGCTGCACACCTGCACTGCCTTCCCCGGTCCACCCCCTTCCCCTCCAGCTTCAGTGCCAACTCCGGCTCCTGATCTGTGAGTTTTTGAGGGAGAGGGAGAGGGAGAGGGAGAGGGAGAGAGAGAGGGAGGGAGAGGGAGATGGCCTTGGTGCGGCGGCCTCTTCTTGTCGCTTCTGTGCCACCTCCTGCTGACACCCGCACTGCCTTCCTCGGGCCACCCCCTCCCCCTCCAGCTTAAGTGCCACCTCTGCCTCCTGATCTGTGAGTTTTCGTCCAGCTTCAGTGCAGCTATGTGCTCTGTTTCTCCGTTCCGCTCCTCTGTTCTGAACTTCTGATGTACGTGTTGGCCTGTTGCTGTTATATGCACTGCATCCTTTGATCCTTGTGCTAGTGGCCTCACCATACGTCATGGTATTTTGATCTCTTCTCAGTATCTCACATCTTCAAACTATTATATTGTCTTCATTAGATGGTATTATTTTATTATTTATGTACGTACTCTCCATATCGCCGTTTAGCTGTTTCTATAACTTGCCGTATCCTGTGTCCATGTATCCGTATCGCCGTGTCCATGTCCCCGTATGGCCGTATCGGTACTTCATAGGGTGAAACAATACCAGTCTTATAACCAGAAGATTTGCTTCATTGTCTGGCTTTTGAACCTATGTTTTTTGCACCTTGCTTCTTTTTAACAATTTGTGTGTAGCAAAAGCATTTCACTTTTTGTTCATTACCTTGTCTGTTCCAGATGCATGTAACAAGTAAGATAATGACTGTATCAGCCTATGAAGTGAAACAATACAAGTTTGAACCAGCAGATTTCCTACATTGTCTGGCTTTTTATCATTTATGTGTAGCGAATTTCACTTTCTTTTTGCAGTGTAATAAAGGGCTACTACAGATTGTTGCTTTCAGGATATTATTCTTTTTGTGGGTTTGTTCCTATATTGAACTAAAGCTTCATTTTTACTTACAGGAACAAGTATTCACTGAAAATGATGGGTTTTACGCTTGGATGTTTCTCAAAAGACGGACCTTGTGGCAGACGATTCTTTCATTTATTTGGCCTGTCTTTGCGTTGGCTGTCTGCTTATTTCCAGTTTATCCATACCAATGCAAGATTGTGGTACTGTACTCTTGCGCTGGAGCCTTACTGTTCATTGTATCCCTGCTTTTATGTAAGATTCCCTTCCTGAATCTCTCACATTTGCAATCTTCTGGTTTTGTAGTGGCAGTTAGCCCTAGCAGTCGAGTTGCATGTATTGCTAGTTATGCATTAAAAATGCACATTCTCCGTGTTGCATTCATGAATAATACGCCATTATTTAGTATTTTTGTAAAGGCAAAGTCTTGTATATCAGTTTCACAGATGCATAGTTAAGTTGCTATGGGAGTATCTAACATTAGATATTGCATACTGCTTGCGAAACTTTAAGTATGCGATTGGTAGCACCGTCCGGAGTAGTACTAAAAGTCTCAGCTGGCACTGCTGCACATCTATTTGCATGATTGACCTAGAGCTGCAAATTTATTCAAAATAACAGTAGGCAGGTCGCCGTAACTCTATACTTGCCAGGCACTGTTCCATTTGTCCTTTGGATTGGGTTTCTTCTTTTGTGTTGTACATGAAGTTTGAACATATTTTGTTTCTTCATCTACAATATCTTCATTTCATATATTCCTTAGAGCATAGGAAATTCGGCACTAGGAATTGTTAAGTGACGCTGTTTCAGGCAAACATTTACCAGCCGGCTGTTACTAGTGCTGTTGATGCATGCTTATGTTGCTTCTATTGACATACTATATGTGGTGGGATTATCCCACATATCCACTTGCATTCCTCTGTTAGATGCTCTAATTTGGCAATGATGATATTTGTTTACATGTTCGATGGAATTGCAGTAAGAGCTGCCATCTTTGGCATACTATGGGTTCTTCTTGGAAAACGGGTGTGGTTCTTCCCCAATATAAATGCAGAGGAGACCACATTTAGAGAACTCGTTCGGTTTTGGCCTGAGAAGGATGAGGGAGAGCGACCAAAGTGGACGTCAAGACTTTTCTATGCTACTGTTGCCTTATTGGTGATATTGCTGCTTAGACATCACGCTCCAGATGAAGCAGCTAGAGCGAGGTAATTTCTTTTCTATAATACATTCCTATCTCATGCCTTAGTGTCACCTGAGTGATGAACTCGGTCAATGAAGTGTTCTATCAAGCACGCCTCCTCTGCATTCAGCAATATATTCCAGGCACCTGCCTTCCTTTTTTTGGCACATATGCAGTTAAACTTTAAAGATAGCTCCTATGCAATTGTTACTTCGACAGTCCACAGTTTGTTCCCAGAATAGAGAAATCACATGTTAGTTTGCACTGTATTGGGTCACTGTGTTTAACTAGAATTTATATACTAGCAAAAGTGTATATTTTCCTGTCAAAGAGAATACTATCAGTATAGATGTGGTTCTTGCTGCGAATTATAACGTGTCTTGTGTTGCCAGGGAGGCACCGGACCTCTGGTAACGGAGGGCATGAAATCCAGTTGCATATTCTGTGGCAGTTGAGTAACCTTCTATTTCTCTGTGTCAGGTACCAAAAGAAGGTTTCTAATATAATTGATGATGTCCTTGAGTGGTCTCCGAAGTTGGCTCTGTCTGGGATGATGGATAAACATACTGAGGATAATGCGACAGAAACTAGCAATTACACCAGCCATGCCACAAAGACTACCGAAGAATCCACAGATGCAGCCGAGGATGAGGATGCAGATGAAACCCAAGGTGCTGCTGATGATACGAGAACAAGATCTAGTGAAGCTTAAAAACGGAACTCAACTTCTAAATTTAATGGAAATTTCGTAAGTACTCTCCTGGGGTTCTAATTATACGGATATAGAAAATTCGGGGTGTTCAATCTGACCATGTTTTGTTCGTATATTGCCACCGATCAGCTGTACTCGTAAAGGAAGTGTTGTCAAATCCTAAAGCATATTACCTTTTTTGTTTGCATGTGGCTCGTTTTTTAAATACGTGTTTCACAGGATAGTAGATTAGTAGCGGGGGTACCTCCTTTTTTATACAGGGAAAGCCTAGTGCCGCTTTATTTCACAGCAAGGAGTGTTGGCCCAACCGAACCTTCAAACTGGCCCTATAATTTCGGGCTGTCTGACCCCTCATATCTGACCCACATGTGGATGTTCGAACGTGTTTGCCATGTCGGGCTGATGGGCGGGACCCATGCGAGAACATGTTTGCCATGTCGGGCTGATGGGCGGGACCCATGCGAAAACACAGTAAAAACCAATTGGTTTGATGGGAGTTTCATTGGTTGGCATTCATGTCGTCACTTTGGCGCGCTGCCCAAGGGGCCAAACCGCTATTTAAGCCGGACGGTGGGCCTCAACCTTAGCCGCCCCCATTTCCCATTTCCCCCCATCTCCCTCCAGTCCGCGTTGACACCGTTACCTCAACCATCCCTGCTTCGCTTCGACCTCGTCTGCTCACCCCGTAGCGTCGGGCCAAGATCCTAGCGGAGATGGAGGCACGACGCGCTGCTCGCATTGAAGTCGACTTGTCTTCGGACTCTCCGGACGAGGAGCAGGAGGCGCCAGACGCGGAGATGGAGGAGGTGGAGCCGTGGGACGAAGAGGAGGAGCAGGCCGAGGCGGATTCGGTGCCGGAGCAGGCCGAGGCGGATTTGACGCTGGAACTAGCCGAGGCGGATTCGACGTCGGAGTAGGCCAGATTCGGTATGGAGGATGCGCTGGCAGAGTTCGGGGTCGCCCAAATAGAGGAGGCGGTGGAGCAGTAGGCCATCCTCAAGTCCATCTAGTCCAATGCGGAGGTGGAGGTGAACCACCGCTTCCTCCACGAAGCGGAAATGGAGAGTGAGCAACTCTTCGCGGACGAAGAGAACTTATCGTAGTTTCGCCCCACCACCAATGACCACGAGGCCGGTGGCTCTGGCAGTACCTCATCGACATATCCGATGACGAGTGGCTAGTTCCCTTGTTTTTAGATATTTACATAGATGATTTTTACATTGCATGTACTAGCATGAATATGAGGATGAAGAAATGAGGACTATGGTTGCAATGTTCATAAAAAGTAGAGGGGTGAGCGGTCACTGTCTGCGGACGCGTTCGAGGACGTATAGGGGTCAGATTTGTGATTTTCGATTGTAGATGCTCTCACGTCATTTATATGCGGTAACAAGAACCAAGGGGGATCACCCTCCTATTCAACTCCAGAATTTGAATCATACTTAAATCTAGCTAAGCTATGCGCCACAACATTTGCCTCCCTCCAATAGTGCTTGAAACAGATTGCCGAGGTTTCAAGTGCAAGATTAAAGCATCCTGCCATGGTCGCTCCAAACTTCCACTCACTATTGCAAGTTTGGATCAATTCCAGACTACCCGTCCCTTGGGAGCATCATTGTTTCAGCGGCGGCACTCAATCGGGCCAGAGAACGCCCCCCCCCCCCCCCCCCCCCCCCCAAGCTGCTTAGGCCGTGCTTGGAATGGATGTATTTTAATACAGAGGTGTATAACTTACACGTGTAACTTACTAGCCGCTGTGCAAATTACAGCCGGAAGTGAAACGGCGGGCCCAGACGTGTATTTTTTACAAGGGTATTTAAAAGAGAAACGGTGATCCAAACAATGCCTTATAGGTATCAATGACGGGCGGATGATGACAACCGCCACTGACAGGTACCAGTGGCGGGCAAGAAAGCATGCCGTGGGCCAAGCATTATCAGTCGCGGTGTCACATCCCAAAATTTTCAAATTAAGATGTGAACACATCGTTCATATGCATAACATATTTTTCGTGCATTTTTTGGACTTTTGGGAATTAATTTGGCTATTTAGAACCCCTAAATCATTTAGGGGATTATTTATAGTCAATATTAAATCCATTTGCATAAAATGATTTTTCAAACATGCATCTGACCAATTCCCCCCCTATGATCTATAATAGCCCTAGTTCTTTTGTGCAAGTTTCTAATTTGTAGGATTTGAATTGGCATTTAAAATCAGATTCAAATTCATAGTTCAAATCTGTTAGAAAAAGATAAAAAGGAAAAAAAACTAAAGCAATACTGGGTTGATTGACCGAGCCAGGCAACCGGCCCAGCCATCGACCCAGCCCACAGCCCACCCAACACCCGAATCGGTATGTGGCCGTCAGATCTAAAGAGATCCAACAGTTGAGAGCCGCCCATAGCCCGCCTCTCTACCACTGATAGCGGGCCCCACATGTCAGGGTCATCCCTCACCTCGCACACGAACAACCCGAGTGCAACCGCTTGTGCCCCACTTCCCACGACGCGCACGTCAAGCACGAGCCCCCAGAACCACCATAAATCCCCTTGACCCTGATACGTCCATTTTGCATCACCATTTCTTATTATAATTTACTCTTAATCAATGATATTTGTACACATCATTGCTCAATTCTAATGCCTTTTCCCCTTCAATTTGCATGTAACACACAGAGAGGGAAATTCTCAAGAAATTACCGGACACCAAGAAAAGATGAGCAACAATGTACCTAAAGAAAAAGCAATTTTTCCAGAGCTCCAAACACTCCAAGAAAATTCCAGAAATTATTTTAGGAATAAAGAAGCCGGGAGCTAGAAGGGCTAGGGGGGGGGGGGGGGGGGGGGCTCAGGGCTCCCACGCGCCCCCTGCCCGCGTGGTGCCCCAGTCCATCCCCTCTTGACGCCCTTTGGCCAATATTTTTCCTCTGACCTAAAACCTCGTCAGGAATTATTCGGGATTTTTTCACCGTTGGTACGAGGCGGAACCGAGGTAGTGCACTTTTACCCTCCACTAGACTGAGAAAAGACAATCTCAAAATGGGTATTTGAGATCTAGTGGAGGATTGTCAGATATAATGGGCTACGCCCATGTACAATTTCTGAAATCTCAAATGGCCCATGAATAAATGACAAGAGGTGGTTCTAAACTTTAGTTCCACCATGAAAGTTGAGGAGGTGTGAGCCCTCTTTATATAGTGGGTCCTCCCCACCACACTAAGTGAGTGTTGAGGAGAGAAAGAGTAGACCACACACGCGCGCTCGCCTCGCCTGGCTTGGGCCGGGGCGGCGAGGGCGTGCGACATGCGCATGAATGGTCCACCGAAATCCGGTCCGTCATCTTGTAGGAGCGCGACTTCTTTTTGCCATTTTATTTTTTGATGTCTTAGCAGACAAGTTGATTGTTTCTTGTCCGGTAAGTTTACGACTTGGAAACTAAGTCGATATAAACTTGGAAACTAAGTCGGTTTGAGATCGTGATCGCGACACCATACCGCCTCTGATTCTCCTATATATACGGCTTACCGGCCGTGGCCAAAGATATATCAAAACAAGCTACGATTGCCTCATCTAGCAACTTGTGTCTCCACCTTAGTCTACTCCACCCCGAACGCCGGCGTGCACTGACGTGTGGGAGAGCAGGTCTTCGAAACCGTTTGTCCTTGCGATCCTACACCGGGAAAGGACAAATTAGGCTTTTGGGAAGCACTCCGCGTGACTGCTCAAGTCCGTCACCAGGGGTCGTCTTCCATCCAAGTCGGGCATCGTCGCATAACAACGTCTCCAACATCATCTGCTTCATTCGGTCTTCACCAACATCATCGTCAACAACATCGCTCCATCGGCAGCTACGACTACTAACGGACAGTACGTGTGTCGTCGATGAACCACAAGTATAGGGGATCAATCGTAGTCCTTTCGATAAGTAAGAGTGTCGAACCCAACGAGGAGCAGGGGGAATTGATAGGCAGTTTTCAGCAAGGTTATCACTGCAAGTGTTGTAACATAGTTCTGATAGATAGTTTGTTAGCAAGATAATTGGTAACAAGTAACAAGTAACAAAAGTAGAAAGGTGCCGCAAGTGGCCCAATCCTTAATTGTGCTAAGGACAAGTCGGTGATACTCCTTATAGTGATTAAAACGCTCTTGAGGACACATGGGAATATCACGAAGTTACTTTCACCACGATTTATTGATTTAATGTTCATTGCCTTGATAAGTGTTATGCGGGTGGACCGGAGCTAAGGTACTGTTCTTACTTGAACAAATACCTACTTATGACTATACCCTCCATGCAAGCATCCACAAATACAAGAGAAGTAATTAATATAAATCTAACCATAGCATTAAACATGTGGATCCAAAACATCCCCTCACGGAACAATTCATAAACTGGGGTTTATGTTTCTATCACTCCCGCAACTCATCATCTAAAAACTAATTCCACAATGCCTTCCCCTGGGCCCAAAGATGGTGAAGTTTCATGTGGTCGACGTTCACATAACACCACTAGAGGAAGACCAACACAACATAATATCAAAACATTGAACGGTGATCAACTTCAGATGATTACTAGTAACAAGACTTCTCTCATGTCATCAAGAACAAATAGAAGTACTCACAACTCATCATATTGATCATGATCAGTGGGTATAAATATGTGTTTAACAATCTGAACATAACAATCTTCCACCAATTAAACCAAAAAGCATCAACTACAAGATGTAATCAACAGTACTAGCACCCCCAGGTACCAATCTAAGGTTTGATTCAAAGATTGAACCGAAGAGATGAACTAGGGTTTGGAGATGAGATGGTGCTCATGAAGATGTTGATGAAGATGATGATCCCCACAATGAACGGAGTGTTGGTGATGATGAAGGCTTCGATTTCCTCCTCCTGGATGGAAGTTTCCCAGGTGGAATCGCTCTGCCGGAGAGCAAAAGTGCTCCGCCCAAGTTTGCCTCGCAGACGGTGGCGGAAAGTCCCGAAACTTTTCTATTTTTTTCTAGGGTACATGGGATTTCATGGCAAAGGGGCGTCGGGAGATGAGCCACCAGGGGCCCACAAGGGCAGGGGGCGCGGCCAGCGGGGTAGGCCGCGCCACCTATCCTTGTGGCTGGCTTGTAGCCCCCCTCCGGCATTTTTTTTCTCCAATATTCTTCATATTTTCCAAAATAATTCTTCAAAAATCCACGCTTCGTTTTGAGCTCTGGAGAATTGTTATCGCTTCTGTTGCTTTTTCAGTTCCAGAATTCTGGCTACCGGTAACCCCCCTCTCTTAATATAACTTGCATTTTAAGAGAGGAAAGGCATTAGAATTGCACCATAATATGAAATATATAATTGAAATAGCCTAAATTATAGTAAGAAATAATGATGCAAAATGGACGTATCAACCGTCATCTGTTCATGTCTCCAATTAGTATTGTTGTTAGAGCATCTCCAACAGATGATGTAGATATAAAAATAACCGAAATATACATCACTTGGGCTAAAAAACGTTTCTCCAACAAATAATGTAGATGGAATTTTTTTACATCGGAGTTTAAATCTGATGTAAAATGCATCAACAAGTGATGCAAATATACATCACTTGGCCACCCCAGATGCAAACGGCCAGCAATCGCGCGAACGCCCAAACCGCCAAAAGGGAAAGTTCTCGCTGCCTGCCAGACCTCCCGCCTCCCCCACACCCGCCGCTCGCCGGCCACCGGCCGTCCCCATGGATGACTCCCAAGACCCCCCACCGCCGGTCTAACGCACCTCGACATGGCCGCCGCCGGCGTTCCCACCTTGCCCGACGCCACCACCACCGCCATGCCGCCCCCATCCCACCGCGCCGGATTCGCTCCACCCCATCCCGTGGCCGCCACCGACCAAGAAGGCGCCCGCGGCCAAATCCCGTGGTGGCGGCGCCAAGAGGGCACCACGCGACTCCGCTGTGGATCCATCCCGGGCGAAGAAGACGAAGGCGCCCGTGGCTTTCCGCCACGTCGATGCCGGCGGCGGCCGCGACAACTACGCCCGATGATGGGGCACCTCCCCCCACCACCGCAAGCCACACCGCTTGCTGTCGTTGAAGACCCGCACATGCCCTCGGACACCGCCCCCAATGTGCTCGGCGAAATGTCGCAAAGGTAAAAAAAAATTCTTTTTCTTTTTTGATTGTTCTTTTCTCATGTCCCTTCTGAATAGAATGTGAGATTGTGTGTATGTGCATTTGTAATCTTGATGATGAGACGTTCATGCGCGTGAAAAATGTCGCAAATGAAGAATTTTTTCGATCAAGAATATGCATAGCAAGAATATGATACTCAAGTTGATGATGAGAATCTCGATATGGATGAGGAAGGCTTCATTGGCAATGTGAAGGGAAGAACCACAAATTATACGAACGCGGAAGATGTGTTGATTTGTACCGTGTGGAAGAGAGTCTCTCTTGATGCATCCATGGGGAGTGACCAATCCGCGTCCACCTATTGGAACCACATCAAAGAATTCTTCGATGAGCGCAACACCAGTGGCCACTTTCGTTCAAGGGATTCAATTCACCAACAATGGGGCACGATCAACAGCGAGTGCCAAAAATGGGCGGGTTGCTTGGCAAATGTTGATCACATGAACCGTAGTGGTTGCGCTGAAAGTGACATGTGTCGGTGCTAAAACCGGCGGATCTCGGGTAGGGGGTCCCATGCTTGGTGATCTGAGCTGGATGATAACATGAGAAAGTAGGGACACGATGTTTACCCAGGTTCAGGCCCTCTCGAGGAGGTAAAACCCTACGTCCTGCTTTTGATATATTGATTGTGATGGGGTACAGAGTACAGTATGATCTACCTCGAGATCGTATGAAGGAGTTCTAAGCTCTAAAACTTTGCAATCGTGCCTCTACATACTAAACCCCACGGCTTATATAGGCACTAGGGTATCTAGGGTTTACACATGGTCGGTTACAATCTAGGGATAAGCATGCTGATCATTCAAATATGCCTTGAAGTGTACGCCAAGTCTTCGGAGATCTTCATCTTGATTACGCCAAGGGCCTGTGTGGCCCATTCATCAATTATTGGTGGGTCCTCGGCCCAGCCCATAAGTGGCGAGCCGACGTGGTAAGCACCCCCTAGTCCAGGACATCAACAGTAGCCCCTGAACTAGTCTTCAAGCCGAGGACATCGGACGTCTCCTCCAGGGTAACTTCATAATTTTGAGTCTTCGGCTTCGTAGACGAGTTCCATCCTCCACGTCAGCTCCCGATTCCAAGTATATGCTCGGTTCTGAGGTCTCCTTTGGCCTTCCCGATGGTGACCATGTGTTTCACCTGACAATCTGTCCTAGAAAATAAGAGGTATCTTCTAACAAGACTCCTCCCCTCTCGGCTCCAGTTATTTTAGTAGGGCCGAGGTATATCTTTTAGCTTAGCCACGAAGGCTTGACCAGGTCAAACCCTGACAGCTTTTTCGGCTGAGAACCAAAGCGTCATCTCCCGTGGCAGAGTCAAACCATCTTGTCAATAGTCATTATTAGGTATATCGTGGCCCAAGGTCGTTTCTATTGGCACACCCCGTCAACAAAGAGACCATGCTTCCGGATTTCTAGTAGTGTCATCAACGCACACGCCTTAATCTATCCGCGCATAGACTGCACAACGTATTGGGAAACGACGATTCATACCTTAAGGCGAGGCGACCCCTGGCCTTTGACTGCCGTATAAAAGGAGGAAGTGGTAAATCAATTTTACCTACGCTCTCATCTCCTGCTCCAGCGCCAAGAACCTGCCGCAACCCCGAGTGTTTCAAGATCCACTTCCAATCTCTGCCCTTTTCCCCTCTCTTCCCATCATGCAAGATGGGAGGCCAAAAGATGGGTACCGAGGCCGAGGCTGCCGGCAAAGGGGGGTAGTGGTTGTGTTCCATCGTCCCCGCCAGCATCATCACAAAGCTCAAGGCTGATGGGTATCTCCCCACCATGTTCAGGTGCCGATCTCCTATAGAGGAGGGCATGAGCCGCTCGGTGTCTACCATCCCTGCTCCCTGCAAAGGGGAGCGGGTGGTTTTTATTCCCCACCTCATCCGAGGTCTGGGTTTTCCTCTCCACCCCTTCGTTCGGGGCCTTATGTTCTATTATGGACTTGACTTTCACCACCTAGGCCCGAACTCCATTCTCCACATAGCCACCTTCATAATTTTTCGCGAGGCCTTCCTCCGCATCGATCCCCACTTCGGTCTATGGCTGAAGGTGTTCTGCGTCAAGCCGCATAGCAGCGGTTCTAAGCTCGCGGAGTGCGGTGGGGCTATGGTTAGTAAGCTCACCAAAGTGGTTTGGCCGGAGGGCACCTTCATTGAAACAGTGAAGCTCTGCCAACAGGAGTGGTTTTACATGGTGGATCCATCCACAGAGAGCCATGGAGGGACCCCCCTTTTTACGAAGGAGCCGCCGAGGAGGCTGGCCTCTTGGACAGACAAGAATCTTGACTGGGGGTACCCAAAGGAGGTGAAGGCGCT
The DNA here is from genome assembly GCA_039707655.1 of Elymus sibiricus. Lineage (NCBI taxonomy): Eukaryota > Viridiplantae > Streptophyta > Magnoliopsida > Poales > Poaceae > Elymus > Elymus sibiricus. Next base: position 211,461,422 of record CM077674.1, read on the forward strand.
TCAGCACAAGCTCAAGGCTATGGTCAGCGAGGGCATTAGCCTAGTGGATGTAGTCCACGTGATACTCCATCGTCGGATCCTTCCACTTTAAGTCCGAGTCACTCCGATGTGGGAGTTCAGGCCCGAGGACGTCGTGGTGGTTCGAGAGTTCTTCCGAGGAGAGGACCTCAGCAGGATGCGGAAGCTCTTGTTCAAGCCCAAGAAGAATTCCATCCCTTCCAGGGTCGAGGATATTGGTCTAAGCCAAGCCATTCCTGTTGCCAAGGTAATTTTCTTCCCCTAGTTTGATAAGTTTTATCCTCCAGCCATTCATTTTTCTGAACAGTGGTTGATTGTATGCCGTTTATGCAGGTTTGGCGCATGCGGGCCGAGAAGATCAAGTCCCTGGCTCCGCTCCGAGGGGACCCCAAGACTCCGGAGCTTGAAAGGCTCCTAACCGAACACCCTTACGAGGTTTCGGTCAAAACAGAGGGGAAAAGAAAGAACAGAACAAAGAACCTGTCTATCCGAGAGAATACCCTGAGCGCCGCGGCAAACGGCCATCATAGCTCTCCTTCCGCCCAGAAGAAGGAAAGGAAGAACATGATGAATAATCTTGTCTTCCAAGAGGGTATCTCGGCAACAACGTCAAGGGGCCATCAAGGCGTTGTTCGAGGAAAGGAAAGGAAGAACATGACAAAGAACCTGGTCTTCCGAGAGGACACCTCCAGCACAACATCGGAGACTCATCAAACCTCTTCCTCCGGACTGGGCACCGTCCGAGGAGAGGAAAGAAAGAACAGGACCAAGAACCTGGTCCTCCGAGAAGGTGCCTCGGACACAACATCGGGGAGCCATTGAAGCTCTTCTAATGATGTCAACGGGGAGGGAGGAGATGAGGAGGCCGAGGCCTATTCTTCGGAAAGCTGGAAGAGGCCGGCATCCGAGGATACCGTGGAGGTCGATCCACCTCGGCAATACAAGCGTCTAAGGAAGGCCCATGCTGCTTCAACAAGCCACTCATCAGCGCCTATAGGGGTGATCGGTTCGGGTTCGTCCGGGGACATTCACCTACGCCGAGGTATTCAGACGTTTGGTTTTTTTACTTTACCCTTGTAATTTATGCAGCCGTCGACCCGTCGGGGATGACTCCGACGACGGAGTTCTGCCAGCATCACTAGGCCGGAGTTCTTCAGAGGTGGCCACCAATCCTTCCCCAGCCCGTGACGTGACAGGGGAGGGCTAGTCCCACTGCGCCCCACCGGCTACCAATGCTGGGAGCGGGCTTGAAGTCCCTATGGCCGAGGTTGACTCCTCGCCCGTGCTCGGCCCCGAAAAGGTCAAGCAACTGGGGTGTGGACGGAAGGTAGAAGCGGTTTTAAACATCTCTTCTATCTTACCCGAACACCGGGGCATGCTCGGTGCGTCTTTTACACAATTCCAGTCTGCTAAGGCTGGGATGCTGGATGTTTTTATTGACCTTGCCAAAGGTTTCGAGGTAAGCATATTCCCAGCTTACTTGTTTATGGCTTCAATCTATATGGCGCGAAATGACACACTAAGCACTACAGAAAAAACACTTCCGTGATGATACGTCTTTGTCACAGTAGGTCAAGTTTTCTGTCATGCATGTTCATCCGTAACAATTTTATGACAGAATCAAGATAGTCATACCTGTGCTGCCATAGAAGTGTTCCATGACAATACTGAAATTATCATCACGAAAGTGTCCACTTCCATGACGATAAATGTCGCGTCATGGAAGTGTTTTCGTCAAGGGTGACCGACACGTGGCATCCACCGTAACGGGTTGCTGTTAAGCTATCGGGTTCCGGTTTGGATCCGATAACCCGTTAGCAGCTCTGACCAATGGTGATTTTCCACGTGTAAATTTCTCATTCGCCAGCGGATCCATGTGTCAGCTCGGCGTTGCTACAGATGTCATTCGTCCAATGGACAAGACGCGCCTATGATACGTCAACACGTGGCATGGCCCAACAGTGGCCCATTTGACCTAAATGGGCCGGCCCAGCCAAAGGCCCACAAGATTTTGTCAGACACTAGTGGTCCGGCCCGTTAACAGCCTGCCATGGTTTGGGCCAAATTATGGCCCATATCGGATCGTGTTTTGGGCCAAATTACGGTCCATAACAGATCCGGCCCGTTAATAGGCCATTGTGCTTTTGGGCCCATTGTAGGCCCGGTTTGTATCTCGGCCTATTAAAGGCCCGTTTAACAGTTCAGCCCGATATTCGTTTTGGCCTGTTAGCCACCGTTGCTGCATATGGGCCGTTTTCGGCCCGGTTTAACTTTCGGCCATTTAACGGCCCGTGCTGCAACTGGGCTGATTTCTAGTCCGAAGTGACTTTCGGCCTCTTAACGGCCCGTACTCTTCATGGATAAATTTCAGCCCAACCTGACTAACGGCCTGTTAAAGGCCCGTGACATAGTTGGGCCAAATTATGGCCTACTTTGCATCCGGCCTGCTTACAACCCATAATTTTATTGGGCCAACCAAGGCCCGTGATAAATTTTGGCCTGTTAATGGCTCATATGCAATTGGGCCAATCATGGGCCTACGGATGTTTCGGCCTGCTTCCGGCCCATGAATTGTTTGGCTCAATTCAAGCCCAATCTCCTTTTCAGCCTGTTAAAAGCCCAGGGAAATTTCTGGCTGCGGCCCACGTTTTACTTGACCTGTTAAATGACGAAAACTACTTTATGTTTAGGCCTAATCCGAGATGATTATAGGCTGACTTTCTGGCCCATATATAACTAGTTACGGGCCGGCCTGTTTGGGTAGCATAATTTCTTTTTATATACCGCTGAGAGACCGATAACGTATTGGGCCGTTGAGCTCCGTTGAAGCTACCGGCCTAAATTACAACATACCGACTAAGAATAAACCTAGACTATACAATAATTAAATTACAGAATATTACATCCATTGGGCATCAAAGTTCGCCACTATTGATAATAAAGGGCAACCAGACTGCAGATTACATACACTGGGCATCAATGGTCGCCAACAGTGCAAAAAAACGCGCCGACAAAATAATAGACAAAACCAACAACACTTCAACACAGTTCAAGAAATGTTAGTCCTACCCCGGTGCTGCAGTGCAAGCAGCTGAACAAGCTAATGAGACCTCAGTTGTCTGAACGTTAAATCCTCTAGCTCTAGCCGCGTAGCTATAAAGCACGCACAGGTGTCCTCTTTGATCTTCGTTAGAGATTGTACTTCAAGTCGGACCTGAGCTGCACCAAGTCTTTCAGCTTGAAGTTGAGATTGAAGAAGTCAAACTGATTCAGGCAGCAACTTAACCAAGGTTGTGTCACAGCTGCTGGTGAGTCTCTTGAACTCAATGTCTTCATCAAGACATAACCTTGGGGTCATCTCGCTCTCTTCAAGATTGTTCGCCTTCTTCGCTGCAATATAAGTGATAGGTACCAGCAATGGGTTTGGCTCACTATCTTCCCTAAAGTTCTACCTGGCGTCAAAGATATTAATCTGAAAGAGAAAGAAGGAGACAGAGAACAAGTTTCACAAATATATAAGCAACGATGCTCAGTGTGTGACAATTCCATCCCATTTTATATTGGCAAATTCAGAGATACAATTTAATATAGCATTAACATAATACGGCATTGTCCGTATCATCGGCAAAATCAGTTAAGACAAAGCAGCAAATGAGATGATGCAGGCATGGGCAGCTTCACCACACCACCGCATTAGAGATCTAGAACACATGCATACATGCAGGGCTAAAGAAAATCAATGCATCTGTTCTGATTAATGTGAATGATATCAATAAGGAACATGTTTTTACAACTACAATTTGAAACTGGTAGTTGTTGCAAACATGCAATTTGATGCAAACACCAAAGTAAAAAGTAGTGGAGGAAATGATGCCTATCCAAATCTATACTAGAACAAAGTTTGAAGGCTTGAGAAGGATGGACTTACATTACATGTTAACATGGGCTCGACAAAGCCCTTCTCCATGTAAATGGAATGATAATTCAAGAAATTCCCCAAAGAAACTTCTTCATAAGCGTTGCCTTTATTCTACATTTTTTAAAGAGTAAATATAGATCTAATAATATTGGAAGAAATAGAGGATAATGAAGCTCAGATGTAGAGTGATGATACATAATCAAATAGCTATCAATTAAGTACAACATTACAAGGCAAAAGGTATTGACAAGAGGAATGCAGACCTCAACTTGTGCAGTGGCATTGGCTTTATTCAACATTTTGGTAAGAGTAAATGTAGATCTGATAATTTGGAGAAAATGGAGGGCAGGGCAGATAAGATGCAGAGTAATGCCAAACAATCAACTATCTCTCAATGTAAGTACAGTAATACTACCTCCGTCCGGAATTACTTGTCGTTGAAATGAATGTATCTAGCACTATTTTAGTTCTAAATACATCCAATTGAGCAACAAGTAATTCGATACGGAGGGAGTACATGACAACAGGTAATTACAAGAGCAATCCAGAACTTCATAACCATTGGGATTATTCTAAATTTATGTAAGAGTAAATATAGATCTTATAATTTTGAGCAAACGGTGGATAAGGAAACTAACATGCACAATGATGCTACATAATCAAACAGCAATGAGTGTAAGTATGGTGATAAAGGGCAAGAGGTACTGACAAGAGCAATGCAGTGCACAGTATTTTTGTGAGATCCTATGATCCCTTGAGAATGGATCACTGCCTTTTGCAAATACTTTGTTTGTACTCCTTCAGGATCTACAATCACCCTCTTCCTTTTGGACATCTATTACGAAAGAACAACATTTGAGTGGAAAAACCTAATATGATGACACATGGAATAGGTACAGAAAATGGATAGGCATGGCATATTCTCATATATGATGTGTAAACTAAGCAGATGGTGGTGTAACAAAGTAGAAGTAATGCAAGATACGTGCGACCAATACAACCTTGCCAAGTTAGAGCAAGCACGTTGACGGGTGAATAAGATAGGCCATCTGACTCTGACTCATCTAGAGAGCTAAATAGACTTGGGTCTTTATCTAGGTCAGAATTGTCTTTAGGATCATATTCTGCAATGGAATCTGTAGATGGGGAGCGTGTGTGTTCCATTGCATCCAGACAGGATCTCAATCCCTTAATGCCAAGTTTGTTAGCCAGTGGATTGTTCCACAATATTCCTCTGGTACGCCCATTGTCATATTCATTATGATCATGTTCAATACCTGACATGCATGAAAACATAAAAATAAGTGAGATTATCTTTGTAATGCATATGGGATTCTAATCCAATAGTGCCTCCCTGTAAACCCCTATGTGCCATCTCTGTGCAATTCTTATGAGAGATGCCATGTGTGCTGTAATTTTGTGTGTGCATTAATATAGTGTGGCCTGCTACTCAAAATATAGGCTCCCTGTTGAGAGCTCCAGAAGTAATGATACTTCGCAGATGACAGCTTCAAAATATACTAAGGAAGAACAACTTGACCTGACCTTTCGACCGTAAATGTCTCTGCTCCTCTTCCCAAAGAAGGAACATACTATACTTATTAAAGAACAAGAGAAGATGATCATGTTAAAGAAGAGCAGAAGAGCAAGCAAATTGTAGATATTACAAGTCTTTCTATACAATGTCTGTTGCCCACCCATGATGAACCAGAGCGCACAGAGAAATACTATTCCTTTCCGTCTCTCTATATGTGGCTCACATGCATGTCGAAACTAAAGTAGGAACATTTAGCTGACCAATTAAACCTGTCTCTGTCTTACTAATATCAGCATCATATCAGATTCGAATTTGTACAACTAAGCTTGTTTAGCTTGATGGGTGGAGCAGTGCTCTTACGACACGAATCATGTAGGCTGATCGTAGTGATCATAAAAGGGGGAAAACCTAAGCATGATGAGTATAGTGTTGACTGTGGCATGGCAGATCTGAAGTTGCAAACCGCACAAAGGCTACTTAACAACCGATGTTTGCTTTCAATTAACAACTAAGATTTGGTATGGACAAGATAGTATAGTAAACAAGTGACAAAGAAATGCAATTCCCTGCTGTCTCTCTATATGTTGCCACATGCATTTGGAAACTCAAGTGGGAGCATTAGCTGACCAATTAAATGTGTGTGTGTTAACTAATATCAGTATCATATCACATTCGTATTTGAACAACTAAGCTTTGGAATTATGAGGGTGTGTTGTTTAGCTTGAAGGGTGGAATGCTGCTAGTACGACACAAAGCACCTACGCAGATCATAGTAGTGTAGATAAAAGGGGAAAACCCTAAGCATCATGAGTAAAATCGGGAAAGTGGAACTAGCTGGAACATATGGGCTTGTATTGCCGGTACGGCTGGAAATGCTTCGGATTCCCTACAGGGGCAGCTCTATTCAACTGAAGGCGCAATACTATTACTATCAGTCTAGACTCTCAAAGGCGACACAGCTCCCAGCATTTCCTGGATATTATGGCAGACCAACTAGAATAGTTGAAAGCATCCATCAGAAGCGACCCAATATAACTGTTGACTGCAAATGTCCCTGCTCCAGTTCCCGACAAGGAACATACTGTACTACTATACTTATTAAGAAGAACAGAAGAGGAACATGTTAAAGAAGAGCAGGCAGATTTTGGATAATACAATGTGTGTTGCCCACCCATGATGAACCAGAGCGCACAGAGAAATACTCTCCCTTCGTGTCTCTCTATATGCGGCTCACATGCGTTTCGAAACTAAAGTAGGAACATTTAGCTGACCAATTAAACCTGTCTCTGTCTTACTAATATCAGAATCATATCAGATTCGAATTTGTACAGCTAAGCTTGTTTAGCTTGATGGGTGGAGCAGTGCTCTCACGACACGAATCACGTAGGCTGATCGTAGTGATCATAAAAGGGGGAAACCCTAAGCATGATGAGTATAGTATTGACCGTGGCATGCAGATCTGAAGCTGCAAACTGCACAAAGGCTACTTAGCAACCGATGTTTGCTTTCAACTAACAACTAAGATTTGGTATGGACAAGATAGTACAGTAAACAAGTGACAAAGAAATGCAATTCCCTGCTGTCTCTATATGTTGCCACATGCATTTGGAAACTCAAGTGGGAGCATTAGCTGACCAATTAAATGTGTGTGTGTTAACTAATATCAGTATCATATCACATTCGTATTTGAACAACTAAGCTTTGGAATTATGAGTGGTGTGTTGTTTAGCTTGAAGGGTGGAGTGCTGCTAGTACGACACAAAGCACCTACGCAAATCATAGTAGTGTAGATAAAAGGGGAAAACCCTAAGCATCACGAGTGAAATCAGGAAAGTGGAACTAGCTGGAACATATGGGATTGTATTGCCGGTACGGCTGGAAACGCTTTGGATCCCCTACAGGGGCAGCTCTATTCAACTGAAGGCGCAATACTGTTACTATCAGTCTAGACTCTCAAAGGCGACACAGCTCCCAGCATTTCCTGGATATTATGGCAGACCAACTAGAAAAGTTGAAAGCATCCATCAGAAGTGACCCAATATACATGTCGACTGCAAATGTCCCTGCTCCAGTTCCCGACAAGGAACATACTGTACTACTATACTTATTAAGAAGAACAGAAGAGGAACATGTTAAAGAAGAGCAAGCAGATTTTGGATAACACAATGTGTGTTGCCCACCCATGATGAACCAGAGTGCATAAAGATATGCAATTCCCTGCTGTCTCTCCATATGTGGCGCACATGCTTTTCGAAACTAATGTAGGAACATTAGCTGACCAATTAAATGTTCTCTGTTTTAGTAATATCAGCATCATATCAGATTCGTATTTGAACAACTAAGCTTTGGAATTATGAGTGGCATGTTGTTTCGCTTGATGGGTTGAGGAGCAGTGCTAGCACGACATGAAGCACCTAGGATGATGGTAGTGAATATAAAAGGGGAAAACCATAAGCATTGCGAGTATAGTGTTGACCGTGCCATGGCAGATCTGAAGGTGCTAACCGGACAAAGGCTACTTCGCAACCAATGTTTGCTTTCAACTAAAAAATAAAGATTAGGTATGGACAAGAAAGTACAGTAAACAAGTGAAGATCTATTTTCCGGGTGAGAACAATAACTTAAGTAGATATGAAAGAGTACCACCTCTCTTGTGACACCTTGTAGGCCTCTGCTGATACGTTGAGGGTGCTGCGGGTGCTATGGCTGTCGGCGGTGCGGAAGTAGATCTGAGACGGTAGACGGTGGCATAGGGGGATAAGTCCTGTTGCCATGGATGAGACGGTCGTAGGAGCGGCCACGGCAAGGTGGACGACGGCGCGGATGAAGTGAGAGGACGCGATGCTAGGATCCTGATCTGGCGCGGTGGATGAGAGACGTCGATCTCTTGTAATGGACGATGGCGTCGGGGTAGCTGCTCCGGCATGGTGGAGGAGGACGGCGGTGAATGGGGTGGCGGACGGAGGAGGCTGGGGTGGAGAGGGTGTTTTGACATCCACGGAGTACGAATGGGGAAATGGAGCGAGAGAGGAGGGGGGAACCATGTCTTTGGGATGCGCTTGTCTGAAATGTGGGGAAGTTACCAACTTAGCCCCCGTTTAAAATTTCAGACGTCTCGTCGGTTGGGGATAGGATGGTAATCTCGCATCTCCCCAATATTTGCCGAGAGCGATTTCGGGCGAGGAGAGGGTGTTTTGGCGCCCAAGGTTAGCACCCACGGTGTATGAACGGGGCTGACAGGTAGGGCGGTTGTGTCACGTATGAGTGAAGTTACAAACCTGCCCCTACTTAAAATATTTGCCTAGATCAATTTCGGCTGAGGAGAGTTTGTTTTGCCGCTCACCGTGTATGAATGGGGAAATGGAGGGGGAGAGAGAGGTCTTTGGGATGAGCTTGAATCAAATGTGTTTTGCCGCCCACGTTTGGCGCCCACCATGTCTGAATGGGGTGAGAGGCGGTCGTGTTACGTCTGAGTGAAGTTACAAACCTACCCCTATTTAGAGCAGTGGAAATCGGGCCGATAGGTTGTGCGTGTCAGGGGTAGACAGTAATTTCAATCTCCCAAACACTAGTTTCGGGCAGCCGACGTGGGAGTGGGTGTTTTGCCGCTTCTTTCGAATTTTGGGAGAATAAGCATTCAAGTTTACCCTGGCAACTAAATTCGAACCCATTTTGTATTCGATTATGAATCCTTATAAATCATTCTATGTTTTTTTAGATATCTTCAAAAGCACAACAAAGATGTATTCCACCTTTATATATGAATATGATTTACAAATGCCATGATACTCGAATTCAGAAGGCTGAATCCACTTTGAGTCAAACAGTTATTTTATCCAACACAATCTGCTCACACGAAAAATAGTTCACCTTATGTCCACTCCTACAAGTACTGAGGATTGCCTTGCCTAAGAAAATCAGATCATTACAAGACATGGACAACAAATAAGGGGTCTTGCAACATAATCCATTCACAAACATGACACAACATGCAAGTATACTAATCTAATGACAATTTCAACTGGTATCTAAAGAAGAACTAGGATTAGCCTGGGCGTCAGATATCAGAAGCAGCAGGACCTTCTCCGTCTCCAAATGCAACTGTCTTACTTGCTCCACATCTTTGTTTGCTTGCATAATGCGTGCAGCTAATTGCATAATTTCCAGCCTCATGATCAGGATTACCTCATTCATGGCAGCCACACCCTCTCTTTCTTCCTCTAGTAGAGCCTCAAGAACTATAATATCTGTGCTCTCCAACGGGGTTGCCTCTGAACTGCTACCATCTGGTAACATGGATGGCGCACTGCTTCCACAAATAGATCCTGGGGGTGTACATTGTGTCCTGGTTTGAACTGCATCCTGAAAGGTTTCCGCTGGACATAAGTAACAGATAGTTATCGCATGATCTAGGAAGTCAGCTTACATGGTAAACTACATACGAATTATTGCCGATCATGGCAAGCTATATTTAAATGGTTCGAAGTTGTATTAGCCGAAAACAAAATACATTGGTTAGCTGAAAGGCAGTGTACCACAGCTATATTTAGTTGCCCAAGCATATAAACAGTTGAAATATTCTGAGAAAGCACTTAACCAGCGTGGCCTCATATAAACTAGCAAGACAGTCTTGTGATGGAGTTCATAGGAAAAGTTAAGGAGTCAAATGAAGTATGCATGCATTTCTTTATGATAGTACGACAGGCACTTCTGACACATTGGCCAACTCAGGTATAGCCTAACAAGTACTCCCTCTGTAAACTAATATAAGAGCATTTAGATTACTAAAGTAGTGATCTAAACGCTCTTATATTAGTTTACGGAGGGAGTAACAAACAAGCATTCTAATCAAGCAATACAGCAAAGCAGGCAACTGAACTATTTGTAATTCAGTAGGATTACAGGTTGAGGGCACAAGCCAAGAAAGCAGCCCACACGCATGACATTTCACGGTAACTAAAACACACTGGCTTACCATATGTCGCTGTGAAGGCTCGCTGCTGTTGCAATGTTCTTTGAAGATGTCATCAGCATCCCGTGCATGCAAATCTAGTCATTGTAGTTTATTCTTCCCCCTCTATTTTGGTAAAACTAATTTTAATCACATGCACTATTCAAATTGAACATCAATGATTCATCTAAACTAATGAAAGAAGGGTGTGTGCTTACATGACAATATGTGTGCTTCACTCTATTTTTGTGCTTGTTCGAGGTGCCAGCCCCAAAAGAAAAAGCATTTTGCTTGACGCGGTTGGCAGCTCCATAATGAATAAAAGCATCAAATTAGTCATGCAACTTGGGAAGATCAATAACGCACAAAAAAGTTATGAACAGAGGCTCGGAGTAGTGCGGTAATAGCTAGCATTGAAAAATGTAGGTTAAGACGAACCAAAAGCAGCGGAACTACAAGCTAGTTTGTTAATGTGTAATTTAGCATAGAACATAGAAGCAGTCTAGTACAATAATTGTAACCAAGAGGTGACATCAGAACAACACCATTATCATAAATATAGCATGCAAGAAGTAAAATAGGAGGCAGTAATATCTAGGAAGTACAGTAATACTTAGGACAAAGAAAAAGCATTGTAACTACAGGTGCACTGATTTGTAATTTAGCACATATAACCTGTTCACTACCACACGTTTGGACCTACATGTGCAAGCAGAATAACACCTCTCATAAAAAATTGAATGATGCCCTGAAGAAATTCGAAGGTGTGGTGCTTATGCTAAGAAGGTGAACGTAGGCATCGGCCGTTGGAGAATAGTACCTGATTCTTAGCGGCTTATGGGCATCGTTGTCATACGTGAAAGCTAAGTGTCATCGATGGTACTCGTGGTGCGGTTGAGTTGGGCCGGCTGTCGCCGTTGGTGAAGCGGCTCCGGTGCTTAGGTGCGGCGCCTGTCGACATCCAAGAAAGCTGATCTGTGGTAAGTGAACTGTTGTACAATAAAGATGAGAAAAACCAAAGGAGTACTAATTGAAATAACCTGATGAGGCGGCGGCGGCAGTAAAGCTGGGCCGGTGGAGTTGAATATGGCGTCCGTGGAGCAGGTCTGGTGCAGTGGACGAAGGCGTCGGCGATGCACATCCGGGGCGGTGTATAGTGCTTTCTGTGAGGCGGATCTGTTGCGGCGGACGAGGGCTTCTATGAAGGGCCATCGATGTGGCAGACGAGGGCGTCGGTGAAGGGCCTACACTGTGGTGGACGAGGGCGCCGGTGAAGCAGATCCGGTGCGCTGGACCATGATGGCGGTCAAGGAGATCTGGTGCGGTGGACAAGCCAGTCGCTGAAGCGGCTCCGGTGTAGTGGTGAGTTGGCAGCTGTGGGTTCCAAGGTGCGGAAGGTAGATCCGGCGAGGTGTGAGGTGCACCGCCGCGACGGAGGACTAGATTCGGCAGCTTGGGGGAGGGGGGGAGGCGGGGAGGGGAGTGGTTCTGGGTTAGAATGTTGGGGGCAAAGAGGGGAAAACAATGGAGTTACCAAAGCAGCCCTTTTCCGTTGATGTGGCAGGGGTAAAATAGGAATATCGTAGGGCTAAACTTTCGGGCGCGAGAAATTTTGATGTGAGCGGGAAGTTTGAAAGCTTTTGGTGGCTGAAATTATGTCTTCTCGTCTTGTACAACCGATTATGATATCATGGGCGAGTATTTATTTTTTGTGCATGCAAGAAAAAAAAAGGTGCAAGTTTCGAAAATCAATGTGTCCAACTCGAAACTTAGATTGTCCATTCAATTAAATATGGATCATTGAGCTATTGCAAGCAAATACCATCATATGCTCCATTTCAAATGAAATTTCGAATGTGTTTCTCCTAAATATTATGACACAAACAAATATGTATGTGTATGAATAAAGTGGATGATTACAAGGTTTGAACACGACCGTATATCTATATCTCTAGGTTTGATATATGAATTTGAAATCACACAATCGGGTTAAAAATTGTACCCCATTTAAATGAATTAAAAAAAGCTAATAATGCAGTCGAATTTAGAATTTCCAATCTTAGGTCAGTAATTCTAGTACTTCAAAATATACCTCGCATGTTCAAAAGTATCGCTATCATAGTCCAAAAATATGAAGAAAAAAATGATCAAGCATAAGTGCACACACTCTTGACCATGTATTTTAATTACGTCTATATCTCTCAGACATACACCCCTCACTCTTTATCTGAAGCACACCACCCCGGCCCCTCTCCCCCCCACACAAGCCTTTCTCTTCCCCGGACACAAAAACGCGCACACATTATCCCCTCTCTCTCTCTTCTAGGTCTGAACCCCAATATAGGTCTCTATCTCTTTGTCTCTCGGACATGCACACATCTGTTCCCCCACTCTCTAGGTCTCCCAGCATCTATCTTTCCCAAGCACACACTCTATAGCCGTGTATCTTTCCCATACACACAAAACACACTGCCCCCAACATCTTTCTCCCTACGTATATCTGGCTCTCACACGCTCTCCACCATCTCTCACTCTCACATTGACACACATCTCACTCACCACCCCCACTACACACAAACACCTTCCCTCTCCTTGTGCACCTCTCGCCTCTTTCCATCTCTTCACATGCGGACCTGACCCTTCTTCCCACTATATGTCGCGACTCTCTCCATAAATCTCTAGCGTATCATCGATCTCAAACTCGCGTGATGTTCTCTCCACCATCTATTTTGATCTCTCATGAAGTCTCTCTGACACACGCAATGACTCGCTTTACTTGTGTCTCCCTACATAGGCCACTTTCGAACACCATCGACCTCCTCTGCCAATCTATAGGCCACTTTTCGCACACAATCGACCTCCATCTCCCTCACTCTCTCCCACTCTCTCTATCCATCTCTCTCTCGCTCTCTCTCCCTCTCCCACACACACACTCTCTCTCTCCCTCTCTCTCGCACCCCTCTCTCACACACACTCGATGTCTCTTCCAAATATATAGCACGCACCCCCACCCGTACCCACGCTGTCCCGCTACTAGACATGCCTCTCTCTCTCTTGGACACACATGCCATATCACCCCCCTTCCCCTACTAGGTTTACATCATCAGTGGTCTCTCTTCTCCACACACACACACTCTCCCTTTCCCACAGACGCGCGCACAAAACAGACACACACACACAAACCACGCCATCTATCTGGATCCCTCTTTTAAGACACACACCCTTGTATATTCTCTCCAGCTCTAGGTATATATATATATCCCTATCTCTCTCTTTCTCTAACTCACATGCACATCAAAAATCCCCGTCTCTCTAATCCACACCTCTCTCTCCCTATGTCCGCATGCGTATCTCACACACTCATTCTGTAACTATGTCTATCCGCCTCCACGTTGCACAACACAAAGTCCCATATAGGTCTCTCTCTATCTTTCACACACACAAAAACACGCAATGACTCTCTTATCTCTGCCTTAGTCTCTCCATATCACACACACGCACGATCTCTCGCTCGCACACACGCTCAACCAAGGTTTTCTTGCGAGATACTTACGATCTATTCATCAATCGTGGCAGTACAAAGAACACGAGACGTGAAAAAATACATCTACACGTTCGTAGACCACCTAGCGATGACTACGAGCACTAGAGCCAGCCAAAGGCGCACCGCAGTCATCCTCCTCCTTACCGGAGACGGGAAAACCTTGTTTTAGACAGTCGGGAAATCATCGTGCTAAGGCCCCACATGCTCAGCCGTTGAATAGAACGTAGATCCTAGTTTATGGAAACAAGTATCAATAATACGTTTGTATTTCCATAGTTTTGAGTTTTCCATCAAGATATTAGTCACCCATGGTCGATATTTAGTTTGAATTACGTACACATACATACTATGTAACTAGCCGTGCTTATAGACTTCCAAAGCTTAGCTTTCACTCCTACTTACAATATGAAGAGTATTTAACAAAAGACTACCACTTTCAACCAGCCCTAGCAAGAAACTATTGTACAAAAAATAGCAAAAACATACCAAAAATGTCTCAATCCGTGCCAAAAAACTACTACCAAACTCCTAAAAAAACTAGTACCAAGTGCCGATTAGGCTCGTTTAAACCCGTTTATGACAGGGTTGGCCCACACGTCCATGCTGACGATGCACCTTAAGTCAACACCGTATGTTTGACCGTAGAGTTGACTGTTACGACAAGTGGGACCCACATGTGAGCATCGATCCTCTTCTTCAAACAGTTCATATGCGTGTTTGTTGCCGGCGCCAGTGATGGGCGAGCTAGCCGCCGCTCCGGCGGATGGGCCGACCACCGCGCTGGCCTCCGCATAGGCTAGCTGGCCCGAGCGCGGCTCACGCGTGAGCAAGCCGCCGTGCTGGCCTCCGCACAGGCTGGTTGGCTGGCCCGAGCATGGCTCACGCACGAGCAAGCCGCCGCGCTGGCCTCCGCCCGAGCCGGATGGCTGGCCCGAGCGCGGCACGCGCGAGCATGCCGCCGCGCTGGCCTCCACCCGAGCCGGATGGCTGGCCTTAGCGCGGCACACGTGAACAAGCCGCCGCACTGCCGTGCCAAGCTAGCTAGCAAAGGTTGCACACAAGCAGCTGGATGCATCCAATAGGTTGTGTGCTAGCTTGGCTAGCTAGCGGCCGCGAGCGCCGCGTCGAGCTGGCTTCCGGCTGACGCAAGATGGGCTCCGCGCCGCCGGCGCTTTTGACCTCACTTTCAGCCGGCGGCTGCCTCCCATGGCCGAGGATGACTAGGTGGACGGGCCGGAGGTAGGAGGTGACTCGGGGATTTTTTTTAGAATGACATGTAGGTCCCACAAGTCATAATGCCTAAGTTGCCGGTCAAATAGACGACGTTGACTTAAGGTGCCACTTGGGTTTAAACGAGCCTAATTGGCACTTGGTAGTTTTTCGCGACGGTTTAAGAAATTTTTGGTATGTTTGTGCTAATTTTTGTAGAGTGGTGGTTTCTTGGTATGGCTGGTTCGAAAGTGGTAGTTTTTTGTTAAATACTCCAATATGTATAAGGAACAATCTACTAGCGACAAATAGGAATTCTACATTGCGTTGTACCAGTGGTCGCGGATAGCCCAGCCACGTGCACGGGTTTTCCCTCCCGTATATTTTGCATGCGTCATCATCTCGTGGCTCGCGTAGAGTAGCAGCCGCCCTCACTTGCTCCTTCCTCAGCTGCCATCTTTAATGTCGCCTCCCAATTATGCCGGAGGAGCCGGAAAATCCTGGCACCGCATTGGGAACTGTGCAATATGGTCCTGGACCTGGACCTAATGTAAGTACTCTGTAGCTTGTGGCGTTGCACGCATGGACTTCGCTCCTTATAGTATAAAATTAGCTTGAAAAATGTTTTCATAATTTGGGATGGAGGGAGTAGAATAATTGATTTGTTAGACTTTTCGGGAGCCATGTGATTGTTTCTTTCTTTTGCAAAAATCATGGAAAAGTTGTATTCATAAATTGAACATTGCACGTGCTGTGCACGTACGCGTGTACTAGTGGAAAACAAAAAGCCTACTCCCGCGGTATGACAGAACTCAAATGTTTTGCCCCCACAATAGTGTGTGCGTGAGAGGAGCGGCTGAGCAGGCCAGCTACGCGCATGAATAGAGCAGCAAGCAGGTTTGCAGTACGCAGGTGTACTTTCCCTGCATTGATAGTTACAACGATGGTTCTAGAGAACAGTACTACTGCTACTTCCGGGCTGGTTTACTAGTCCCCATCGTATTTTGAGTTAAAGTTTGATCACATATTTGACTAGAAAAATGTTAATGCAGGTCACCGAAAATTATATTGTTGGATTCGAATTTGAATGTACTACCCTCCACTTGCTACTGTAGCTCCTTGGCCTTGAGATTCAAAAGTTGAAAACTGGTACACTAAGAGCATCTGCAATAGTCTGTATGATACTTCGTTGTCATATACAAGTTCTCCAATGAATCGTACTCTGATGGGTACCACACACATTAAATTAATAAACAAAACCTGATGACCAACGCCCGAGAGAAGGAAATTGGGGAGCCAGCTGCGGCAGCTCTCACCAGGTCAGTCAGGGCCCACAGAAATGAATGTAATTATCTCGGAGCTTGTGCCCGAAAGTTGAGTACTAGTACTACTCCTATATTAAATATTAAATAATACATAACTGCACCATCGCAGTACCGCTAATGCGTGCCCGCATAACTTTCTTCACGAAGGGACGAGGCCCTGCGGTTACGCTCTTATCTCCTCCTCGCCAGTTCCCCTCCCGAAGAGACCAAGGCAGTTCGTCGCTACTGCCATGGATTCGCAAGGCGGTTCTCCTCCTCGCCGGGGCTGGGAGACCTTGGACGACGATTCTCTGGGAGAAATCGCATGCCGCTCCGACTTCCTCACCGCCGCAAGACTCGGTGCTTCCTGCACCAACTATTTTAAGACGGTGCGTAAACAGGCTTGGGAGAAGGCCATGCTTGTTGGTCTTCCATGCGTCCTCGAAGAGAAGGTTATTCAATGGGACTTCAGTCCACCGCAACGTGGCCGCAGTTGCATCTTGACGCCGCTTGAGTTGCCGACGTTGAGAGGCAGTCGGATTTTGTCCGATGAGAAGGTCAGTCATTGTGTTTGATCATGTAATGTATATTCTAAAAATACTTAGTTGTTCCATCCCGTAATTTCTCCGCTGCCCGGCGTCCCACAGGTTTGGGTTGGTGCCAACGGAGATTGGCTTGCATACCTATGGCCGGATACCACCATCATTTTGCACAACATCCACAACAGTGCGTCTGTTCCCGTAGACCCCTTGTCCAGCATTGGGATCGGCCTTCCGGACTAGAACGGCTTGAATAGGTATGATGAAACCACCATGAGATTGAAGAAGATAGCAATTGCGGACCCACCGACCAAGCACCGCAGCTACGACGATTACTATCTCATCGCGGTGTTCGACATAAGGATTGCCATCAATAAGAATGGCCCTGACGGCAGAGGCTGGCACATGTTGGCCGCGGCAGATTTGTACTCGCACAAGTTCGAAGACGCCGTGTGCCATGTAGGCCGCATCTTCGCTGTGACAAGCCAGGGGACTTGTTTCATCTGGGTGCCATCCTATGGTACGGGAGATAACAAACGGAATGCACTAACCATCATTTGCATCCCTAACGGTACTCCATTATTTTGCAGGGACCACGCATCCCCCGATCAAAATCAGATCGCCGATCCTGGATGTGTTGGATTTTGTGCATCCGCCATTCGGTCTAACCTGGAACCTTGTAGTTGACTTTGGCAAATTGGGATCAACTATCTTAGCAGTGGTTACCCATGGTACCATTGATGTGCAACAAGGTGCCACGATCTACCAGGATCGGACCCTCACCATGTACCCAGGTATTCCATTCTCTCATTGCCTTCTCTTTCATTGTACTACTACTACTACTACTACTACTACTACTACTACTACTACTACTACTACTACTACTACTACTACTACTACTACTACTACTTACTGCTACTACTACTACTACTACTTACTGCTACTACTACTACTACTACTTACTGCTACTACTCCTACTACTACTACTACTACTACAACTTACTGCTACTACTACTACTACTACTTACTGCTACTACTACTACTACTACTACTACTTACTGCTACTACTACTACTACTACTACTACTACTACTACTACTACTACTTACTGCTACTACTACTCCTACTACTTACTGCTACTGCTACTGCTTACTGCTACTGCTACCACTACTACCACTACTACTACTACTACCACTACTACCACTACTACTACTACTACTACTACTACTACTACCACCACCACTACTACTACCACTACTACTACTACCACCACTACTACTACTACTACTACTACTACTACTACTACTACTACTACTACTACTACTACTACTACTACTACTACTACTACTACTACTACTACTACTACTACTACTACTACTTCGGATCCATAGTACTAGTGGGTCGCAGGGATCGGCGGGAGTAGTACTTTTTACCTAGGAGTACGTGTATAGCTGGCTCTTGAATCCACTCCCACCATTTTTGTTTTTCCATGTCTTATCTCCTCCGTGTAGCCAAAAATGGCTATATATAATCAGTCGGTTATTGAACTTCCTCTATAGTATAGTAGTACTACTCACTGCACAATATTACTGCGCGCCATATTTGAGCACAACATTATCCTGCATGGACCTTGACCATGTGTCCAGATCTGAGATGCCACATGTACCAGATGGACGACTCCGACTTCGACCCCCGTGATGCTATGTGGGAGCCGAGGGACACTCTTGGAGAGTACTCGCTTTTTTTGGGGACAGCTACCCCATTGTCAAACAGATGCCACCTTCCGTGCACGACACCGAAGGCCTGCCGTTCATGAAGCATGGTTGTGTCTTCAGTGTGCACCGCCGGTTGAACATGTTGGGACATGCAATCCCTGATTTATGCCGCTTCAGCTTGGATGAGTCTCCATCGTGTGGAACCGGACTAGAAAGCTGTGACAATGATTCCCGTTGCCCATCGCTATGGATCGTGCCATCTATGAAGAACACCTGGGATTGGAACCTGGAGGACGACATGGAGCCCATCTATAACGTGTAAGTGGATTATGGTAAATTGTGAATGGTAGCGCTGTAAATATATGGAGAGTAGTCGTGCACAAATTTATCACATGAAGTGGAGATGAACTTGTGTGGCATGTTGGCATTTGTCCTTTAGAATTTACTAGTAGATGTGTTATGTGTACGTGCAACTTGTGTGGCTGTTCCACGGGCACCAACACGCTTTGTGAGAAAAAAGGTGGCGTAGCTTTGGCTATAGGTGATGTGGCAGCATCATACAGTAGCGGTTGTTCACTATAGTTGTATGACTGCTCGTACTCCTATAAACCTTGCGCTTGTAACTTCGCCTCTTCGGGAGGTCCAAGTTCAACAATGATGGTACTATAGTACTATATGCTTTTGGCAATCTGACACCGAATGAACTGCCGCACGTCCACCGCATGAGTGAGGACGAGGGAGAGCACGCTGTAGTCAAAAGCTTCTCCTCGTCCTGCGAGCCACGGCGCGCGTGGGTGAGGGAGAGGGCGTAGGCGTACTAAGCAACCTTCTCCTCGTCCTGCGAGCCACCGTGCGCGTGGGCGAGGGAGAGGGTGTAGTAAGCAAGCTTCTCCTCGTTCTGCGAGTTGACGGGACACAGTAGTACTAGTAGTCCATACTGCCTCCTTTCCGGTTAATATGGCTTAATTTGAAACGAGATAAATATAGTGGCGGTCACTGTATTTGTAACAATACGGTCACTAGACTTCATAATACGCTCATTACAGTCACTATATACGTTTTGCGGTGATTATACGGTCACTAGCTCAACGTAGAGCACCGTATTGCACTCCGCTGACCGGCCAAATAGTCTACGTGGCACTTTCTTGACTGGTTAAATTGGCACGTGGTTTCTGAGTCCCACCTGTCAGTTGGTAGAGCAAAGAAATAAGTTAAACAAAACTTTATACAGGCGCGATAGGAGTCCAACCCTTGCGTGCGAACCACCCTGGGTGTGTATGTGTGTGCATGCATGTGTAGGTTGAGCACTTGAGCGTGAGTATGTGTGTTGCATCGTGTGTTGTGTGCCGCATGCATGGCTGCGTGAGTGTTGCGTGCGTGCATATGTACGTGTGAGTGTTGCATGAATGCGTGAGGGTTCTAGTCCCTCCCATTCACATGTTCATATTTCAAGCTTCATTAAAACGTTGCATGCAAGAATTACTCCAATGCATGTAAAAGTCCTGGTCATTTGTTGTTCACGCATGCACGCATGCATTGCAATTAATACATTCGTAAACACAATTTTCTTGAGGAAAACGAGCCCATTAATTGAGTACTTTTGCAAAGTACTACAGTAGTACTAGTACAAAAAATTCTTCTGGCACTCATCATCTACTATTACCTTGGTTGATGAATCTTTTTTATTGAGCTGTATATGTATATAAACAAGAATGAGGGAGTAGGTACTACTACGTAATTGGCGCCGGGAGCCTTGGCCAATGGTTCTTAATGTTGGACAGGATGAGAGTAGAGGCATAGATAGGAAGTCTTGGCGATCCATTATTCCCCATCGGTCTATTCAACTACTAGTCTTCACAGCGAAGTGACAATACACACTGCAGCAGATGGGACACTTGATTAATAAGCTGAGCCAGCGTGCTGGTGTTACTAAATCAGCCTTACCCTGTAGTGCCATCATGTCTGCCAATGGAGCACGCTTCCGCAATTACGTGTACGCATCTCTCTCTTCCGTTGTCTGACATATGGGCCCGCTTGATGTAGACCCACATGTCATCCGCTTAACTATTTACACCCGTGTATACTAGTAGTACTAGTTGAATTGAGATTTAATGCACCTTCTTCCCCGTCTCTCCCTCTTCTTCCTCATCTCTTCCCCATGGACGTCCCTTTCCCATCTTCGTCCGCACACCATTTTCCACTGCTCACTGCTCGCCCGCCCGCGCCATCTTCCTCGGTCGCTCGTGCGCACCATCTCCCCCCGCTCACTGCTCGCCCACACATGCCATCTTCTTCTCTAGCCCGCCCGCATCCACTTCCCCACTCGCCCGCACGCACCGAAAAACCCAATCACTCAGCGCCCTAAAAAACCCAATGGCAGAACCGACTGACACGCAGAGCCGCGATTGGAATTCCCTCCCCGATGTTCTCTTGGAGCAGATCTGTAATCGTATGGACCTGCTCAGCACCGTGCGTCTGGCCGCATGCTCGGTGTCTATGCACCATCTACTCATCGGCAGCCGGCCGACCCTTTTCAAGACACCCTGCTTGCTGATGCTTGATCCTCGCAACTGGCCCAGACACCGACGTGACGATCCTACGGAGGTTGCCGTCGTGCCCCTCGACATGCTACCACTCCCCGCCCATCTGCCCTTCATGCGCTGCCAGTACTGGGCGGGCATGAAGGCCAACTGGATCGTCCTCATCCACCAATCAGGTAGTCCGTGGCGTCTCGTGGATATCTACACCCAGCGAGAGATCAGCCTTCCATCGTTGGATACTGCCGACATCCAGCCTCGCGGCCCGCCGGACACTCCTGCCTACTACGCACGAGAGGCGGCGGGCACTTGGTTGGACTTCCGTTTGCTGAAGGTTGTAATCTGCGAAGTACCCACACCATCAGAAGACTACATAGATTACAAGCTCATTGCCTTGTTCGACGGGGGATTAGCCTATCTAGAATCCGGTCGCCATACATGGTTATGGCTCATCATCAATCCTGTTTACCCTCCATTTCTGTCTGATGCTATAGTGCACGATGGCATCGGTTACGCGGTGGACGGACAGATTGGCTGCATATACTGGTGGAATCCATCATCGTGTAATTGTTCTATCTCATCTCATCTTTACCATATGAATATGACTGCCTGTTGATTGTTAGAAATTTAGAATAGATAGTATGACTATAACCACATCATTGCTATATGTTCCTCTCATTTCCTAGTTTTTTATGACCACACATGTTATTGTTAGAGTTGATATGAGAACAATTGGCATCTAATGATTGTTAGAATAGATATTATGAGTATAATTACATCATTGCTATATGTTCCTCTCATTTCCTAGATTTTTATGACCACACATGCATGTTATTGTTAGAGTTGATATGAGAACAATTGGCATCTAATGATTGTTAGAATAGATATTATGAGTATAACCACATGATTGCTATATGTTACTCTCATTTCCAAGATTTTTATAACCACACATGTTATTGTTAGAGTTGATACGAGAACAGTTGGCATCTAACTGTTATGGTAGAATATGAGTAGGCCCTGGCATAGCTGTTTTCCTCTCATTTTTACATCATCTTTGAACCATGACATATTGCTAGAATATGAAAGCCATTGGCATTTTTTTAAAATTAGGGTATGATTATGACCACGGCATTGTAATTCTCTGGCTATGATCTGTGTCACTGTTATAATAATCTTAATTCCACACATACTCTGAACATGATTGTATATTTTTGTCCTTTTGGTCTCCAATTTGATTTGTTGTAGCAGACGCAAATGCGCTGGCCTTTATAATTCCAGCACCTGGAAATATAAATGTCAATGGGTGGTGGTTTATCGCTCGTTCAACTGACGGTGGGCATTTGATGCTCATTCGCATGTACCAAAGTGACCAAACCATTTCATCAAACCACATGCAGTACAATGCGTAGGGCGTGCACGACTGTGATGGCTATGGCTGCTTCGTCTTCGAGAAAGATCCAAGCTCCGTTGGGCCAGGCGTATTCAATTGGAGGCGGGTTTACAGCCTCGGCAACCACTCCCTGTTCCTCGGGCTCAATTATCCGATCATCCAACCAATCATCGAACATATCACGGGCGATGATTATCATGCTATGCAAGTTCCATTCGCCAGGGGGAACTGTGTTGACACATCGTACCATGGATTTCATGAAGCACCATATCTAGAGATTCGTCGACACAGCTTGTTGCCAGATGAACTTCAGTGTGTGAAAGGCATCAAGCTTCCAAGCGATGAATGGCTTTTGCAAACCCGACATGCGGCAATGTGGTTTATGCCAACAGCTAATATGCACAACTTGATTCGTAGTGATATCTAGACTGAGCCATGTATCCTGCTAGTTGTCGCATGATCCTGTTCTGTTGGTTATTTTGTACTGTAGTTAGTTTGAAGGTTAAATACCTTTCTGGGATCAAGTGCATCCTACATCACCTGCGTAGCATGTATTTTGATAATGATGATGGAGATGCTGTGCAGAAGCCATATATAGCAATTATGCTTCAAGTGCGTACTTGTTCGTGAAAGTGTTGTCCAATGGGAATTATATTTTGTATTACTCATGTAGCCTACAAGTCTATCGCACAGCCTTGTAACTTTGTAGGCACCTGTTTGTAAGCTCCTTCTAAACACTCTTGCATAATGCCCTTAAAACTAAGGCTTTAGCAACGCCCCTCTGATATTATTTAAAGCAATATGGAAGCAACATGGAGATTGGATGAATGTACATCATTTCTAAAATTTGTACTACTAGTAGTCCTCTATACCGTATATTGCGCTACTTGTACTAGGTAAGTAGTACTTGTACGACTAGTAGTACTAGTACACATCGGTCAAATTATTCATCATGTCCTCACATTGAATTGACGTGACAACACGCTACGCGTGAGGTGACACAAGAGTCCCGGCCGCGTGTTCGGTTCACCAAAGTGAGCCTCACCCCTCTGGTAGTCCAGCAGCACTCTCCCATTCTCTCCCATTCTCTCCCGGTCTCCCCGCCTCCCAGCCACCACCTTGTTCTGACCCAGTTGGTACGATGGGCGATGAGCTAGTGGAGCTGCTATACTTCATTGCAAGTAGTCAAAAGGAAGACGCTGAGAAATTTGATCTCAACAAGGAAGCTCTTCAAGCTAGCCGCATGAAGGGTGGAACCAACGAGGACGCTCCTGTGAGTATTCGTCCCGTCGCCCTGTATGTTGATTTCAATCTTTATGGAGTTTTCAAGTCTTTAGAGTATGCATGTAATAATGAAGCCGAGACCCCAGTTTGTTCGGGCGTCATGGATTTTAGATTTGGAGTAGCACTTATCTGTCGAAATCTTTCATCATTTACTTAAACAGTTGATTGATCATACATTGAGTACCATTTAATTGGAATTAACCGCTGCAAGTCCAAGAAGGATTGGCTGGTGCTGCCGGCTGGTGTCAAGTTCGATCCCACGAATCAGGAGCTGATCGAGAACCTTGAGGCTAAAGTGAGTGCTGACAGTGCGAGATCTCACCCTCTCATCGATTTGTTCATACCGACCATGGACATCGAGCACGGCATATGCTCCACCCATCCTGAGAAACTTCCAGGTGAGACACCGATCGACCGTCTACTTGCACAAAATATATTCCTTTCTTTTTACAAATTTCTGATGTATGCTGCCCGGTCTGGGATTGTATTTTGCCAATACTGCAGGTATCACACCGAGTGGCCTAAGCAAGCATTTCTTCTAGCGCAACTCTAGGGCATTCAAAAGGGGTACGCGGACGCGTTGCAAGATACAATCGGAGTGCGGCATGCACGCGATGTGGCACAAGACCGGCAATACCATGCCGGTGATGGTCAACGGCCGGCAGAAGGGCAACAAAAAGGTTCTGGTGCTGCACATCAATAAGAACTTTGACCAACAGAGGACCAACTAGGTGATGCACCAGTACAACCTCGGGGACCTCGAGCAAGAGAAGGAGCGGGAGCTGGTCATCTGCAAGATCTTCTACCAGACGAAAACGAGGGCCAGGACTAAAAGGATTATAAGTTAGTTTGGTAGTACTAGTTCTACCTGGTCATCTGCAAGTTGGTGTTGTTATTAAGGATCTTTCGGTCTGAACTTAGCATTTCCTTCCAACCATCATGTCGAGGGTCGACGTGGATATAACGCTGAAGTAATTGTTGTGAAACGAATTTTCAGGCACCTGATATAAGTAGCAAAAGCACCTGCCATTCGAATTCCCAATTCTCCAAAATTTTACTAACATCTTCCAGTATGCAGGGGATCCATCAGGTTTCACAGGCTGACAGTTGGACGCAGCACATCGGGACTGGGCTGTGGCACGCCAAACCCAGCTGCAAATTGTTAAACAGAGGAGCGATGGATTTGGGCCTTTAAGAACAGTTAAGTGTCAGGACCTCGATCGCGGGAAGCGCCTCCCATGCCATCGCTCTAACCCACATACCACATACAGTATCACTAAAAAAAACCCGCATATGACATGTTCTCTCGTTTGAGTTCTCAGTTAACCAAAATTTTTGGACTAAAAAAAGGCCTAGTCGGCTATCGTTCGAGTTCCCGTGTGAGAAACGGGAGCCGCCGCTTCCAGCGATCATTTTTGGACTAAAAAAGGCCTAGTCAGCTATCGTTTAGTTGAAATATGTAAAGTCTTCCATAAGAAAAAGAAACATGTAAAATGTAATGAATTTGGTCCGGTTTCAATGAAAATCATCCGATTTGCATGAAATTCGTCCGTGGAACCAGAATAGGGCTGTCCATACAGAGGCTAATAGTACGGAGCCAGCAGGTCCATGGCCGTACGCAAGTGAACACACTTATTATCATGATGGAAAAAATATTCTGACGTCGGAGACCCATGAAATTTTCAACGTAGGCAATAAACGAGATAATTCTAAAAAGAGAGACTGAAAACTGGGATCCAACAGGTAGTATATTTTTTTTGAGGTCGAGCAAATATTTACTGGGCTGTAGACTGCCCAGGTTATGTTTTGTATATTAAAAGGCGCAGCCCATGACGACATGTAGCCACATGGATCTAGCAAGTATCAACTGGCCTCTGGGCCACCCAGCCTTGGTTTTATTTTTTCTTAGAACATCAGCAGCCCAACTGTTTTTTACTGAAGAAAACGCACAGCCCAGTTCTACTTTTGTCTCGATTCTCAAAAAAAAGTTCTATTTTTGTCATCTCTACTTTATATATATATATAGTTTTATTAGTTTATATATTATATTCGCAAAAAAATTAGTTTATATATTAAGTTGTGGGCCTACTAAGTTGATCCGTATGCAAGGCCATGTCAACTTAGTTAACAAATCGACTCTACCAGCATGAGACCGTTAGATGTCAATCCAACTGCTGGCATGCTTCTTCAATCTCTGATCTTCCTGCTCCAGCCGCCCAAACCAGCGCCGGCGTCGCCTGCTCCTGCCTTTCATGGCCGGCTGTTCTGCTGCGCAGGCCTCACCGCCCCACCCTACTCCCATCGCTTGCTGCAGCCTCACACCGCAGCCGAGCTAGTAAACCCTCGTATTCCCCTCCGCGTGAGCATCCACTGCCGAGTCTTCCTCGGCTCTGGGTCATTCCCTCCCTAGGCCTCGCCGTAGTCCACCGCCTTGGAGCTCTCGGCACGGCGTCGTAAACGTGGTCAACGAACGACAGCCATCGGAAGAGGACTGTACGTGGACGGGCTGACAGCTGGGACCCATGTGGTCCATGGTTGCACGCAAGGAAGTGCCTCCTTATTACGCGGAAGAAAAATGATTCCATTCCCTGACAGCTGGGACCCACCAGCTACATCTTCGCACACAAGGAAGCTCCTCCTTATTAAATGAAAAAAATGCTTCCTCCCATTGGTTTGCTGTCATCTGGGACCTACGACATTGTCAATGTACTGATACGTCTCCAACATATCTATAATTTATGAAGTATTCATGCCATGTTTATTATAGTTTTGTATGATTTTGGTGCACTTTTATATGGCTTTTATATGATTTTTATGGACTAACCTATTGACCTAGTGCCCGGTGCCAGTTGCTGTTTTTTGCTTGTTTTTGGTTTTCCAGGAAATCCATATCAAATGAAGTCCAAATGCAGCGAAACTTTTTGACGATTTTTTCTGGAAGGAAACGGACCCAGGAAGCTTCGGGAAAGCAGCAGAAGAGCCATAGAGGCCCCACGAGCCACCTGGGCGCGCCTGCCCCCCAGGCGCGCCCTGGTGCCTCGTGGCTCCCCTGTGGCACCTCTTCGCGTGATTCCAACGCCAAAAAATCATATATATTCAGAAACCCCGAAAGTTAACCTAGATGAGTTTTTACACCGCCGCAAGCCTCTATACCTCCATGATCTCATCTACAACCCTTTTCCGGCACCTGCCGGAGGGCGGGAAGCATCACCGGAGGCCATCTTCATCATCCCGGTGGTCTCCATGACGAGGAGGGAGTAGTTCACCCTCGGGGCTGAGGGTTTGTACCAGTAGCTATGTGTTTTATCTCTCTCTCTCTCTCTCTCTCTCGTGTTCTTGATTTGGCACGATCTTGATGTATTGCGAGCTTTGTTAATATAGTTAGATCATATGGTGTTTCTTCCCTCTCTATCCTTGTTGTGATGAATCAAATCTTTTCCCTTTGAGGTTTCGTTATTGTTGGATTGAATATTTCAGATTTGAAAACACTTGATGTATGTCTTGCATATCAATACCCATGGTGACAATGGGGTATTATATTGATTCACTTGATATATGTTTTGGCACTCAACTCGCGGATTCCCGTGGTGAAATTAGGGTAATCTATTCATAGGGGTTGATGCACGTTTTCATTATCTTTTCTCCGATAGAAACTTTGGGGTGCTCCTTGGAGTTCTTTGTGTGGATTGAATATTATGATTATGAAGTTGTTTGATGCATATTGTATAATCAACTCACGCATACTTGTGGTGACATTGGAGTATCTAGGTGACATTAGAGTTGGTTGATGTGTATCATATGGTGTTATTTTAGTACGAACTCTAGGGTTGTTTGTGACACTTATAGGAATAGCTCAATAGATTGATCGGAAAGGATAACTTTGAGGTGGTTTCGTACCCTACAAACAATTTCTATCTTATGTTCTCCGCTAATAGGAACTTGGGAGTGATTCTTTATTGCACGTTGATGGATGATTATATGATCCAATTATGTTAGCATTGTTGAGAGATTGCACTAGTGAAAGTATGAACCCTAGGCCTTGTTTCTAAGCATTGCAATACCGTTTATGCTCACTTTTGTTACTTGTTACCTTGCTGTTTTTTATTGTTCGCACTACAAAAACCTATATTTACAATCCAAACTACACCTGTATCACCATCTCTTCGCCGAACTAGTGCACCTATACAATTTACCATTGTATTGGGTGTGTTGGGGACACAAGAGACTCTTTGTTATTTGGTTGCAGGGTTGTTTGAGAGAGACCACCTTCATCCTACGCCTCCCACGGATTGATAAACCTTAGGTCATCCACTTGAGGGAAATTGCTACTGTCGTACAAACCTCTGCGCTTGGAGGCCCAACACGAGTCTACAAGAACAAGTTGTGTAGTAGACATCAAGCTCTTTTCTAGCGCCGTTGCCAGGGAGGTGAGTGCTTGAAGGTATATCTTTAGATCTTGCAATCGAATCTTTTAGTTTCTTGATTATCACTAGTTTGGTTTTATAAAAAGAAAAATACAAAAAATGGAATTGAGGTTGCCTCATATTATTCGTCTTTATAATGTCTTTCTTGAAAATGATGGATCGGAAAATTGTGCTCAATTGATAGAAGAAGAATTCAATAAAATGTTTGGCATAAAATCTTTGAATGATGAGCATGATTGCAATGTTGTTAGTATGCATTCTATGAATATCCAAAATACTAATGATGATTGCACTAGTCATGACAAAAATGTTTCTTATAAGCATGTCAATTTTTGTGGAGTGCATAAAGTTTGTGAAGACATGCCTTATAGGGATGATAGATTTTGTAAGAAGCATAAACATGATAGAACCAATTATTTTGCTCAAAGTGATAGATGAATTTGCTACAAAATTATGTTCTCTTTATCCTATTACTTGTGAACTTTGCAATAAAGTTGGTCACCTTAATTTCCAATGCATACTCTTTCATGATCGAATCATGGCTAAATATTGTAATGACTTGACCGCCCTCAAACTATATAATGAGCTTTATCTATTCTTGGGGTGTGAGGAATTGTCACATAAAAATAGTTGGTTTGAAGTATTCATTCTCACGGATGACATTGAAACTAATATAAAGGAAACCTATATGTTTTGTATGGTAAATTGCAAGGAGAATGCTTATATTGCCAACTATAGAAAAACGGGAAAACAAATAGAATATAAAAGAAATACTAGTGAAAGGGTAAAGATTCCCCCTTTCCCTCCTATTTTCTCTCATGATGAAACATGTAATGAGGAGGAGCTTCCTATCCAACCAATCTCTTCAATAAGAAGCTCGGAAGAATTAAATAAACCCACACATAATGTGGTAAAGAAAAAGAAAAGAAGGAAACGTAGAGGCAAAGAGGTATCTCTCCCAAATAATGTTGCTCCTACTATTGTTGTACCTCATGAGAATGAATAAAAAATCATTGTGGAAGATGATACACTTGATGATGATTTTGTTATGCCTATTGCTTGTTGTGATGATTATGTTTGGGAAGATAATGATACTTCTTATGATCTTGAAAATCTTTATGGCACCAACTTGGAGGAATATGATAATAATTGTTATACTATTGGTGCTATTCATACTATTGATGATAATAGTGATAATGCTAATGATATGCAAACCAACAAGCTTGGGGATGCTATGTTTGATGAGAATGACATGTTTGAGAATTTATTTGCTACAATTAATGTTTGTTCCAAGCTTGGGGATGCCATGCTTAATGAAGATGATCTTTTTAGTCCCCCTACTTTGAATGATCAAATTTGTTATGATGATTGCATCCTCCTACTTATGATGATTATTGTGTTGATACTTATGTTATAAAAAGTAGTGATGATTATATTTATAAAACTTATCATAATTATGATTACCCTTTTTCTGAACATTACTCTTTTAATGTGGAAACAATTTACAGTATTCGAGTTTCATATGATACTCCCACTTTTATGAATGAGAAGAGATTTGCTTATGTGGAGAGTAATAAAAATTCTATGCTTGTGGATCATGAAAAGAATGCTTTATGTGATAGCTATATTGTTGAATTCATTCATGATGCTACTGAAAATTATTATGAGAGAGGATCATATTCTTGTAGGTGTTGCAATAATATCAAGTTTCCCCTCTATGTGTTGAAAGTTTTGAAGTTATTCTTGTTTTGCCTTCCTATGCTAGTTGATTCTTGCTCCCATAAATTGTTTGCTCACAAAATCCCTATGCATAGGAAGTGGGTTAGGCTTAAATTTGCTAGTCATATGCTTCATGATGCTCTCTTTGTGTTTCAATTCTTTACTTTTATGTGAGCATCATTGAAATCATCATGCCTAGCTAAAAAGGCATTAAAGAAAAGCGCTTGTTGGGAGACAACCCAACATTTACCCCTACTGTTTTTTTGTGTTCACATGATTAAGCTACTGTGGTAATATTTTTTTATATGTTTTCTTTCAATAATGTGCCAAGTAAAGCCTTTGGGATAGTGTGGATACTTGATGATTCGATTCTGTGCAAAAACAGAAACTTTTGCGTCCAGTGATGGAATTTCTATTCTGTATTGGAGCCTGAGAAAATTCTGAAATTTTTACAAAGTATTGGGTTACAATTTTTTTACGTTGTCCTAATTTTTCAGAATTTTTGGAGGTACATAAGTATGGTTTTTAAATCGCTCACTACATGCTGTTCCGTTTTTGACAGATTCTGTTTTCGGTGCATAGTTTGCTTGTTTTAGTGTTTCCATAGCTTATATTGAGTAATATAAATTGTGGAAATGATAGAATACAGTAGGTATTATGTGAAAACAATTATTAAACTTTTCTTGATAGTACCTAAGTGGATGATTTATTTTTATCATACTAACCTACCTCACCAAGTTCCGTTAAGTTTTGTGTGATTGAAGTTTTCAAGTTCTGGGTGAGATATCGATATGAGGAGAATAAGGAGTGGCAAGACCCTAAGATTGGTGATTACCAAGGCACCCCAAGGTAATATTCGAGGAAGACCCAAGCAACTAATCTTGGGGATGCCCCGGAAGGCATCCCCTCTTTCGTCTTCAACATTATCGGTAACCTTACTGGAGCTATATTTTTATTCGTCACATGATATGTGTTTTGCTTGGAGCGTCATTTTATTTTAGTTGGATTTTCTTTATGTTATTTAGAATAATGTTTTTTATCTTTTAGTTCAATAAAAATGCCAATTATAGCCTTTACCATGCTCAATTTGCAAGTTCATGTGTTGCTGTTTGAAAACAGAAAGTTTTCTGTTATGTCCAGAATATTCCTGAATAGTCAGAACATGATAAAAATCTGAAATTTTTACAAAGTAAGCATGCATGAGTTCTCTGTCACATGGTAATTTTTCAGAATTTTTGGAATTAGGAAAGTATGAATTCTTATTCACTCTTTACAGACTGTTCTGTTTTGGCAGATTGCTGTTATAGTTGCATTGTTTGCATATGTTTGCTAGTTTAATGTTTCTATTTGAGGATAGGAGTATTAAATATGCAGAGGCATTTAGTATGCAATGTTTAATTATAATTTTGGTGATTTGCTACAGTAGAGAATGTTAAGGTTTTGAGTTGATTTATACTAACTTATCTCACGAGTTTTTGTTGAGTTTTGTGTGGATGAAGTATTTAAGATTTAGGGAAACCGTGATATGAGAGGAATTAAGGAGACACAAAAGCTCAAGCTTGGGAATGCCCAAGGCATCCCAATATGATATTTCAAGAACTCTCAAGCATCTAATCTTGGAGATGCCCCGGTAGGCATCCCACCTTTCTTCTTCAACAATTATCGGTTAGTATCGGTTGAACATAAGTTTTTGCTTCTTCGCATGAGATGTGCTATTCTTGGAACGTCATTTTATTTTGTTTTCTTTGCTGTTTGAATAAAATACTTAAGATCTGATTTTTTTAATGAGAGAGAGTCCTCACATAGCTACTTAATTACTTAACTACTCATTTGATCTTCACTTATATCTTTTTGGAGTAGTTTGTCATTTACTCTTGTGCTTCACTTATATCCTATGAGTAAATTGTTGAAATGAATTGAATATCATAAAGTTGAAATTTATATGCTTCATATGCTTGTCCCATGGGGAGTAGTGACTTCACATACAAGAAGTATAAGTGGTAAAATTTATTGAAAGTTGACAAACATAGCATTGGTCACTTGAACAATTCATGAAAGAATTTTGAAGGAAGAGAAATTTCACATATAAATATACTATCTTGGACATCTTCTATGATTGTGAGCCCCCATTAATTATTTTCAAGCTTGATCAAGTAGTTGACGTTGGATAAGGAAGACAACGTAATGAGTTATGTTTGTTTATATTCACATAGAAGTTATATTGTCATGGATCCTCTAACATGTGGTGCTTGCTTAGGATCTTTTGCTAGCCAAAAATTCGTACTAAGTAGAGATACTACTTGTGCACCCAAAAAACCTTAAACCCAGTTTCTTGCCATGAGTGTCCACCATATCTACCTATGGATTGAATAAGATCCTTCAAGTAAGTTGTCATCGGTGCAAAAAGCAATAAAAATTGCTCCTAAAATATGTATGATCTTTTATTGCAAGGGAAAATAAGCGTTGTACGAACTTGTGATGGTAAAGAAATAAAAGCGACAGACTGCATAATAAAGGTTGCTATCACAAGGGGCAATATAATGTGACGTTCCTTTGCATTAAGGGCTTGTGCATCCAACAACAAAAAGCGCATGACAACCTCTGCTTCCCTCTGCGAAGGGCCTATCTTTTACTTTTCTGTATTTACTTTTATGCAAGAGTCATTAGTGTTCATCCCTATTCCGCTCTATTTACTCTTTAGTTGGCAAGCATTATGTGGCAGGGAAAGATCCAGGCACATATATCCAGTTGAATATAGGTGATCATGAGTTATTATTATTGACATTATCCCTGAGATAAATAAGTTGGGAGGCAAAACATTAAGCCCCTATCTTCCTATGTGTTTGACTGAAACGGTTTGTTCTAAAAATATGCTTTGAGTGTCAGCAATCATGGAAGACTAAATGATGGTTGAGTATGTGGAATTTGCTAGATCAAAGCTCTTACATAGACCCTTCCTGAAAATAAGATGAATTGCAATTGTTTGATGACTGAGAACATAGTTGTTAGTTTTCAAGAAAGTTTATGGCCTATACTTTAAACATGTGAATAGCTTGCTACTTGATCATGAGAAGTTTTATGAGATGAGCTACTGTTTATGATATATAATGATGCTAGAAAAAGTGATTGGAATTATCATTGATCAAACTTATGCACTATGCTAGCATTCACACTTCATAAATTATTTCTTTTATCATTTACCTACTCGAGGACGAGCAGGAATTAAGCTTGGGGATGCTGATACGTCTCCAACGTATCTATAATTTATGAAGTATTCATGCCATGTTTATTATAGTTTTGTATGATTTTGGTGCACTTTTATATGGCTTTTATATGATTTTTATGGACTAACCTATTGACCTAGTGCCCAGTGCCAATTGCTGTTTTCTGCTTGTTTTTGGTTTTCCAGGAAATCCATATCAAATGAAGTCCAAATGCAGCAAAACTTTTTGACGATTTTTTCTAGAAGGAAATGGACCGAGGAAGCTTCGGGGAAGCAGCAGAAGAGCCACAGGGGCCCCACGAGCCACCTGGGCGCGCCGGCCCCCCCAGGCGCGCCCTGGTGCCTCGTGGCCCCCCTGTGGCACCTCTTCGCGTGATTCCAACGCCAAAAAATCATATATATTCAGAAACCCCCGAAAGTTAACCTAGATGGGTTTTTACGCCACCGCAAGCCTCTGTACCTCCATGATCTCATCTACAGCCCTTTTCCGGCACTTGCCGGAGGGGGGAAGCATCACCGGAGGCCATCTTCATCATCCCGGTGGTCTCCATGATGAGGAGGGAGTAGTTCACCCTCGGGGCTGAGGGTTTGTACCAGTAGCTATGTGTTTTATCTCTCTCTCTCTCTCTCTCTCTCGTGTTCTTGATTTGGCACGATCTTGATGTATCGCGAGCTTTGTTAATATAGTTAGATCATATGGTGTTTCTTCCCTCTCTATACTTGTTGTGATGAATCGAATCTTTTCCCTTTGAGGTTTCGTTATTGTTGGATTGAATATTTCAGATTTGAAAACACTTGATGTATGTCTTGCATATCAATACCCATGGTGACAATGGGGTATTATATTGATTCACTTGATATATGTTTTGGCACTCAACTCGCGGATTCCCGTGGTGACATTGGGGTAATCTATTCATAGGGGTTGATGCACGTTTTCATTATCTTTTCTCCGATAGAAACTTTGGGGTGCTCCTTGGAGTTCTTTGTGTGGATTGAATATTATGATTATGAAGTTGTTTGATGCATATTGTATAATCAACTCATGGATACTTGTGGTGACATTGGAGTATCTAGGTGACATTAGAGTTGGTTGATGTGTATCATATGGTGTTATTTTAGTATGAACTCTAGGGCTGTTTGTGACACTTATAGGAATAGCTCAATAGATCGATCGGAAAGGATAACTTTGAGGTGGTTTTGTACCCTACAAATAGTTTCTATCTTATGTTCTCCGCTAATAGGTACTTGGGAGTGATTCTTTATCGCACGTTGAGGGATGATTATATGATCCAATTATGTTAGCATTGTTGAGAGATTGCACTAGTGAAAGTATGAACCCTAGGCCTTGTTTCTAAGCATTGCAATACCGTTTATGCTCACTTTTGTTACTTGTTACCTTGCTGTTTTTTATTGTTCGCACTACAA
Source organism: Elymus sibiricus (assembly GCA_039707655.1). Taxonomy (NCBI): domain Eukaryota; kingdom Viridiplantae; phylum Streptophyta; class Magnoliopsida; order Poales; family Poaceae; genus Elymus; species Elymus sibiricus. The sequence goes on from CM077674.1 coordinate 211,496,159, forward strand.
AAACCTATATCTACTATCCAAACTACACCTGTATCACCATTTCTTCGCCAAACTAGTGCACCTATACAATTTACCATTGTATTGGGTGTGTTGGGGACACAAGAGACTCTTTGTTATTTGGTTGGAGGGTTGTTTGAGAGAGACCATCTTCATCCTACGCCTCCCACGGATTGATAAACCTTAGGTCATCCACTTGAGGGAAATTGCTACTGTCCTACAAACCTCTACGCTTGGAGGCCCAACACGAGTCTACAAGAACAAGTTGTGTAGTAGACATCACGTACTACGAGAGAATTGCACATGGAGCGGCTGACACGTGGGACCCAGTTGCTCGAGCAGTTTTGTTGTTGTTGTTGAGATGGAGTAGGTTATCAACTGGGCTATGCGGTGTCTGTGGCCCGTCTAGCCCAGACTTTTATTTTTTGTTTACAATATGATGAGCCCAGCTGTTTTTTTTCACGGTGAAAATGACTAGCCCACCTTTTTTTTCGTAGAATAGCCTACACAGGCCGATTTCTTTTTCTCCGCCCTGCTGGGCGGCAAATCTTTCAGGACGACGAGGGATACATTCGGCCTGCCCAGACAAAAAGGGCTGTAAATCATATAAGTAATATGAAATGGGCTTTATATATATAAAAATAAAGAAAATGGGCAATGAGTTTCAAATTGTGAATTTTCTTTTATTTTTTGATATTTGAAATTTCATTGGATTTTAACATAATTTAAATATATTTTAAATTTAGTTATTATCGGGCTCGATTTTCGGGATTAAAAATAGTTCAGCAATTTCAATGAAATTTCGTTGAAATTTTTAATCCTGTCCTTGGAGAAAATGGCCAGGTATTCTAAAAATATAATATGGGCTGCAATAAATTACGTAATAATTAGCAATTGGTCTGTAAATTTAGGAAAAATAGCAAATGGGCTATATGCTGTCCGCCACAGATATTATGCTGACTTGTGGGCCTACTTGACGCGTACGCAGGGCTTTGTCAACTTATAGTCAACAAACGATTCTAGCAGCAGTGACCGTTGGATGCTAATCCAACGGCCGTGCTGTTTCTTCAATCTCCGATCTTCTTGCTCCAACCGCCCAAACCAGCGCCGGCGGGTCCGCCTGCTCCCGCCTCTCGTGGCCGGCTGTGCTGCCGCGCAGGCCTCATCGCCCCACCCTACTCCCATAGCTGGCTAGGCCATCCATCTACTCACCCACACCTCCTGTTATTCTCCGGCGACGGCAGCCTCACACCACAGCCGAACCAGTAAACCCTCGTACCCCCTTCGCATGGGCAACCACTGCCACGTCTTCCCCGGCTCCGGGTCATTCCCTTCCTAGGCCTCGTCGCCGTCCACCGCCTTGATGCTCTCGGCACGACATCGTCAATGCGGCCAACGAACGACAGCCATCGGAAGAGGACTGTATGTGGAGAGGCTGAGAGCTGGGACCCACGAGGTGCATGGTCGCACGCGAGGAAGTGCCTCCTTTATGCGCAACAAAAATGATTCCTCCCCTTGCTTACTGGGACCCACCTTATTTGGAGGCTGACTTGTGGGCCTACTTAGTTGACCCGTACGCAAGGCTTTGTCAACTTAGTCAACAAACGATTCTAGCAGTAGTGATCGTTGGATCTTCATCCAACGGCCGTGCTTCTTCTTCAATCTCTGATCTTCTTGCTCCAGCCGCCCAAACTAGCGCCGGCGGGACCGCCTGCTCCTGCCTCCCGTGGCCGGCTGTGCTACCGCGCAGGCCTCACCGTCCCACCCTACTCCCACCGCTGGCCAGGCCTTCCCTCTACTCACCCACATCCCCTGTTATTCTCCAGCGACGGCAGCCTCACACCGCAGCCGAACCAGTCAACCATCGTACACCCCTCCGCGTGGGCATCCACTGCCGCATCTTCCCTGCCTCTGCGTCGTTCCCTTCCTAGGCCTCACCGTCGTCCACCGCTTTGGTGCTCTCGGTGCGGCGTAGTCAACGTGGTCAATTAATGACAGCCATCGGCAGAGGACTGCACGCGGTGAGGCTGACAGCTGGACCCACCAGCTACATCTTCGCACGCAAGGAAGTGCCTCCTTATCCTCCCTGATAGCAGGGACCCACCCCGGTCGAAGCGTACGTAGCGCTGTCTGTTTGGTCACGAACGTGTATGTACATACTGGTCGATCGGTCTCTCTGCAAGGATGAACCGTGGCTGAGTAAGTAGCGGCACGTGCCGTAGTTGAGCCCCCGACATAGCAGTTCAGACAGTCCCATCTAAATTGTGTACACGTATGTACAGCCACACGGCAAAGAATACGGCCACGTACGTACATATGGGCGGGGTCTGGAACGCATACTCGCGCATACGTACGGCCAAGGCTCGTGTACATGGAGAGGCAACAGACGGCAGCAACGGCCTCATGTTCATCGGCAGCCAACCGGCTGGGTCAGAACGGAGGAAACAACATCGTGTTCATCGGGAGCCAAGCGACTGGGTCGGAACTCGTCCTGTTCATCGGGAGCCAACCTGCTTGGACGGAACAGCCGAAACGGGGTCCTGTTCATCGACTCGGGGACAAGGCGAATGGCGCGACCCATGTGAATGGCGCGACCGGCATCCGGTGCAAGCACAGTGCGGCCGGCCTCTGGTGCTAGTACGGCGCAGACGGCCTCTGCCCACTCCTGGCGAGGAATGGGGCTACTAACGGACCGTGTAGCCAGCTGCAACACCCTGTCGACAGTAGGCAAGCGCCGATGGAATCGCTCTTGCTGTGTGGCGCGTCACGCGTCTCGCTCTGTGGCGGTCCATCGGTCTCGCTGTGCGGCGAGCCATAGCCTATCGGCGCAGACGCGCCTGTCTTGCGCTGCGGGGCACCACCGATCATGTTGTGCATCGAGCTACAGCCTCTCGACACTGAGTTGCCTTTCTTGATCCGCGGTGCTGGAGCGCCGTCCGCCAAGGGTCTGCTCAACCCTGGCGATGAAGTGCAGCACGACGTCGTCCATCGTGTTGCTGGGGACGCCCTTGGCCTCGACGGGCCGTGGCGCCTTCTCGTTTACCTCGTCGAGGAGGTTGATGGCAGAGGTGGCGCTTCGGTGGGTTGGCATGCTTGCAAAAGGTAGCTAGAGGGGCTATAGGCTGCGCTTGTGCCTCGGTGTGTCACGCGCCGCCTAGGCTTATGCGCAATCACTGGGTGGCGGCGGGAAACCGATGGGGAAATGGCGGGAAACGGTGGCGTGTTCATAAAACGCCATCAATTAATGGAAACTTAGCATAGAAGGAAGTGCGAGCTAGCACGACGCGTGCGCGCACATTGCCTGCCCACGGGTGTGATCCATATATCTCGTGTGCCCAACAGAGCACACTATTTCACACAAAATAATGTTGTTCTGTACACAGAGAGTGTTGATGTTGTGCAGACTGAGAAAATCACATCGCACACGGATAAAACTACGAAACCTGTCGGTGATGATTTCATCAATTGCTGACAATTGTTTACCAGCAAGCGTTTGCCCACAACACACATGGGTTATTAGCAGGAATCATCCATGTTGTTATCCGTCTTCCCACACATTTCGGATTACTGACCTGTTTGCCGCGTATCACACACATCTTGTTAAGTTGAACCATTTCTGTTGTGTTGGGTAATCGCAAACAGTTCATCCGAGTGAACCGCATGCCGTATATCGCACACACCTTGATCTGCCTGACCGTTTCTGTTGTGTTGCGTAATCACAAACAGTTCATCCGAGTGAACTGTATGCCGTGTATCACACACACCTCGAATTGGCTACCCGTTTCTGTTGTGTTGGGTAATCACAAACAGTTCATCCGAGTGAACTGTATGCCGTGTATCGCACACACCATGAACTGGCTGACCGTGTTTGTTGTTCTGGTTTATCGCAAACAGTTTGTATGGATCAACTGTATGCCACGTATTGCACACGTGTCTCTAATCTGAATCATTTTTGATGTCTCCGGCATCGCAAACAGTTCGTCTTATTTGGTACGGTTTTTTTACGACACCGTTTATGATTCATGCATCGCACACAGTTTGGTCGCGGGGTCTCTGATTCATGTGTCGCGTTAGCGGTCGCCTGCAGTAGTGTACATGTTACTCATGATATGAGCATGATGATACTAGCACTAGCATGAGAGGGAGTCGACGTTTAAGGTCTCATGGGCCAACTTACTCATCTCGAAGGTTATCTCATAACCACCATAGGTATCAATCTTTCTTACCACCATGATCATCACATGACCACAAGGAGACCAACTTACTCATGCCGGTGGTTATCGCTTAACCACCAAGGGTTGAATCCGTGATCATCGCCTGACCACAAAGAGCTCGATCTTTATCCATGATCATCGCATGACCACATAAAGATCAACCAACTTCTTACCACATGGAACCAGGGTTGTTTATTATTCAGGTTATTGTAAGTGTTGACCCATAGTGTGACCTACTACGAACTGTGTCCATAACCGAGGATGCGGCTATCGATAGTTTATACACTCTGCAGAGGTTAGTACACTGTACCCACACTATGGAACTCATGGCCTCGTGCTCCCATTCGGGTGGACCAACGACGTTCCAACAAAACCAATCTATTGCATGACACTCTCCCGGCCACTCCGACAAATTCCCGTCTGGGCTACGCCATGGGTGGCCCCGATGTCAACTCGTGACATCTGCCACCTTCGTGGCCGCCACCGTCATGGCCAAACTAAACGGTCCCAAACGGGGACCCGTCCCAAATGGGGACCTGAGCTCAAAACCAAAACTCAGGCACACAAGGTTATTGCCACCTACCTGATCAGGGTAGCACGCGGACATAACCTTCCCTCGTTGGAGGCACCAGCGAGAGGCATGATAATAGACCGAATTAGGACCCCCCATAAGGCAAATGTGGCTGCACTAGTGAGCTCGATTCAGTGGCACTATGACTCAGCCAACAGATTTGTTCAAGTTCAATTATTAGCAGGTTTAACTTGAATGGTGATGAGCTAAGCCATAGCAAAATAACATGATGAAATGCATATGAGCATGATATCAACATAAGCATGGATGGGCAACATAACCATTTAACATATGAATCATAACATCAACAACAATAAATCATTTAGTCTACTGGATGCAAATAAGCATGGCATAGTGATGATCATGAATCTCACAAGTATTTTCATAACAAACAGTAACTATTCATGTGAGCATATCATTAATACTAGCATAGAAAATAAATACAAGGACTAAGCATGAGAATAATCACATTATCAAATAAGCATCTAACTTACTGGATGCACATGATCATGGCATACAGATGAGCATGGATTTACAAGCATTTACATAGCATTAACAAAATAATTACATACGCAAATAATTATTCAAATATTCAAGTGAAAACCATGGCCATTGAAATGCCATTATTCAAGTGGCTGTTGTGGCTTGCCTGGGGGTTGATGGATTCATCGGGAAGAAGTGCGAGGAGCTCGCAAAAAGATTCGCTGGAAAAGTTTCTCTCTCGAAGGGGGCTGAATAAGGGCAGGGGCAAAATGGTCATTTTCAGAATGTGTCAACATTGTGAAATGATACCAACGGAACAGACTCGACGAATAGAGAATGTGGGCTTTGGAATCACCTGATTCGGAGTTGCGGTTGCAAAGATAAGGCCGTTCATTCGTTAGGCAGAAAAACAAATAAAAATTGTGCTTTTTTGCTGTTAACGGACGAACGCCCGCAATATAAGGATTTCGGCACCGGCTGCTGAAAACAGAAAGCGCACTTCCGAGAAATAGGCCTTCGCGACAGGAAAGTACATTCTTGCCCGAAGCCGCGATAGATTACGCTTCCGAGAAAAGAAAGCGTATTCTAGTGGAATACGTTTCCACTTAAGTTGTTGGGCCCGGGCGGTGGGTCGCTTACAGCCGGGTCCCACCGGCTCTCTCTCTCTCTCCTCCCGCCCACCTTCTTCTACCTCCCGACGGGGAGAGGCAGAGGAGGCTCAGCCGCCGTGATTCTGGCCGCTCCGCCGCACCTGGGGTCGAGGCTCGGGTCCAGGAGGAAGCCCCGCTCCACGCCGCGCCCGTTGATGGTCTCGCTGGCCGCGGGGACTGCTGAAAATGAGCAGCGTGTTGGCAGGGCGGATGGCATCCGCTCGAATTTGAGCGAGGACCGAGGCGGCAATGGCGGTCGGAGGGAGCGAAGGGGAGCTCCTCAAGCTAAATGGATTGGTGGGGCGGGGCTCTAGGAGGGAGGAGAGGAGGCTGGTGAGGTCTAGGGGTCTCGGGCAGGGGCTATATAGCCGGGCGAGCTCGAGGGGTGAGCGTGGTCGCGGCGACACGTGTGCCGATGCTCTAGAGCGAGGAGGCCACACGGAGGGAGGGGCACGATGTCGGGAGGGTCTACGGGGAGTGGAGAGGCCAGCTGTGGCTTCGGGAGAGCTCGGGGAAGAAGAAGACAGGAAGAAAATGACGGCGGCCATGGGCACACAGTGCGGCGTGGCTCGCCGGGGATGAAGGAGGAGGGGGAGCGGGGTCCAGAGGGTGCGCGTGGATGGAGGAGAGGGTGGGTGGTGTTGTGGACATGCTGTGGTGGCGCGAGTGCATGGTTTGGATGGTGGCCGAGGGCCCCGATGTCCAGAGCGCGTCGAACGGCATGGCATTCGTGTGGTCACCGCATGACCGTGGCGTTGCCATGCGTTCTGGGCGGCCCAAATATGTCTGGCAGGTTGGACACTCTCTAGGTAGCTGCTAGGTACAAGGATACAACAGCAATGGCCCAAGATGTGACTGAACAAGGCTCAAACCCTAATCAACAGCGAGGTGTTTGATTAGTGGTGAGAGCAATGCACAAGTCCATTTGGCCTAATATTTGGCTGAGGGTGATCATCCACTAGGGTGATCTCTGTGGCAAAATCTCAGCTCAATAGAGATGGCTAGCTGGTACTTCCTTTGCAAAGTGCCAAACTGGCCAGAAAATGGAAATGGAAGCTGTGCTCACATGGAGTGTTGGATTGAGCTGAAATTTGGTGTAGGATGATTATTTGTACATAGGGAGGCACTGTAAAAATTTCACACCATTTGGATAAATATAAATGGTACTTCCTTCACAATGCTTCCCACTAGACAGAAACTTGGGGGAATTTTTGAGAGAAATTGGCTGAATGAAATGAGCTCAAATTTTGTGGAGAGAAGTAATATAGGTGGTAGAAGGTTATGGTAAAACTTTAGAAATTATGAAGTAATATAAATTATAGTTGCTTCACAACCTGAAAATATGTCCAGAAACAAGATGGGGATGGTGTGCTCACCATGAGCATGGAATCTTGAATATTTTTACATATCCAAGGTTCATATGAGTCAAAGGATTTATGAGAATTTTGTGGGAATTTTGGGGAAGACATAAATATAGGTTGCTTCACAACCTAGGGCAAACAGGATTATTCCTTTAATAGAAAAAGGAATATTTCCAAGAAATAAGATTGGGGTTGGGCTAGGATGGAAATGACATGGTCTTGGGAAGGACTTGAGAGTTATGAACCACTTGGGAGAGGAAAGAGAGATGATCTTCCCAGGTTTCAAGTCCATAGAGCCAAACCAAAAGAAATCCAAAGCAAAAACCAAAGAAATCCAAAAGAAAAGAAAAGGGCCAAAAATTAGGGTGTTACCCATAGAGGGTCTACGCAACTCTCTATGGCTGAACTCCCATCCGCCAACCAGCTTTTTGGTCTTATTTAGCGCCTTCGAGGTGCCACAGCTCAAGTCGAGCCGTGGAAGCGGTCGGCTTGTATGGAGAGTGCTCGGGAGGCATTTGCAGCTGTGCAGACCTGGTGGCCGAAGCTGAATCTGGTGCCAATTTCACGGTGTTGTCCAGAGGGAAAGGAGCGGAAGGCCACAGACTACTATGCAAACACTACAGGAATCAGCTGATTTGCCGTCTGCCTTGGCAGACGGCAAAGGACCAGAAAGCGGATGGCAAAGGTCTTTGCCGTCTGCCGCAGACAGCAAATGCTTCCGGCACTGGAAGCTATGGTAATGAGCTTCTTTACCATCTGCATTCGTACAGCGGACGACAAAGACCTTTGCCGTCAGCTTTCCTGGCCAAGCAGACGGCAAAGAAAGTGGACAACAAAGAATAGACGTTAGCCACGTTAGGTGGCTAACGGGAGACTTTGCCGTCTGCTTCCTGACGTCAGCGGACCCGTGGCATAACGTCACTCCTCCACGCTCTTTGCCATCTGCCGCTCGCCTTTCTTTGCCGTCTGCCGCTCGCCTTTCTTTACCGTCTGCTTGCGGACGGCAAAGAACCACTCGCCTTTGCCGTCTCCCAGCGGACGGCATAATGACCAAATGGGTCAGACCCAGTACTCCCAGTTTGCGCAGGTTGCTGCCACGTGGCACCTTTGCCGTCCGCTGGCTCACGGCAAAGACCTTTGCCGTCTGCTGGCAGACGGCAAAGTTCCTGTATTGCCCCTTTTTATTCTGTTTTTTGTTATATCCAAGCATTTTCACAGCAAATATATGATATATATATATATATATTTCACAGGGCAAACAGTATGTGCAAGTTTCACAACAAGTATATGATATCCAACACATAAGAAACTATATCCCTGCCATATGGATATGATCATCCAACAGATATACCAAAACAAAATGTGCAAGTTTCACCATATTACAATAGTTTCATCCATAGGTAGCAAGTTTCACATTGTTCATGGATACAAAATCAAAACAAAAAGTAAACACAAGCACTCCATCAATGCAAGGTTCCGTGAAGTGAATCAAATCTGCAAAATGGGAAATAAGAAAGTTAGAAGAAGAAGACTAGAAGAAGAAGAAGAAGAAGAAGAAGAAGAAGAAAAAGAAGAAGACTAGAAGAAGAAGAAGAACAAGAATAATAATAATAATAAGAAGAAGAAGAAGAAGAAGAAGAAGAAGAGTTTTTCTTCTCTTTCTTTTTCTCCTCTTGTTTTTCTTCTTCTTATTGCTTGTTTGTGTCATTTTAGAGCTAACCTAGGTAATTATGCCATTTTTTACCTAACTAAGCTTATTGTGTCATTTTGGAGGAAACTAAGCTAAGTATATGACATTTATGAGGTTACCAAGGTTATTATGCCATTTTTGAAACGAATAAGCTAATTATGTCATAAATGGACTAAATATTATGTCATTTTGGAGGATAATTAGCTAAGTATGTCTTTTTTGGGGAAAATAAGCTAAGATGAAGAAGAAGAAGAAGAAGAAGACTAGAGGAAGAAGAAGAAGAACAAGAACAAGAAATGGACTAAATAAGCTAATTATGTCATTTTGGAGGATAATTAGCTAAGTATGTCTTCTTCTTCTTCTTCTAGTCTTCTTCTTCTAGTCTTCTTCTTCTTCTTCTTCTTCTTCTTCTTCTTCTTCTTCTTCTTGTTCTTCTTCTAGTCTTCTTCTTCTTCTTCTTCTTCTTCTTCTTTTTCTCCTCTTTCTTGTTTTTCTTCATCTTATTCCTTATTTGTGTCATTTTAGAGCTAACCTAGGTAAGTATGCCATTTTTGTGCTAACCTAGGAAAATAAGGTAAGTATAGGTCATTTTTGTGCTAACCTAGGTAATTATGCCATTTTTGAGCTAAATTAGGTAAGTATAGGTCATTTTAGAGCTAACTTAGGTAATTATGTCATTTTGGAGGATAATAAGCTAAGTATATGACATTTATGAGGTAACCAAGGTTATTATGCCATTTTTGCAACGAATAAGCTAATTATGTCATAAATGGACTAAATAAGCTAATTATGTCATTTTGGAGGATAATTAGCTATATAAGTATGTCTTTTTGGGGAAAATAAGCTAAGTATGTGACATAATAGAGAAAACTTACCGGAGGTCAAGCATCGGGGTTCGTCGGGTTGTGCGATGCGGCTTCGGAGTTATGCTGCACCAAAGATCATTTGCAAAGTCTCGTTAGCATGATGACACTCAAATGTTAAGACTTGTAACTAATGACCATTCAAATGAAACTCACCGTTCCCGCTCTAGTAATGACCGGCATCGGCGGAGGGGTCTGACCGGTCTTCTCGCACATAGACTGCACATTTGGTTTTGATGAGTCAGTCATATAGGTTAGTAATGAAACGAACATATTACGTGCATGATTTGGCTAATATGCATAAGAAACTTACCACGAGGAGCTCGTACATGGCCCGGTGAGACGCATCATTCCGTGCCCTCTCCTCCTCCAACAACCAAGCCGTCTTCTCCTCCGCGAGCCATTCCCTCTCCGCCGCCAGCCGTTCCCTCTCCTCCAGAAGCGCCTGGGTTGTCTCTCTCTCTCTTTATGAAGAGCAGCCTGCAACACCACTCCTCGTTAGCATTTTAATCATGGATGGGCACACACACAATGTAATGGAGGAAAGATATCTGAGTCCGTATAACTTCCTTCGATGGCGAGATCGACTGGCCGTGGACAAGGCCTTATCTCAGGACAGGAGCTCGTGTGGCGCGCCTTTATCTCCGGGAGAGTGTGAGGACAACGTATAAGTCCATCTCCAATGGCTATCGAGCCATGGGGCCTCCCACCACCAGATATCATCACCAGCTCTCGATCAAAGGGATGCTGGCTCGGGTTAAAGTCCTCCCCTTTCCTCGCCTTCCCCTCATCTCTGTACCTCACGAGCTTGTGGTGGGAGGAGATGTTGGTGAAGTTCTCTGGATTATCGAGGTCAGCCTCAGAGAATGCCTTGACCTTCTTGTACGAGGCAGTATGGGCCATGGCATAGAGGTCGTAAACCTCTGGCACCTCCGTGTTATTGTGTCCCGCCTAAAAGAGAGGAACAAAGTATTAGTAAAGGGCTCAATCTAGCATGAAGAATGAATTGCATGAATCATGAAGCAAACCACATACCCAGTTCCGCCCGAACTGAAATAAGTTGGTGCTGCCTTGATGGTGTGGCACACCAACCATTTGGGCACGCCAGTCCTTGGCATTGTCGTGGACGGCTCGCCAGCGGCCTGTGCACCACTCATCCACCAACGCCTCCCAACAATCCATCTTATCCGCACAACATCTCGGGGGCACCTAAGTTAGTAAAGAGAAATTTGAGCGCTACGCCTACGAATCAAATCAAGGAAACTATGTACAATGCCTTAAGAATAGTTAATTACCTTCATGTACTGATCCTTCTTCAGAAACTTAGCCCGGAACGACGCCTTGTCCTTCTTAATACCACGCGTGGTGTAGTAGTCTCGAACAGCCTGCGGCCGAGCCTCGTGCCGTAAGTTTTGTAGTTGGCGCCTGCACTCGTGATCGATAACCTGTGCCGCCTCCTCCCAGTATCCCTCGTCACACTTGTAGAAGGTCTGCAATCAAACGAGACAACACTGACTAGTAAAATAACTAGCTATTGTTAAGTTTTAATTGTGCAAAGGAGAAATTACCCAAAAGCTTCTGATCACCATCTCGGCAATCGTGTGGCACAAGACACCGTCGATCATGTGGTCCGGCGGGGCCGGGGCAGCCAAGTAGTGCTCCCAGCTTAATCCTAGCTCTGGAAGCTGACCCTCATCGGGCAACGTGACAAACCCTGGGAAGTTTTGCCGGCATAGCACACCAAGGACGGTGTTGGGCCTGCGGACTCCACTGGCGTGTACCCAACCCCTGTAGTATGACAAGGCCAACGCATTAGATATTTGAAGAAACCTGAAGCAAAAGGTACAAAAAGAGTAAATGCACTTACTTCTCCCCATCAGGCCTAATCACCGGCCGCAACTCGCGGGTCGCCGGCACGGGCGGGAGCCGTGTACCACCACGCTGGTACACGGTGGCCCCCTCAACCACCTCGCCCTCACTATCAGTAAACGGATCATCCCCGCCACCATCAGCATGGCCACTCGGCCCCTCAGGTGGATCCGGCCAGGTACCCCATCCGGACGTCTCCTGGGACGTAGCCTGGTCCGGAGTGTCGTGGGACGAAGCCTCTGCGTCCGGAGTCTCATGGGCCGAAGGCCCGTCGACCCGAGGCTTGTGGTGCGGAGTCCCCGTAGCCTCCACCTCAAACAGGTCCACCCTAGCAGTCTTGTGCTCGGGTGAATCAGCTGGGGGTGGCGGCGAGGAAGGCGTAGCAGCCTGCCTACCTCTCCCGCCCCTGCGTCCTGATCTACCTCCTCTCTTCTTCCCTCCTCGACCTCCTCTCCCGGTGGGCAACGACGCCGATGAAGAAGCGCCCGGCGGTGTCCCCATACTGTCTAACAACGCTCTCCGGAGAGGTACGGGTGGAATGGAAGTACGCCTCCCGCGGGCCGCCGCCGAAGAAGTACCCGCGGCGCGCTCTGGACCCGCGCCCACCATCTTTCAACACCTGCCATGACAAAGAGTAAACGAAATTAGTACAACATAAAAAATTTGAAGAACTGACATGAATAATATGTATATAATTTAAGTTGGGATGCATACAAACTAATAATAGTCTGGATCGTCTATATATGCTCCGGGATCATCATCATCATCATCATCACTATCACGCGTGTCGTCATGAATGACGTGCTCATCGGGTTCGGCGGCATCAACATGTGGAAGGCCGTTCTGTAATCGGTCAAGCATTGACAGGTCATCCGCAGCAGTAACCTCTTCTTGTTCCAACTCTTCTTGTTCCAACTCTTCTTGTTCTGGCTCAGGGGTGTTGTCGGATTCACTGTCGTTGTCTACTTCCATGTTCTGGGGTGAAGTAGAGCGGTTCTTGAAATGTTTTTTGGAAAGACGTGTTTCTTGGAAGAATTCTCCATCATATGTGTCTGGGTTAATGTGAGGTTCATAATCCTCTTCATTGGGGGGAGGTGGTCTAACACGTGGCGGCACTTCATAAACGACATCCCAACCCTTCAGATTTGCATTAGTTTGGCATGCCCACGGTAGATAGAAAACTTGGGTCGCCTGTTGAGCCGTAATATAGACATCGGGAACATCTAAATGGGTGCTTTGTTTGATTTCTACTAGTCCTATATGTTCATGAGTCCTTCTAGTCTCCTTTGGCTGGAACCAATAACATTTGAAGACTACGACGTTCGTGGGTTTTCACCATAGAATAGAAGTTCATAAATTGCTTCAACTCTTCCATAATACTCGGTACCTCCTTCGCCGATAGCAGAGACACCACAATTTGTAGATTTTTGGTTGGCCATAGATAGCTCTTTGCCAAAGGTACGAAAGAGATACCCTTTGATGTCGTATTTCTCAAATGAACGGACCTTATAGTCAAAGCCATTAGCGGCTTGTCTCAATTCGGCGTCCATAGACTCTGAATTAGCCTACAAGTTTAATACGAAAGAATTGTTGCATTAGCCGCAAATTAGACCAAGAAATGAAATGGTCTATTAATGCTAATTACCGTTTGTTTGAACCAAGAGATGAAACCGGGATAGCCGCCTCCATGCTTTGCCAGAAGCTCATACTCTTCGACGAAATCCTTTTAGATCACCGCTCCATCCGAGAATTTGGCGACGTATCGACTGAATCAAATATCCGGGAATAAGAGCAGTTCAAAGGAATAATTAGAAGTTGCGAAACAATGTACCGACAACTTACTCGATGTACGGCCGCACTTCTGTTAGGTTGTTTAAGATATACAACAAAATGGTCCGCCATTCTTCGACATCCAACTCTATTGGTTTCGAAGCACCGGCTAGCGCGAGCTTCCCTTTGAATAGGTTGAGGTTGGATCCACCTTTTTTAGGGTCGCCAGCATTGTACCGAGGCTTCGGATTATGCAAATGACGATTTTTGGCTTCGTAGTGTGCTGTCACGAAGTTTGCCGCCTCCTCAGTAATGAATGCCTCGGCCATCGATGCTTCAATTCTACGTTTATTTTTACATTTTGCTCGAAGCGTCTTCTGCATCCTCTCAGTTGCATAGCACCAACGATTGTTCACGGGCCCCCCCAATCTTGCCTCGGTCGGGAGATGTAAAATCAAATGCTGCATTGGATTAAAGAAGCTCGGTGGAAAGATCTTCTCTAACTTGCAGAGCAACTCCGGCGCCAACTTTTCCATGTCATCTATCACCGCAGGCGATAGTTCTTTCGCACAAAGAACACGGAAGAAATAGCTCAGCTCTGCCAGTACTAGCCATTCATCCTCGGGGATAAAGCCACGCAACATCACCGGCATTACCCGCTCAAGCCATATGTGCCAATCATGACTCTTGAGACCAAATATTTTCAATTTTTCAGGACTCGCTCCCCTCTTTAGATTCGCTGCATACCCATCGGGGAACATCAACTGCATTTTCACCCACAAGATAATTTCCCTCATAGCTGGCCTTCCAAGATTGAACCAGGCCTTTGGCTTCATCCAGTTCTTCTTTCCTTTCGGTTGTCGCATGTTCTGTAACGGTCTATCACATAGAGTTTGCTGATCGACTCTAGCCTTAGGATTATCCTTTGACTTCCCCTCTATGCCGAACAATGTACCAAAAAGGGCCTCGCCGATATTCTTTTCAGTGTGCATCACGTCGATGTTGTGTGGAAGAAGGAGGTCTTTGAAGTAAGGTAGATCCCACAAGCATGTCTTGTGAGTTCAGGCGTGTTCCGAATTATACCCCTTGAAATACCCTGGACGCTCTGGATCAGGCTCGAGAGCGTTTAACTGATCCAGGATCTGTTGGCCTGTCAACGCAGGTGGTGCAGAGTTTTTGACAACTCTACCTTTGATGAAGTTCTTCTTGTCTTTTCTGAACTTATGGCGAGGATCCAGGAATGGTCTATGCAAGTCGAAGCAAGAATACTTGCGACTCGCCTCCAGCCAACGAAACTGAAGAGCTGCCTTGCATGTGGGGCACGGGAACCTTCCATGCACACACCAGCCAACGAATAGCGCATACGCCGGCAAGTCATGCATCGAGTACATGTACCAGACATGCATTATGAAGTTTTGTTTGCTAGCGGCGTCGTATGTCTTGAACCCATTATCCCAAGCTTCTTGAAATTCATCCTTAAGCGGCTGCATGTACACATTCATATTCTTCCCCGGATAGTTGGGCCCTGGAATTATCAACGTCAGGAAAATGTTCTTTCTTTGCATAATCTGTCCGGGGGGGAGATTGTGTGGAATGACAAATACAGGCCAACAACTGTATTGGGTTGCCGTCATACCAAACGGATTGAACCCATTCGTGCCGATGCAGACTCGAGGATGCCTTGGATCTGCCACTTTATCCCCATGTAATTCATCGAACTTCTTCCACGCAAAAGCATCCGATGTGTGTACCATCATCTGATTCCCATCTGCTTCTAGTTCGGTTCTTTTGCCCAATTTGTGCCATGTCATCTGTCTGGCCGTCTCTTCGACCATGAAAAGACATTGAAGTCTTGGTATGATTGGCAGATACTGAAGAACATTAACGGGGATTTTGGTCTGCCTCTTCTCACCCATACCGTTGTCTACCACCACATACTTGGAAGACTTGCAAATGGGACAATAGTTCAAGCCCGCATACTCAAGCCTAAATAAGGCACATCCGTTCTCACAGGCATCTATCTTCTCATAGGGCATCTTAAGTGCACGGAGGATTTTGTTCGACTGGTACAGGTTTGCAGGCATTACATGGCCTTTGGGTAGAAAGCGTCCAAATAGTGTCATCATCGCATCGTAGCATTCTCTGCCCAAGTTGAATTGAGCCTTCAGAGCCATTACTTGTGCGATGGCATCCAGCTGACAAAGCTCAGTGTTCTCGTGGAGAGGACGTTTTGAAGACTCCAACATTTCATTGAAGGCCTTTGCAGATTCCTCCATCTCCTCGTCCGAATCCCGAGCATCATCAAAATCTTGCACCATATCGTCGATCCCGGTACCATGCTTGTCGGTGCGACGACGAACCTCCTCAGCTCTGGTACGTTGGGCAGACTCACCATGAAATGTCCACACCGTATAATCAGGAGGTAAAACCCCACTTCTGCAGGTGTTTACCCATTTCATCGTCTGTCCTCTTTTTAAAGTTGTCGCACCTAAGACAGGGGCACCAGGTTTTTCTCTGGCCATTTGCAAATGCGGCTTACACAAACCCTTTGGTTTTTGTTAACCATTCAGTGGTCATGTCTTCCTGACTAGTGTGGCCGGTGTACATCCATGCACGATCACTCATCTTGCCTACCTACTAAACACACAAGAAATATATATATAATTCATCATATATATTCATCAGTTAATTAAGTTTGTCAATTTTATTACGCCCATGCAACCTACACGCTAATAGGTAAAGATAGGTCCTAATCCCACCCGAGTATGTGTAGATTGGGTTCGTTTTCCCATGCTCTGCTCCGGATCTGACGCAGAATTTCGGCAGCACTTCCCCGCTGTTCTCCTGATACACGTCTCGGCAATAAACAGAGAGGATGTGTACCCGGAGAACAACAGGGAGGCACTGACGAAATTCTGCATCGGATCCGGAGCAGAGCATGGGAAAACGAACCCAATCTACACATACTCGGGCTGTCCATGGATAACGTTGGACAATTCGAAAGGATGGCGGTTATAAATATGCAAAGACATGCATATTTATAGATGCCGCCCTTTCGAACGGGAGACGCATACTGATGATTGAAGACACCTATAGCTAGCAAGTTTCATCGGCACGAAGACCGGAACAGAGCAAATTAAGCGGGGGGGGGGGGGGGGAGGAGATGTCATTTGTGCTCACCCACGAACGCAGGGGAGCTCGTCAAACGCACGGGGAGGTCGTCGAACACCATACTCTCGCAGCGACGAAACAACTGCACATTTAAATCCAAAGATGAGTAACATAGCATTATTGTTTTTTCCGTCAACCTAACTAAATATTTACAACAGGATGCCACCGCCAAGTTGTAAAAAAACGATTCGCACTGCTCGTTCCCCGCAACAACCCCTAACCTAAAGAGTTATCATTTAGGGTTTTTCCGTCGACACCTCTTCTTCTTCTTCTTCTTCTTTTCTTCTCCTCCTCCTCTTCTTCTTCTCCTCCTCCTCTTCTTCTTCTTTTCTTCTTCTCCTCCTCCTCCCCCTCTTCTTCTTCTTCTTCTTCTTCTTCTTCTTCTTCTTCTCCTCTTCTCGTCTTCTTCTTCTTCTTCTTCTTCTTCTTCTTCTTCTTCTTCTTCTTCTTCTTCTTCTTCTTCTTCTTCTTCTTCTTCTTCTTCTTCTTCTTTTCTTCTCCTCCTCCTCCTCCTCTTCTTCTTTTCTTCTTCTTCTTCTTCTTCTTCTTCTGCTTCTTCTTCTTCTTCTCCTCCTCCTCCTCTTCTTCTTCTTCTTCTTCTTCTTCTTCTTCTTCTTCTTCTTCTTCTTCTTCTTCTTCTTCTTCTGCTTGTTCTTCTTCTTCTTCTTCTTCTTCTTCTTCTTCTTCTTCGTCTTCTTCTTCTCCTCCTCCTCCTCTTCTTCTTCTTCTTCTTCTTCTTCTTCTTCTTCTTCTTCTTCTTCTTCTTCTTCTTCTTCTTCTTCTTCTTCTTCTTTTCTTCTCCTCCTCCTCCTCTTCTTCTTTTTCTTCTTCTTCTTCTTCTTCTTCTTCTTCCTTCTTTTCCTTTTTCCTCTTCTTCTACTTATTCTTCTTTTCTTCTTCTTTTTTTTCATCTTTCTTCTACTTCTTCTAATTATGACTAATTAACTAAAACCTACCACTAACCTAATAACTACATATCTAATCTAACTTAGCACTAACCTTAATTAAACAGCAAAAAACAGAAGAAAAAAAAACAGAAAAAAGAAGAAGAGCTCACCGGAGGTGGCGGCCGGGCGGCGGGGGCGGGGGCTCCGGGCAGCGGCCGAGCGCCGGGCGGCGGGGCGCCGGGCCGGCAGGGCGCGGGGGTGGCGGGGCGGCGGGGCGACGGGGGTCCGGGGCCGCAGGGCTATGGGGCGGCGGGGCGGTGGGCCGGTGGGGCGGCGGCAGTGGTCGGGCGGCGGGGTGGTGGGGCGGCGGGGCGGCCGCAGGTGGTGGGGCCGACGTGTGGTGGTCCGGTGGGGCGGCGGCAGCGGCCGGGAGGCGGGGTGGTGGGCGGCGTGGCGGTGGGCCGGTGGGGCGGTGGCAGCGGTCGTCGGCGGGGTGGTGGGGCGGCCTGGCGGCGGCGTGCTAGCAGACGTTGGGGAGGGAGAGAGCAGAGAGAGAGAGAGGCCAGGGTGGGGGCGCGACCGTTAGTTAAGTCCGCACTTTGCCGTCTGCTAGTGACTTTGCCGTCTGCTAGTCTTTGCCGTCTGCTTATATATTCTTTGCCGTCTGCTAGCAGACGGCAAACTGGATTCCATATGACCTAACCCACTCCACGGTCCAGTGGGGCCCAGCTAACCTCTTTGCCGTCTGCCTCTTTGTTCTTTGCCGTCGGCTAGCAGACGGCAAAGAAAGGACAGACGGCAAAATTCTTCTTTGCCATCAGTCACTCCTTTGCCGTCTGCTTTTTGGAAGCTGACGGCAAAGATGGTCTTTGCCGTCAGCCAGCAGACGACAAAGATCCGGCAGACGGCAAATTCTCTGATTCCAGTAGTGAAAGGTCATGCCAGCAGCTCGGGTGTTCGAAGGGAAGTGTAGGAGACAAGTGATTTTAGAAAATCTTTAGTGTTCGTACTTGTATTCCTCCTCGGGTATGCCGAGATGTACTTGAATGGGAAATTGATACTTTTTTTTGACTATGTACTGTGAAGCATAGCTCCACAGTTCTTTATTTCAAAATAAAAAGCAGTCCAACAAAGTACAAACTACAAATTACAGGGCTAAGGGGAGTAAGAATATACATCTACCTACCTACTTACCTATATTACAAACTATGGCAGACTATGAATCCAAGTCAGAAGTAAAGGCCTATTGTGACCTTTAACTCTATGTGACAGAAGAGAAATGTCATGTACAAATTTACTCTTCTAGATGCCAAAAGAGGCCCTCTCATTCCTAAAGATCTTGCCATTCCTCGTAGTCCAAATACACCAAGCCGCCGTGAGCATTACCTCAAAGAAGAATGGGTGGTCAAAAGACCTCTTGGCATTAGTAAGACAGCTTGCAATGTCCTGTCCATTGGACCAATCAATCTGAAGATAATTCCAAACCCTGCAACTGAAATTACAGGTGAAAAAAGATGCAACCGGTCCTCATGGGTATGCGTTGGGCATAAGACACAAAAGTTTTCATCCTCATCTGATCTCCAGTGCCTCCTCAGCAGCATGTCTCTTGTGTTTAAACGGTCAAATAATAGCAACCAACCAAAGACTTTAATTTTCATAGTGCAAGAGCACTTCCAGAGCCAAACACACGGCTGTAGTGTTGGCAGATGAGAGTGCATGATTGTATAAAAGCTCTTTGCTGTACAACCTGTTTTGGAAGGCCATGACCAAATATCAGGTGCTAAACTGTCTCTCTAAAGAGAAGTAGCCCATTGTTGCAAGCATTGTAGCTCCTGTTCAGCTAGGCTAGAAAGAGGAAGGTGAAACATAGAAGAAACATCCTTAGAATCCAAGAAATCCCTAGCAGATATTTTATCATCCCTGACAAAAGAGAATAGATGTGGCATCCTGTCCCTGAGAGGCCTCAAGTATGTGGTTCAGATGCACTTTCCCAGGGAGCAAGCTACAAACAACACTGCTGAGTACGAAGGAGTCCTTGCCGGTCTTAGGATCGCAGTAGACCTTGGACTCAAAAAATTGATCGTCCGCGGTGACTCACTGCTTGTTGTGAAACAAGTAAACCAAGATTACCAGAGCCCGTTGATGGAAGCGTATGTGGAAGAAGTGAGGAAATTGGAAGAACACTTTGACGGGTTGCAAACAGAGCACGTCCCTCGTGCGGAAAACAACATTGCTGATAGCATGTCAAAGTGTGCCGCTCAAAAGCTTCCCATGGAACCGGGAACGTTTGTGCTCCATTTGAATCAACCAACAGTCACTCCATCAACGCAGGCCGGTAAGAGAAGGAAGTTGAATACCGGCAAGTACTTTTCGGCAGGGCTTCCTAAAGCCGCCGGCATGGATGTTGCCGGGAACAACGACACGGTTGTTGGTGAGCAGCAGCTTAGCGCAGAACCTCAGGTTCTTGCTGCAGAGGCAAGCGCTCCCACAGCCGAAGAAATGCCTTTTGTCCTTGTCGTCAAGCCACAGGCTCCGGCATGGGCACATCGGATAGTTCATTTCCTTCAAACAGGAGAACTTCCCGATGAGCAAGAAAAAGCTGAGAGAGTAGCCCGCCAGTCAAGTATGTACCAGTTTGTGGATAGCATCCTGTACAGAAAATGACAAAACGGCATGAAATTAAAGTGTATTTGCCGGGAAGATGGACTGAAGCTGTTGGCAGAGATACATCGAGGCATATGTGGCTCTGACATAGGTTCAAGAGCACTTGCCGGCAAAGCTTTCCGGCAAGGCTTCTATTGACCCACTTCCCTCCAGGATGCGACTGAGCTAGTAACCAAGTGTGAAGCATGCCAGTTCCATTCGAAGAACATACATCAGCCAGCTCAAGCTCTCCAAACAATCCCTCTCTCCTGGCCCTTTTCGGTCTGGGGGCTCGATACCTTGGGCCCCTTCCCCCGTGCTGCCGGGGGCTTTGAGTTCTTGTACGTCGCCATCGACAAGTTCACAAAGTGGCCTGAAGTGGAGCCAGTGAGGAAGGTGACAGTGCAGTTAGCCGTTAAGTTCTTCAAAGGATTAGTTTGCCGTTTCGGGGTTCCTAACAGAATCATCACCGACAACGGCACACAATTCACGAGCCGCACCTTCATGCAGTACGTCCAAGACCTTGGCAGCAAAATCTGTTTTGCATCTGTCGCTCACCCAAGAAGCAACGGCCAAGCGGAAAGGATGAACGCTGAAGTGCTGCGTGGCCTCAAAACAAGAACCTTTGACAGGCTGTGCAAGTGTGGGAGGCGCTGGATTGACGAGTTGCCGGCGGTTCTTTGGTCACTAAGGATGACACCAAATCGAGCTACCGGCCAAACACCCTTCTCCCTAATCTATGGTGCGGAACTGGTGCTCCCCACGGAACTCATATACGGGTCACCTCGAGTGCTCGCTTACGATGAAGCTGAGCAAGAGCAGTTGCGGCAAGACGACGCGATGCTCCTTGAGGAAGATCGTCTTCGGGCAGCTGTGCGAGCTGCACGCTACCAGCAAGCCTTGCACCGCTATCATAGCCGCAAAGTGCACGCCCGAAGCCTTGAGGAAGGCGACCTTGTTCTTCAGCGTGCTCAGCCCGCCAAGAAATCAAACAAGTTGTCGCCGAAGTGGGAAGGCCCTTATCGGGTAGTACGAGTCACCAGACCTGATGCAGTCCGTCTGGAGACCGAAGTTGGCATTCAAGTGCAAAACTCATGGAATATTGAGCATCTTCGCAAGTTCTACCCATAAGGCGCAGTTGCCGGGAGAACTCCCGCCAACCCCTTTTGTACAAGCTTTGTCGACGAGACATGTAACCCTTTGTACAAAGCCAGGCGCAGATCCTGTGCATAATAAAGCTAAGCGTTTCGCAACTCCTCGTACATATTCATTTATATGTGGATGCATGTGATGTTGTGATTTACACTTTAGTTTGTATGGAATGACTGATGGACCGTCAAGGTTCCCAAACCACTCTTTCCTCTTCTTTCTTTTTCTTAAAAGGATAGAAGGATCCCTCGCGTGCAAGTTTCCCGGGGGGAGTGGAGATGGGGTACCATTTTAATGACGTAGTAACCATTTCATGCAACGAGAGAAACAGCGCAAGGAAAAGCTAAGTTGAAAAACCTTGGAATTTTTTCCTTGTTACATTCGCGATTTCCCATGAACGATTATGTGCTTTGTATGAGAAACCAGCACGTGAAGGAACCTTGTCGCGGTCAGTCCGCGCTCTAGCTTGCCTCGAGTCCACTCGGCAAGCTTAGCAGCTGCATTCTGGACCGGCAAGTTACCTTGCCGGCAGTGGCACTTCCAGCAGGTTGCTAAGGACCCGTTCCTCAAAGCGCTCATGGCAAGTGTGCGCACCGGCAAGTTTCCAAATAAGCGTAGGGAACACAATCATACAAAGGCAAAACAAAACAAGGGAAATAGCAAACAAGGGAAACAACATGCGTTTACTTAAACCCGGTAAACAAAAGATATTCATCGAAAAGGTACTCGATTACATTTTTGTTGGCCCTTCCCCAGGGTTTAGATCGAGTGCAAGGAGGGCAAAAGGGGCGCCTAGGCGAAGCCCGGCTTGTTCCCGGAAGGCCAGATGATGGTGCTGCCGGCAATCAGCCAGACTCGTCGTCGTCGTCTTCAATCTTCACGTCCGGAGAGCCATCGTCATCGCTGTCATCATCGTCATCCTCAGCATCGCTGGAGGAAGCGGTGTCGCTGTCGCTCGAGCTCTCCGCGCAGCACTCCAGACGAGCGCCTGAAGCCCCGAAGAACTTCACGACAAGCGCGTCTGGTCAGTCCAGCCTGAAGTGAAGGAGGTGCCCTTGCCCTAAGCAACGGGCACGGGCAAAAGATTTCCACCCACACGTGAGGTACATGATACCATTGTTGGAGGTCTCAACGGTCACCCAGACCGGGCCGTTGCAGCAACCGTCCATGCGCAACCATAGGCCGCGCAGGTGGGGGCCTTCCATCTCCCTAGCAAAAGGTCAAGGAAACCGCAGCCAGCTCCGCGGCTGATCGCGCATCTCCAAGATGAACTCTTGCGCTGTATCCTCCGTGTGGACTTCTGCTGGCGGAGGAGGGGCCGAAGACGGAGCGGCAAGCGTCCCGCCATGGCCGCCCCGACCACGGGCACCGTGCCGTCTACGACCATGGGCCGTGGCCCTCCCTTGAGCACTGGAGCTAGCCTCCGCAGCTGCGGCCGAAGCATGAGCATGGAGCCAAGGAGAAGCTCTCGCCGCGGCGGCAGAGACACGACCACGACCTCTCCCTGTCGCCATGCCGTCGTCAGATGCGGGGGAAGAGGATGAGAGAAAGAGGCGATGGTTCCTGAGGATCGAGGCGGAAGGAGATGAGTGAGCATCGCATCCCGCAGTCCCCTCTTTATATGGAGAGTGCGGGAGGCTGGCTCTTCACCATCTTCGAGCGGCCACCCACGTTCGCCAATCCCGCGCCCTGCGCTCTGGCCGGGCGCATTACTCCAGCAACCACCCACGTTCGCCAATCCCGCGCCATGCGCCCCCTGGCCTAGCGCGTCACTCCAACGGCCGCCCTTCTCCACCAATCCACTGCCCTGCATGCATGCAGACGCGTGTGATGGAGGGGCGCAGAAAAAGGAGAAGTAAAGACAGACATGGCAGTTATCCTTTGCCACGCGTGGCTATGCGCCCGTTTGATTTGAACCAAAGGCGCCCCGCATATGAGCATACCCCTGGTCTGAGCACGCCTAAAGGCCGTTCGCCCGACGACAAGGTTTGCCGGGAGGTGACCAAGAGCACGCCCAAGACCAGACTAATGAAGAAGCAAAGAAGATCTCAAAAGATGATAACCCTCATGACGAAAAACTACAACGGCAGTTTCCCGCCACGTGTTTGTGCATTGTTTAGGCCTAGCCCAACGACGCTTCAGACGCGCGTATGGCCCAGGCCTGGGGGCTCCTGTCGGTGTACAAAACATGGGTATTTTATACCCTGACTTATGCACAGACAGTAGCAGCCTCCTTGCCGGCCAAGCCTTGCCGGGAACCGCCAAGACCAAGATTCAGTACCCAGTTGCGGAAGCCACCGGAGAGAAGCTCAAGACACAGCACCAACAAGCACTCAACTAGTACCGAAGATGAAGACATTCTGTACCGGCAAGACTAAACCGGCAAGGTGAAGACCCGGCAAGCTCCGTACCGGCAAGCTTCTGCCAGTCCTCCAGCGCTCCACCTCACCGCATAGATGTTCGCTAATGGATGAGGTGTCGACCGCGCAGGCTGGTTGGTGAGGCCTGTCGGGCACGTGTCAGCACGCTGGGACATGATTTGCCTTTAATGACACCCGTCCAGGGGGCGTGTCAGAATAATACAAGGTAGCTGGGCGAGTGGTGCAGAAACCTTGCCAGGACTACCTCTCCACATGACACCTAACGGTGCATTTAATGCTTTTGTCCTAAACTGGCAAAGTTAGGTATGATAGCACTGTTTGCTATCTAACCGCTATGTAATTACTGTTTTGCCACTGTGGTAACCCCTTGAGCTATAAAAGGAGGGCCAAGGCAACAGTTAGAGGGATTCAGACCCCCCTTTTCAAACACTTGCACGTTTCGCGTAGCAGCTCTCTCCGCACATTGCCGGGAGAAGCGCTCCTTGTACTTGTGCTTTCATACAACCAATACACCAAAAGCAGGAGTAGGGTTTTACGCTTCTCAGTGGCCCGATCCTGGGTAAATCACCCCGCGCCCTCTGGTGATTCTGCTCTTTGTGCCTGCGTCTCCCCTGCCGAACCACAAGGGGCTGGATAGCCCCATAGATGGTTGTACCACCGCGACAGTGAGTTTACTTTGTCTACATCTTGTCATTTTGCTTAAGGCATTACTTCGTTCTTTATGGACTTAATACACTAGATGCATGCTGGATAGTGGTCGATGTCTGGAGTAATAGTAGTAGATGCAGGAAGGAGTCGGTCTACTTGTCTCGGACGTGATGCCTATATACATGATCATTGCCTTGGATATCGTCATAATTATTTTCTTTTCTATCAATTGCCCAATAGTAATTTGTTTACCCACCGTATGCTATTTTCATGAGAGAAGCCTCTAGTGAAAATTATGGCCCCCGGGTTTATCTAAATCATATATTAAAAAACCTAAAAATACCTTGCTGCACTTTTACTTTATTTATTTTATTTTGTATTTTAGTTCAATCTATTTATCTATCACCATACAATTTAATCTTGCAATTAACCGCTGAGGGATTGACAACCCCTTGTTTGCGTTGGGTGCAAGGATTTGTTGTTTTGTGTGCAGGTGCTGCTAACGAGGTGTTGCGTGATTCTCCTACTGGATTGATAACCTTGGTTTCATAACTGAGGGAAAGACTTATCTCTACTGTACTGCATCTGCCTTCCTCTTCAGGGAATTACCAATGCAGCTCACAAGTAGCAGGAAGAATTTCTGGCGCCGTTGCCGGGGAGACATCATCAACATCTATCAAGTACCTACGCATAAAACTTACATCTCCTTGCAATTACTTTATTTGCCTTTTCCTCTCGTTTTTATCTCCCCCACTTCTAAAAAGTTTTTACAAAAATAAAAAAATATTTTTTGTTTGTCTTTTTCTTGTTTACTTGTTTGCTTGCTTGTTATCTTGTTTGCGTAGCCACGATGTCTCAAGAAAATACGAAATTGTGTGATTTTTCCAATACTAATAATAATGATTTTATTAGTACTCCAATTGCTCCTCCCGCCGCTAGTGTGGAGACTTGTGATATTAATGCCGCTTTGCTAAATCTTGTTATGAAAGAACAATTTTCTGGTAGTCCTAATGAAGATGCTGCATCCCATCTTAACACTTTCGTAGAATTGTGTGATATGCAAAAGAAAAAAAATGTGTATAATGATATTGTGAAATTAAAATTATTTCCATTCTCATAGCGGGATCGTGCAAAAATTTGGTTTTCATCTTTACCACGAAATAGTATTGATTCTTGGGATAGGTGTAAAGATGCTTTTATTACCAAGTATTTTCCTCCCGCAAAAATTATTTCCCTTAGAAATCAAATTATGAATTTTAAGCAACTTGATCATGAACATGTTGCCCAATCTTGGGAAAGGATGAAATTAATGATAAGAAATTACCCTACTCATGGTTTAAATTTGTGGATGATCATACAATTTTTTTATGCAGGATTAAATTTTGTTTCTAGAAATCTTTTAGATTCCGCTGCGGGTGGTACTTTTATGGAGATTACATTGGGGGAAGCTACTAAATTGCTTGATAATATTATGGCAAATTATTCACAATGGCATACTGAAAGAGTTCCTACTAGTAAAAAAGTGAATTCTATTGAAGAAATTAGTACTTTGAGTGATAAAGTTGATGCGCTTATGAAATTGGTTGCTAGCAAAAATACTCCTATTGATCCTAATGATGTGCCTTTATCCACTTTGATTGGGCAAAATAATGATCCCGTAGATGTGAATTTTGTCTCGCGAAACAATTTTAATAATAATGCTTATAGAGGTAATTTCAATGCTAGACCGTTTCCTGGAAATTCCTCTAATAATTATGGCAATTCCTATGGTAATCCTTATAATAATAATAATAGGATGCCCTCTGATCTTGAAAGTAATATTAAAGAATTTATTAATGCTCAAAAAGTTTTCAACACTACGATAGAAGAAAAATTGAGTAAACTTGATGATATGTCTAGGAGCATTGATAGAATTATTCAAGATGTGGAAAATCTTAAGACTAAAATTATGCCACCCAAAATTGATATTAATGAATCAATTAAGGCTTTATATGTCTCCATGGATGAGATTAAGAAAAGAACCGCCATGCTAAAAGCTAAACGAGAATTTTTAGAAAAAGCGATTGCTCCCGGTTTTTTATTGTAGTAATGATGAGGATTTTAAAATGATTGGTGTTTCATCTATTTATTCCTTCTTTAGCAATATAAAAGTTGATGAAAAGGGGACTAAAGAAGAGTCGACTTTAGCTAGTAGGCATCCCCATAATTCGGAGGGTGAAAATCTTGATAAAATTTTTGATAAAAGTGGGTTTGGAGAAGTAAAAACTTTAACTAGCGATGTGCCCACTCTCTTGGATTACAAAGATTTTAATTATGACAATTGTTCCTTGATTTAATGTATTTCTTTGTTACAATCCATGTTAAATTCACCCAACGCTTATGAGCAAAATAAGGCTTTTACTAAACACATCGTAGAAGCAATGATGAAAGCGTTAGAAGAAAAGCTAGAACTAGAAATTTCAATTCCTAGAAAATTATATGATGAATGGGAACCCACCATTAAAGTTAAAATTAAAATTATGAGTTCAATGCTTTATGTGATTTTGGTGCTAGCGTTTCCACAATTCCAAAATCTCTATGTGATGTGCTAGGTTTTACCAATATAGATGAATGTTCTCTTAATTTGCACTTGGCGGATTCTACCATTAAAAGCCATTGGGTAGAATTAATGATGTGCTTATTCTTGCAAATAGAAATTATGTTCCCGTTTATTTTATTATACTTGACATTGAATGCAATTCTTCTTGCCCCATAATACTTGGTAGACCGTTCTTATGAACCATAGGTGCCGTTATTGACATGAAAGAAGGGAATATAAAATTTCAGTTTCCACTAAAGAAGGGTATGGAACATTTCCCTAGGAAGAAAATTAAAGCACCATATGAATCCATTATGAGGGCCACTTATGGAATCAACTTGAAGGATGATAATACGTGAAACTATGCATTATGCCTAGCTAGGGGCATAAAACAATAGCGCTTGTTGGGAGGCAACCCAATGAATAAAATAAATTATTTCTTTTTGTTTCTATTATTGTGTGTTTTCACATTTATGCTACTGTTATGATTGTGTTTTTATGTTTTAATTAGTGTTTGTGCCAAGTAAAGCCTTTGGGATGATTTGGAAGATAGTATAATTGATGCTGTTTGGAAAACAGAAAGTTTTGCGTCCAGTGCTGGAATTTTGGTTCTGTACTTGAGCATCAGAAAAATATTAAATTTTTACACCGTATTGGTATATGAATTCCCCACGTTGTCCTTATTTTTTAGAATTTTTGGAGTTACAGAAGTATAGCTTTTAAATAGATCTCTACAGACTGTTCTGTTTTTGACAGATTCTGTTTTTGATGCATTGCTTGCTTGTTTTGATGAAACTATGGATTGTATCGGGGGGTATAAGCCATGGAGAATTTAGAATACAGTAAGTATAATGCAAAAATAAAATATGAATGGGTTTGCAACAGTATTTAAAGTAGTGATTTGTTTTGTTATACTAACGGATCTCACGAAGGTTTTGTTGAGTTTTGTGTGATTGAAGCTTTCAAGTTTTGGGTGAGATCACGATGGATGAAGGAATAAGGAGTGGCAAGAGCCTAAGCTTGGGGATGCCCGAGGCACCCCAAGGTAATATTCAAGGAAGACTCAAGCATCTAAGCTTGGGGATGCCCCGGAAGGCATCCCCTCTTTCTTCTACCAACCATCGGTAATTTTACTTGGAGCTATATTTTTATTTGTCACATCATATGTGTTTTGCTTGGAGCGTCGTGTATTATATGAGTCTTTGCTTTGTTTGCTTTTTAGTTTGTCACAATCATCTTTGCTGGACACACCTATTTGAGAGAGCCACACATTTATCATGATTTGTTAGAATACTGTATGTGCTTCACTTAAATTTTTTGAGCTAGGCAGTTGCTCTAGTGCTTCGCTTAAATCTTTTTGAGCACGGCCGTGGCTATATTTTGAAGAAATATTTAAACTATCATGCTTCACTTATATTATTTTGAGAGTTGATAATATTAAAATTTTGAAGAAATATTTGCACTCTCATGCTTCACTTATATTATTTTGAGAGTTGATAAGATTAAAATTTTGAAGAAATATATGCGCTCTCATGCTTCACTTATATCTTTTTGATAGTTGATAATAGTAATGATAATTTGCACAAGATATGAATTTGGTCCCAAAGTGATGAATATTCAAGAGGGATATAATAAAAACTTTCATATAGATCATTGGATATGATAAGTGTGATTCCTTGCAATAGTTTTGCGATATGGAGATGATGATATGTGAGTCATGTTAGTGAGTAATTGTGATTTAGTAAGAATATTAGTCTTAAGGTTTGTGATTCCCTATGCATGCACATTAAGTCAATAGTTATGCAAATAAATTATATCCTACTTATGGTCCATTATTCGGTGTTAGTTATGTTCAATGCATGTTTATGACCGTTTTCGCTTTTTGGTTGGTTGCTTCTCAATCTATTTGCTAGCCTTCATTTGTACTAAGCGGAAATACTGCTTGTGCATCCAAACTCCTTAAACCCAAGTTGTGCCAAATGAGTCCAACATATCTACCTATATGCGGTATTCCCATGCCGTTCCAAGTAAATTTGCATGTGCCAACTCTAATTTTCAAAATAATTTTCCGTTTTGTGTGCCCGTACCGCTCTTGAAGCGGCAGGGGGTAGCCAATATTTTCCATGCTAGGTGTGTTATTCTCATGATGAGTGTTTATTCACTTGTAATTGCACGAGAGAGTGGCCGGTAATACGGATGCCCAGTCCCACAATGAATCAAAAATTAATAACAACAAAATTCCTTGGAATGTGTTGGTATGGAGGGCACCCGTAGATACGGCTAGCCATGGATTGTGAAAGAATGGTGGAAAGGAAATAAACTTTACTTTCTGTTTGGGAACCGCCTATGATGTGTCTAGCATGGAAGATATTGGGAATTCTCGGTCGTTTTCGTTGACAGGAAAAGCATGCCTCCCAAAATATTTTTATCTCTCTAATTTAAGCTTTGAGCTCTGGCACATTTGTAAATCTCTGCTTCCCTCTGCGAAGGGCCTATCTATTTACTTTTATGCAATTTTTATTTTTATTTTGAGTCTCCATCTTCTCTTACAAAGCACCAACTAGAGAGCACTATTATCATACTTGTGCATTGTGTGTAGCTAATATTGAGTGTGTTTCATGAATGGATCAATGATTGAGCATAATGGGCTAGGGATAACTTTCTTTAGCGTTGATATTTTGAAAGACATGGTTGCTTGTTAGTATGCTCAGTATTTATATCTTCAATTTAAATTATAGACTATTGCTTTGAATCATTCAAGTCCAAATGTCCATGCTATAAAAGAAAAGAATATATGATGAATATGATAGGTAGCATTCCACATCAAAAATTCTGTTTTTATCATTTACCTACTCGAGGATGAGCAGGAATCAAGCTTGGGGATGCTGATACGTCTCCAACGTATCTATAATTTTTGATTGTTCCATGCTATTATATTCTCAATCTTGGATGTTTTATATACATTTACAGCAATTGTATATCATTTTTTGGGACTAACCTATTAACTTTGTGCCTAGTGCCAGTTGCTGCTTTTTGCCTATTTTTGGTTTTCCAGAATATCAGTACCAAACGAAGTCCAAATGCCATGAAACTTTTTGGAGATTTTTTTTCTGGAATCAACTTGAATGATGATAATACGTGAAACATGCATTATGCCTAGCTAGGGGCATAAAATAATAGCGCTTGTTGGGAGGCAACCCAATGAATAAAACAAATTCTTTCTTTTTGTTTATATTATTGTGTGTTTTCACATTTATGCTACTGTTATGATTGTGTTTTTATGTTTTAATTAGTGTTTGTGCCAAGTAAAGCTTTTGGGATGATTTAGAAGATAGTATAATTGATGCTGTTTGGAAAACAGAAAGTTTTGCGTCCAGTGCTGGAATTTTGGTTCTGTACTGTAGCGTCAGAAAAATATTAAATTTTTACACAGTATTGGTATATGAATTTCCAACGTTGTCCTAATTTTTCAGAATTTTTGGAGTTACAGAAGTATAGCTTTTAAATAGATCTCTACAGATTGTTCTGTTTTTGACAGATTCTATTTTTGATGCATTGCTTGCTTGGTTTGATGAAACTATGGATTGTATCGGGGGGTATAAGCCATGGAGAATTTAGAATACAGTAGGTATAATGCAAAAATAAAATATGAATGGATTTGCAACAGTACTTAAAGTAGTGATTTGTTTTGTTATACTAACGGATCTCACGAAGGTTTTGTTGAGTTTTGTGTGATTGAAGGTTTCAAGTTTTGGGTGAGATCACGATGGATGAAGGAATAAGGAGTGGCAAGAGCCTAAGCTTGGGGATGCTCGAGGCACCCCAAGGTAATATTCAAGGAATACTCAAGCGTCTAAGCTTGGGGATGCCCCGGAAGGCATCCCCTCTTTCTTCTACCAACCATCAGTAATTTTACTTGGATCTATATTTTTATTTGTCACATGATATGTGTTTTGCTTGGAGCGTCGTGTATTATATGAGTCTTTGCTTTGTTTGCTTTTTAGTTTGTCACAATCATCTTTGCTGGACACACCTATTTGAGAGAGCCACACATTTATCATGATTTGTTAGAATACTCTATGTGCTTCACTTAAATTTTTTGAGCTAGGCAGTTGCTCTAGTGCTTAACTTAAATCTTTTTCAGCACGGCGGTGGCTATATTTTGAATAAATATTTAAACTCTCATGCTTCACTTATATTATTTTTAGATTTGATAAGATTAAAATTTTGAAGAAATATTTGCACTCTCATGCTTCACTTATATTATTTTGAGAGTTGATAAGATTAAAATTTTGAAGAAATATATGCGCTCTCATGCTTCACTTATATATTTTTGAGAGTTGATAATAGTAATGGTAATTTGCACAAGATATGAATTTGGTCCCAAAGTGATGAATATTCAAGAGGGATATAATAAAAACTTTCATATAGATCATTGGATATGATAAGTGTGATTCCTTGCAATAGTTTTGCGATATGGAGATGATGATATGTGAGTCATGTTAGTGAGTAATTGTGATTTAGTAAGAATATTAGTGTTAAGGTTTGTGATTCCCTATGCAGGCACATTAAGTCCATAGTTATGCAAAGAAATTATATCCTACTAATGGTGCATTATTCGGTGTTAGTTATGTTCAATGCATGTTTATGACCGTTTTTCCTTTTTGGATGGTTGCTTCTCAATCTATTTGCTAGCCTTCATTTGTACTAAGCGGAAATACTGCTTGTGCATCCAAACTCCTTAAACCCAAGTTGTGCCAAATGAGTCCACCATATCTACCTATATGCGGTATTCCCATGCCGTTCCAAGTAAATTTGCGTGTGCCAACTCTAATTTTCTAAATAATTTTCCGTTTTGTGTGGCCGTACCGCTCATGAAGCAGCAGGGGGTAGCCCATATTTTCCATGCTCGGTGTGTTATTCTCACGATGAGTGTTTATTCACTTGTCATTGCACGAGAGAGTGGCCGGTAATTGGGATGCCCAGTCCCACAATGAATCAAAAATTAATAACAACAAAATTCCTTGGAATGTGTTGGTATGGAGGGCACCCGTGGATACGGCTAGCCATGGATTGTGAAAGAATGGTGGAAAGGAAATAAACTTTACTTTCTGTTTGGGAACCGCATATGATGTGTCTAGCATTGGAAGATATTGGGAATTCTCGATCGTTTTCGTTGACAGGAAAAGCATGCCTCCCAAAATATTTTTATCTCTCTAATTTAAGCTTTGAGCTCTGGCACATTTGCAAATCTTTGCTTCCCTCTGCGAAGGGCCTATCTATTTACTTTTATGCAATTTTTATTTTTATTTTGAGTCTCCATCTTCTCTTACAAAGCACCAACTAGAGAGCACTATTGTCATACGTGTGCATTGTGTGTAGCTAATATTGAGTGTGTTTCATGAATGGATCAATGATTGAGCATAATGGGCTAGGGATAACTTTCTTTAGCATTGATATTTTGAAAGACATGGTTGCTTGTTAGTATGCTTGAGTATTTATATCTTCATGTCAAATTATAGACTATTGCTTTGAATCATTCAAGTCCAAATGTCCATGCTATAAAAGAAAAGAATATATGATGAATATGATAGGTAGCATTCCACATCAAAAATTCTGTTTTTATCATTTACCTACTCGAGGATGAGCAGGAATTAAGCTTGGGGATGCTGATACGTCTCCAACGTATCTATAATTTTTGATTGTTCCATGCTATTATATTATCAATCTTGGATGTTTTATATACATTTACAGCAATTATATATCATTTTTTGGGACTAACCTATTAACTTAGTGCCCAGTGCCAGTTGCTGCTTTTTGCCTGTTTTTGGTTTTCCAGAATATCAGTACCAAACGAAGTCCAAATGCCACGAAACTTGTTGGAGATATTTTTTCTGGAATCAACTTGAAGGATGATAATACGTGAAACTGTGCATTATGCCTAGCTAGGGGCATAAAACAATAGCGCTTGTTGGGAGGCAACCCAATGAATAAAATAAATTCTTTCTTTTTGTTTCTATTATTGTGTGTTTTCACATTTATGCTACTGTTATGTCTGTGTTTTTATGTTTTAATTAGTGTTTGTGCCAAGTAAAGCCTTTGGGATGATTTGGAAGATAGTATAATTGATGCTGTTTGGAAAACAGAAAGTTTTGCGTCCAGTGCTGGAATTTTGGTTCTGTACTGGAGCGTCAGAAAATTTTTAAATTTTTACACAGTATTGGTATATGAATTTCCCACGTTGTCATAATTTTTCAGAATTTTGGAGTTACAGAAGTATAGCTTTTAAATAGATCTCTACAGACTGTTTTGTTTTTGACAGATTTTGTTTTTGATGCATTGCTTGCTTGTTTTGATGAAACTATGGATTGTATCGGGGGGTATAAGCCATGGAGAATTTAGAATACAGTAGGTATAATGCAAAAATAAAATATGAATGGGTTTGCAACAGTACTTAAAGTAGTGATTTGTTTTGTTATACTAACGGATCTCACGAAGGTTTTGTTGAGTTTTGTGTGATTGAAGTTTTCAAGTTTTGGGTGAGATCACGATGGATGAAGGAATAAGGAGTGGCAAGAGCCTAAGCTTGGGGATACCCGAGGCACGCCAAGGTAATATTCAAGGAAGACTCAAGCATCTAAGCTTGGGGATGGCCCGGAAGGCATCCCCTCTTTCTTCTACCAACCATCGGTAATTTTACTTGGAGCTATATTTTTATTCGTCACATGATATGTGTTTTTCTTGGAGCGTCGTGTATTACATGAGTCTTTGCTTTGTTTGCTTTTTAGTTTGTCACAATCATCTTTGCTGGACACACCTATTTGAGAGAGCCACACATTTATCATGATTTGTTAGAATACTCTATGTGCTTCACTTAAATTTTTTGAGCTAGGCAGTTGCTCTAGTGCTTCACTTAAATCTTTTTGAGCACGGCGGTGGCTATATTTTGAAGAAATATTTAAAATCTCATGCTTCACTTATATTATTTTGAGAGTTGATAAGATTAAAGTTTTAAAGAAATATTTGCACTCTCATGCTTCACTTATATTATTTTGAGAGTTGATAAGATTAAAATTTTGAAGAAATATATGCGCTCTCATGCTTCACTTATATCTTTTTGAGAGTTGATAATAGTAATGGTAATTTGCACAAGATATGAATTTGGTCCCAAAGTGATGAATATTCAAGAGGGATATAATAAAAACTTTCATATAGATCATTGGATATGATAAGTGTGATTCCTTGCGGTACTTTGTCTACATCATGTCATTTTGCTTAAGGCGTTACTCCGTTCTTTATGGACTTAATACACTAGATGCATGCTGGATAGCGGTCGATGTGTGGAGTAATAGTAGTAGATGCAGGCAGGAGTCGGTCTACTTGTCTCGGACGTGATGCCTATATACATGATCATTGCCTTGGATATCGTCATAATTATTTGCTTTTCTATCAATTGCCCAACAGTAATTTGTTTACCAACCGTATGCTATTTTCATGAGAGAAGCCTCTAGTGAAAACTATGGCCCCTGGGTCTATCTAAATCATATATTAAAAATCCTAAAAATACCTTGCTGCACTTTTACTTTATTTATTTTATTTTGTATTTTAGTTCAATCTATTTATCTATCACCATACAATTTAATCTTGCAATTAACCGCCGAGGGATTGACAACCCCTTGTTTGCGTTGGGTGCAAGGATTTGTTGTTTTGTGTGCAGGTGCTGCTAACGAGGTGTTGCGTGATTCTCCTACTGGATTGATAACCTTGGTTTCATTACTGAGGGAAATACTTATCTCTACTGTACTGCATCTCCCTTCCTCTTCAGGGAATTACCAATGCAGCTCACAAGTAGCATCAACCGTTCTAACTGTAGCCATGGGCCTCCTTTTATAGGCCAAGGAGTTACCACAGTGTCTAATACAGTCATTACAGGGTATGAACAGTGACTGCACTATCACCAAATCTATCTCCTAACGGGGTAGGACAAATGCATTAAATGCACCGTTAGGTGCTACACTGGTGAGGCGAGGCTTTGGTGAAAAGATCTATACCACCTGTCCAGCCGGCCTCCTGTTATCTTGACACGACCCAGGGACGGGTGTCATTAAAGTTAATCCTTAGGTGGCATGCTGACACGTGCCCTAACCAGCTGTGTTTGACTGCCTGCCTGCTCGACACCTGTCATACAAGCTTATCTGGTCGATGATGAGGTGGAACAGGAATAGGACAGAAAGAGCCTGCTGGCACAGAGCTTGCCGGGCCTTCGCTTGCCGGCTACCAGAGTCTGGGTCTTCGGTACTAAACTAGTACTTCTCGATGACCTGCCTGGAGGTCTTCTTCATGGTCTTGTTTACTGAGTCTTGAGTCTTGGACACAGTAGCCCTCCGGCAAGCCCTGCCGTCGGGAAGGCTACAACTGCATGTGCACAAGTCAGGGTACGAAGGCACCCATGTCTTAGTACACCGATAGGAGCCCCCGGGCCTGGGCCATACACGCATGCGAGGCATCGTTGGGCTAGGCCCAAACAGTGCATAGGCACACGTGGTAGAGGATAACTGCCATAATCTTCTCTTTTACCACGCCCCCATGATGTGCATTAAATGCGGACGTGGGAGAGGTGGAACGAAACGGCCGCGGGAGGTAGTGCGCCTGAAAAGCGCAACCACGTAGGACAGTAAAGAGCCAGCCCCCGCGCCTTCCCCTGTCGCCAGCAGTTCATGTAAAAGACAGATGCTATCTTAAGTTAGAACTGCACTAGGCTTGATGTAATATGACTTGTTTTTTGAATGGATGTATGCATGCTATTCCCCTTATTCTATTATGTCCTTTGCATGATTTTTGTACCCTACACTTGCCAGAATCTTGCTGGTGCGTGCACTCTTGCCGCGAGCGCTTGAGGAACAGGTCCTTAGCAGCCTGCCGGAAGTGCCGCTGCCGGCAAGGTTACACTTGACGATAACAACACAGCTACTTAAATTGTTGAGCGGACTCGAAACAAAATAAGAGCGTAGCTGATCACGACAAGGTTCCTTAGCGAGCAGGTTTCTCATACAAAGGCCAAAAATCGTTCAAGGAGAAATTGCAACTACAACAAAGAATTTATTTCAAAGTTTTGCAACTTAGCTTCTTCTTTGCTGTACTTCTTGTCGTAGAATGATATCTTGAACGTCACTTGGTATCCATACCGTCACTCCCCCCGGGAAACCTGCACGCGAGGAACCCTTCCTTCCTTTGAGAAAAAGAAAGAAGAGAAAAGAGGAGGCTGGAACCTTGACGGTTCGTTAATCATCTTATGCAAGGTAAAATGTAACACAGCACTGCCTGCAATATATAAATAAATATGTACTTTTGACAAAGAGTTGTGAAACACTTAGCTTTTATTCACTACGCACGGGGTCTGCGCCCAGCTCTATACAAAGGGTTACATGCCTTGCCGGCAAACTTGTACAAAAGAGGTTGCTGGGCAGCCCGGCAACCGCGCCTTACGGGTAAAACTTACGAAGATGCTCAATATTTCATGAGTTGAGCACAGGAGTGCCATCTTCGCTCTCTAGGTGGACTGCACCAGGCCTAGTGACTCGTACCACCCGGTAAGGGCCCTCCCACTTCGGGGTCAACTTGTTTTTACCCTTCGTGGACTGGATCCGACGAAGAACAAGGTCACCTTCCTCAAGGTTCATGGCGTTAACCTTGCGGCTATGGTAGCGGCGCAAAGCTTGCTGGTACCGTGCAGCACGAACAGCAGCCCGGAAATGATCTTCCTCAAGGAGCGTGGCATCATCTTGCCGTAGCTCATCTTGATCCTCCTCATCGAAGGCCAAAACTCGAGGTGACCCATATCTGAGTTCCGTGGGGAGCACCGCTTCTGCACCATACACAAGGGAGAAGGGTGTCTCACCAGTGGCTCGACTTGGTGTTGCTCTGATTGACCAAAGAATCGTCGGCAACTCTTCCACCCAGCGCCTTCCACACTGGTGCAGCTTGTCAAAAGTTCTAGTCCTGAGACCACCCAACACTTCTGCATTTT
The DNA here is from genome assembly GCA_039707655.1 of Elymus sibiricus. Lineage (NCBI taxonomy): Eukaryota > Viridiplantae > Streptophyta > Magnoliopsida > Poales > Poaceae > Elymus > Elymus sibiricus. The sequence goes on from CM077674.1 coordinate 211,533,111, forward strand.
CCCTCTCTACTTGTCCATTGCTCCTTGGGTGAGCAACAGAGGTGTAGCAGATCTTGTTTCCAAGCTCTTGGCAATATGTTGTGAAGGCACGGCTCGTGAACTGGGTGCCGTTGTCGGTGATGATCCTGTTGGGCACACCAAAACAAGCAACCAATCCTTTGAGGAACTTGATAGCTGACTGTGCTGTCACCTTTCTCACTGGCTCTACCTAAGGCCAGTTTGTAAACTTGTCGATTGCAACGTACAAGAATTCAAAGCCCCCGGTAGCATGGGGAAGGGGCCGACGATGTCGAGCCCCCAGACCGAGAAAGGCCAGGAAAGAGGGATGGTTTGGAGGGCTTGAGCTGGCTGGTGGATGTCCTTGGAGTGGAACTAGCATGCTTTGCACCTGATAACCATCGCCAAGGCGTCTTGAAGGGCTGACGGCCAGTAGAATCCTTGACGGAATGCCTTGCCGACGAGCGCGCGTGACCCAATATGAGAGCCACACATTCCTGCATGTATCTCTTCCAACAGCCTCTGTCCATCTTCCCGGCAAATGCAGTTCAATTTCACCCTGTTCGGTCTTTTTCTGTACAAAATGTTGTCAACAAATTTGTACATCCTTGATTGACGGGCTACTCTTTCTGCGTCTTCTTGCTCATCGGGGAGCTCTCCTATTTGAAGGTATTGGACGATCGGCTGCACCCATGCCGGAGCCTGTGGCTCGACGACCTGGACTAAAGGCATTTCTTCCTCTGCGGGAGCACTTGCTTCGACGGCAAGAATCTGGCTTGCCGGAGGCTGTGGCTCACCGGCTAAGGGTGTCTTGTCGGCGATATCCACTTTCCTCGCGGCTGCTGGCAGCTCTGCCGGAAAGTAACCACCAACGTCTTGCTTTCTTTTCTTCGCCAGCCTTGATGATGTAACGGATGGCTGAGTCAGTTGTAGCACAAAAGTTCCTGGCTCCACAAGAGATCTTCTGGCGGCAAGCTTCGACAGGTCATCGGCAATCTCATTCTGGGCACGAGAAACGTGCTCTACTTGCAGATCGTCAAAGTGCTCTTCCAACTTCCTCACTTCATCAACATAAGCCTCCATCAAGGGACTCTGGTAATCTTTGTTGACCTATCTCACCACAAGCAGCGAGTCGCCTCTGATAATCAGCTTGCGTATACCAAGGTTGATTGCAATGCGCAAGCCGGCAAGCAATCCCTCATACTCAGCAATGTTGTTGGTGGCCTGCTCCCTGGGAAAATGCATCTGAACTACGCACTTGAGGTGCTCTCCGGTGGGTGCTATGATCAGCATGCCAGCACCGGCGCCTTTCAGTGTGAAAGCACCGTCAAAGTACATGATCCAGTCGTCAACAGTTTCCTTGCCGGGGAGAGAGTTCTCTGGGATTTCTTCGTCTGGAGTTGGGGTCCATTCTGCAATGAATTCCGCAAAGCTTTGCTCTGAATTGTTGAGGAACTCTCAAACTTTAAGTCAAAGCTTGACAGCTCCAATGCCCACTCCACAATTCTTCCGGTCGCTTCTTGTAACAGCCCAAGAGTGATGCATTCCATTCTGTAGTCTCAACCATGTTGCCATGTATGAAATGCCATGTTGCCATGATCATTTGTTGCATCATCATCATTGTTTTGCATATCATTTCATTTTGGGGTTGCATGTTGTTCCTTTGTGTTGCTTGTGTGTGTTGCACTTCATCATATTATTGTTGTGCCTGTTCCATATATATTTGTGTGTGATCAATCCCCTACTTTCTATCTCTTCCACCCAAGTCCATAATCCATGCATGATCATCTTCATCTTCTTCTTTTCTATCAATTATTTTTGAAGTGGATATTTCCTGCCTCACATTAATGTCCACTATTTTACTATGCTCTCTAGACCCTGTCTAATGCCTCTCCACCAAATTTCATTCCTTTTGAAAATGTTCTGGACAGATTCAAAAATGGCTCAAGTTTGCATTTAATTCAAACTTGATTTATTTTTCTGTCTTTAAATAAAGCCAGACCATTTTATTCAAATTCTGCATATTCCCAGCATTCCATAAATATTCTCATCTTAGCCACTGCCCTCTCCAAACTCCCTGTACTTTTCCCTCTTTCATTTTTGGTTGAAGAAATAGAGAAAAGAGAAAGACAGTGAGAGAGAGAGAGGTGGCCCAGCAGCAGCTGCCGCGTAGCCCAGCTTGGCCGGCCTAGCAGCGTGCGCAGCCAAGCCCACCAGCACCAGCGCCCTTGTTCTTCTTCTTTCCTGCATGGTAGCGCATCCAAGACCTCCACGTCGGCAACCGGCTTGATTTGACGGCCGGAGGAGCCCCTAGCGCCCTATAAGTCATGTCCTACTACCTGACCTAACCCTAGCCTCGCCATACCCTTCCTCTCCTGCTCTCGCCGCCGCCCAGGTAAGTCTCCACGCTCACGCCAACGCCATGACCCAAGCGAGCTCGTGCTCATACTCAGGATAACCTCTGGCGCCTTCCCTCCGTCGTCTGCTGCCACTAGGAGCACCGGCTCATTAGCAGCAACTTTCCTCGCCTACGCACGTGACCGCACAGCCCCGGATCGATGCCTTTGCGACCTCTGCTTCATCTTCTTCCTGGACCCGAAGACCGGCAAGTACAACGCTTCCTTGCATCGTCTCCGTCGCGTCTCCGGCCACGCCTACATGTCCTATGGACACTAGGTGAGCAGCCACACCACCCAGCCTTTTTCCCTCGTCGATTGCGTCCTTTAAGCGACGTAGCATTTGTGCCAAGTTCGTGTCCTCCGTGCTCCGGCCAGAGGTGAAGTATATTTTGTTTGGGCACTCCTATTCTTGCACACGCACTCCCCTGCAAGCGTACGCCTCCACATACTCCTGCGCAGACACCCACATGATGCACATGCTCGCGCACTCAGCCGCTGCCTCGCCGTGCCTCACTGCCGCACGCCCGAGACGAGCTCCTGCTCGACCTCGAGTTCTCGCGCACCCGAGCGCTTTGCTCGCACCCTTGCCTCAGCCGCTCGAGCGCCCATGCATCTCCTCGCCTTCCATGCCCTTGCAGCCATGCCGTAATCCCTAGCCACACGGCTGCCATCGCTTGCTAGCCGCTCGCCTCGCCCTCGCCGGTGTCGTCGTCGCCGACGATCTCCTCTGCCATCGATGGAGACCCAGCCAGCCTCGGGGATTAGCTCAAAAGGAGCCAGAACCCCTTTTCTGTCAAACCCGTGAGCCAGCCTAGCTGGTCAGCGCCCTCGCACACATCCAGGAGGTCCTGGGTTCGATCCCAGGCCCCTCCTTTTCTTTTCCTTTCTATTTTTCTCTGTTCTTATCCATTTTCGGCATATGCCATATCTGGCATGTCCCATGTTTCCATTTTAGGCAGTAATCTTGCATATTAAAAATGTGGCATTTTATCTACAGTAACATGCATTTTATATATTTTTTTGGGGTAGAAAAATCCAACTAATCCATCTGTGGCATTATTCCTATCATTTGAGCAAGTTTTGGTGCATGTCATTTTAACAGAATGTTGCATTTTGTGATTTTTGTGTGATTTTATCCATGCATCATGTGGTGAAACTTTGTATATGTTTTAGGAGCATTTTCATGTCTACTTGCTGTCGGTAATATTTGCATGCCATGATAAACCTGTTAAACTACTGTTTCAATCTTGCAAACATGCCCTGTCAATGTTACTGTTTCAGCACTACTCTAATCTCCAAGTCATAATCTGTAACAGCATCCTTGCATCTTGTAGCCTCCATATCAATTAATCCATGATGCTAATGAACTTGAACCTTTTAGACAAAATGTTGTACTTCCAGCATACTACAGCCACATATCATGTTTGAGCATATTAGCTTCATGTAGCATGTTGTTTTGATGCTTGCAAGTTGGCATGTTGCTGTTTGTGGCAGATTGCATTGCATATTTGTTTTGCTCACCATTTGAGTTCTATGCATCCGTTTTTCATGATCTTCATATCCATTTCATTTCAAATCTCCTATTCTTTCCAGTGGCATACTTGGGTTGCCAAGAATTTTCCCACATCTATCTTTTCTTCACCAATTCCTTCCCGATATCATTTCTTCCGTTCCGGTAGAACCGTAACTCCGATCGAGACGTTCTCTATATGCATTTGTGGTAGAATAGAGTGTAGAATATGATTATTGATATGCCATGCATCATATTTATCTCTATATTCATGTTCTGTCTAGATTGCATTTTCACCTAAAATAAGCATGAAGTAATTGCTTGAACCACTCCTAGGTGGCTCAAGGCTTCATTTAATATTGCCATGAGTTGATGCCATGTTACCAACATTTAAAATGACATGCATGCATTGATTGAAGCATAAATGCCAAGCCTTGTTTGTTTACCATGTCGTTTGCTTCTTCTCGTTAGTTCTTGTTGTGAAGTGTGAGGATTCGTTCAACTACGCTTGTTCGACTACTTCATGGATTCGATCTTCTTTCTAGCAGGATTCCAGGCAAGATGACCATTACCATCGATATCATTACTATTTTTGCTAGCTAGTTGTCTCGATGCTATCACTATGTCTCACTACCTACCACTTGTTTGTCAGCCTCCCAAAATGCCATGATACAACCTCTAACCTTCCACCATCCCAGCAAACCGTTGTTTGGTTATGTTACCGCTTTGCTCAGCCCCCTCTTATAGCGTTGCTAGTTGCAGGTGCAGTTTCAGGTTGTTCCATGTTGGGACATGGATATCATGGGATATCACAATATCTCTTATTTAATTAATGCATCTATATACTTGGTTGTGAGTGGAAGGCTTGGCCTTTTCCCTGGTGTTTTGTTCCACTCATGCCACCCTAGTTTCCGTAATACTGGTGTTATGTTCCTTGATTTGTGTTCCTTACACGGTTGTGGTTTATGGGCCCCCTTGACAATTCGCTTTGAATAAAACTCTTCCAGCAAGGTCCAAAATTGGTTTTAACTTTTGCCAACATAATAATACTGAATTAAATAATTAATTTGCATAGGGGGTCGCGTCCCCGGGGATTCTTAATTCAACTTAATACAGGTGGGCCAGTGCTGATGGTGCTGGTCCAAACTAGAGCCCCTTGCAGCACCACCATGAGGAAACTCGAGGCACTGGTTTTAGTTGTACGGACTGCTCATCCGGTCATGGCCTGAGATGAGATACGTGCGGCTACTATCAGGGTGTTGGCACGCCAGGAGGTCTTGCTGGTTTTCTTTTACCATTGTCGAAATGTCTTGTGCACCGGGATTCCGAGGATACTTCGGGATATTGCGAGGTTGATCGGGTTATCTCGAGGTTGAGGTCTTTCCAATGTTGTTCGTGAGAGTTTGTGATGGACTAAGTTGGGACACCCCTGCAGGGTTAAATCTTTCAGAAAGCCATGCCCGCGGTTATGTGGTGACTTGGAAATTTATAACCTTCGGTTGTAGAGAACTTGACACTAAATCTAATTAAAATACACCAACCATGTGCGTAACCGTGATTGTCTCTTGTCAAGGGAGTTCGTGAAGAGAACACGATGGGGTTATGTTTGACTCGTAAGTAGGTGTTCAGGATCACTTCTTGATCATATTAATTTGCGCCCGTTTATGCGTAGTTACTCTTCTTATTCTTGTACTCGTAAGTTAGCCACCATACAAATGCTTAGTGCTTGCTACAACCTCACCACTTATCCATTTCATACCCATTAAGCTTTGCTAGTCTTGATACCCATGGTAATGGGATTGCTGAGTCCTCGTGGCTCACAGATTACTACAACAATAGGTGCAGGTACAGGTAAAGCGATGATTTGATGTGAGAGCGATGCTTGTTCTATTTGGAGTTCTTCTTTTGCTTCTTCTTCTTCATCGATCCTAGGATGGGTTCCCGGTTGGCAGACTGGGACTAGCGGGGTGGATGTCGTTCTTCTTTTTCGTTTGATTTCATCCGTAGTTTGATCCTGCTCTTCTGGATGATGATTGCTATGTATTGATGTATTTGATGTATTCATGTTGTAGCTTGTGGCGAGTGTAAGCCTTTATCTGGTATTCTCATCTATTCAATACATGGTATGTTGTAATGATATCCACCATGCGAAGCGTCTTCGATATGCACTTCTATCCTTAGTGGAGCTTTCGAGTTCCTTGAGGATAGGACCGCATATTGGGCATGACAAGTTGGTATCAGAGCCTCTACCGACCGCAGGAGCCCCCTTGATTGATCGAACTTGGCTGTGTCGAGTCTAGAAAAAAAAACTATTTTGAGTCTAGCTATATATCGGAGAGTAGGAATTCTTTTTACTCCTCATCCCCATCGTCGCTCTGGTGAGGAATTGTGACGTAGTTGTTTTGATTCTACTACTCTTCCCACTCAAAAAATTTTTAGGATCACGCGGGTATTTCAGAATTGTTGCAATATCGTTGTGATGGGAACTCTGTTCTTGGTGCCTCCTGGCATTTTGGGGTTGTGGCAGTGTCCCGGGGAGTTGAGCTCCAAGGTTTTCGCGTCACATTCGCTATCGTTCCAGTTCCTGAATACCAGAGGACGCCGACATCGAAAAAATGCTTCTATATTTGTTAGTGGTGAGGTAACCCCGACGTCACCCAGTACTGGGGAGATAGTTCGGGAGTGTTGCCACGGCAAGTATAGCGGATGTTTTTTTCGAAGATCTTGGTGTCGGTGTACTAAAGTTTGGGTCATTTTAGTACCCCATACTTGTGCACGGACGGTTGTAGCCATACTAGTGGCAAGGCCTGCCGGAGGACAGCTGGAAACGGATACAAGATATCAAGAAGGCGTTCAAGCCAATGATCAGAAGACAGAAGACCGAAGGCTGGGTTCCCGGCAAGATCCTTGCCGGGAAGGCTCGCGAAGGCCCGGCAAGGCCTCGCGCCCGGCAAGGCCTCGCACCCGGCAAGGCCTCGCACCCGGCAAGATCCCACCGTTTCAGCACAGTGCCGCCGCTCCAGCGCAGCGACCAGCCTGTCATTTAGGGCTTGTCCTCCTGGTTGCGTGTCACGGCGTCGACCGCAAATGAGGTTAAGCGGTGTTGATGGGACGGGCGCTTTTTCCGCCCCCGAGAAAGTAAGGGACACCTAAACGTAGTATTAAATGCGTTTGTCCTCAGACGTTTGTCCTAAGACGTCGATGATAATCATGAAATACTGTAGTAACTTTACACCTCTTGTACTGCTGTCTGCCACTGTTGGTGACCCCTTGGACGTATAAAAGGAGGCCCAAGGCGTAGCTACAGGGGGGGAGGACCTTCCGGCCCATTCTGCATGCGTAGCTGCTTTCCCACCACAAGCGCTCCGTGTACTTGAGCCAAGAACATCCACAATAAACAACAGCAGGAGTAGGGTTTTACGCTTATCAGCGGCCCGAACCTGGGTAAAGATCCTCGCGTTGATCGTTGGTTCCGCTCTTTGTGCAAATCTTTCCCCCTTGCCGAACCGTAAAGGGGTCCACGCGATCCCATAGGTGTCATACGCCGACATCTTTGGCGCGCCAGGTAGGGGGAAGAGGTTGCGCGAACCCGATCTAGCGGTCAGCGCGCTAGTTCTTGATCATCTTTCATCGCCATGGCTCCCAAAAAGAAGGGCGCTACGGCGGTTGATCCATCTGCGTCCAGCCTCCCCGTACCCGCACAGACGGGTGATGGCGTGGGCGCTGGTGGAGGAGGTGGAGGTCTTGAGCCTCCGCGACGTTCTGGCGATCCGAGCCAGGCGAGCGCCAGGTCCAAGGACGGAGCCGTGCTACCTACGGGTGGCGCAGCGAACTCCAAGGACGGGACGACGCCTTCCAAGACACCCACGCCGGCGCATGCGCCGCGGCCTTCTCAGGTCGCGCGCGACGTGCAGCGCCGCGACGTTGGTGGTTCCAGGCATCCCCATGGAAAAACCCCTGCGCATCACTCTCAAGATGCGCGGGGCCAAGATCCACGCCAACACGCCGGTGGAAGCCGCGCGCGGCTGCAGAACCGTGACGGTGCTCCTTCTAATTCCGTTAGGAGTCAGAGCACCTCACGCTCTTCGCATCTTTCGCCGCCGCCTACGCCAGCAGAAGCGTTGGCGCGAGCTCAGCTGCTCCTAGACTTCCCTCCCGCTGCGGAGAAGCTAGATGAGTGGAGATCTGCCATTCAGAGCCTCATCGGCTTTGCTAATGACGATAGGCCACAGCAGGCAGAGCCTTCGCGGCGGCAGTCTACTGGGCCGGTGCGTGCCGATGGCGAGAAGACCGGAGGCGGTACGACTACGATGCGTTCCCCTCCGCTACGACAAGAGCGGTCGCTAACTCGGCGGATCGACGCCCGTGATGATGATTCCACGGCGTCGTCCGATCCGCGGGTTCGCCGCGATCAACGTCTAGTTCTTCGGGAACGGCACAAGAAGGACGCTCGAACCACCATCGAGCGGCGGCGGGAAGCGCGCCGTCAATCCGACAAGCGCGCGGGACCCACTGTCGACGAACCTGCGCCAGGGTATCCTGGTAGCCTGCCTTACGAGGTGGGCTGTCCAGCGTTTACTCGTGAGCTGCGGCGAGTCCAGTGGCCCAATTCCCGATCTTTCAAGCCGGAGGTGCCGGAGAAATACGACGGCAAGACTCACCCGTCAGAGTTCCTGAGCATCTACACCATTGCGGTGCAGGCTGCCGGGGCTCGAGACGACAAGATACTCGCCAACTACTTCCCGTTGGTGCTTAAGCCCAACGTTAGGTCGTGGTTGATGCACTTGCCGGAGAATTCCATTTCCTCCTGGGCAGATCTGTGTCATGAGTTTGTTGGCGCCTTTACTGGAGGCCACCAAGCTCCTGGCCAAGAAAGTGATTTACATCTCATTCCCCAGAAAGATGGCAAAACCTTGTGCAAGTACATACAGAGATTCAGCCGTATACAGCACAACATCCCAGACGTTCATCCTGCCACTGTTATCAGCGCCTTTCACCAGAATGTGCGCAACCGCAAGATGCGGGAAGAGCTGGCGATGAACAAGGTCAGGGATGTCGCCGAGATCTACGCTCTGGCTGACAGATGTGCTCGGGCCGAAGAGGGAAGGAGACTCCCCGGCGAGGACGCTGGTGCAGGAGTCAATTCTGAAAGCGAAGACGCCGCTACCCCGGCAAAGAAAGGCTGACGGAGGAACAGTAAGCGCAAGGGCAAGGCCGTGCTTGCCATCAAGGGATCCGGCAACCCCGGCACCGCCAAGAAGGCCAAGACTGATGACCCCGGCAAGGAGGTTGCCGGGTGTGCCGCATGTCAGGCCTTGGCGGCTGCCGACAAGCCGGAGGGCTCCGCCAAGCAGTACTGCAAGATCCACCGCACCAAGGGCCACGATCTCCAAAACTGCCGGCAAGTTGAGGATCTTGTCGAGAAGCAGAAAGCCGAGTATGAAAGGCGAGACAAGGAGAAGGCCCAGGATGGCGCTGGGGGGTCCGGCAAGAAGCGCGGTGGCCGAGGAGGTCTCCGTGGTAAGGCCAAGCAACAAAAGGAGAGGCCCGCTCGAGGCCGCGACAAGGAACAGGGGGTGATGATGATGATGAAGAGGGTGACGAGTCCATCGAGTACAAGTTCCAGAAAGCTACAGAAGCCATGTGCATTGACGGAGGCGCCTCGTTGCATTCCTCTCACCGCCGACTCAAACAGTGGGCGCGCGAGATTAATGCAGCAGAGCCGTCGGTCGAAGCCCGGAAGCCACTGAAGTGGTCCCACATGCCTATCATTTTTGACGCCGAGGATCACCCGGATCGCACAACTGCGGTCGGGTGTTTGCCATTGTTGGTTTCACCAACGGTCCGCAACCTCAAGGTGACGAAGATGTTAGTTGACGGTGGGGCCGGTTTGAACTTGATCTCGCCTGATGTGATCAAAAGATTGCAAATTCCTGATGAAGATCTCGAGGAAACGGGCACATTCCAAGGGATCAATCCGGGAAGGAGCCAGCCGAAGGGCAAGATCACCCTACCAGTGACATTTGGTAGTGAGTTGAACTACAGAACGGAGAAGATCGTCTTTGACGTCACCAAGATTCCATTGCCCTATAATGGGATTCTTGGTCGCCCGGCGCTGGCCAAGTTTATGGCGGCATCACACTACGCCTATAATACACTGAAGATGCCCGGGCCGATGAGTGTCATCACTATCAACTCCGACAAGAAGGATGCGCTTATCTGCACCGACCAACTCTACCGGGAGGCAGTTGCAGCACCTGCCGCCAAGGCACTTGCTCCTGCCGCTGAAGCTCCCGGGGGGAAGAAGAAGACCGGCAAGACCTCTAACACACACTCCGGCAAGCGCACCTCCTCGGAGTGCTGCGCTCCCGTCGAGGAAGTGCCAGAGAGCTCCACCGACAAGAGCAAGAAATCCAAGGCAGCTCCACTAGAAACTAAGAAGGTGCCCGCCAAGGAGGATGGTACGGGAGGAACTTTCACCATAAGTTCCACCCTCGATGACAAATAGGAAAGCGCGCTCATTGCCTTCCTGCGGGCGAATGTCGATGTGTTTGCATGGCAACCATCTGATATCCCCGGTGTTCCTAGGGAGGTAATCGAGCACCACCTTGCCGTCTGTCCTCACGCGCGGCCCGTCAAGCAGAAGGTCAGGAAGCAAGCCTTGGAGCGGCAAGAGTTTATCGCCGAAGAAATCAGGAAGCTTGAAGCAGCAGGTCTAGTTAGAGGAGTCCTCCATCCAACATGGTTGGCCAATCCAGTTGTAGTGCGCAAGGCGAATGGAAAATGGAGGCTATGTATCGACTATACTGATATCAATAAAGCCTGCCCAAAAGATCCTTTTCCCTTGCCGCGCATCGACCAGATTGTGGACTCCACTGCTGGCTGCGATTTGCTGTCATTTCTTGACGCGTATTCAGGCTACCATCAGATTTTCATGTCGAAGCAAGACGAAGAGAAAACCGCATTTATCACCCCATGTGGCACGTATTGCTTCATACGCATGCCTTTCGGGTTGAAAAGTGTTGGTTCAACATTTGCAAGAGCAGTCCAGATTGGTTTTGAGACCCAGCTACATAGAAATATGGAAGCCTATATGGATGACATAGTGGTCAAAACCAAGGACAAGGCAACACTCATACAAGATTTAGAAGAGACAATTGCAAATCTGCGGAGGATCAATCTGAAGCTCAATCCTGAGAAGTGTGTGTTTGGCGTTCCATCCGGCAAGCTTCTCGGGTTCTTTGTGTCTCAACGTGGAATCGAAGCAAATCCCGACAAGATCAAGGCAATTGAGCAGATTGAAGCACCGAGATGTGTCAAAGATGTGCGTCGGCTTGCCGGCTACGTTGCTGCTCTGAGCAGGTTCATCTCCAAATCCGCTGAGTGCGCCCTGCCCTTTTTCAAAATCTTGAAAAAGGCAGGACCGATGAAATGGACTCCGGAAGCGGAGGCAGCGCTGCAGGACTTGAAGAGGTACCTCTCCTCTCCGCCGACACTGGTCGTGCCTAGGCCACAAGAGCCGTTGCTGCTGTATCTAGCGGCAACGAATCAAGTGGTTAGTGCTGCGTTAGTGGCGCAGAGAGAAGTAGACGAAGAGGTAGCGGCAGCGGCAAGCCCGTCAAGCGACAAGCTAGGACTATCCCCAGAAGAGTCTGGTGCTGACAAGACAGGATCCGCGCAGTCAAATGAAGCAGTGCAGAAGAAGAAGATGGTGCAGCACCCAGTCTATTTTGTCAGCTCCCTGTTGCAGGGGGCCAGGTCAAGATATTCTGGCGTGCATAAGCTGCTCTTCGGCCTCCTTATGGCCTCGAGGAAGCTGTTCCACTATTTCCAGGCACATGAAATCACCGTCGTCACTCGCTTCCCGTTGTAGCGGATTTTACGAAATCCAGATGCGACTGGCAGAATAGTGGAGTAGGCGTTGGAACTGTCAAGTTTTGGTCTCAAATTTGAAAGTACTTCAACTATTCAGAGCAGAGCCTTGGCAGAATTCATTGCAGAATGGACACCCACGCCAGACGAAGAAATTCAAGAGACAACTATCCCCGGCAAGGAAACAGATCGAGAATGGATTATGTACTTTGATGGGGCTTTTTCGCTGCAAGGCGCCGGTGCTGGCGTGCTGTTTGTCGCACCCACCGGAGAGCACCTGAAGTATGTAATTCAGATGCACTTTCCCCGGGAGAGATCAACAAACAACACTGCAGAATATGACGGACTGCTTGCCGGTCTCAGGATCGCGGCAGACCTTGGAATTAAGAAGCTCATCGTTAGAGGTGACTCACAGCTTGTCGTCAGGCAAGTTAACAAAGATTATCAGAGCCTGTTGATGGAAGCATATGTAGATGAAGTGAGAAAGTTGGAGGAGCGTTTTGACGGTCTGCAAACAGAGCATGTTCCTCGAGCGGAGAACAACATTGCCGATGACCTGTCAAAGCGTGCTGCCCTCAAGTTACCTGTGGAACCAGGAACTTTTGTGCTCCGCTTAACTCAGCCATCCGTAACACCATCGACGAGGCAAGACAAGAGAAGGAAGTTGAGTTCCGGCCAGTACTTTCCGACAGAGCTTCCAGAAGCCCGCTGGCAAGGAAGTTGCCGGGAACGACACGGTTGCCGGTGAGCAGCAGCCTCGCGCAGAACCTCAGGTTCTTGCCCCCGAAGCAAGCGCTCCCGCGGCCGAAGATATGCCTTTGGTCCTTGTTGTCGAGCCGCAGGTTCCAACATGGGCACAACACATCGTCCAGTTCCTTCAAACAGGAGAACTCCCCGAAGAACAGGAAGAAGCGGAGAAAGTAGCCCGTCAGTCTAGTATGTACCAGTTCATCGACGACGTCCTGTACAGAAAGAGACCGAATGGTGTGAAATTGAAGTGCATTCCTCGGGAGGATGGACTGGAGCTGTTGGCAGAGATACATGGAGGCATATGTGGCTCCCACATAGGCTCGAGAGCTCTTGTCGGCAAGGCATTCCGGCAAGGTTTCTTCTGGCCCACTGCTCTCCAGGATGCAACTGCACTAGTAACCAAGTGTGAAGCGTGCCAGTTCCATTCAAAGCAATTGCATCAACCAGCTCAAGCTCTTCAGAAAATCCCTCTTTCCTGGCCATTTTCGGTCTGGGGGCTCGACATATTGGGCCCCTTTCCCCGTGCTGCCGGGGGCTTCGAGTACTTGTACGTTGCTATCGACAAGTTCACGAAGTGGCCGGAAGTGGAAGCAGTGAGAAAGGTGACAGCACAGTCAGCCGTCAAGTTCTTCAAGGGAATAGTGTGCCGTTTTGGTGTGCCAAACAGGATCATCACCGACAATGGCACGCAGTTCATGAGCCGCACCTTCATGCAGTATGTCCAAGGCCTTGGCGGCAGAATCTGTTTTGCCTCTGTTGCTCATCCGAGAAGCAACGGCCAAGCGGAGAGGGCAAATGCTGAAGTGTTGCGAGGTCTCAGAACAAGAACTTTCGACAAGCTGCACAAGTGCGGAAGACGCTGGATTGATGAGCTGCCGGTGGTTCTTTGGTCAATCAGAACGACACCAAATCGAGCTACTGGCCAGACACCCTTCTCCCTGGTCTACGGGGCAGAAGCAGTTCTCCCCACAGAACTCATATACGGGTCACCTCGAGTGCTCGCTTATGATGAGTTTGAGCAAGAGCAGCTGCGCCAAGATGACGCCACGCTCCTTGAGGAAGATCGTCTTCGGGCTGCTGTGTGAGCTGCACGCTACCAGCAAGCCTTGTGCCGCTATCATAGCCGCAAGGTTCATGCCCGAAGCCTTGAGGAAGGCGACCTTGTTCTTCGGCGCGTTTAGTCGGCCAAGAATTCCAACAAGTTGACGCCGAAGTGGGAAGGCCCTTATCGGGTAGTACGAGTCACCAGGCCTGGCGCAGTCCGCCTGGAGACCGAAGATGGCGTTCCAGTGAGCAATTCCTGGAATATCGAACACCTTCGTAAGTTCTACCCATAAGGCGCGGTTGCCAGGTCCCCCGGCAACCACCTTTTGTACGAGCTTTGCCGGCAAGGCATGTGATCCTTTGTACAAAGCCAGGCGCAGACCCTGTGCACAGTTGAATAAACTTAAGTGTTTTACAATCCTTGTCGATTTTCATGTCATTTCTATATACATGCTTGTCTGAGATATTGTATTGCACTTGCTTCCGGTGAGCACTAATGAACCGCCAAGGTTCCATATATCTTTTTTCTCTTCTTTCTTTTTCTCAAAGGACAGAAGGTTCCCTCGCGTACACGTTTGCCGGGGGGGAATGATGGTATGGATACCGACAGGCGACGTTCAAGTTGACATTTTGCAATAAGGAGTACAACAACGAAAAGCTAAGTTGCAAAACTCTTTAAGCAGATTTTTGTTGTAGGGTTATTTTCCTTGAACGATTTCGGCCTTTGTATGGAAAACCTGCACGCGACGGAACCTTGTCGTGATTAGTTGCGCCCTTACTTTGTTTCGAGTCCGCTCAACAACTGAAGTGGCTGCCTTGAAAGCGTCAAGGTATCTTGTCGGTAGCGACACCCCCAGCAGGCTGCTAAGAACCCGTTCCTCAAAGCGCTCGCGGCAAGGGCGCGCGCACCGGCAAGACCCCCATAAGCGTAGGGCAAAAACCATACAGAAAGAAATCAGACGAGGGAAATAGCATACATTCATCCAAAACATAGTAAGTTATATTACATTGATAGTCGCCGCAATTCTAACTTTAGATAAAAGTGTCTTTGGCATGGAATAGTGGCGACAAGATGAAGCGAAGCGGCTAGTCCCTGCGCTGGCCTTCGACCCGCTTGACGTGGCTCACTCTGTCAACGATGGGCGCGACAAGCTCTTCGAGCGCCTTGAGATCTGCACCCTCCGGCAAGCTAGCAAGGACATTGGTGAGGTTGATGCCAGGGTTCTTGTGCACTACTTTGATGAGCACCTTGCGGAGGACGGCCCGGCAGAGTTTGCGAGACTCGTTGGCCAGATGGGTTGCTCGGTTAGCCTGGAGCAGCTTGAGAGCATCAACGACGCCCTCGAAGAACATGGTCAGCTTGGCGCTCGAAGACACCCACTCGTCAGAAGAGTAGCCGAAGTTATTCAAGCCCATCATGGACAGTTCTACGGCAAGCCTTTCCGCGACGTCGACGAGGCGCTCAGTCCAGATCGTCACACCTTTCTCGAAGTCATTATAGGTGGCGGCGGCGCTATTGAGTAGGCTCTTCTCAGCCTGGAGATCCTTGGTCAGAGCCCTCTCACGAGCCTTGCTGCTCTCAAGGGACTTCTCCAGCGTTGTCAGCTTCAATGTCAGATCGGCAATGGATTCATTGGCTGAAGAGAGCTCTTTGATCTTGTCGGACATGGCGGCTTGCATCTCCGCCAAGCTAAAGAGAGTCTTATCTCTGTCGGCTTTGAGCGTTGAGATCTCCTTGCCGTGGCCCTCAAGATCCGCTTCCAGCCTCTTTACCTTATCGCCCAGCTCGCTCTTGGCGGCCTCTGCAGCTTCGGCGGCATTGATGGCTTCCTTTAGCCTGCCGGCGTGGTCTACGACCAGAGCTTCGAGTGCTTCCTTGTGCCTCTGCTCCAGCTCCTGTGTTCACCGCGCGATAAGCTTCTCGATCTCTTCGTCCTTGCTATGAAGCTTGGCGGCAAGTGCCTCCTCGTGAACGGCAAGGTCTTCTTCATGAGCATCAAGCCCGACGCGGCGTTCCATCAAGCGAGCTTCCTCTGCAGCAGCCTGCTGCGCAGCCTCCTCCTGTGCCTTCTCGACATCGGACTGCTTCATGACGAGCTCGTTCCAACTCTGATTCAGCTGCTCACGACCAGCCGTCTGCTCTTGGAAAGCCTCGGCATACCAGACTTGCGTCTCCTCGACGCGCTTTTGGAAATCTGCCTCCGCTGCTTCAACAACTGCCGCCCTAGAGTCCAGCTTCTCCTTTCGGGCGCGGTAAAGCGCCTGGAGCTTCTGAAAGTTATCGCTCATGGCTTGGAGGAGCTGCTCTTCCCTGGGTCCGCTGCTGCTAGCGGCGGCAACGACGTCTTCATCAAAGGTTTCTCCTTCAACTGGCACCCCAATGTTCGCCGTCCCCGGTACGCTGACGAACAGGTTGTCGCCGACCTTGAGGTAACTGCTTGACGGGGGCACGTCAGATGTTGACGGTTGATCCTCGACAACCGCCTCACCGGCAGCCGGGGGCTCCGCGACCGGCGTAGCACCAGACGCTCCTGCGGCAGGAATGCCATCAGTATGGTCGCCGGTCTCCTTGCCGGCCCCCTCAGCAGATCCCTTGGTGGTTTCTTTCTGTGCAGCCTTGGCGGCCTCGTCAGCTGCGACCCTGTCGGCCTCGGCGGCAGCATCCCTGGCGGTCTCTTCGATGACAGCATCAACATCCATTTGTTCCGTCAAGGGGAGATCTGAAAGCCAAGAAAGGAAACAAGATGAGACCAAAGTTGGAGTTCCAGAAAACAGAAATGAAGAAAGAATAACAATCGCCAAGGCATGCGGTTTACCTGTGTTGAGCTGTTGAGAGGTGGCTTCTCCTTTCCTGGCAACATTAGTTGCCGATGTAGGATGGCCAACGCCTGTGCTTGCCGGCTCCTCTTCAATGCGGATGGGCTCGCCAGTGGAACCCCCTGCCAAAGGTTCATCTTTGGGCGGCGTGGTCGACGAAGGCGGCACTTCAGGGACGGCCTCTAATGGCTCTCCTTGTTGCCGTCCTTCTCCTACAAGCCCGGTGATGTCAATAGCGAAGATAATCTCCCCAACGCTCGCCAGCGGAAAATGAGTAGTGGACTCACGCTGGGGGCTGGGTTGGAGGCTGCGTTGAGGGCTGGGCTCCGGGCTGATGACGGTGGTCTCTGGTGCACTTATGGTGCTTGCCGAAGGCTCATCGCCCGTAGAAGTCTTCGCCCTCTTCACCAACCTTTGTGCCAACGTCTCTGTATCTCTGCGGGGACAGGCCAAAGCAAAACAAATGAGTTAAGCAGTACCAGGAATTCAAAAGTTGAGGGATACGGCGAGGGCCCTTACTCTTCTCTATCCGGACTAAAAGAGGAGATGTCGAAGTCGATCTCCGCTTCGGTGTCCGGGCGAGGAGGTGGAGAAGGGGTCCTGGGATGCTTGGCTGCGGCAGAAGCAGTAGGTTGGTGTGACCCTGCTGCTCCAGCCACTGGTGTCGTCGTATGGGATGCTCCCGCTGCACCAGTTGTTGTCGCGGTCGAGCGTGTCGTACGTCGCACGGGTGGCTGTTGGGCCTCTTGCCACTGCGCAGCCTTGCCGGCTGCCTTTTTGCCGGGAACCTCATCTCTTGAGGGAGGCTAATGTGCTGGGACGCTAGAGACGGCTTTCCGAAGAACACGTTTCTTCTTCTCCGGAACCGGGGGCTCCTCGTGCAGCTGCTCCTCGGCCGTGTCTTCGACAGTAGAGCCCCCGGCAATCATGCCACTCTGTTCCCCGGCGACTTCACCTTGCTCGGCAAGGATCTCCTCCGACACCATTCCTTCTTCGCTAGCTTCCTCTTCCGCAAAGCCAAAGTTGCCGGCCTCCGCGGCTAGGTTCGCTTCTTCCGCCCTGCTGGCGATGTACGCCACTTCTTCATCAGTGTGGTGGGGCGGATGAGGATTGACTCTTCCCGGACGGCTCTCTCCGATAAATTGTCGAAGAATTCCTGCACGCGCTCTTTAGGTGGCTCGACCCAAGTTCCGTCAAGGCCGTGGGCGTTAAACGCCGGCATCATTGTGATGATTGGGCTCAGAGCAGAGTTGTTGCACAAGGGAATTATGCCAGCCGGCAACTTGTATTTTCCGTCAGGCCTGAATAGCTTGTGGCAGAGGGCTGTGTGTTGGAAGATTGTCAGGTTGTTGTTCAGACCAGGGCGCAGCCTCATGATATCTGCTGCGTTCTTGAAGTCCCAAGCTGGTCTCCCTTTGTTATGCAGAGGGGTGATGCGGCGACGGAGAAAATCGGCACCCACCATTTCTATTGTGAGCCCGGCAACCTTGAGACGGTGGATCCTGGTAACTGCGATCGCAAGCTTATCATCCTGAGGATCGAGACCACTCCAGTCCTTGCCGCGAACCACCTTCGTCTGCCGGAGCGAACAAAATGGCTGGGGATCTTTCTCCCTAACCCAGCACCACTCGGCCCGCCATTCCTCCCACTTCTTACGGTAGAGACCGTCTGGGTATATCTCTTTATTCCATGCCCTTGGAATCCAGGTGATAGAACCAGAAAGGGCGTCTCCTGTTTCGATACGGGGAACGAAGTAGTGGCGGAAGAGGGCTGTGCTGGGAGCTACTCCGGCGAAGTTTTCACAAAGATGAGCAAAGACCGACATGCATGTCACGGCGTTCGGTGTGAAATCCAAGAGGCGGAAGCCGTATGTATACATGATGTCGATGAAGAAATCAGAAAATGGAGGGCAGAGCCCGCAGTAAAAGTAAGCGACGAAGAAAGGGAATTTATCTGGGCCGCCCTCGGCGGAAGCTGGGAGTACGCGAGTTGCAGGGTGAGCCTTCGTCTTCTTCCCTCACATACACAGGTATCGCTCAATCAGGGCGTGCCTGTCGAGCGTTGGGGCGAAGACGGCGTGTTTCTTCCGCATCTCCACCAAATCGGCCTTGTCCGCCTCTGCATCCGAGTCGACGGCTTTCGCCGCTTTGCCCTTGCTTGCTTTGGGCGGCATGGCGACTGTGGGAGCGGAGGCCGAGACTGATGCGAGCGTGGGGGTGGCGGATGAATGGGATAGGCTCTGTTCCGAGCTCGAGGAAGAAGGCAATGGCGGTTTCCAGATTGGAAAAGATGAGAGGTAAATGAGCAGCGCCTCTGCGGATTCCTTTTTATGGGGAAGGAGAGGAGGCTGCCCCTTTACTAATCAATGGGAATGCACTTTTACAAGCGCACTACTGCGGCCGTTCCGCGCACGTCTCCCACGATCCGCATTTAATGCGCGTCATGGGGGGGGCGGTAAATAAGAGGATTATGACAGTTAACTCCTGCCACGCGTGCCCGTGCACTGCTTGGGCCTAGCCCAACAACGCCTCGCACCCGTGTATGGCCTAGGCCCGGGGGCTCCTGTCGGTGTACTAAAGTTTGGGTCATTTTAGTACCCCATACTTGTGCACGGATGGTTGTAGCCATACCAGTGGCAAGGCCTGCCGGAGGACAGCTGGAAACGGATACAAGATATCAAGAAGGCGTTCAAGCCAATGATCAGAAGACAGAAGACCGAAGGCTGGGTTCCTGGCAAGATCCTTGCCGGGAAGGCTCGCGAAGGCCCGGCAAGGCCTCGCGCCCGGCAAGGCCTCGCACCCGGCAAGGCCTCGCACCTGGCAAGATCCCACCATTTCAGCACAGTGCCGCCGCTCCAGCGCAGCGACCAGCCTGTCGTTTAGGGCTTGTCCTCCTGGTTGCGTGTCACGGCGTCGACCGCAAATGAGGTTAAGCGGTGTTGATGGGACGGGCCCTTTTTCCGCCCCCGAGAAAGTAAGGGACACCTAAACGGAGCATTAAATGCATTTGTCCTAAGACGTTTGTCCTAAGACGTCGATGATAATCATGAAATACTGTAGTAACTTTACACCTCTTGTACTGCTGTCTGCCACTGTTGGTGACCCCTTGGACGTATAAAAGGAGGCCCAAGGAGTAGCTACAGGGGGGAGGACCTTCCGGCCCATTCTGGATGCGTAGCTGCTTTCCCACCACAAGCGCTCTGTGTACTTGAGCCAAGAACATCCACAATAAACAACAGCAGGAGTAGGGTTTTACGCTTATCAGCGGCCCGAACCTGGGTAAAGATCCTCGCGTTGATCGTTGGTTCCGCTCTTTGTGCAAATCTTTTCCCCTTGCTGAACCGTAAAGGGGTCCACGCGATCCCATAGGTGTCGTACGCCGACACTTGGATTTCTCAGAATATGTTGCAAAGGAAAGCGAGTGACGACGGTGACTGGGTGTGCTTGAAAATAGTGGCGCGGCTTCCTTGAGGCCATGATAAGGCCAAAGAGCAACTTCTGCACACCAGAATACCTTGACCTAGCCCCTTGCAGGAGAGAGCTGACAAAGTAGACTGGGTGCTGCACCATTTTATTCTTCTGCACAACTGGTTGATCTGGCTCATTTGCTTGCACAATCTCAGGCTTGTCGGCACCTGACCTTGCCGGAGAAGATTCTGGCTTGTCGGGTCGTGGCTCTGTGGCTGCTGCCTCTTCTTCATCTGCCTCTCTTTTAGCCACAAGTGTAGCACTAACCACTTGATTCATTGCCGCTAAGTATAGCAACAACGTCTCTTGTGGCCTAGGCGCAACTAGGACTGGAGGAGAAGATAGGTATTCCTTCAAATCTTGGAGCGCGGCCTCCGCTTCCGGAGCCCATGTTACTAGGTCTGCCCTTTTCAATATTTTGAAAAATGGCAAGGCGCGCTCTGCCGATTTGGAGATGAACATGCTGAGTGTGGCAACGCAGCCGGCAAGACGCCTGACGTCCTTGACGCGTCTTGGTGCTTCAATCTGCTCAATTGCTTTGGTCTTGTTGGGATTCACTTCAATCCCCCTCTGAGACACAAAGAACCCAAGAAGCTTGCCGGATGGGACACCGAACACACACTTCTCGGAGTTGAGCTTCAAGTTGAGTTCACGCAAGTTTGCAAATGTCTCTTCCAAATCTTGGATCAGTGTTGACTTCTCCTTGGTTTTGACCACAATGTCATCCATGTAGGCTTCCACATTTCTGTGCAATTGGGTCTCAAAATCAATCTGAACTGCTCTGGCAAATGTTGCCCCAGCACTCTTCAACCCGAAGGGCATACGTAAGAAGCAATACGTGCCGCATGGGGTGATGAACGCCGTTTTCTCCTCATCTTCCTTGGCCATAAAAAATCTGATGATAACCAGAATATGCATCAAGAAAAGAGAGTAACTCACAGCCGGCAGTGGAGTCCAGAATCTGGTCGATGCGCGGCAAAGGAAAAGTATCCTTTGGACAAGCTTTATTTATACCAGTGAAGTCTATACAAAGAATCCACTTCCCATTCGCCTTGCGCACCACCAATGAATTGGCTAACCACATGGGGTGTAGCACTCCTCTGACCAGGCCTGCTGCTTCCAGCTTCTTGATCTCTTTGGCAATAAACTCTTGCCACTCCAAGACTTGCTTTTTGACCTTCTGCTTGACGGGTCTTGCATGAGGGCAGGCAGCAAGGTGGTGCTCAATTACCTCCCTAGGAACACCGGGGATGTTAGATGCTTGCCAAGCAAACACATCTATATTCGCCCGTACGAAGGCAACGGGCGCGCTTTCCTATTTGTCATTGAGAGTGGCACTTATGGAAAAAGTGCCACTCGTCCCATCTTCCCTTGCAGAGACTTGCTTTGTTGCCGGTGCAGAGGCCTTGGCTTTCTTGCTCTTGCCGGCAAAGGTCTCTGGTATGTCCTCAACAGGCATGCTGCACTCTAAGGTGCGCTTCCTGGAGTCCTTATCAGAGGTCTGCCAGTTTTCTTCTTTCCTCCCTCGGGAACTTGTCGGCAGGAGCAAGTACCTTGACGGTAGATGCTGCCAGTGCCTCCCGGTAGAGCTTGTCGGCGCAGATGATTGCGTCTTTCTGGTTGGACTTGAGGGTGATGACGCCCATCGGCCCCAGCATCTTGATGACGTTGTACGCATAGTGCGACGCAGCCATAAACTTTGCCAGCGCCGGGCGGACTAGAATTCCATTCTACGGCAGCGGCATCTTAACGATGTCAAAGACAATCTTTTCCGTCCTGTAGTTGAGCTAGCTGCCGAATGTGACCGGCAATGTGACTTGGCCCTTTGGCTTGTTCCTCCCCGGACTGATCCCTTGGAAAGTTCCTGTCTCCTCGAAATCCTTGTCGGGGATCTGCAACCTCTTGATCACATCAGGAGAGATCAAGGTCAAGCCGGCCCCGCCGTCAACCAGCATCTTTGCCATCTTGAGGTTGCGGATTGTTGGTGAAACCAACAACGGTAAACACCCAACCGCAGTGGTGCGATCAAGGTGATCCTCGGTGTCAAAGAAGATGGGCGCGTGTGACCACTTGAGTGGCTTTTGTGCTTCCATCACCGGGTCCGCGGCATTCACTTCGTGGACCCACTACTTCAGTCGCTGGTGCGAGGAGTGCAAAGATGAGCCCTCGTCAACACACATGGCGTCCACTTCATTCTGGAACTCCTTGTCGGACCCGTCTTCATCCTCATCATCATCGTCATGTCCATTCTGGCCCTGAGCAACCTTCTCTTTCGGCTGCTTGGCCTTGCCGCGGTGGCCTCCGCGGCCACCACAGTTTTGCTTGCCGGACCCACCGGCGCCATCTTGGCCCTTCTCCTTGTCGCGCTTCTCGTATTCAGCTTTCTGCTTCTCAGCTAGCTGCTCCACTTGCCGGCACTCCTGGAGATCGTGGCCCTTGGTACGGTGAATCTTGCAGTACGGCCCACCGGTCTTGCCGGTCTTGTCGCCTGCCGCAGCCTCCCGACAGTCAGCGCATCCGGCAACCTCCTTGCCGGGGCTTTCTACCTTGGGCTTCTTGGTGGCGTTGGTGTCACCGGGGCCTTCGACGGCCATCAGTGACTTGCCTTTGCGCTTCCTGTTGTGCTTCCGGCCCTTCTTCTGCGGGGTTGATGCATCGTCGTCTTCAGAATCGACTTATGCACCAACATCTTCCCCGGGGAGTCGCCTCCCTTCTTCAGCATGTGCACACTTATCCACCAAAGCATACTGCTCGTTAATGGTTTTGGCCTTCTCAATGTTCATCTCAGATCGCATTCTGTGGTTGCGCACATTCGTGTGGAACGCGGCACAAACAGCTGCGGGATGAACATCGGGGATGTTGTGGTGCACATGGCTGAACCTTTGTATGTACTTGCGGAGGGGCTTGCCATCTCTCTGGGGTATCACGTGCAGATTGCTAGCTTGACCAGGGAGCTTGTGGCCACCCTGGTAAGCACCAACGAAGCAATGGCACAGATCCGAGCAAGAAGAAATGGAGCCCTCCGGCAAATTCATCAACCACAACCTGACGTTGGGTTTGAGTGCCAATGGGAAGTAGTTGGCCAGTATCATGTTGTCCCGCCCTCCGGCAGCCTGCACCGCAATGGTGTAGATGCCAAGGAACTCTGACGGATTGAGCATGTCGTCGTACCTATCGGGCAGCTCTGGCTTGAAAGCATGGGTGGACGGCTAGCAAACCTGCCGCAGCTCACGAGTAAACGCTGGGCAGCCTACCTCATAAGGTAAGCACCCATGTGTCAGTGTATAAAACATGGGCATTTTATACCCTGACTTATGCATAGACAATGGTAGCTTTCTCGATGGCCAGGACTTGCCGGAAGACTACCAATATCAAGACTCAAGACTTGATGGTGAGACCATGGAGAAGATATCAAGATAAATCACTGAGAAATACTCAGATAGTATTGAAGATGGAGGCAGCACTTGCCGGCAGGGTATGTGATACGTCTCCAACATATCCATAATTTTTTATTGTTCCATGCTATTATAGTATCAATCTTGGATGTTTTGTATGGAATTATATGCCATTATATATCATTTTTTGGGACTAACCTATTAACCCAGTGCCCAGTGCCAGTTGCAGTTTTTTGCTTTTTTTGCCTTTTCAGAAAATCATTATCAAAAAGTGTCCAAATGAGAAAAAACTTTGGATTAATTTTTTCTGGACCAGAAGAGACCCAGGAAGCTTCGGGAGAAGACCAGAAGAGCCACGAGGAGGCGGCAAGCCTGGAGGGCATGCCCCCCAGGCTTGTGGGCCCTCGTGGCACATCTTGACCTAATTCCAATGCAATAAATTCCCAAATATTCGCAAACCAACGGAGAGACAGAAGAGAAAACCTTTCCGCCGTTGCTAGCCTCTGTTCTTCCGCGATCCCATGTGGAGGCCTTTTTCGGTACTCTGCTACAGGGGGAATCAATCACGGAGGGATTCTACATCAACCTTGCCACCCTTCCGATGATGTGTGAGTAGTTTACCACAGACCTACGGGTCCATAGCTAGTAGCTAGATGGCTTCTTCTCTCTCTTTGATCTTCAATACCATGTTCTTCTCGATGTTCTTGGAGTTCTATCCGATGTAATCTTCTTTTGCGGTGTGTTTGTTGCGATCCGATGAATTGTGAGTTTATGATCAGATTATTCATGAGAAATATTTGAGCCTTCTCTGAACTCTTTTATGCATGATTATCATAGCTTTGTATTTCTCTCCGATTTATCGATTTGGTTTGGCCTACTAGATTGATTTGTCTTGCAATGGGAGAGGTGCTTTGTGATGGGTTCAATCTTGCGGTGCTCAATCCCAGTGACAGAAGGGGACATGACACATATTTGTAATGTTGCCATTAAGGACAAAAAGATGGGGTTTAATCATATTGGTTGAGTTTACTTTGTCTACATCATGTCATCTTGCTTAAGGCGTTACTCTGTTTCATACATAATACCGTAGATGCATGTTGGATAGCGGTCGATGGGTGGAGTAATAGTAGAAGATGCAGGCAGCAGTCGGTCTACTTGTCTCGGACATGATGCCTATATACATGATCTTTGCCATGAATCTGTCATAATTATTTGCTTTTCTATCAATTGCCCAACAATAATTTGTTTACCCACCGTATGCTATGCGTTCGAGAGAGAAGCCTTTAGTGAAAACTATGCCCCCCGGTCTACTTTATCATATATAAAAAACCTAAAAATACCTTGCTGCAATTTATTTACTTTTATTTTAATTAGTATTTTAGTTTATATATTGATCTCTATAAGATTTATTCCTTGCAAGTAACCGCTAAGAGGATTGACAACCCTCTTATTTGCGTTGGGTGCAAGTGTTTGCTCTTGTGTGTGCAGGTGCCCTTAACGGAATTTTGCTTGGTTCTCCTAATGGATTGATAACCTTGGTTCTTAACTGAGGGAAATACTCATCTTTACTGTACTGCATCATCCTCTCCTCTTTGAAGAAATACCAACGCAGACTACAAGTAGCAGGAAGAATTTCTAGCGCCGTTGCCGGGGAGACATCATCAAAATTACCAAGTACCTTCACACAAACTATCATCCACTTGCATTTATTTTATTTGACTTTTATTTGCATTTGCCTCTCGTTTTCATCTCCGCCACTTCTAATTTTTTTTTACAAAAACACAAAAATATTTTATTTGCTTGCTTGCTTTTATTGCCATGTCAACACATAAGAACAGAAAGTAAAACAAAAATTGAAGATCACTATGGATCCTCATCCAATTGCTAATCTTTTCAAAAGATCCAATTATAATGAACCAATTGCTAGTGATTTGAGTGCTCTTGATTTTCTCTATGATGTTTTGCTTGAAAATCATGAATCTGAAAATTGTGATGAAGTGTTAGAAGAGGAAATTTATAAAGTGATTCATGATAGCTCCTTGATTGAAAAGCATGATTGCAATGATGTTACTTTAAATTCTATTAATGTGAATTGTGCTAATGATATGCAAAGCTACAAGCTTGGGGATGATAATTTTGTCATGTCCACTACTTATTGCAATGATCATGATTGGGGTGATAATGCTTCTTATGATCTTGAAAATTTATTTAAGCCTCATGATGAATATGTTATTGACAATAATGTTTACAATAATATTAAAAGTGGGTTTGGAAGAGTGTCAACTTTAGGTAATAATGATCCCACTACTTTGGAGAATTATCAATCTTATGAATTTTATGATAAAAGTGGGTTTGGAGAGGTCATGACTTTAGTTGATGTTAATCCCACTATTTTGGAAGATTATAAAACTTTTATGCATGTGGATCATAGAGAGAATATTGTTTATGATATCTATATTGTTGATTTTGATTATGATCCTACATGTAATTATTATGAGAGAGCAAAATAGGGTTGTAGAAATTTTCATGTTACTAAATTGCCTCTCGTTATGTTGAAATTATTAATGCTCCATTCTTCCTATTGGCATATGCTAGATATTGCTTGCCTTGATAATTTGTTTGCTTATAAAATGCCTATGCATAGGAAGTATGTTAGACTTAAATGTGTTTTTCACATGTTTCATGATGCTCTCTTCGTGTTTCAATTACTATCTTTCATGTGAGCATCATTGAAATCTCAAGCCTATCTTAATGGCTATAAAGAAAGAGCTTGTTGGGAGATAACCCAATAAATTTTTATTCTGTTCTTGAGTTTTTACACAATTATAGCCTCTGTTATGATTGTATTTTTATGTTTTAATTAGTGTTTCTGCCAAGTAGTGCCTTTGGGATGATTTGGAAGATAGTATGATAGATGCTGTTGGAAAACAGAAACTTTTACGTCCAGTGTTGGATTTTTTTTTTCGCTGGAGCGTAATAACCTTCTGAATTTTTTAAACAGTATTGGTGCATGAAATTCCTACGCTTTCCTAATTGTTGAGAATTTTTGGAGTTACATAAGTATGACATTAATTCAGATCTTTATAGACTGTTCTGTTTTAGACAGATTCTGTTTTTGTTGCATAGTTTGCTTATTTTGATGAATCTATGGATCGTATTGGGGGGTATGAGTCATGGAGAAGTTGGAGTACAGTAGCATTATGCCAATATTAAATATGAATCAATTTACAACAGTACCTAAAGTTTAAGATTTGTTTGTTATACTAACGGATTTCACGAGGTTTCTGTTGAGTTTTGTGTGCTGAAGTTTTCAAGTTTTGGGTGAGACTACGATGGACAAAGGAATAAGGAGCAGCAAGAGCCTAAGCTTGGGGATGCCCAAGGCACCCCAAGGTAATATTCAAGAATGACTCAAGCGTCTAAGCTTGGGGATGCCCCGGAAGGCATCCCCTCTTTCGTCTACAATCTACCGGTAACTCACTTGGAGCTATATTCTTATTCATCACATAATATGTGTTTTACTTGGAGCATCTTGTGATATAGTTTGTTTGCTTTTGTTTGCTTTTTAGTTTGTCACAATCATCTTTGCTGAACACACCTTTTTGAGAGGGACACACATTATTCATGATTTGTTAGAATACTCTATGTGCTTCACTTTTATCTTTTGAGCTAGGCAGTTGCTCTAGTGCTTCACTTATATCTTTTAGATCACGGCGGTGGTTATATTTTAAAGAAGTAGTCGCACTCTCATGCTTCACTTATATCTTTTTGAGAGTCTAATGAATAGAAATGGTAATATGCACGGGTTATGAATTTAGTCCTGATATGATAGGTATTCAAGAAGGATATAATAAAAACTTTCATGTAGATCACTGAATATGATAAGTTTGATTCCTTGCAATAGTTTTGCGATATTAAGATGGTAATATGTGGGAGGTATTAGTAGACAATTGTGGTTTAGTAAGAATATTTGTGTTAAGGTTTGTGATTCCTGAAGCATGCACGTATGATCTGTCGTTATGCGAAGAAGTTGGAGCATGATTTATTCTTGATTGTTTTCCTTTGTGTGGCGGTCGGGGGCGCGCGATGGTTAACTCCTACCAACCTCCCCTCTAGGGGCATGCGTAGTAGTACTTTGCTTCGAGGGCTAATAAACTTTCGCAATAAGTATGTGAGTTCTTTATGACTAATGTGAGTCCATGGATTATACGCACTCTCACCCTTCCGCAATTTGCTAGCCTCTTTAGTACCATGCATTGCCCTTTCTCACATCGAGAGTTGGTGCAAACTTCGCCGGTGCATCCAAACCCCGTGATATGATACGCTCTATCACACATAAGCCTCTTTATATCTTCCTCAAAACAGCCACCATACCTACCTATCATGGCATTTCCATAGCCATTCCGAGATATATTGCCATGCAGCTTCCACTGTTCCGTTTTTATGACACACATCGTCATTGTCATATTGCTTTGCATGATCATATAACTGACATAGTATTTGTGGTTCAGCCACCGTTCATTATTTTTTTATACATGTTACGCTAGCATCATTGCACATCCTGGTACACTGTCAGAGGCATTCATATAGAGTCATATTTTTGTTCTAGTATCGTGTTGTAATATTGAATTGTAAGTAAATAAAAGTGTGATGCTCATCATTATTAGAGCATTGTCCCAGTGAGGAAAGGATGATGGAGACCATGATTCCCCCACATGTCGGGATGAGACTCCGGACAAAAAAAATGAGAGAAAAAGAGAGAAGGGGCAATGTTACTATCCTTTTTCCACACTTGTGCTTCAGAGTAGCACCATGTTTTTCATATAGAGAGTCTCCTATTTTGTCACTTTCATATACTAGTGGGAATTTTTCATTATAGAACTTGGCTTGTATATTCCGATGATGGACTTCCTCAAATGCCCGAGGTCTTCATGAGCAAGCAAGTTGTATGCACACCCACTTAGTTTTCATGTTGAGCTTTCACACACTTATAGCTCTTAGTGCATCCATTGCATGGCAATCCCTACTCCTCACATTGACATCAATTGATGGGCATCTCCACAGCCCGTTGATTAGCCTCGTTGATGTGAGACTATCTTCTTATTTTTTTGACTTCCCCTTATTGATCTCTACCACCACACTCTATTCCACCTATAGTGCTATATCCATGGCTTGCGCTCATGTATTGCATGAGAGCTGAAAAAGCTGAAGCGAGTTAAAAAGTATGAACCAATTGCCTAGCTAAAACTGGGGTTGTTCATGACAAATATTTTGTGTTAAGAAGATGGAGCATGACAGGATTGTATGATTTTGTAGGGATAACGTTCTTTAGCATTTTTATTTTGAAAGACATGATTGTTTATTAGTATGCCTGAGTATTGATGTCTTTATATCAAATTATAGACTATTGCTTTGAATCATTCAGATCTTACTATTCATACCGTAAGAGAGAGATTACATGATGAAACATGATAGGTAGCATTCCACATCAAAAATTCTGTTTTTATCATTTACCTACTCGAGGACGAGTAGGAATTAAGCTTGGGGATGCTTGATACGTCTCCAACGTATCTATAATTTTTTATTGTTCCATGCTATTATAGTATCAATCTTGGATGTTTTATATGCAATTATATGCCATTATATATTATTTTTTGGGACTAGCCTATTAACCCAGTGTCCAGTGCCAGTTGCTATTTTCTGCTTGTTTTTGCCTTTTCAGAAAATCATTATCAAAAAGTGTCCAAACGAGAAAAAAACTTTGGGTTAATTTTTTCTGGACCAGAAGAGACCCAGGAAGCTTCGATAGAAGACCAGAAGAGCCACGAGGAGGCAGCAAGCCTGGAGGGCACGCCCAAGGGGGTAGGGCGTGCCCCCAGGCTTGTGGGCCCCTCGTGGCACCTCTTGACCTAATTCCAATGCTATAAATTCCCAAATATTCCCAAACCAACAGAGAGATAGAAGATAAAACCTTTTAGCCGTCGCAAGCCTCTGTTCTTCCGCGATCCCATCTGGAGGCCTTTTCTGGTACTCTGCCGGAGGGGGAATCGATCACGGAGGGCTTCTACATCAACCTTGCTGCCCTTCTGATGATGTGTGAGTAGTTTACCACAGACCTATGGGTCCATAGCTAGTAGCTAGATGGCTTCTCCTCTCTCTTTGATCTTCAATACCATGTTCTCCTTGACGTTCTTGGAGTTCTATCCGATGTAATCTTCTTTTGCGGTGTGTTTGTTGGGATCCGATGAATTGTGAGTTTATGATCAGATTATTCATGAGAAATATTTGAGTCTTCTCTGAACTCTTTTATGCATGATTATTATAGCTTTGTATTTCTCTCCGATTTATTGATTAGGTTTGGCCTACTAGATTTATTTGTCTTGCAATGGGAGAGGTGCTTTGTGATGGGTTCAATCCTGCGGTGCTCAATCCCAGTGATAGATGGGGACATGACATGTATATGTATTGTTGCCATTAAGGATAAAAAGATGGGGTTTAATCATATTGCTTGAGTTTACTTTGTCTACATCATGTCATCTTGCTTAAGGTGTTACTCTGTTTCATACTTAATACCCTAGATGCATGCTGGATAGCGGTCGATGGGTGGAGTAATAGTAGTAGATGCAGGCAGGAGTCCGTCTACTTGTCTCGGACATGATGCCTATATACATGATCATTGCCATGAATCCTTCATAATTATTTTCTTTTCTATCAATTGCCCAACAGTAATTTGTTTACCCACCGTATGCTATGCGTTCGAGAGAGAAGCCTCTAGTGAAAACTATGGCCCCCGGTCTACTTTATCATATATAAAAAACCTAAAAATACCTTGCTGCAATATATTTACTTTTATTTTAATTAGTATTTTAGTTTATCTATTTATCTCTATAATATTTAATCCTTGCAAGTAACCGCTAAGAGGATAGACAAACCTCTTATTTGCGTTGGGTGCAAGTGTTTGCTCTTGTGTGTGCAGGTGCGCTTAACCGAATTTTGCTTGGTTCTCCTACTGGATTGGTAACCTTGGTTCTTAACTGAGGGAAATACTTATCTCTACTATACTGCATCATCCTCTCCTCTTCGGGGAAATACCAACACAGACTACAAGTAGTAGTATGCCCCGGCAAGTTGAAAGCCCGGCAAGCTCCTTGCCGGCAAGCTCTTACTATCCTCTCTGCGCTCCACCTCATCGGGCAGCTAGTCGCTAATCGATGAGGTGTCGAGTGGGCAGGTGGTTTGGTGAGACTTGTCGGGGCACGTGTCAGCGCGCTGGAAGGAGGATTAGCTTTAATGACACCCGTCCAGGAGGCGTGTCCAAATTATAGGAGGTAGCTGGGCGAGCGGTGCAGAAACCTTGCCGGGGCTCCTCCTCCACATGACACCTAACAGCGCATTTATTGCATTTGTCCTAATCCAGCAGAGTTAGGTATGATAGCACTATTAGCTATCTAATCAACATGTAAAGACTGTTTTGCCACTGTGTTTATCCCTTGATCAATAAAAGGAGGGCCAGGGCAACCTTTACAAGGGTAGACACTTTGCTCATTCTGCATGCATAGCTGCACTTCCTGCACTCTTGCCGACAAGTCGCGCTCCTTGTACTTGAGCTGAAACACATCCAATACAACAAAGCAGGAGTAGGGTTTTACACCTCGTGGTGGCCCAAACCTGGGTAAATCCCATGTGTTGATTGGTGATTCTGCTCTTTGTGCTTGTGCATCCCCACATCAGAACCACAAAGGGGCCTCGATGGTCCCATAGATGGTCGTACGCACAACATATTTTGTGCGCCAGGCAGGGGGATCGCTTGCGCGAACCTGATTCAGCAGTCTACGCGCCAGCTTCATCATCATCGTCTTCGATGGCGCCCAAGAAGAAGGGCGCAACCGCAGCAGCTCCATCAACTTCCAACCTTCCGTCGCAGGCGGCACAGGTGGTGCAGCCGGTGCGGGCGGCGCGGGAGGCGCGACCGGTGCAGGCGGCGCAGGTGGCGTAGCCAGCACGGGTGGAGCAGGCGGAGCACACAAAGCCAGAATGGTAGAGGCAGCGCGAATGGCCAACTCCCGCCTCCTCGACGCTCTGGAGAGCGAAGTCACCAGAGCAACATTGTCCGGACCGGCGCGAGCCAAGATCCAGCCACTGCAGCATCTAAGGATGCCACGTCGGGACGCACACCATGACGATCGCAAGATGGGCGCGACGCGATTCCACACGGCGCCGGTGGTTCTGGACGACGACCACATGGCAAGACGCCTGTAGATCAGCCACAAGATCTTCAGGCACCACCACTACCACCGCGTCAGCACACCGGTGAACATGCGCCGCGACAGCAAGCACAGGACAAAACTCCTTCTGGTTCGGCCAGGAGTCGAGCGACGTCTCGCGATTCGCTCCCGGCCATGCCAACCACGGCGGCGGAGGCCATGGCGCGGGCGTAGATGTTGTTGAAGTTTCCTCAGGCTGCGGACAAGATGGATGAGTGGAGAGCCACCATCCAGAGCCTCATTGGATTCGCTGAAGCCAGCAAATCACAGCAGGTGAGACCTTCACAGCATCCACAGATGGCGCCGGTAGCTCCAGCTGGTGGCCGTGTCGGAGATGTTGTGCCGACGGTACAATCACCTCCACAGCAACAATTTCAGCGGCAGCAACAGACCCGCCGATCCATCAAGCCCGACGAGGTGTCTATGGCTTCTTCGGATCCATGGGCACGACAAGACCAATGTCAAGTGCTGCGTGATAGGTAGGTGGAAGATGCCCGCACCACCATTGAACGGCGCCGGGAGGTGCGCCATCAATCTGACGTGCGCAACAGTCCAGTCATTGATGAGCCTGCGCCCGGGGTTGGCAGGTATCTACCTTGCGAGGTTGGGTGCCCGGCCTTCACTCGTGAGCTGCGGCAAGTTCGCGGGCCGCCAACCCGAGCCTTCAAGCCAGAGTTGCTGGAGAAGTATGATGGCAAACTCAACCTGGCAGAGTTCTTGGGCATCTATACGATCGATGTACAAGCTGCCGGGGGACGAGATGAAAAAGTTCTCGCCAACAATTTCCCATTGGTGCTCAAGCCCAATGTGAGATCTTGGCTGATGAACTTACTGGAGGGCTCCATTTCTTCATGGTCTGATTTGTGCAACGAGTTCATTGGTGCTTACACCGAAGGCCACAAGCTTCCTGGTCAGCCCAGTGATCTGCACGTAATCCCACAAAGAGATGGTGAGCCTTTGCGGAAGTATATACAGAGGTTCAGTCGCGTGCACCACAACATTCTTGAAGTTCACCCTGCTGCCGTGATTGCTGCCTTTCACACAAACATGCGCAATCATAGGATGCGGGAGAGGATGAACATCCGGCAAGTCAAGACCAGTAATGAGCTTTATGCATTGGCGGACAAATGTGCACGTGCTGAAGAGGGGAGGAGACTTCCCGAGGAGGATGCTGTCGCTGAAGTTGACTCCGAAGACGACGACGCCACCACCCCGAAGAAAAAGGGCCGGAAGCACAACCGAAAGTGCAAAGGCAAGACGGTAATGGTCGTTGAGGGCTCCGGCAATGCTGCTGCTGCCAAGAAAGCCAAGATGGAAAGCTCTGGCAAGGAAGCTGCTGGATGCACTGATTGCCAGGAGGCTGCGGCAGGTGAGAAAGCTGGCAAGATCGACGGGCCATATTGCAAGATTCACTGCACTAAGGGCCATGATCTCCAGGAGTGCAGGCAGGTTGAACAACTTGCCGAAAAACAGAAAGCTGAGTATGAAAAGCGCGACAAGGAGAAGGGTTAAGACGGTGCTGGGGGATCCAGCAAGCGAGGTTGTGGTGGCCGAGGAGGCCGCCACGGCAAGGCCAAACAGCAGAAGGAGAAGCCTGCTCGAGGCCGCGACAAGAAGGAGGAGGATGAAGATGATGACGAGGATGAAGATGAGTCCAGTGAGCACGAGTTCCAGAAAGCAACCGAAGCCATGTGCATTGATGGAGGCACATCTTTGCACTCTTCTCACCGCCAACTCAAGCAATGGACTCATGAGGTCAATGCGGTAGAACTGGCAATAAGCGCTCAGAAACCACTCAAGTGGTCCCACACGCCCATCATTTTCGATGCTGAGGATCACCCTGATTGCACAGCTATGGTCTGGTGTTTGCCTTTGTTGGTTTCACCAACGATCCGCAACCTCAAAGTCACGAAAATGCTGGTTGATGGTGGGGCCGGCCTGAATCTGATTTCACCAGATGTCATTAAGAGGCTACAGATTCCTAATGAAGATCTCAAGCAGACGAGAATGTTTCAAGGGGTCAATCCGGGACGGAGCCAGCCTAAGGGAAAAATTACTCTGCCGGTGACGTTTGGCGGTGAGTTGAATTATAGGACAGAGAAGATTGTCTTCGATGTCGTTAAGATTCCTCTGCCATACAATGGAATTCTTGGGCGCCCAGCTTTGGCAAAGTTTATGGCAGCATCACATTATGCCTACAACACGCTCAAGATGCTAGGGCCGATGGGTGTCATCACTATCAACTCCGACAAGAAGGATGTAGTTATCTGCGTCGACAAGCTTTACAGAGAAGCGGTTGTAGCATCTGCCGCCAAGGTACCTGCTCTTGCTGACAAGAAGAAGAGCAAGAAAACTGGCAAGACCTCCAACAAGGCTTCTGGGAAGCGCACCTCTTCGGAATGTTGCGTACCCGTCGATGACGTGCCGGAGAGCTCTACCGACAAAGGCAAGAAATCCAAAGCTACTCCACCAGAGACCAAGAAGGTGTCAGCGAAGGAGAATGGAACGGGCAGTACGTTCACCATCAGTGCCACCCTTGACAGCAAATAGGAAAGCGCGCTCATTGCCTTCCTGCGGGCGAATGTCGATGTGTTTGCATGGAAACCATCTGACATCCCCGGTGTTCCCAGAGAGGTAATTGAGCACCATCTTGCCGTTTGTCCTCAGGCGCGGCCCGTCAAGCAGAAGGTCAGGAAGCAAGCTCTGGAGCGGCAACAGTTTATTGCTGAAGAAATTAAAAAGCTAGAAGTGGCAGGTTTGGTTAGAGGAGTACTTCATCCAACATGGTTGGCTCCAGTTGTTGTGCGCAAAGCAAATGGGAAATGGAGGCTCTGTATCGACTACAATGATATCAATAAAGCTTGTCCGAAAGATCCTTTCCCTTTGCCATGCATCGACCAGATTATCGATTCTACTGCCGGATGTGATTTACTCTCCTTTCTTCATGCATATTCTGGTTATCATCAGATTTTCATGGCCAAGGAGGATGAGGAGAAAACCGCATTCATCACTCCATGGGGCACATACTGCCTCGTGCATATGCCTTTCGGACTGAAGAGTGCCGGTTCAACATTTGCAAGACGGGTCCAGATTGGTTTTGAGCCCCAGCTGCACAGGAATGTGGAAGCTTATATGGATGATATAGTGGTCAAAACCAAGGACAAATCAACCCTCATTCAAGACTTAGAAGAAACATTTGCAAATCTGCGCAGGATCAATTTGAAGCTCAATCCCGAGAAGTGTCTGTTTGGCGTCCCATCCGGCAAGCTTCTTGGGTTCTTTGTATCTCAGCGAGGAATTGAAGCCAATCCCGACAAGATCAAAGCTATTGAGCAGATAGAAGCACAAAAGCGCGTCAAGGATGTGCGGCGCCTTGCCGGCTGCATAGCTGCATTGAGCAGGTTCATCTCCAAATCTGCTAAGCGCGCCTTGCCGTTTTTCAAGATTTTGAAAAAGGCAGGTCCAATGAAATGGACTACAGAAGCGGAGGCCGCGCTGCAAGATTTGAAGAGGTACCTCTCCTCTCCGCCAACACTAGTTGCGCCTAAACTACAAGAGCCGTTGCTGCTATACTTGGCGGCAACAAATCAAGGGGCCAGTGCTGCATTAGTGGTAGAGAGAGAAGCTGAGGATGAAGAAGCAGCAGTTGCAAGCCCATCAAGCGACAAGCCAGAATCTTCTCCGGTAGAATTTGGTGTCGACAAGTCAAAATCAGTGCAAGCAAATGATACAAACCAACAAGTGGTGCCGAAGAAGAAAATGGTGCAGCACCCAGTTTACTTTGTTAGTTCCCTTTTTCAAGGGGCTAGATCAAGGTACTCTGGTGTGCAAAAGTTGCTTTTCGGCCTTCTCATGGCCTCGAGGAAGCTGCGCCATTACTTCCAAGCACATGAGATCACCGTCGTCACTCGCTTTCCGTTGCAGCGTATCTTGAGAAATCCAGATGTCACCGGCTGGATAGTGGAGTGGGCGTTGGAATTGTCTAGTTTTCCACTCAAGTTTGAAAGTACTTCAACCATTCAGAGCAGAGCCTTGGCAGAGTTCATTGCAGAATGGACACCAACGCAAGACGAAGAAATTCAAGAGACTTCTCTCCCCGGTAAAGAAACAGCTAGAGAATGGATCATGTATTTTGACGGTGCCTTCTCGCTGCAGGGCGCCGGTGCCGGAGTGCTTCTTGTCGCACCCACCAGAGAGCACCTCAAATATGTGGTACAGATACACTTTCCCAGGGAGAAAGCTACAAACAACACTGCTGAGTATGAAGGGCTTCTTGCCGGTCTTAGGATCGCAGTGGACCTTGGAATCAGAAAGTTGATTATCCGTGGTGACTCGTAGCTTGTTGTGAAGAAAGTTAATAAAGATTATCAGAGCCCATTGATGGAAGCTTATGTGGAAGAAGTGAGAAAATTGGAAGAGCACTTTGATGGATTGCAAACAGAGCACATCCCTCATGCGGAAAACAGTATTGCTGATGATTTGTCAAAGCGTGCCGCCCAGAAGCTACCTGTGGAACCAGGAACTTTTGTGCTCCATTTGACTCAACCCTCTGTGACACCATCAATGCGGCCAAGCAAAAGAAGGAAATTGAACACCGGTAAGTACTTCCCGGCGGAGCTCCCAGAAGCCGCTGACAAGGGAGTTGCCGGAGACAACACTGCGCTTGCCGGTGAGCAGCAGCCTCAAGCAGAACCCCAAGTTCTTGCCGATGAGGCAAGCGCTTCCGCAGCCGAAGAGATGCCTTTAACCCTTGTCGTCGAGCCACAAGCTCTGGCATGGGCACAGCAAATCGTCCATTTCCTTCAAACAGGAGAACTTCCCGATGACCAGGAAGAAGCTAAAAAAGTAGCCCGTCAGTCAAGTATGTATTAGTTTGTTGATAGCATCTTATACAGAAAAAGGCTAAATGGGATAAAATTGAAATGCATTTGCCAGGAAGATGGACTGAAGCTGTTGGCAGAGATACATGGAGGCATGTGTGGTTCTCACATAGGATCAAGGTCCCTTGTCGGCAAAGCCTTCCGGCAAGACTTCTATTGGCCCACGGCTCTCCAGGATGCAACTGCACTAGTAACCAAATGTGAAGCATGTCAGTTCCATTCCAAGAATATACATCAACCAGCTCAAGCCCTTCAAACGATTCCTCTATCCTGGCCCTTCTCGGTCTGGGGACTCAATATTTTGGGTCCTTTTCCCCGTGCTACCGGGGGCTTTGAGTTCTTGTACGTTGCAATCGACAAGTTCACAAAGTGGCCTGAGGTAGAGCCAGTGAGAAAGGTGACAGCACAATCAGACGTCAAGTTCTTCAAAGGATTAGTTTGCCGTTTTGGTGTTCCCAACAGGATCATCACCGACAACGGTACACAGTTCACGAGCCGCACCTTCATGCAGTACATCCAAGACATTGGAAGCAAGATCTGTTTCGCGTCTGTCGCTCACCCGAGAAGCAATGGCCAAGCAGAGAGGGCAAATGCTGAAGTGCCGCGTGGCCTCAAAACGAGAACTTTCGACAAGCTGCAAAGGGGCGGAAGGCGCTGGATTGATGAGTTGCCGGCGGTTCTTTGGTCACTCAGAATGACACCAAATTGAGCCACCGGCTAGACACCCGTCTCCCTAGTCTATGGTGCAGAGGCGGTGCTCCCCACGAAACTCATGTACGGGTCACCTCGAGTGCTTGCTTACGATGAAGCAGAGCAAGAGCATTTGCGGCAAGATGATGCCACGCTCCTTGAGGAAGATCGTCTTCAGGCTGCTGTGCGAGCTGCATGCTACCAGCAAGCTTTGCGACGCTATCATAGCCGCAAGGTTCATGCCAGAAGCCCTGAGGAAGGTGACCTTGTTCTTCGGCGCATCCAGTCCGCCAAGAGATCAAACAAGTTGACGCCAAAGTGGGAAGGCCATTATCGGGTAGTACGAGTCACCAGACCTGGCGCAGTCCGTCTGGAGACCGAAGATGGCACTCCAGTGCAAAACTCATGGGATATTGAGCATCTTCGCAAGTTCTATCCATGAGGCGCAGTTGTCGGGTTCCCCGGCAACACCTTCTGTACGTGCCTTGTCGGCAAGACATGTAACCCTTTGTACAAAGCCAGGCGCAGACCCTGTGCATAAGTGAAATAAATCTAAGTGTTTCACAACTCTTTGTTTAAGTACATTTTTACTTGTTTATGATACTTGTGATGTTGTGTGATACTTCGCCATGTATGAAATGATTAACGAGTCGTCAAGGTCTCGAACTCCTCTTTCTCTTCTTTCTTTTTCTCAAAGGACAGAAGGTTCCCTCGTGTGCAAGTTTCCCGGGGGGAGTGATGGTGTGGATACCACCAAATGATGTTCAAGTGATCATTTTACAACAAGAAGTATAGCAAAGAAAAAAAAACTAAGTTGAAAAACTTTAAAATAGTTACAATCTTCCTTGAACGATTTTTGTCTTTGTATGAAAAACCTGCACGCTAAGGAACCTTGTCATAATCAGTTGCGCTCTTACTTTGTTTCGAGTCCGCTCAACAACTTAAGTAGCCGCATTGAGATCGTCAAAGGTAAACTTGCCGGCAGCAGCACTTCTGGCAGGCTGCTAAGGATCTGTTCCTCAAGCGCTCGTGGCAAGAGTGTGCACACTGGCAAGTCTCCGGCAAGCGTAGGGTATAAGAAATCGTGCAAAGACAAGATAAAACGAGGAAAATAGCATACATCCATTTCATCAACATAAGTTGCATTTCAGTACTAACACAGTGCAGATCTAATTTAAGATTAAACTTGTCTTTTACATGACAGCACTAGTGATAAATGCAATGACAAGGCTAATTCTGAAGATCGCCTTGATGCCTGGGAACATGAAGAACACTGTCAGCTATTGGACCGATGACCTTGTCGATAGCTGTGATATCGCTATTCTGCGGTAAGCTTTTGAAGGCCCCGGAAAGATCAATGTTAGGATTGCGATATGCGACTTTGATGAGCACCTTATAAAGGACATCGCAGCCAAATTTCCGGGATTCATTAGCTAAGGAAGCAGACCTGTCTTCATGATAAGTTTTCAAGGCATCAATGAGACCGTCAAAGAATTTGGTCAGCCTAGCACTGGCAGCCTCCTTGTCATTGACTGTGAAGCTCCAACTCCTCATATCCATGACGGCAAGTTGAGCAGTTATGCCTTCGGCAATGTTGACGAGCCTATTGGTCCTGAGGGAGAGAACTTCTTGCAGCTGTGTGAACTTGTTTTTAGCATCTTCCCACAAGGTCTCCTCTATTTCAAGTTTTTTCGTCAAGATTATTTCCTTCTCCTTGGCAGATTCAAGATCTTTCTCCAAAGTGGCAAGTTTGGCTTTCAAATCTTCTACTGCTTTGGCGGCCATGCTAAGATCTTGGCTTTTGGATGTTAGCTGCGTTTGTAGCTCCCCTAGTGTATGAGCTGCCTTCTGCGCTTCATCTTTGAGGGTCTCGATCTCCTTATTGTTGCCGGCAAGATCTTCATTTAGCTTGCTCACTTGGGATTCTAAATCTGCCTTGGCGAAAGCGGCAGCGGCAAGTTCATCAGTGGCTTCCTTGATCTTGGCGGCACTTTCTCAAGCTTGGGTCTCAATAGATTCTTTGTGGTTCTTCTCCAGCTCTTGTGTCCTTTGCTCGAGAAGTTTTTCAAACTCTTCATCCTTGCCGCGGAGTTTGGCGGCAAGGGCGTCTTCCTGTGCGGCAAGATTCTTTTCCCTGGGATTGAGCTGCACTTCGCGCTCTGTCAGCTTGCCGTCTAGGGCTGTTGCTTTCTCTTTAGCAGCAGCAAGTTTCTCCTCTTGCCTTATGAGATTGCGGGATTTCTCATTGTACCATGTGCGGATTTCCTTTGCCTTCTCCTTTGACTTCTCTTCGGCTAGGCCAAGGCTTTGTGCTCGTCTTGAAGTTTATCCCAACATTTGCTGTAGCGATCTTGCACATCCTTGAAACCGACAGCCATGGTTTTTAGGAAGGCAAGATCTGCCACGCTGTCAGCAGCATTGTCAGCTTCAGTTGTACTTTGGGAGAAGGGGATCAATATTTGAGCAATCTCGTCATCAAAGTTTGGCATTCCAGTACCAGACGAGCTGGGGGCTCCGGATCCTTGCTGATGAGCGACAAGGGTCAAAGCGTTCGGCAAGGTTTGTATGTCTGGTGCCATAGGATCATTGACATGATTTGATTCGTCAGCACCAACCAACACCATCTCTGTGTCTACCCTGGCGGGGTCAGACATGTTGTCGGAAGACTTCTCTAGTCCTTCGGGAGCTTTCTTGATCTCCTCGGCGGCAGGTGCAGTGCTGTCATCAGTAGAAATCTTGACGACCTCATCAGCGGCACTCTTTGCAATTTCTTCTATCTCTGTGATTATTTCCCCTTCTTCGGGAGAAGCTGGATCTGCAAGGATGGACAGAAACAAGGAACAGAAGGAAATTCAATCTACAAGTCAAGTTCAAGAAAACAAAGATTTGGAGGGTGCTTGGAAACAAGTGGATTACCTGTTGGTTCTTGTTGAGTAAGGGCAGTTCCTTCCCCGGCGACCTCGGTTGCCGGCGCACGGTCACCGGCAGCTTCGCTAGCCGGTACGACCTTGGTGCGTTCAAGCTCATCAGCAGAAGCCCTTGCCGGAGAAGCGCTTTCCGGGACGATGGTTGACGGAGGAGCAATGGCGGGATTCGCCTCCAGGCGCCCTTCCTCCTGGTGAACTTCTCCCATCTCTTTGTCGAGTTCAGAAGAAGGAACATCAACACCAGCGCTTGCGAGCGGAAGCTGCATCACAGCCTCGTGCTGGGGGCTGGGCTGGGGGCTGATAACAACAGTGTCAGCAGATGTCATCCCCTGCCCAGCACTTGCCGCTGGCTCATGTTCCGTTGCAGCTTTGGTTCACTTTGCCCTGTGCATGAGTGTTTCTGTATCTCTGAGAAGACAAAAGAAATCAAAACGACAGTCAAGACAACATCAAGATTTGACAAAGACAGATGGTTATACTTACTCCTCGTCCTCACGGTCGCTGAGGACGGAGAGGTCATATCTCACTGGCGGAGGTGATTCCCTGGCCCTCTTGATTGCCGGTGGAGATGAAGCTGCTGGTTGTGAAGACCCAATTTCTCCGGCAACTACTTGTTGGGAAGAAGTACGTTGAGCTCAAGGATGCCTAGTTGATTGCCGACGAACTTCTTGTTGCTGGCCGGTTTTGGAGGTCGTCTTCTTCACGACAGGGCCTATTCCAGATGAAGAGGGACGCACTAACTCCTGGCTGGCTGTTTTCCGAAGAACACATGCTTTCTTCTTCGGGGCTTGGGGTTCTCCTTCTTCTTCGGACCCACCAGCAACTTCTTCCCCGGCAGGCTCCTCTTGATGTTCTTCAGTAATTTCTTCATCGGGATTTGCCTCCTCCTCTTCAATTGCTGCGGCTTGGGAACCACTAGCCTTGATGGCTCTCAAGGCTTCCTCAACCTTGCTGGCAATATACGCCAGCTCTTCATCTCGGGTGGCGCGGATGAGATCTTTCTCTTCTTGAGTGGCTCTCTTCGTCAAGTTGGTAGCCCAGGTCATTTCATCTTCAAGCGAAGGTTTTTGCCAGTTAGCTTCGACTCCATGAGCGTTGCATGCCGGCATCATCACTAAGATGGAATCCTTGGCGGAATTGATACACAGTGGAATAACTTGGGCCGGCAAGTGAAACTTGCCGGAAGTTCTGAATAGCTGATGGCAAAGACTGATGTGCTCTATGGCTGTCAGATTGTTGCCCAGCCCAGGGTATAGCCGCATGATGTCAGCAGCATTCTGATATTCCCAAACATATCTCTGTCTCTTCTGCAGCGGTGCGATGCGTCATCGGAGGAAATCGGCCCCTACCATCTCAATGGTTAGGCCGGCAGCCTTGAGGCGGATGATCCGATTCAGTGCCGGGGTGAGTTTCTTGTCGCAGGCGGCATAGTCACTCCAATCCTTGCCACGCTCGATCTTCTCCGTTCGAGGCACACAGAAGCTGGGGAAATCCTTCTCCTTGATCTAGCACCACTCTGCCCGCCATTCTTCCCACTTTAGATGCAGCAAACCGGCAAGGTATGTCTGTTTGGTCTTGCTCCGAGGAATCCAAGTCACGCTGCCGGAGAGCGCATCACCCTCGATGCGGGGAATGAAGAAATGGCGGAAAAGAGCAACATTGGGGATGAATCCAATGAAATTTTCACACATATGGGCAAATACCGACATGCAAGTCATGGCATTCGGAGTAAAATCTGAAGTCGGAACCCAAATGTGTACATCAGCTCAGTGAAGAAATCAGAATAAGGAGGCACCAAACCGCAATAAAAGTATGTGCAAAAGAATGGATACGCATCTCCGGAAGGTTTGCTGTCAGCAGGGTGTACCACTGGAGCTATGTGATCCTTGGTGTCCTTCCCCCACATATATGCATACCTATCAATGAGGGTATTCTTGTCCAGAGCCGGCGGCGAGAAGACCGCATTTTCCCTCCGCCGTTGCCCCAATTCCGCCTTCCTCCACTCTACGTCCAGATCAGCGGGCCTAGCAGGTGTCTTCCCCTCTGTCTCGGCTTTCTTGGGTGCCATGGTCGCTCAGAAGAGAGGGGAGGTATGGAATAGATGAGAATCGGTGGCGGCGGCGGTGGCGGAATCTGTTCTGGCGCAAGGAAGAAGATGATGGAGCGAAGGGTGAGGGTAAATGAGAAGCGCCCCTCGCGGTTGCCTTTTTATGGGGAAGGCGCGGGGAGCTGGCTCTTTACTGTTCGATGTGGCAACGCTTTTTGCAGGCGCACTACCACAAACCGCCGCTCCAGCCCACCTCTCCTACGACTCGCATTAAATGCATGACGTGGGCGAGCAAAAGGGAAACCATCATCACAATATTTATGGTGGTAATTCTTCGCGACGTGTCTGCGCATTTGTTTGGGCCTAGCCCAATGATGCTTCAGACGCGCGTATGGCCCAGGCCCGGGGGCTCCTATTGGTGTATAAAACATGGGCATTTTATATCCTGACTTATGCACAGACAGTGGTAGCTTTCTCGATGGCCAGGGCTTGCCGGAAGACTACCAATATCAAGACTCAAGACTTGGTGGTGAGACCATGGAGAAGATATCAAGATAAATCACCGAGACATACTCAAATAGTATTGAAGATGGAGGCAGTACTTGCTGGCAGGGTATGCCCCGGCAAGTTGAAAGCCCGGCAAGCTCCGTGCCGGCAAGCTCTTACTATCCTCTCTGCGCTCCACCTCATCGGGCAGCTAGTCGTTAATCGATGAGGTGTCGAGTGGGCAGGTGGTTTGGTGAGACTTGTCGGGGCACGTGTCAGCGCGCTGGAAGGAGGATTAGCTTTAATGACACCCGTCCAGGAGGCGTGTCCAAATTATAGGAGGTAGCTGGGCGATCTGTGCAGAAACCTTGCCGGGGCTCCTCCTCCACATGACACCTAATGGCGCATTTATTGCGTTTCTCCTAATCCAGCAGAGTTAGGTATGATAGCACTATTAGCTATCTAATCAACATGTAAAGACTATTTTGCCACTGTAGTTACCCCTTGATCTATAAAAGGAGGGCCAAGGCAACCTTTACAAGGGTCGACACTTTGCTCATTCTGCATGCGTAGCTGCACTTCCTGCAATCTTCCCGGCAAGTCGTGCTCCTTGTACTTGAGCTCAAACACATCAAATACAACAAAGCAGGAGTAGGGTTTTACACCTCGCGGTGGCCGGAACCTGGGTAAATCCCTTGTGTTGATTGCTGATTCTGCTCTTTGTGCTTGCGCATCCCCACATCAGAACCACAATGGGTCCTCGATGGTCCCATAGATGGTCGTACGCTCGACACCAGGGTATCCTGGCACAGGTACGTCTGCTTCCGGCCTGGCATGGTCATCTGATAGACGGCGTGCCTCCCAGCGGCGCTCGATCTTCGTACGGGCGTCCTCGACGCGCCATTTGTGGAGCACTTGGCGCTGATCTTGGCAATCCCGTGGATCCTACGATGCCATGGACATCACGTCCTCGTCATCCGATTGGCGAGCTTGCCACCACAGTGGTTGTTGACGTGGAGGCGACTACACCTTTGGCGCACCGTCTCCGGCATGGCAGCCAGTTGGTCCAGCCGGCACCGTGGGTGGTCGTCTGGAGGGTCCCACCTCCTGTGTTTTGCTGC
The DNA here is from genome assembly GCA_039707655.1 of Elymus sibiricus. Taxonomy (NCBI): domain Eukaryota; kingdom Viridiplantae; phylum Streptophyta; class Magnoliopsida; order Poales; family Poaceae; genus Elymus; species Elymus sibiricus. The sequence continues at coordinate 211,576,777 of CM077674.1, forward strand.
GATCGGCAAAACTGATGAGACTCTGAATGGTGGTCCTCCATTCATCCATCTTGTCTGGAGCTTGCGGGAAGTTCAAAAGCATTTGAACCGCGCCATGGCTTCTGCCGCCGTGGTTGGCATGGTGGGAAGCATAGAATGAGACGGGGTTCGACTTCTGATAGAGCCAGAAGGAACTCCGCCACGTACCTGCTGCCGTGGCGCATGCTCACCAATGGGTTGCCATGGTGCTGGTGGTGCCTGAACATCGTGGGGACGATGCTCAGGGCTGGATTGACGCCGTCCAGGGCCACCACCTCCACGTGGAAGCGTGTTGCGCCCATCTTGCGATGGTCGCGGTACACGTCCCACTGCAGCGTTGTTGGACGTTGCCGCTCCATCCTTGGACATCGCGTCGGCTGGGTCCTCGCTTGCACTGGTTCGAACCGTATTGCTATGGTGACTGCGCTCACCAGAATGTCGTTGGAGTTGGCCGTCAGCACCATCTCCGGTGTGGTGGCTACGCTCAGCAGCGTGGTGAGGAAGCTGACTGCCTCCCCCGCCAGCACCTCCGGCTCCACCCTTCCCAGCAGCACAGTGCGCAACAGCCGCGCTGCCGGCGGACGCATGCAAGGGAAGCTTGGAGGTGGAAGGAGCCGTCGCGGCACCAGCCTTCTTCTTGGGCGCCATCGACGAAAGTGACGAAACTGACACTCACACTACCAACACTGATCCGTAACACACGACCCCCTACCTGGCGCGCCAAAGATGCCATGGAAAAACGATGATCTATGGGACCGAGAGGGCCCCTTTGCGGTTCGGCAACAGGATCAGTGCGCTACGGAGAGCAGGGCTGGTAGATGCAAGAACACTCTGTGATTTATCCAGGTTCGGGCCGCTATGAGTGTAAAACCCTACTCCTGCTTTGGTTATTTGATTGTGGATGAGCTCAAGTTACAAGGAGCGCAGCTTGCCGGCAAGATGCGCGGAAAGTGTAGCTACAACAGGTAATTGAACTAGGTGTCGACCGTTCTAACTGTAGCCGTGGGCCTCCTTTTATAGGCCAAGGGGTTACCACAGTGGCTAATACGGTCATTACAGGGTATGAATAGTGACTGCACTGTCACCATGTCTATCTCCTAACTGGGTAGGACAAATGCATTAAATGCTCCATTAGGTGCTACGCTGGGGAGGCGAGGCTTTGGCGAAAAGATCTATACCGCCTGTCCAGCGGGCCTCCTATTATCTTGACACGACCCAGGGACGGGTGTCATTAAAGTTAATCCTTAGGTTGCATGCTGACACCTGCCCTGACCAGCTGTGTTTGACTACCTACCCGCTCGACACCTATCATACGAGCTTATCTGGTCGATGATGAGGTGGAGCAGGAATAGGACAGAAAGAGCCTGCTAGCACGGAGCTTGCCGTGCCTTTGCTTGCCGACAAGTAGCTTGCCGGCAACCAGAGTCTGGGTCTTCAATACTAAACTAGTACTTCTCGATGACCTGCCTGGAGGTCTTCTTCATGGTTTTGTTTACTGAGTCTTGAGTCTTGGAAACAATAGCCCTCTGACAAGCCCTGCCGTCAGGCAGGCTACAACTGCCTGTGTAGAAGTCAGGGTACGAAGGCACCCATGTCTTAGTACACCGACAGTCTGGCTCTGAAGGTATAATTAATACCTAATCTAAATGGTCGCCCACGGATCTCTTTGTCTTCCTCATGTCCGGCAGCCTGATCAAGACACTTGCGGGGTCGACGATGGTCCTCGCAAGAGAAGAACCGGGCAAGACACCGGCTGTCTACACCATCGTCACCTCGGTGGTGGCCTTCATGGGACCCAAGCGGCGGCGGCCTCCCGTGTTCTACTTCTCCTCGATGATGGCGGCGGACGCGGAGGCGCTGGCCACCGACTCGATGCTCTCCGCGCCCCTGACTTCTGTCTCTGCCTACATGGCGCGGCCGCAGGCACGGGAGGCATGGCCATAGGCATGGGAGGCGCGGCCACAGACACGGGAGGCGCGGCCACAGACACGGGAGGCACAGTCGCAAACACGGGAGGCGCGGTACGACGTGGCGTCGTTGATGGCCGCGATGACGCCCGTGCCACCGTGCTCCCTGCCGTGACGGCGTGGAGTGATACGTCTCCGTCGTATCTACTTTTCCAAACGCTTTTGCTCTTGTTTTGGACTCTAATTTTCATGATTTGAGTGAAACTAACCCGTACTGACGCTGTTTTCAGCAGAACAACCATGGTGTTGTTTTTGTGCAGAAATAAAAGTTCTCGGAATTGGACGAAACTTTTTGGAGATTTTTTATGGAATAAATAAAAAATACTGGAGCAAAGACCCACTGGAGGGGGCCCACCAGGTGCCCACGAGGCACCAGGGAGCGCCCACCCCCCAGGGGGCGCCCTGGTGGCTTGTGTGGCCCACGTGGCTCCGCTGACCCTAATCTCAGCACTAAAAATTCCTATTCCCCGAGGAAAAAATCAGAGAGGAAGTTTCATCACGTTTTACAATACGGAGCTGCCGCCACCTCCTGTTCTTCATTGGGAGGCCAGATTTGGTGTCCGTTCGGGGCTCCGGAGAGGGGGGTCTTCCGTCATCGTCATCATCAACCATCCTGCATCACCAATTTCATGATGCTCACCGCCGGGAGTGAGTAATTCCTTCGTAGGCTTGCTAGACGGTGATGGGTTGGATGAGATTTATCATGTAATCGAGTTAGTTTTGTTAGGGCTTGATCCCTAGTATCCACTATGTTCTGAGATTGATGTTGCGATGACTTTGCTATGCTTAATGCTTGTCACTAGGGCCCGAGTGCCATGATTTCAGATCTGAACCCTTTATGTTTTCATGAATATATTTGTGTTCTTGATCCGATCTTGCAAGTTATACGCACCTGCTATGTGTTATGATCCGCATACCCCAAGGTGACAATAATTGGGATTCTTTCCGGTGATTACCGTAGTTTGAGGAGTTCATGTATTCACTATGTGTTAATGCTTTGTTCCAGTTCTCTAATAAAAGGAGGCCTTAATATCCCTTAGTTTCCTTATGGACACCGCTGCCACGGGAGGGTAGGACAAAAGATGTCATGCAAGTTCTTATCGCAAGCACGTATGACAATATACGGAATACATCCTACATTACATTGATGAATTGGAGCTAGTTCTGTGTCGCCCTAGGTTATGACTGTTACATGATGAATATCATCCAACATAATTATCATCACCGATCCAATGCCTATGAGCTTTTCACATATTGTTCTTTGCTAAGTTACTACTGTTGCTACTACTGTCACAATTGCTACAAAACTATTGCTGCTCCCGTTACTATTACTGTTACTATTATTGCTATTGCTATCAAACTACCATAATACTGTGCTACCGATCACTCTGCAGCAGATATTTAGTCTCCAGGTGTGGTTGAATTGATAACTCAACTGCTAATACTTGCAAATATTCTTTGGCTCCCCTTGTGTCAAATCAATAAATTTGGGTTGAATACTCTACCCTCGAAAACTGTTGCGATCCCCTATACTTGTGGGTTATCATGGAGCAACTCGCCACTCCTCATCGAGCTAGCCTAGAGCGGTGAGTTTCTGAACCAGGCACCGGCTTGGGGTGGCAACTGGCTCCGTCGGGCTAGGCAAGGGACGTGGAGTAGCGAGCTGCCTCGCTCGTATCCGGTGGGCTCAGCGGGCCACCCAGCCGGCTTGTATGCCGGAGAACTGCTCCTCAGAAGCCATCGGAAGAGTGGAGAAAATGGTGAAGAAGGAGATGGGGGAGCGGCGAGGGGTGCGATTCTTGCCGGCGTCTGGCCTCACTTAAAATAGAGGGCGGACGGGAGGAGCTCGGCCGACATTGTGTTTAATGCCGGCCCGCTCATGAATGGACATGTGGCCGGAGTAGGTTTCTAAGCTTCCACATGGGTTTAATGGATGCATTTGAATGCGACAAGGAGGCGTGTTCAGCCGGCCGTGCAGCAGGCGGCGCCCTCGGCCGGCGCACCACTCCCTACCACTAGTACTTTACAACTAGCAAACGAGGACGGTAATTTTTTTTTGAGAAATGGACGGTAAACTAGTAAACCAGGACAGTTCCCGATACGTCTTGAATGCGGACGAGGGAGAGGGTAGTGGTTCCCTAAATGTTGAACGGCCAATGATGCATCCTCCTTCAATTAGCATGCTGAGGGAAGTAATGGGAGAGGCGGAAAGGAGGCAGCACGATGTGAATGCAACGCAGTTTGCACTCATATAAAGGCGCCCCTCCACTCCAATGCATCTACCAGATCGTACACACCTACGCACCTACACTATGCGCAACAGTGCTCACTCCAATTCCCAAACCAAGTGACCAGAAGCCAGACCCATGGCGGCGATGCGTGCGAGCGGCCTGTGGCTATGCCAGATGGTCCAAGACACCGGCCTGCGGCACGGCACCGTGGATCGTCTCGAGCGAGTGCTTTGGAACAGCTGGTTAATGGCCTGCGTCGACGCCAGCTATGACTCTCAGTTGGACAAGATGATCGCTGACACCATCAACAAGTTCACCGTCGTCAAGAAGCTTGCGGACGACATCATCGTACTCCTCCAGCCCGTGCGCCCAGGCTTCTCTCTTTTTTCAGTAAATGTAGTATGAATAATATGATGTGGGGGGCACCCATGAAGCCACGTGGCACATCTGGAGGTCTTGTTGAGAGCTTCTTGTGTGGATCGATCACACTATCGTGTTGCTTGTTCGAGAAGAATGTGTCTTTGTACAATTAGGATATAGAAGATCCGAATCCCAACCACCTGGAGCACTGGATCAACATCAATCAACGGTTTATATTGTGTCCGTGCAAATACACGCATTGACTATATAAAAATAATGAATATATATTATATAATACATAATACCACATATTAGGTTTCTCTAAAGTCAAACTTTGTATACTTTCAACAAGTTCGTAGAAAAATATATTAACATATACACCACCAAATATATATCATTTGATTCATCATTGCATATATTTTCACATTATGTAAATTTGTTAGTGTAAATGTTCATATTGTTTTCCATGAATTTGGTCAAGCTTTATGAAGTTTGACTGCAGTCAAAGCAATATGCGGAGTAAATAAAAATGGAGGGAGTGGTATAGATATAGATATAACTATAGAAATAAAAAATATAGTACTATAGTCTGTAGATATAGATATATAGCTACTACCTTTTTTCTAGGTTAAAACTTGCGTTTTTGTTTAGACATTGTTTAGCTTCGGTACAATTTGCATCTGCGAGATGTGTAGGACTACCTCCTTTTTCAGATCCTATATCAGGAACCCCACCAATATCCTTAATTAATTCATATTGGCAATTTAGATTGCATTATCTTAGTCCTTGTCGGTTCTTCGGTTGCTTGCAGGAACTCGATCTCGTTATTCAGTTGATCGTGCATACGACAAGATCAATGACCATCGGAGATTGGTTTAGTTAGCGATTGTTGATTTGTATCACCTGGTACGATATAGATGGATCATCAACGTCAAAATCCACCAAATCAATACTTATCCCCACTCTCATCGAAAGATTGGGTCGCCATCACATGACTGCCAGCTAGACAATTCCCTCCCTATAACATACATATGAACACCCATCTCACTATCTATGTCCATGCCTCCCTCTCTCTCGGAACACACACACCTCTCCACACGATGTGTGTCTCTTGGTCACTCTCCCATCCCATCAAAAAATAATAATAGGCACACCACCATTCTCTTCTTCTTGCTACCCCCGTCTATGTAGTTAAGGTCTCCCTGAGACACACAAGCATTCCTCTCTCTCTCTCTCTCCTCTCACTACCACACATAACCTTACACCCCCCAGCCAGCTGTGCTGTCGAGGTCTATCTAGCTCTCTCATAGGCAAACAGACGACGTGTGTTTGCCAATTCATCGCACACACACTATTGTTCTCCCAATATCCTCAACCCCGTAAACTTGTCGATCCCCTCTATGTCTATATCATGTATAAAGTTGATGTTACACGCACCCCTCTCTCGCTCTCCCTCCCTCCCTCTCTCCCACACACACACGCACAAGCACCCACCCTCTCTCCCTTTCGGACAGTCCTCTCTCTCCGACACACACAGTCTTTCAAACACGCATATGCCCCACTCTCTTTAGGTCGCTGCCCCCCTCTTTGTCACACAAATATTCTCTCTATATCCATCTCTCGCAATAATACATGGATAGTCTAAATTGAAATAAAGCAAAGGACCACACTTCTCTTGATTCTCTATTGGAAAAATGAGCTCCAATTACAAAAATCAAATCCACTATCAAACAGAATATGAAAATAGGGTGAAATCTTCCACAGAAATGTTTGTTGCGTGCATGCATGTCAATGATATGAATGTACTACTCATACATCCACACTGACCCAGTTCACACAAATTAGATTAAACCCTTCTCAAAATATGGTGCACATGTGATGTTTGTTGTACTGCTCCAACTAACCAGCCCCCGACACGTTCCATAATATTGTGCTACTTGAGATTCTATTTTTCTCGGTCAGACCATGTGAAACCACGAAAAGGTCAACCCCCGCCCCCATTGGTACTGTAGCTCGAAGCTCCCATACAGACACAACACCCACCGGCGCACGCAGCCGTTGCCGAAGTGGACGGTGGCGCGGCCTGGGAAGGGGACGGAGCCTCCAACATCACCGAGGTTGAGCACGCCCTCGACGGCCCCAAGTAGTGCACGCTCACTGGCCATGCGGAGGACAGCGTGATCTAGCAGCTCACCCTCGTCGGCCATGAGGGCGAGCGCGGGCTCGAGCAGCACGCCCTGGTCGGTCACGAGGAGGTGCATCGCGTCCTCGCCGCTCACAAGGTGGACGAGCATGTTCTCTGGCAGCACGCCCGCGAGCATTGCATCCTCGTCGCTCTCAACATGGACGAGCGCATGCTCCGGCAGCACGCCCGTGAACATCGCATCCTCGTCGCTCAGGCGCACGAGCGTGTGCTCCAACAACACATCCGCGAGCATGGCATCCTCGCCGCTCATGAGGTGGATGAGCGCGTGCTCCCGACAGTACCCCAGTAGTCGGGACGTGAGCACCACGCCTCCGACGATGAGGAGTACTGCATGGTGCCCATCATGGTTCAGGAAAATCCCGTGACTCCACCGCGCCCTGGAGGAGCACGAGCTCTAGTGGGCGCTCGAGGAGTCCCGCGCCGATATGCCGGTGGTGGCCGACGTGCAAGATTATCCTTCGAGCTCTGCTCTTCCTACGACGATGCATCCACCGCGCACGTCGTACGTCCTCTGCCACAGCTCCAGCGGACCTTTGGAGTTTAGTTGTATGGAACATGAATATTTGGATTAATCATACGTCTACTTATAAGAATGTCATTTCTAACAAAATGTGAATGATTAAGACTAATGCAAAAAAAACAACCTATGACTAACAGTAATGCAAGTATATTGCAATTTATGGATTGCATGCATGACTAGCTTAAGTGGCATGGTTGCATGGCTAGGAAAGGCTAGAAAAAAAATAGATAATGTGTTGTATACATATTTAGGAATAGAAGATACTCTCCACATGCAAAATTGCTCTGGAGCATATAAAGATCTTTAGAGTTGTTGACACACGAACACGTCATGTGTACCCTCGACTCCGGGGGTGATGCCCCGCAGCTCACGTCGAATGAGACCCGACCGACAGCGCGATACGCAGGACAGTCGGCGGATGCTTTTGCAGTCCCGAAACCCTGCACGCCCGGGAGGGACCCCGTCAGGGAATGGGGCGGCTATGGGCTGCCCTACGTCGATTCGCTCACCCCTAGACCCTCGGGATTCGTAGCTCTCAAACTCGAGGAACAGCGAAGAACGAGAGAGAAAAATGATGGAGAGATAAAACGTAGATGAAAAAGTAGTATATTGATTTGTTCGATTGTGTGTTGTTCAATCGGCCGTCACCTCCAACATATATAAGAGGCGGCTGGACTTCCCGTACAAGCAAAGGATTCATCTAGGCTTCCCTTACAAGAAATATTACATCAATTCATGTCGTAGCGTGCTAGTTCTAGTCTAACTTGGATTCAGCTCGAATCTGGTCCAAACTTCTGCCTTGCTCCTTGCGTGCGCCGTGGAATTTGCATATGACCTCGATCAAGACGGTCCAAACATCAATTTTTTGCACCTCGACGAGGCCAATAATCCATATGTTGATCACTTTTCCAAATAAGGCCACCTCAAGTACTCTATGGGGCCATCTTTATCTTCCAGTCGGACTTGGTCATGCAACTGACTGGACTGTCCGAGTCCTGTAGTGGCTCTGCAGGTTGCATACTTCTTCATATGATGATGAATCCAAAAGCAAAGTTGACCGTTTCAACGTTACGAACAATTTCCGTGTGGAACACCTTTTCATCCGAGGCCGTCTAGATAGAGTTTTAGGCACATCTTCAGCTTCTGGTCGGATTAATCGACAGCACTCGGATTTGAATTTTCCCACTTGGATGTTAGGGTCCTTCACTCGGATTGTCCGACTAGATTTCTTCACTCGGACGGGAATCTTTCACTCGGCCGACAACTTTTCACTCGGACGACAACTCCTCACTCGGATTTCCCGACTGAAAATTTAGCTTGATCTTGTTTTGCCTCCCCAGGTTGACCTCGGATTGAGATGATTTATATATCAAAATCGACTGCCTCGATGAGACAAAAAACTTTGATGTTGAAGGTTTTTCGATTCAATGCCGTCTTGAGGGCCGAATAGCTCGCGCGACCCATCATACATCACTAGGTGGGTGTCTTCTACCTCGTGCCACTTTCACACAGGGTCAGTCCACAGTGTATTGCCTCCAACTTTTGCATATGACCTCAGATCGAGACGATTTATATATCAAAATCAATTAGCTCAACGAGACGAAGGCAATTCTTGTAGAACACTCCTTCATCCGAGGTAGTCTTGGAGGCGTAATCGGCCGAACAGCACTCGGAATGCTAAATTCTGGCACTTCGAATACAGTTTCGGCCCTCGATATGAGATCGGATGGCAATGACCCCAACAACAAAGTTTCTTATTTTAATGATACGGAACTTTGTTATGTTGAAGAGTTTTCCATATGAAACCATCTCAATTAAGTTTTTGACCATGCCAAAACCTGGTGTCAACACGTGCCCCCCTATTTTTCGGCAAAACTTGTATGCCGAAAAATAATTTGCATTGTGTTTGTTCTAAGGACGATGTCAAAACTCCATCGGCCATTTAAATTTTCATAGGGCGGTAATTATGTATCAGCCATGTTTGTGCTAAGGGTGATAATCGTACATCGGCCATTGCTGACTTAGGCTTCTTGCCACACACTCGGGTGGTACTTCTTCATATACTTGCCATTGAGAGCTCGAGGTAACAATGCCACTTGTATAGATTCCACCAAATATGAGTTTTTAGGAACTACTCATGTAATCTTAAAAGGACCTTCCTAACTCGGAGACCACTTCCCGAATTTTTTATCTCTTGAACCAATCGGCAGAATCACTTTCCAGACGAGATCGCCAACTTGAAAATTCTTCAACTTGACATTCTTATTGTAAGCTCTTGCTACCCTCAACTTATCTCTCTCTCTCTCTCTATGGCCTTCAAAGCAGCCAAACGTTTATCGGCGACTTCATCAATATTGTCCATCATTAAGTTATAAAAGTCCACTGCCGATAAATCATTTTGTTTGGCTATTCTCAAAGCATTCAAATTTACTTCCACTGGTAGAACGGCCTCTTGACCATATACTAGCTCATATGGAGTCACCTTTGTAGCACCATGCCTTGAGATTCTATGTGCCCACAAAGCTTGAAACAACAACTCATGCCATCTCCTTGGATTATCCTCAATCTTTTTCTTGATGAGTTTGATTAATATCTTATTGCTAGACTCAGCTTGTCCATTAGCTTGGGCATAATACGAAGAGGAATTGAGCAACTTTATTTTATAAGATTCGGCAAATTTTCTAACTTGATGTGACATGAAAGATGAACCATGATCTGTAGTTAAAGTTTGAGGAATGCTGAATCTATGAAATGTGCTCAGTTATGAATTGAATTACCTCCGTATGTGTCATATTCTTGAGAGGTACTGCTTCAGACCATTTAGTGAAATAATCGGTTGCCACCAACACGTACAGATACCCCTTTGAGGAAGATGGATGAATTTCTCCAATGAAGTCTAGACCCCAACCCCAAAAAGGCCATGGCTTGATAATAGGATGTAACATAGCAGCAGGAGCCAATTGAATATCACCAAAATTTTGAAAAGCTTCACACCCTTTATAATATCTGAAACAATGATTAATCATAGTCGGCCAATAAAATCCAGCACGTCGCAATAGCCATCATTTTGGGGGCCGACTGATGAGTACCACAAATGCCTTCATGTACCTCTCCCATGGCAACTCTTGCTTGGTCCTCATCCAAGCATTTTAAAAGAACATCATCAACTGTTCGGCGATAAAGATCATCATCTCTCATCATATATTTGAAAGCCATACGCCGAATAGCCCTGTCCACCCTTTCACTCGGGTTGCACAAGTAATCAATAATGGGCTTCCTCCAGTCTAGATTGTCACCTGCACTAGATTTTTTGTTAATGGCCGAAGCAGTGGGCTCTGGTTCGGCCTCTACATTGGCAAGGGTAGACATCGTCTTTTGAGAAATATGAAACATGCCATGATCAATATGATAGCCGGATGCTTGTTGCGCCAACTCATTTGCTCTCCAATTATCATGTCTAGATATATGAGCAATGCTAAAGCAATCCAAAGTAGAAATTATATCTAGACATTTATCAAGATAAACATTAAGTGATTCGTCAAAACACTGAAATACTTTGGATATTTGTTGCACTACTAATAATGAATCACCAAAAGCCTCAATATGTGTAACACCTATGGCCAACAACATTTCTAAGCCAAATAACAATGCTTCATATTCGGCTTGATTATTTGTGCAAAAACATTCTAAGCGGCATGAGGCTTAAAAAACAGCACCATGAGGAGATATATAAACAATACCAACACCTTGGCCATTGCTACAAACTGAACCATCAAAATATAATCTCCTTGGTACTAACGAGACAAGGTTTATATCAACATCATGCTTGTCATCAATCCGATGTTCAACAATAAAATTAGCAACGATTTGGCCTTCCATGGATTTTAGAGATTCATAAGCCAAATCATATTCAATTAAAGCATAAGCCCACTTGCCAATTCTACCACTGAGAATTGGCCTATGCAACATGTATTTGATGACATCGGTTTGACAAGCTACTATGCAAGCACTTGGCACTAGATAATGTCTCAATTTTGTGCAAGCATAATATAAGCATAGACATAACTTTTCAATAAACGTATACCTCATCTCGGCGTCCAATAAGCGGCAGCTCAAATAAGTGATAGCATGCTCTTCTCCTTCGGTTTCTTGCGTCAAAACAACACCAATAACACCTTCCTCTGCTGCAATGTAAAGCCTGAAGGGCTCCTTGTGTTTGGGTGCTTTAATCACTGGAGGAGTGCACAAATAATTCTTGATCATATCAAATGCTTCTTGCTGCTTTGCCTCCCAAGTGAAATTGGCATCATTCCTTAACCGAAGGATAGGAGTGAATGCATCAACCTTCCCTTACAAATTAGCTATGAACCTCCTCAAATAGTTGACTTTGCCAAGGAATTTTTGCATATCTCTCTTGCACGTTGGAGCCTCCACCTTTTGTATAGCCTCTATCTTTTTGGGATCAATCTCTATGCCATCCTCATGAATAATAAAACCCAAAAACTTGCCAGCCGACACGCTGAATGCATATTTCAAAGGATTCATTTTTAGTCCATATTTCTTCATTCTTTCAAAAGATAAACACAAATCGGCTAAGTGAGACTCAAAAGCATCTGACTTGACAACAATATCATCAATATAGACCTCAAGTATAACGCCGAGTAAGTCATGAAAAATTAAATTCATAGCCCTTTGATACGTGGCACCAGCATTTTTTAACCCAAAGGTCATCACTGTCCATTCGAATAAACCAAGGAAACCGGGGCATCGGAAAGCTGTTTTGGACAGGTCCTCTTTAGCCATAAAAATTTGATTATATCCCGCATTATCATCATGAAAACTAATGACCTTATGTCTAGAAGCATCACTAGTAAGCATATCGGCTATTGGCATGGGATACTCATCTTTGGGTGTAGCTCTATTCAAATCTCTGAAATCAATGCATACCCTCAGTTTGCCGGATCCTTTTTTCTCCACTTGTACAATGTTAGAAATCCACTCGGCATACCTGCAAGGTCTAATAAAATTAGCTTTAAGCAAACGACCGATCTCTTCCTTGATCCGGTCATATGTTTTTGGATTAAACTTTCTGGTCGATTGTTTGTACGGTCTAAAACCGGCCTTTATAGGTAACCGATGCTCCACTAGCTCACAGCTTAAACCTAGCATTTCATGATATTCCCATGCAAAGCAACAAACATATTCTTTCAATAGCTCGATTAACTTAGCTTTACAATCGGCTTTCAAATTTTTGTTTACAAACGTTGGCCGAGTGACTGAACCATCTCCAATATCTATCTCTTCCAATGGATCGGCTGATGTAAAACCTTGTCCAAGTTTATCCATATCATCTAACTCTTCTATAAACTCATACATATCGTTCCCATTGGACTGATATTCTGTAAGTTGCTTTTGTAACCACTCGGAGTTAGAATCCATTTAGATACATGATACCTCGGAGCCGATTGCCACCAATCGGCTTTAAAGAGACGGGCATGAAACCATTCTTTGTCGCGCTGAGGAAATCAAACTCTGATAAGTTGCGTCCCGTCAAGCAAGTAGCATTGGGGTGTTGCCAATCCACTGATGCATCGGCCAAAGCAACGCAAGCCAAGTTATCCGCATGAATGACTTCCACTTCATCATCAACCCACTGAATTAAAAACTGGTGCATAGTAGATGGCACGCATTGGTTTGCATGAACCCAATCATGTCCGAGTATGACGTTGTAGTTACCTTGCACGTCGGTAACAAAGAATGCAGTAGCCAAAGTTTTGATTCTGACTGTAAGTTCCACGTACATCACACCTTTGGCATCAGTTTTCTCTTTGCCTTCAAAAAACCCATTGAGCGCCATATTGGTCTTGATTAATTCTTCATCGGGCAAACCCAATTTCTTGAAGACCGAATAGGGCATGAGATTCACCACAGCACCACCATCAACAAGCATCCGAGTGAGCGGCGATCCGTTAATATGACCTCTGAGGTACAACGGCTTCAAGTGTGTCACTGGTTCTTTTGGCTTCTCGAATATTGCATTTTTAGGGCCAAAATCCAGCTGAGCCACTTCCCCTTCTTCATCTATAGCATGAAATTCAGCAGGTAAGTAATACACTATATTGATATCCATAACTTCATGAACCGGTGTAGACTCATAGTCCAACATATCATCTTCTTCTTTGGGTGCGTCCGCCGAACCAGAAATCTGACCAAGTGAAGAGGAAGTAATAGGTGACATGGACAATGTAATAGCTGCTGCATCGTCCTCCTTTGATGGTGTAGGTGCTGCTCTGATAGATGTAGAAGCCACTTCATCTTGTATTTTTTTAGGCTTCCACACTTGTTTTGTAGGTACCATGGACCGAGTGTCATTGAACAATTTATCCCTTTGTTTCTCGGCCTCTTGTTCTGCCATGTCTTGATTCCTTAACCTCTGTAGTTTCCTTTTTTGTGTCTTTGTTAGCCCTAGAGGACACCACTTTGGCTGAGTGTATTTAGGGTCTCTTGGCTTTGCTTGGCTGGTGCTTGCTTCATGGTCATTAGCCGAGTGCTTTGGCGCGATAGCAAGTATCGGCTCAATCGGGTTGCTATGCACAGTTGGCTGCTGTATGGTGAACATTTCGGTGGCCAAGATGAGTGAGTCAGCATTGATATTTTCCTTGCCTTTCCCAAACTCGACTGCTATAGCACTTGGTGACTTAACACGCCATTCTTTTTGACTTTCCAGATGCATGAAATTTCCACTCAGGCGCACCTTTTTACTTGGATGGATTCCACTCGGCTGCACTTGCTCACTCAGATGGAATCAACTCGTCCACATTCTTTCACTCAGATAGCTTCCACCCTGGCGCATTCTTACACTCAGATAGTTTCCACTTGGTTGCATATTTCGACCAGCTGGTTGATAGTTACCAATGTTCAGCCGGCCCTTATATGAGTAGTCGATTCGATCCCAAACAGATTGTCGCTGTTCTTCTGGAAACGGCACCATTGGTCCAGTCAGTTCTATATACCGACTGAACATATCAGCTGATGGTGACCTTGGCCACTTCAGATGTGACGACCGATTAGAGCTAGAACCGGCCGACTGGTTGGCATACTTGGACAACAACATGTCAAAAGTTGGCTTGATCCGTTTGCGCTGCACTTTAGCTTCGTTCATCTTCCACTTGCCAACTTCTGGACTCTTGGGCTTGACAAATTTAACACGAGTATTTTCTTGCACTTGTGGTTGCCCCCCGAATGTAGGATTCTTGATGGTAATTTTGATTACTTCCTTGCCATCGGGTACCTTATCAAGCACAATCTATCTCCCCAAGACCTTGTCGCCCTCCTTGCTTTTTCTGGGCTCAGCTATGACAACATTGGACTTGTTAGCAGATTCGGCTACCTCTGGCCGAATGAGCAACCTTTTCCCCTCGAAATCCATGGTATTCATTGAAAAGGGTTGTTTATCAACTTGCATCTCAGAAAAGTTCAATCGACCATCATTAATAGTCGATTGTATCTGTCATCGAAAAACATTGCAATCGTTAGTAGCATGAGAAAAAGAATTATGATACTTGCAATAGGCACGCCGTTTCAACTCTTCAAACGGCGGTAAAGTATGAGATATCCTAATAATCTTAGCTTGCAACAAAGCATCAAATATTTTATCACACTTAGCAATGTTAAAAGTAAACTTCATCTCATCATCACGATTCTTATGAATCGGTTTCAGATCATTGCAAGTAAAAGGTTTGGCCTTTGAGGGCCAAACAAATTCAGTAGCATAGATATCACCCTCATCGTCTGAGTGATCACTATCATAATCAACCATATTCATCTTTGGACGATCAACTTTATACCTATGCACCTCCTTGAGATCTTTGCTTCGGCTTTCCTAAGCCAAAGCCCTTTGTAAGACTTGGTCGATATTTAAAAACTCATAGCCTTCTAGCTTCTCTCTAATGTGAGTCTTTAAACCATTAAGCACAAGGTCTGCCAAGTCCCCCTTAGTTATCACCAAACTATAACACCAGTTTTTTGTATCTCTGAACCTTTAGACGTAATCGGAGACCGATTCATCATGTTTCTAGTTAACCGATGTAAGATGTGACAACTTAAGTTCATTGTCACCACTATAAAAGTGATCATGAAATTTCTGCTCTAGCTGCGACCATACACAGATAGAACCATGTGGTAAAGAAGAAACCCATGAAAATGCGGTACCATTTAATGATAAAGGAAATAAACACACTTTCAATTCATTTAGTGAGCCTGCTTCACCCAATTGTGCTAAGTATTGACTAACATGCTCCCATGTGGTTTTCGTGCCTTCTCCATTGAACTTAACAAAATCTGCAATTTTATATCCTGGAGGGCACTAGATTGCATCTAAGTACTCGAGATACAGTTTTTGGTAAATCCGATTCCGAGGCAACTCAACACCAAAATTTTATCAAAGCATCTTAGCCATCTCCTCTCTAAAATTGGCTAGAGCATCGTCCGTAGTAGACGATGAAGCTTGCTTTAGTGGCATAGGAAGAGTAGGATTACTAGCTGAATGTATGAATTGTGGCATGTATGCCGAACCATAGTTCGGCTGTGGCCGAGTGTTCGCACCTATAGGTAGGGATTGGTTCGGCGTTGCCACCGAACTTGGCATATTCATGATAGGATTAATGGGTGTGGCCACAATCTGATTCGTATGCGTAGGGAAATAGTTCATCGGCACTGGAGGCACCGATGAAAGAGGTAAAGCTAGATTAGGGTTTTGCATGCTAGCAGGCACACTAACATTACCACTAGACAATTGAGGCATATTTTCTGAGCATTAGTATTCTCTAAGAAAGTTTGATTGACTAGATTATTACCATCAGCAATACGACTTTCAATTTCAGCCTGGAGCGGCTCTGCAAGTTGCATACTTCTTCATATGATGATGACTCCAAAAGCAAAGTTGACCGTTTTGACGTTACGAACAATTTCCGTGTTGAACACCTTTTCATCCGAGGCCGTTTAGATAGACTTTTGGGCACATCTTCAGCTTCTGGTCGGATTAATCGACATCACTCGGATTTGAATTTTCCCACTCGGATGTTAGGGTCCTTCACTTGGATTGTCCGGCTGGTTTTCTTCACTCGGATGGGAATCTTTCACTTGGATGACAAACTTTTCACTCGGACGGCAAACCTTTCGCTCGGCTGACAACTTTTCACTCGGACAACAACTCTTCACTCAGATTTCCCGACTGAAAATTCAGCCTGATCTTGTTTTGCCTCCCCAGGTTGCATACGACCTCAGATTGAGACGATTTATATATAAAAATCGACTGCCTTGATGAGACAAAAAACTTTCGTGCTGAAGGTTTTTCGATTCAAGGCCGTCTTGAGGGCCGAATAGCTCGCGCGACCCATCAGACATCACTAGGTGGGTGTGTGGTACCTTGCGCCACTTTTTCACTCAGGGTCGATCCGCAGTGTATTGCCTCCAACTTTTGCATACGACCTCGGATTGAGACGATTTATATATCAAAATCGATTGGCTCGACGAGAAGAAGACAATTCATGTAGAACACTCCTTCATCTGTGGTAGTCTTGGAGGCGTAATTGGCTGAACAGCACTCAGAATGCTAAATTCTGGCACTTCGAATACAGTTTCGGCCCTCGATATGAGATCGGATGGCAATGACCCCAACAGCAAAGTTTCTTATTTTAACGATACGGAACTTTGTTATGTTGAAGACTTTTCCATATGAAACCATCTCAATTAAGTTTTTGACCATGCCAAAACCTGTTGTCAACAAGAGTGTACTCCATTTTTTTTCAAGACGCTTAGGTCCACTGGATGCCGTGCCACGTTACAAAATGTTAGAAAAAAAATCTGCTCCAATTTGCAAAAAACCTATTATTATCTTGAAACTAGCCACACCCCTCCCTCACCTCATCAAAACAGCCCGAGGAATATATTGTGAGTGAAACAAAATATATTTTTAGTGATGTATGTATATCAAAACTAGAGTGTTTTCTTTCAAGTTTGTGAACAAGTATTATTCTATAGTACTACTTTGGATCCATTACAACGCACGGGGACATTGCTAGTAAGAAACAAATCTCGAGTTTGGCACGAGTTGGTGCAATGGTAGCACCACAAGGGTGGGTGCAGCAGTTACATTCCCCTCTCGGGGCACGCGGGACTAAGCTTCAGCGCCTTACTAGACTTTCCTTTGAGCCATGACATGTGGACCCAACAGGTGGTTGGCCCACATGTCATGCACCCAAAGGCAGAGGGGCAGTCGGACCGAGAGGGGTGAGGTGCACGTCGGGGGACGTGGGGTCATGGGTTTGAGCGGCGACGTGGGAATCGCGTGTGGAGTGGTAGAAACGTGATGGTCGCCGTAGTTCAGCGTCCATGGACAAGCTGTCATGTCTTCTGACACATGCATTGCATACTGATCATTGCAAGTAGTAGGAGAGAAAACTAGGTGGATAAATATTTCATTATATTCAAGCGGACCAACGCTACTACACTTGTTCCAAAGACATGCACACCAGCGAAATAGTTCATCTATCAATATATACAAAGAGGAAGTATTTTTTTACGAATAAGAGAGGAAAAAGGGATGGTTTCGCTACAAGCTCTTTCGACCTTGTAGCTATCTCGAAACTCACACGGGCATCGAGGGTTGCATATTTGTAACACCCCAAAAATTTAACCATATTTTTATTAAGTAAAATTTGGCCAGAAATAAATTTTTTAATTATATGAGGTCATTTATTGTTTCAGAATCTTCTCTATTATTGGTTTTCTAAAATTCTTCCCTCCATATAGAAAATTTTGGAAAAAATATTATGGGCTTTGGTAGTTTTCTTAAATCATTTCATTAATATTTTAAATAACAGTAGGAAATATTTTCACAATAAAACTTGCCCAAAATAATTCTTTTAATAGCATTTTCAAGCATTGAAATGCTCATGTTGCACTATAACTATTTTAAATAATTCTCCTAAAATTCCACAAAAATTATGAAGGGTCAAGAGATGCCTATAGATCACTTTTATGCAGAAACCCAACATGGTCCTTTGAAAATTTTGAGCAAAACTTCCACTTTTTAATTCTGTTCCATTCTTGAATTATAACTGCAACCCCAATTTTACTTGCTCCAAAAATTCTGAAATTTTTCCACCCTATAGTCCTTCCAACCAAAACCTTAAGTCCAGAAGACCAGCTCCAATAGCATAACTTAAGTTGACCAAATAATTCCCTGTAGTTTCTATCCAGAACTGAAATTCTTCCAAACTTGCACTAGCAAGTTTTCTCTTTTCACAAACCAACTTCACCATCGTCATTAACATATAAGGAGACATCATCCTGCTAAATTACACATCCATAAGAGTTTTCAAAATAGCCCTTGCATTCTGTCAAACACCCTGTGGGCATGATAGAAATTTTGCAACTTTCTAAGCTGCATTTGAAACTTGCCCACCTAGCTACACCAGCATGTCCAGTAACCTTGCCATCCTTGTAAGTGTCACCCTACCAAAACTCAGCTCAAATGGACTAGCCTAGGATGCATTGGCAATTCGTCGAACACATTTCGTGCGTGTCCAGAGCGTGTCCGGAGTGCATGTTTTGCACTGCGTCGGCACCGAACTCCTGTCGCCGCCCTGCTGCCTCCCCTGCCTGCAATCCACTCCCTCCTGCTTCGCAAGCAAGCACCGCATCGCGCTGTCACCCAGACTTGGCCGCTAGCGCCAGCCAGCATCGACCAGCCACCATCCAGCACACCGCCGTATCGGGCACGACACCGCCCATGCCGCGTGGCACGCCCCGAGCTCATCCTCAGCTCGCCGACCGCTCAACGGCCACACCGACCACCCCGCAGACCCCAACTTCGCCACCGGCCGAGCTCGCCATCAATGGCCGCCGCTGAAATCTGCCGTGGCCGGCACCGTCCGGGCCACCTGGAGCTTCCCGAGCAAGCCAGATCACCTGGAGACTAAATGCTGACCTCACCGAACCCCGCCGCCCTCATCGGCTTCGCCACCGACCGCGTTTCGCACCAATGGCCCCCGCCACCATGGCCGCTCTCTGGAACCCGCGAAACCGACCTTACCTGCCTATTTAAAGGCCACCCGAGCTCGCTCAGCTCATCACCTCTCCCCCCCCCTTCCTCTACAAGCTCTCCCGAGCATCAGAATGACCGGAAGAGGTCATCTTCCTCGTCTCCAGCCAAGGCAACCACCGCCAACCTCCGGTCGATTCCGACGCAACCAGAGCCTCCCCCTCTCTAATTCCTTCTCCATTAGACTCCTTGAGCCACCACCAATCCATCTCACCCATCAATTTCATGCGGGATCAACCATAGATGAAACCCCTCGGTCACCCGACGCCGCCGTCCGCTGGGAAAGCTCACCGCAGGCGACCATGCCCACTCCGGCGACCGTGGAGCACCTCTCTGGGCTTGCCTCGACCCCCTGATCACGCCCATGTGCTCAACTCACTGTGGGTCACCGTCGTTCGCTGGCAATCGCCGTCGACAGTGTGTCCTCCTCTGTTTCCGTGCGATGGTCGACGAAGACTGGTCAAATCTGACCTGTGGGCCCGGCGGGCCCACAGTCAGTGACACGCCCGTCACCGCGTGTCGGTCAAGTGAAAGCGTATTCCCAGAAATAAGTTTTCTTCTTTAGGTAGTGTATTCTCTGTCGAACCGTTTTCTTTTTAAAGATTTTTTTATAAAAACCAGATTTGACTCAACTTTGACTGCCTCTAACTTTTAAACCACAAGTCCAAATGAATTGATTCTTTTTCTGTTATTCTTCATTTTTCATCTATGTTATTTTAGTATTTATTTCAAAAATTTCAAAAAAAAAATTTGTACTGTTTCAAGTTTATGTGGTAATTGCAATACTTTGAAAATAGGAAAATGCAGGGAAGATGAAATTTTCAAAGTTTTGGAGTGCACCCAATCTTTCTGCATGCTCAAGGCAAGCATCTTGAACACTTGATATGGTGAATGTTTGGTAGTTTGCTAAGCTAGGATATTTGAATCATGATTATGATAATACAAATAAAATTTGCATATTGCTAGTTATACATGCATGATCCTTGGATAATATTTTACCTTCACTTAAACATGAAGTATGAGTGAGTGTGGTTCTTTTCACATGTCACATATGCCTATGTTGGTCCGGACTAATCTGCAGGAAAGAATCAGTCACGAGAAAAGTGACCATGAGACTAAAATCTCGTTGTGACGAGAATGATCAGTGAGGGCATGTTGGGACATGCCAGGTGGTTACCCTGTTGGGTACTACCAAAGAAATATATTGTGCTAACCACTGCACGAAAACTTAAACCTCCTAAGTCAACCGTAGATCGAGTCTTGTTCCGGTAACCCCCATACTTGATTCATGCTGCCACTTGTCCCTGCCACAGGTAGGGTATGGTTTAGTAAGTTGATAACCCCTTTCCTTGCACACACCGTACAGAGAGGCCATGGTGAAAGATACCAGAGGTCTCTGGTAGGCATGTCACCTGGTCAGGGGGCATGGGTGTATCCGGCTGGGCCGAGAGGGGGGCACCCCTTGTATTTGCGCACATTTTAAATTGTGATCCCATGCTAGTCGAGACGGTGGTCTCCCCGTCTTAGATTTTTTCTGGTATGATACCTTGGGTGATTCCAAGCATCAGAACGGTTAAGCTAGTGTGTTTTCAATCCAAAGACCGTAATCGGAATTAGTCAACGTTTCGGGGTTGACTAAGGAAATCCTTTACTTGTGGGTAAAGAGTACAACCTCTGTAGAGTTTCAAAACCTATTCGAATAACCATGTCCGCGGTTAAGGACTACAGTCTGGGTTGGTCAAGTGTCGGTCTTAGTGTCGGTCTTCAGAGGAAATAACATAACTGATCATGATCCACTTTTAATGAATGATTATTGTGACTACTGATGCTATCATAAATATTATTGTTAACATGAATATTACTATGGACTAACCATTTTCTCTTATGTGTAACCCTGAGTATCTCTTGGGATGGTTGTGCCACCTAGATACTCATTTCTTTTCAGTATCTCTTGGGATGGTTGTGCCACCTGGATACTCATTTCTTTTCAGTATCTCTTGGGATGGTTGTGCCACCTGGATACTCATTTCTTTTCAGTATCTCTTGGGATGGTTGTGCAACCTGGATACTCATTTCTTTTCAGTATCTCTTGGGATGGTTGTGCCACATGGATACTCATTACTTTTCAAGACCTCTTGAGGCGTCGCATTCAGACACCCATTTGGCATTTATCTTGGAAATTCTCATGCGGTCCAACGCCCGATGTTCCATTTTATTTTCTTGGAATCCTCGGGCGGTCTAACGCCTGATATTCCATATTATATTTCTTGGTTTATTACTAAAATGATAGATTTAGCCATCTACACCGTATTGATATTTATCATGCCATTCTTTAATATCAGTCAGCATATGAATATAATTTAGTTCATCATGATCATATGCTCTCTGTTGCATTCCGTATATATTTTGTTCATGATGTTTGCAAGTACATTCAAACGTACTCACTGGCTTGTCCCTGGCTATTGTCTTGGCCAGATCACGTTTAGGAGAAGAGCACTACGAAGGCACACCCCGCAACCTAGGAATCAGAGATAGCAGCCATGTGGGATAGGAGTTATCCAGGTCAGCCGTTCCTGTGGGATTGGAGCCCCACCAGAGATGGAGATCCGCTACCCGCTTCCGCCATCCGCTGTTAGAAATCATTGTTGTATCACTAGACCTTTATGGTCTTGTATCCAATTCTTCTAATTGCTTGGTAATCTGTAACAAGAACGTGTCCACCAGTAACAATGATCTTGGGGCTGGTGACGACATGAGGGGTTAATTTCTGGGATACTGTGTTCCGGAAATATGGCCCCGACAGCCTTGGTATCAGAGCCAGGCTGACCATTGGCTAATCCTATCTTAGCCTGATCGCTATCCCTAGGTTTCCACACCGTCCACATCCTTCCCTGTCCATAGTTAATCCCATCCTATCTCATAGCCTACACAGTGGCCAGCCAACATCTTTTTGACAATCAGTGCCCAACCTATCAGCCTAACCCATAGGTCGTGTGCCTGTGGCAGACACCTGAGTTGTCCCATCCACAAGCGTGCGATGGAAGACTCCACTGACCTATAAAGGAAGCCTTGCCCCAACTCAGCACATCCCAGTCTCACTCTTAGTTCGATATCCAATCACCAAGATGCCTGGTCCCATCGTTCGTAACGAGACCACCGCAGCCGAGCTTGGAGACTTTGTAGTCATCCTCGCCAATCTCACTCGTCGAGCTTTTGGCATAGAAGAGCCCTCGGAGTATGTTGTGTACCAAGAGCACACGAGTGATGCCATCCACCACTTCTGGGCTAACGTGCACATCTACGGGAGGGGCACCACATCAGAACGCCCCCATCGGTTCACCGGGAGGATGACCTCCGACGAGCCCCAAGCCATCCAACTTGCAGCCCGAGAGGCTGTAGTTCATCTCCGGCATTTGTCGCCGAGAGTTAACATCCACCCTTTCTACTACTACCCTAGTTGTGAAGGCTATGGTAGCCCGACCCAAGTCGCCAACGGAGACTATGAGACGGACCCTGCTCTAGTGCATCTGGTGTGCTACCTGAGAGCGCAAGAGGCACTATTCGATCAGGTCACCCTTGATCTGATTGCGACCCGCGGGACACTTGCTCTCCTGACTCCGGTAAGAAGAGAAGCTGCACCCACCACTGACACCCCGATAGTACTGCTCGGGAGACCAGTTGAGCCCCCAAGGTCTACTCCTATTGTCCATCCGGGCAATGCCTTCGCCTCCCCAGGGGAACTCCGTCGTCTCTTGGAGACCTTCTCCAACAGGACTGTGGCCACGACACCCCGCGAGGGGCATCACCGCTACCCCAGCCCTGTAGCTCCCCACCCTACCCCGGCCAGCTCCAACACTGAAGCTCACGGAGAAGCCTCGACAACTGCAAGACACGCCCGGCTAGATGTCAACGTGGTGGACTGACTCCACCAGATTTGTTGTCGAGCCTTAGTGGCCTGGTTTCCCTGTATTTTTGAAGTAGCAGTCGTATGGCATAGTTGGGTTGTAATTTACTTGTATGCCATTGTTTTGATAATGCCATGTCTTACCTAGCGTAAATTGTTTGGCGAGTGACAGAGTAGATTCTAGGCGAGACTACCAGAATCACCCTAGCCGACACACGCAGTAATACGTCACATCCATTTGGGGAGTGGGGTACGAGACTTTGACTTGGACAACTCTATGACGGAGCCGATACACAAGCCGTACCGGCGCCGCCTCATGTTTCCTAACCTAGGTACCTTATATGCGGCCGTATCCCACTCTACACCAGCAACCATCAACCTTGAGCACCGCTTTTTCTCCATCCATCACTCCATGTCTCACCCTGAAGCCTACCTAAGAACTCCAGATGCAAGCCCTGGTAGTTTTGTTAAGGTTTTGTGGGATTTTACCCACAATACCCTTGGTTCCATCCACCCACCCCAGTATGAGTTGTACAAGATGAGGATCACCTCTGATTCCTCAAAATACTAGGCAGTTGCGCAAATCCCACTAGCGGATTTAAACCAAGGTCCTCTGTACGTTGTCTTCATTGGGAGATCCATGCCAACCTCAGGCATGGCCATTGAGGTTGCTGCTTATGAAGCAGTTACCCGTCTTCGATTCGCGGTACCCTGTGCCAGCGAAGGAAAATACTGCTATTTTCCGAGCTGCGCAACCTTTGGAGCAGAAGCTACGTTCTGCTGTGAACGTATAGAAAGAGATCAGGCTCTGGCCAATCTCATTCAGTATGTGATGGCCCAGGAGCATCTCACCCAGCAACCAATGGATTATCTCCATTATCTTGCTATCCTGAATCCCCAGATCGCCATTGGCTGACCACCCTTGCCAACTCAGGAAGGGCATGTTCTTCGTCCGCTTCCTCCACTTCCTTCGGAAGAAGAAGAATGTGCTCCAGCACCAGGAACCCTTCCGCAAGACCACGTAGATCTTAACTTCGAACCGTAGACGATCATAAGTATGGTTGTTACTGTGTCTAGCACTTGTTTACATGATGCAATCTTTGCGATGTATTTTAGGGCATATGTCATGAATGCATTAATATGATTGCAGTTTGTCTACGAATATTCGATTGTGGTGATCTGCATTTGGTTCATCCGCCCTTAGGGGAGAATTTTTTTTAAGGGCCATTATCACAAAAAATTTCCTAGCATAAATTTAATTCGCGTGCAGCCACGGCGTCCGGCTTATAGTCACACTAACTCTACCACATGCACTAGGCGCAGAAACCTCGCACCCACACTTAGCATCTAATTAACCGCCTCGCCGACCGGATCACTCTCACCACACCATAGTTTTCCACAGAGCCTACTGCAAAACGCACTAGCACTCACTCATAACCGACACTGCTGCCTAGTCCTCATGATCACCACCGCCCCGGAGAGCCACTACTCGAGCAGCAGCATCTCGGCGATCATCGAGGATCATCGCACACAGCAGCAGCGAGAAGATAACCAACGCCGCCAGCATACCAGCCAAGAGGATCGTGGTCAGCTCCGGAACCACGTCCTCCATTAATGCCTCGTCTCGACCTCCTGCAACCAGAAGGAGAAGAAGAAGAAGAAGTGAGGAGAGGTGTGAGGTAGAAGGAAGAAAAACCACGGTCGTTTTTATAGCTCGAGCTTGATGCACGGTGAGCGAAGTCCACCAGCGCCACTCGTCGCTCGATCGCCGGTTTTTGGAGGCGAATCCGCGAGCAGTGCCGACAGGGTGCTGGCCCACGAGGTGAGTGCACGCTATGCTAGCAGCAAGCACGCCGCACACTACCATGGTACGGCCCTAGATGCCCTACGCGCTAAATGCCGCAGGTGGAGAAAGTGCGGGAAAGCGCGGGAGAGAGAGAAGAGAAAGGGAGGGCCGGAGGAAGAAGAAGAGACTGACAGTGGGCCCTGGGTCCACCTGTCAGCCGGAGAGAACACTGTGCACTGGAGTACGGCAAGCGAAATTTGGAATTTAGAAATTATACTTTTTCCAAATTTGTCATAGCAGTAGATCCTTAGTTGCCCTAACAGTAGAACCACAACACCAGTACCTCACTATAGTTGCACCAATTACCAGTAGCCCCACATCAACTGTGCCTACTTTGGTTATTTAAATAAGTAGCTCAGAAAAATCTCCTCGAAAAGGTGGGCTTAATTCTGATGACCACCTTAATAAATCTCGAGGACGAGATTTTCTTAAGGGGGGTAGAGTTTGTAACACCCCAAAAATTTAACCATATTTTTATTAAGTAAAATTTGGCCAGAAATAAATTTTTTAATTATATGAGGTCATTTATTGTTTTAGAATCTTCTCTATTATTGGTTTTCTAAAATTCTTCCCTCCATGTAGAAAATTTTGGAAAAAATATTATGGGCTTTGGTAGTTTTCTTAAATCATTTCATTTATATTTTAAATAATAGTAGGAAATATTTTCACAATAAAACTTGCCCAAAATAATTCTTTTAATAGCATTTTCAAGCTTTGAAATGCTCCTGTTGCACTATAACTATTTTAAATAATTCTCCTAAAATTCCACAAAAATTATGAAGGGTCAAGAGATACCTATAGATTACTTTTATGCAAAAACCCAACATGGTCCTTTGAAAATTTTGATCAAAACTTCCACTTTTCAATTCTGTTCCATTCTTGAGTTATAACTGCAACCCCAATTTTACTTGCTCCAAAAATTCTGAATTTTTTCCACCCTATAGTCCTTACAACCAAACCTTTAAGTCTAGAAGACCAGCTCCATTAGCATAACTTAAGTTCACCAAATAATTCCCTGTAGTTTCTGTCCAGAATTGAAATTCTTCCAAACTTGCACTAGCAAGTTTTCTCTTTTCACAAACCAACTTCACCATCGTCATTAACTTATAAGGAGACATCATCCTGCCAAATTTCACATCCATAAGAGTTTTCAAAATAGCCCTTGCATTCTGTCGAACACCCTGTGGGCATGACAGAAATTTTGCAACTTTCAAAGCTGCATTTGAAACTTGCCCACCTAGCTACACCAGCATGTCCAGTAACCTTGCCATCCTTGTAAGTGTCACCCTACCAAAACTCAGCTCAAATGGACTAGCCTAGGATGCATTGGCAATTCGTCGAACACGTTTCGTGCGTGTCCAGAGCGTGTTCGGAGTGCGCGTTTTGCACCGCGTCGGCACCGAGCTCCTGCCGCCGCCCTGCTGCCACCCCTGCCTGCAATCCAGTCCCTCCTGCTTTGTGAGCAAGCACCGCGTCGTGCTGACACCCAGACTTGGCCGCTACCACCGGCCAGCGCCGACCAGCCACCGTCCAGCACGCTGCCGTATCGGGCACGGCACCGCCCAAGCCGCGTGGCACGCCTCGAGCTCATCCTCAGCTCACCGACCACTCAACGGCCACACCGTCCACCCCGCCGGCCCCAACTTCGCCACCGGCCGAGCTTGCCATCAATGGCCGCCGCTGAAATCTGTCGTGGCCAGCACCGTCCGGGCCACCTAGAGCTTCCCGAGCCAGCCAGATTACCTGGAGACTAAATGCCGACCTCACCGAACCCCGCCGCCCTCACCGGCTTCGCCACCGACCGCGTTTCGCTTCAATGGCCCCCGCCACCATGGCAGCTCTCTGGAACCCGCGGAACCCACCTTACCCGCCTATTTAAAGGCCACCCAAGCTCGCTCAGCTCATTACCTCTCCCCCCTTCCTCTATGAGCTCTCCCAATCATCAGAACGACCAGAAGAGGTCGTCTTCCTCGTCTCCGGCCGAGGCAACCACCACCAACCTCCGGTCGATTCCGACGCAACCACCGCCAACCTCCGGTCGATTCCGACGCAACCAGAGCCTCCCCCTCTCTAATTCCTTCACCATTGGACTCCTTGAGCCACCACCAATCCATCTCACCCATCAATTTCATGCGGGATCAACCGTAGACGAAACCCCTCTCACCCAACGCCGCCGTCCGCTGGGTAAGCTCGGCGCCGGCGACCGCGCCCACTCCAGCGACCATGGAGCACCTCTCTGGGCTCGCCTCGACCCCCAGATCACGCCCATGTGCTCAGCTCGCCGTGGGTCGCCGTCGTTCGCCGGCAAAGGACCGCCGACAGCCGCGTCCTCCTCTGTTCCCGCGCGGTGGTCGACGAAGACCGGTCAAATCTGACCTGTGGGCCAGGCGGGCCCACAGTCAGTGACACACCCGTCACCGCGCATCGGTTAAGTGAAAGCGTATTCCCAAAAATATGTTTTCTTCTTTAGCTAGTGTATTCTCTGCCGAACCGTTTTCTTTTTAAAGATTTTTTTTATAAAAACCAGATTTGACTCAACTTTGAGTGCCTCTAGCTTTTAAACCTCAAGTCCAAATGAATTGATTCTTTTTCTGTTATTCTTCATTTTTCATCTAGTTTATTTTAGTATTTATTTAAAAATTTCCAAACAATTTTTTGTACTATTTCAAGTTTATGTGGTAATTACAATATTTTGAAAATAGGAAAATGGAGGGAAGATGAAATTTTCAAAGTTTTGGAGTGCACCCAATCTTTCTGCATGCTCAAGGCAAGCATCCTGACCACTTGATATGGTGAATGCCAATAGTTTGCTAATCTAGGATATTTGAATCACGATTATGATAACTCAAATAAAGTTTGCATATTGCTAGTTATACATGCATGATCCTTGGATAATATTTTACCTTCACTTAAACATGAAGTATGAGTGAGTGTGGTTCTTTTCACATGTCACATATGCCTATGTTGGTCCGGACTAATCTACAGGAAAGAATCAGTCATGAGAAAAGTGACCGTGAGACTAAAATCTCGTTGTGACGAGAATGATCAGTGAGGGCGTCTTGGGACATGCCAGGTGGTGACCCTGTTGGGTAATACCAAGGAAATATATTGTGCTAACCACTGCAGGAAAACTTAAACCTCCTGAGTCGACCGTAGATCGAGTCTTGTTCCGGTAACCCCCATACTTGATTCGTGCTGCCACTTGTCCCTGCCACAGGTAGGGTATGGTTTAGTAAGTTGATAACCCCTTTCCTTGCACACACAATACAGAGAGGCCATGGTGAAAGATACCAGAGGCCTCTAGTAGGCATGTCACCTGGTCAGGGGCATGGGTGTATCCGGCTGGGCCGAGAGGGGGGCAGCCCTTGTATTTGCGCGCGTTCTAAATTGTGATCCCATGCTAGTCGAGATGGTGGTCTCCCCGTCTTAGAGTTTTTCTGGTATGATACCTTGGGTGATTCCAGGAATCAGAACGGTTAAGCTGGTGTGCTGGTTAGGTGTGTTTTCAATCCAAAGACCGTACTTGGAATTAGTCAACGTTTTAGGGTTGACTAAGGAAATCATTTACTTGTGGGTAAAGAGTACAACCTCTGCAGAGTTTCAAAACCTATTCTAATAGCCGTGTCCGTGGTTAAGGACTACAGTTTGGGTTGGTCAAGTGTCGGTCTTAGTGTCGGTGTTTGGAGGAAATAACATAACTGATCATGATCCACTTTTAATGAATGATTATTGTCAATACTGATGCTATCATAAATATTATTGTTGACATGAATATTACTGTGGACTAACCATTTTCTCTTATGTGTAACCCTGAGTATCTCTTGGGATGGTTGTGTCACCTGGATACTCATTTCTTTTCAGTATCTCTTGGGATGGTTGTGCCACCTGGATTCTCATTTCTTTTCAGTATCTCTTGGGATGGTTGTGCCACCTAGATACTCATTTCTTTTCAGTATCTCTTGGGATGGTTGTGCCACCTGGATACTCATTCTTTTCAAGACCTCTCGAGGCGTCACATTCAGAGACCCGTTTGGTATTTCTATTCAAGACCTCTCAAGGCGTCGCAATCAGACACCCGTTTGTCATTTATCTTGGAAATTCTCGGGCGGTCCAACGCCCGATGTTCCATTTTATTTTCTTGGAATCCTCGGGCCGTCTAACGCCCGATATTCCATATTATATTTCTTGGTTTATTACTAAAATGATAGATTTAACCTTCTACACCCTATTGATATTTATCATGCCATGCTTTAATATCAGTCAGCATATGCATATAATTGAGTTCATCGTGATCATATGCTCTCTGTTACATTTGGTTTATCTTTTGTTCATGATGTTTGCGAGTACATTCAAATGTACTCACTGGCTTGTCCCTGGCTATTGTCTTGGCCAGATCATCTTTAGGAGAATAGCACTATGAAGGCACACCCCGCAACCTAGTAATAGGAGATAGCAGCCACGTGGGATAGGAGTTATCCAGGTCAGCCATTCCTGTGGGATTGGAGCCCCACCAGAGATGGAGATCCGCTACCCGCTTCCGCCATCCGCTATTAGAAATCATTGTTGTATCACTAGACCTTTATGGTCTTGTATCCAATTCTTGTAATTGCTTGGTAATCTATAACAAGGACGTGTCCACCAGTAACAATGATCTTGGGGCTGGTGACGACACGAGGGGTTAATTTCTGGGATATTGTGTTCCGGAAATACGGCCCCGACAATATTCTATCCACTCGTAGGTCAAGGGATAAATCTCCCATCCAGACGACCTTAATCCCAGCGTCTCATTGCCCTTCTCAATATTTGTTCCGGGCATAGAATTTGCTACGTCGAATAGGGATGGTGTTGGTTTCTCACAACCGTCTACAGGAACTTTGGTTTCTAGTTCAACGATGTTTTTCACATCAAGGTTGTACGGCGCCAGCTTTTGTTTGTCCACTTTGATGGCTGCCCACAGAAGAATATGTCCTCCCGAGACATGAAATCGTGGAGCTCACCTGGTATGCAGGGCGTGTGCATGATGTGATACAAAAAAACTTCATCTTTGAGGCACATCTAAAGGACGGCGGCGCGTTGGATCTTCCTAGTGACACGCTCCGTGTACTCTGCGTCGAGACCGATGACCTTCATCACCACCTTTTTGATGGAGTTGGATACATTGTTGATCCACTCCCGAACAACCCTTGGGTGGTTGGTGACGGTGGCGGCTATTCTCAATGAGCCTTCGCTGAGCACGTTGTGGCACCCCGGCTCAGGGAACCGGTTTACCAGTGTTTCCAACCCAGAGATCATGTCTTCTGGAAACACTCAACAACTTGGAACAGAACAGAACTGAACTTTATTGATAGGTCTCGAGTACAAGCTCATAATTTACATTGATAGCGAGGCCAGAAGCACTGCACGTGCTATGACAATATCTACATTATTTATGGAACATAGCAGGGCCTCGATACTACTGCGTGATTCTATGACGTAGCGGAACATAGCGCGGAAAACTCCATCCATAGGGACACTACTGTGGACACGACCTAGTTAGCGTAGCACGAACCATCGGGACCTCCGTCCTCGGCTTCTCCTGCATCTGGCATGATACGCCAGGTGAGTACTTGGAATGTACTCGCAAGCTCATGGCAACCAAAACAATGCAGCAAACAATAGCGTGGCAGTGATCATATTAAATACTTGAGTGCTTACTGTTACCAACTTACTCTCTGTTGGGTTGTCCCACAACCCTCGGAATGCT
Source organism: Elymus sibiricus (assembly GCA_039707655.1). Lineage (NCBI taxonomy): Eukaryota > Viridiplantae > Streptophyta > Magnoliopsida > Poales > Poaceae > Elymus > Elymus sibiricus. The sequence goes on from CM077674.1 coordinate 211,607,678, forward strand.
CATAATCCACTGAGCACTTCCGAACATAAGACAAGTTCTTCCATCATTATTATCATTATTGTGGTTGATCATCCCGTGGCCTAGTACGGACTGTCCAATACCGTGGACGCGGCTATTCGAATAGATTCTTACATTCTGCAGAGGTTGCGCACTTTACCCACACTATGGAGCTCCTGGCCTCTTGCTCCCATTCGGGTGGACCGGGGCTGCTCCAACGAAACCTGCCTGACCCGTGACTCCCCTATCGTACCACCGACAATCATACCCTCCCAGGGTCATGTCCTGGGTGGCCCCTGTGTCACCCCGTGACACCAGCCACCGTCGTGGCCACTAACTGTCCCAAACGGGGACGCCGGCAAAATAACTCAACTGGGCTCACAGGATTATCGTCGTCTACCTGATCAGGGCAGCACGCACGCATAACCCTCCCTAGTTTGTGGTACCGATAAAGGAGCACAAAGCCAGACCAAGTCAAGGCCGTCCCATACCGGCAAATGTGGCTGCACGGATAAGTCCGGACAGGTGACACTAGATCAACCAATTAGGTTTAGTGTTGACAAGCATTTTACCAGTATGGGTAATTATCAGGAATAATTTAACATGGCAGTAGCTAGGCATCAAAATAATATTACTCTAAATTGTCACATATTAAAATAATGCATATAATTCAATTAAATAACCAACACTATTGAAATGCTTCATGCAATGGATGTCGTGGCTTGCCTTGCTCTGTTGGGTTGTTCACAAACTCCTGGGCTTCAAATCCAAAAGAATTCCCTTCTGAAAATATTTTAAAAGTGCAAAGGAAAATGTCACATATTACTGTTCTGTTCACCAGAAATTCTGTGGACATGGGAAAAATACCAAAATTTGCCAGAAAATAGAGGAGCTCAAGACAAACCAGATGCAAAAAGAATCAATTGATTTGGACTTATGGATAAAAAGTTATGGCTGGTCAAAGTTCTGGTCAAAATCTAGAATTTAATAGAAAATCAGAAAATCCACAGGGGGGCACGTCGAAGGCGTACTCGGCCAGGGCGCCTCCACTTACCGCTTCGGCAAGCCACTGACAAGCGGGCCGCATAGGTCAGATTTAAACGGGGGAGAGGGGAACAGAGAGATGCGGGGCTCCGGCGATGGTCGCCGGCGACACAGACGGCGGCGAGGTCCGGCGACTATGGGAATCGAAAGAGCTCATCGAGACGAACGCGCACGTACCCGTGGCTTGGCGAGAGATGGCCGGACGACGTCGTCCCCTTCCTCTCCGGCGGCGGCGGGTCTCGGGGTCGTCGGAGACGACGCTTCCGGCAGCGATTCGACTGGGCAAGGGCTTGGGCAGGGTCAGTGGAGTACGGTGAGCTCGATGGTGGAGTCGGTTGAGACCGGAGAGGAGTGCAATGGCGAGGAGGCTGGGCTCGGGTGGCGGCGGATCTCCGGTGAGCGGCGAGGCCAGAGGGCCTCTCGGCCGTGGCTCGATGCTTGGGGGCTCGATTAGGAGTAGGAGGAGTGGGATGAGTAGCGGGGAGAGGCCGGGGAGGCCTATTTATAGGAGCAGGAGGAGCTCTCTGGAACGGCGGAGCTCGGGTCATGTCGCCGGCGTCGGGACGTTGCGCTGGCTGGCGCGGAGCGGGCGACGGGATGGGAGAGAGCAGAGGGGAGTTATGGCGCTGGTGGAAGCTAGCGGGGCAAGGCGACGAGCAGCAGGCCACAGTGCGGGCACGGGCGGCACAGTGCCCGAATGCCGTGGCGGCCGTCGGGGGCGATTCCGCCGAGGGGAGACTTCGGGAAGGGGGTACGTGGACGGCAGCGGCGATGTCGGCACCTCCAGACACGAAATGGAAGCGCGAGGCCACTGGAACGACCTCGAACGACGCCGGCGAGATGCAGTGCACGCGTACTGCCATGCCAGTACCGTGCTCACCACGGGTATGGATGTCTACAGGTGTGGCACCCCGGCTCAGAGCAACCGGTTTACCTTGCATTGCCAGCCCAGAGATCAAGTCTTCTGGCAATACACAACAACTTGGTACAGAAACAACCGCTTTATTGATCTCTTAGCGGAAACATAGGTTTACATCTTACATGATGAGCGAGGCCAAGCGGCACACACGGTGCTGCTGCACTTATGTACATTATTTAGTAGACATGGCAGGGGCCTCGATGATAAGGGAACTACTACGCGGCAGCGGAATGACGGGGTAGTGGAACTCCATTCCACAGGGACACTGCTGGGACGCGGCCTAGATCGCGACAAACTGCTCAACATCAACTCCTTGCACAGCTTCTCCTGCATCTGGCATGATAAGCCAGGTGAGTACTTTGAATGTACTCGCAAGCTCACAACAAACAAAACAAGTGCGACAAACAATAACAAGGCATTTAACAGTTTTAATGCATGGGCATGATACTACTACAACATGAGATGTGCGTGAAACAATGCCATGGTCCTCGGGACCAACTTACCATCTCGGGGTTACCGCGTAACCACCGTTCATAACTTGCCAACGTGATTCTTACTGAATCACATCCATACCTTTCATGGTGATCCTCAATCACCATTTCTGCGTGTGCCATCTTGTGAATCTTAGTGTGCAAGTTAATTATTTCTGTTGACCCATGGTGTGACCTACTACGAACTGTGTCCATATCCGAGGACGCGGCTATCGATAGATTATACACTCTGCAGAGGTTAGTACACTGTACCCACACCACGGAACTCATGGCCTCATGCTCCCATTCGGGTGGACCAACGACATTCCGACAAAACCAATCTATTGCATGACACTCTCCCGGCCACTCCGACAAACGAACCTTTGCGCTATGTCCTGGGTGACCCTGATGTCAACATGTGACATCTGCCACCTCTGTGGCTGCCACCGTCGTGGCCAACATCAGAACTGTCCCAAACGGGGACTTTGGTACCATCAAAAGTTGGGTCCTCAAGGTTATGACTGCCTACGGGGCCAGGGTAGCGCCAGAGCACAACCTTCCCTCGTAGGAGGCACCGGCGAGAGGCATGACAATAGACCGCATTAGGGCCTCCCCATCCAGGCAAGTGTGATTGCACTGGTGAGCTCGATTCGGTGGCACCATGACTCGATCAACAGCATGTTCAAGTTGGATTATTATCAAGTTTACTTGAAAAGAAACTGATTCGAGCCATAGTGAATGAACGGATGCACGGGTCACGGTCATGAATAATGAATGCATCATACTATCATATGAGTATATGCCATGATACCTACTGCACACTAGCAAGAAAGCATGTATCCTACTGCATAAATTATCAACATGACAGAATAAAGTTTATGCAATAAGATTATATAGCACATTATTTTAAATGGTGAATAAAGGATGAATTTAATTCAATTAAACAAAGTCATTGCAATGCCATCCTTGCATATGAATGTTGTGGCTTGCCTTGGGTCAGAGGAGTGTCACAGTACTCCTGGTCTTCTCCAACACAATTAGAAGCTTCTGAAAATAATTTAAATGCAAAAAGAAAATGTCACATACTACTGTTTATTGCACCAGAAATTCTCAACAGCAGGAAAAATTCTGAAACTTGGCATACAGAAACTTTAGAATTTTTCAAACCAGTAGCAAAAAGAATCATCTCATTTGGACTTGTAGATTAAAAATTATAGCTGGTCAAAGTTGGATACAATCTGGTCAAAATTTCTATTTAAATGAATTTTACCGAGCGGCCACGTCGAAGGCGTATTTGGATATTACGCCTCCACTTACGTACCGGTTCGGGTGAGAGAGAGAGAGAATGACAGGTGGGGTCACGGCGTCAGGATTAAATAGAGAGAGAGAGAGAAACAGAGGGCGGCGGCGCTGTCGTCGGCGTTTCTCCGGTGAGGAGACGTCGGCGATCACCGGAGATGAGAGGGATGGGTTCAGCTCGTCGAGACGGTCATGCACGTACCCGAAACTCGAGCTGAGGAGGTCGGACAGTGTCGCGGCGATCTTCTCCAGAGACGGCGGCGGCGGAGCTGGTCGGGGTCGACGTTTCCGGCGACAATCCGGCGAACTCTTGGTACCGTCGTGCTCAGGAGGTTGCTACGGTCTCGTTGGTGGCAGTGGTTGGAGTTGAGGTGGACTAGGATGAGTGAACGGAGGAGAGGGATCCGCGGCGGTCGCTGGCGAGGTTTGAAGGCCAGAGGCCTTCCCGGCGTTGCCAGCAGCTGTAGGAGCTCGATTTGAGAGAGGTGAGGTTGGTTGGGATGGCTAGAACTATCGGAGGAGAGCTCTATTTATAGGGAGGGGCGAGGCAGGGTTTAGGCTCCACCGGAGCTGTGCGGGAGGTCGACCTGGGGGCGGTTGGAGCTCGGGCGAGCTAGGAGACGACGCGGGCGATGCCAAACACAGCGCTCGCACGCGGGCTCGGGCGCAGGTGCACTAAGGAGGAACAGGGCACGCGTGCAAGCCACTGTGCCTACCGCTAGCGCCGTGGCGGCTTCCGGCGTGCCTCCTGTCGGCGACGGGGACGGTCAGAGAGGGGCTGGGTGGAAGAGGGGGTGTGCGCTGAGTGGACTGGACAGGGTGCGGTGGCGCGAGGGAGTTGGTTGGACGGCGGCCGAGAGGACCCGACGTGCAGAGCGCGGCGATTGACCGTCGAACACCTTGCGCACGCGCGGTCACCGCGTGCTCTGGCACGGGGATGGCTTTCGGCGCTGCCACACCATGTCTACGGTGTTGTCTCTTCAACGCGGTGCCTAAAAACACTCTGGGCTTGCCAAGTGGTGCATTGGAGGTGACAAGAGCTTGAGCTAAAGTTTCTGGACAGAAACTTGCTCCAAGCACTGAGGACAAATAGCTGAGATTTTGGGGCTGGTTTTAGGCGTTTAAGCATCACTTAGGAAGGTCATTAAGTGGTAAAAATTTCAGCTAAAAAGGATCAAGGAATAATATAGTTGCTTCACAAAGTGCTCTTTATGACTAGAAGCAAAAATATTTTCCTGTGCTGAAATTCTCCAAATGACCATGGGATGTTTTTGCATAGGAAGGTGAGGCATGACCCAAAGAATATTTGGGAATTTTATTGGGATTTTTAGGGCAATAAAAATAGGGGTTGCTTCATAGCTATAAGAGAAAAGGAGTGTTTTCAGAGAGAAAAAGCATATAATGCCATTAAATAAAAATACCCAATGGCATTATTATGACTGGGGTGAGGTCTCGGGAGGGTTTAAGGATGAAAGAACCCACTTGGAAGAAAATCAAAAATAAATCCAAGTGGTAAGTCCAAAAGAAATGACAGAAAACCTCAAATGAAAATCCAAATATTCAATAAAATCCAAATAAAAGAAAAAGAAAATCCAGGGTGTTACAACAGGCCTCGCCAGTCCAGCGCACCATGTCCATCACGTTCTCTCTTGGTCATTTAGTCGCCCTATGCCTCTGGTTTGGCTAGGTTCACTCTGATACGAAGTGTAGCTTCAGCTACAGTTTCTGACAGAAAACTTGAGAGAGATCTAGAGGAGAGGTGAGCTGGAGATGGAGCCAATGGAGATGTCTGGGGTGATCTACTATGGAAGGACTCCAAGCTGACCAAGTTTGAAAGAATTTCATCAAGATTTGAGGGTAGTTCATGTACAACTGCTGTACTGAACTAGAAATCTAGATGAGCTTGTAGCACTCATCTGGTGGATCTGCTGGAGCTGAATTTTGGTGTAGGAGAGTTGTTTGGTGAGGAGAAGATGTCATGAAAATTTCAGCTCAAAAGGATACCTCTAGCTGGTACTTCCTTCACAGAGGTTCCAATTGAACAGAAACTTGGCAGAATATTGCTGATGAAAATTTGTACTAGACAAGATGATATTTTTGGATATTGTAGAAAGATAGGTTCCCTAGCATCTCAGGGAATTATTTGAGAGTTTTCTGAGTTGGGAAAATATGAGTTGCTTCACAAATGGCCAGTATTGTCCAGAAGACAAATGGAGTTTCCTGGACAAAATTTTATACTGGACCATGAAATGTTTTTGAAGATTGTGGGAGTAGATGGTGACAAGAAGGTGTGGTATTAATTTGGGATTTTTCTGATCACCAGAACTATAGGTTGCTTTGTAACCCATAGTGATGACAGATTTTCCCAATGGAGGAAAATGAATAATTGGGAAAGATAAAGAATTAGAATTTGATCCAGAAGGTGAGGGACAAGGTTTTGGCAAGATGCTGAGGGCTTTGGATCATTGAGAGAGAGTCATAAGTCCAAAGTCAACTAAAAAGATTCAAAATCCATCCAAATTGCAAATAAAGCCAGAAAGATTTTGGAAAGAAAAAGTTGCCAAAAACCAGGGTGTCACAAACCTACCCCCCTTAGAATGAATCTCGTCCTCGAGATTCGGGTGCTCAGGGAACAAGTGTGGATAGGATGTTCTCAAAAAATCCTCTCTTTCCCAGGTAGCCTCTTCCTCAGTATGATGATCCCACAACACCTTGTAAAATTTGATTGTCTTACTCCTGGTAGTTATTTCCATCTCATCCAAGATTCTGACAGGTCTTTCCTCATAGGTCAAATCTTTAGTCAATTCCAGCTCACTCATATTTGCCTGTTTGATCAGGGGTGCAATGCACTTTCTCAACTATGATATGTGGAAGACATCGTGAACCTCTGACAACTCTGGTGGTAATTCTAACTGATATGCCACTCTGCCTCTTCTTGCCATTACCGGAAAGGGACCGATATATCTCGGTGCAAGCTTTCCTCGGGTGTGAAACCTCTTGATTCCTTTCATGGGAGTGACTCGGAGATAGGCATAATCTCCGGGCTCAAAAGTTACTTCCCGATGCTTTGGATCATAATAACTCTTTTGACGGGACTTGGCTGCTCGAAGACGCTCCTGAATATCCTTGACTTGTTTCTCAGCCTCGAGCATCAAATCCATGCCGAAGATACGACTGTCTCCTGTCTGAGACCAATTTAAAGGAGTGCGGCATTTCCGTCCATACATGGCTTTGAATGGTGACATCTTGAGACTTGACTGATAACTGTTATTGTAGGAGAATTCTGCATAGGGTAGACTATCCTCCCATTTGGGTCCATGGGCGAGAGCACAGGACCGAAGCATATCTTCCAATATCTGATTCACACATTCTGTCTGCCCATCTGTCTGTGGATGATATGCCGTACTATGCTTTAGCACAGTTCCCAAGGCTTGATGCAGTCGCAGCCAAAATGCTGAAGTGAATAGGGAGCCTCTATCTGACATGATAGACTTGGGTACTCCATGAAGGCTAACTATCCTGGACATGTAAAGCTGTGCCAGCTGGTAAGCGTTGAAAGTGGTCTTTACCGGAAGGAAGTGAGCCACTTTCGTAAGTATATCCACGATGACCCAGATAGCATCATGGCCTCTTGTTGACTTGGGTAGTCCAACAATGAAGTCCATGCATATGTCATCCCATTTCCACTGGGGAACTGGTGAAGGTTGCAGTAGCCCAGCGGGTTTCTGATGTTCAGCCTTGACTCTGTTGCAAGTGTCACAACAGGCAACATAGTATGCTATGTCCCTTCGCATTCCTGGCCACCAAAAGGTCTCTCGCAAGTCCTGGTACATTTTTGTTCCTCCCGGATGGATAGAATATGCAGATTCATGTGCCTCTCTGAGTATTTGCTGTCTCAAGTTGTCTTGATCAGGCACACATATTCAGTTTTCAAACCATACAGTGTCCTGGTCATCAATTCGGAAGGACTTGGCCTTTCCTAGCGGAATGCGCTCCTTGATTTCCTGTATGCCTTGATCTAATTTCTGAGCTGCCTTAACTTCTTCCATAAGTGTTGGAGTAATTTCCATTGTATCCGGGCTAGTTGGGCCGCATAACACCATATTCAGCTTAGCAAACTCTTCCTGCAGCCTCGGATGCATTCCCTCCATTAGTGCATTTAGGGTACCTTGCTTTCTGCTGAGGGCATCGGCGACCACATTGGCTTTTCCCGGATGATAATTAATTCCAATATCATAGTCTTTGACCAATTCAAGCCATCTTCTCTGCCTGAGATTGAGATCGGGTTGGGTGAAAATATACTTGAGACTCTTATGGTCCGTGTATATCTCACATCGCTGCCCAATGAGGTAATGCCTCCAAATCTTCAATGCATGAACCCCGGCTGCCAATTCCAAATCATGAGTGGGATAGTTCTCTTCATGAGGTCGTAGCTGTCTAGATGCATATGCTACAGCCTTTCCTTCTTGCATTAGAACGCAGCCGATTCCACGCCTGGAAGCATCACAATATATGTCGAAGCTCTTGTGGATGTGTGGAAGAACTAAGACAGGAGCGGTAGTTAACCTCGTCTTTAGCTCCATGAAACTGCTATCACATTCTTCCGTCCAGGCAAATTTGTGGTTCTTTTTCAGCAATTCTGTCAGTGGCTTAGCTATTTTTGAGAAGCCTTCGATGAAGCGACGGTAGTAGCCTACCAATCCCAGAAAACTACGGACTTCAGTTACTGTGGCCGGTGTCTTCCAGTTTAATACTGCGGTCACTTTGCTGGGGTCGACAGCCACACCTTGTTCTGACAGAACATGTCCCAGAAATCCCAACTCTCTTAGCCAAAATTCACATTTACTGAATTTGGCGTACAAGCGATGGGTCCTTAGTCTTTCCAGGACCGTACGGAGATGTTGCGTGTGCTCCTCTTCATCTTTGAATAGATGAGAATATCATCGATGAAGACTACCACAAATTTGTCCAAGAAGTCCATGAAGACTTTGTTCATCATGCTCATGAAATATGCTGGAGCATTTGTCAGCCCGAATGACATGACTGTAAACTCATACAGACCATATCTGGTAGTAAAGGCTGTCTTGGGGATATCCTCTTTTCTGATTTTTAACTGGTGATACCCCGTTCGGAGGTCGATCTTGGAAAATACCTGGGCTCCATTCAACAGGTCGAACAAATCATCAATGCGAGGGAGCGGATATTTATTTTTGATGGTGACCTCCTTCAGTTGGCAATAGTCTACGCACATTCGTAGGCTGCCATCCTTCTTTTTGACAAACAGCACGGGTGATCCCCAAGGTGAAGTGCTTAGACGAATGTACCCTTTTTGCAATAATTCATCCAACTGTTTCTTTAATTCCACCAGCTCTGGGGAAGGCATGTGGTAGTACTTCTTGTAGATTGGAGCAGTCCCGGGAACAACATCAATAGCAAATTCTAGTTCCCGATCAGGTGGCATTCCCGGTATCTCTTCTGGAAATACGTCCGGAAATTCACTGACTACTGGAATCAGGCTTATGTCTGTAGTTGTGGCTTTGAATGCCATTCCCTTCTTTGACATCACTCTGCTAGCAGTGAATTGCACTATTTGGCCTGCCGGGTTAACCAGTGTCACCTTCCTGGTGGCACAGTTGATACACACCTGATGTGGTACCAACCAATCCATTCCAAGTATTATATCCAGTCCAGGGGACTCAATGGCTACGAGAGTGGCTGGAAACTTTACATCGTATATCAAGATTTCCAGATTCTTGTATATCACATTTGTTCTGAGCATGGAGCCAGGGGATTGTACCACCATGATTTTGTCCAAAAGAGAAGGAGAAAATTTGTGCAAGGTGGCAAAACTCCGCGAAATAAACGAATGAGAAGCCCCAGAATCAAATAAAATTATTGCAGGTATGTTGTTAACAGAAAACATACCAAGGACCACATCTGGTGCTTCGCGGGCTTCCTCAGCGGAGATATGATGGACTTGGCCGCGGTAGAAGTTCGCATTGGGGCGGCATCCAACACTGTTGACTTGTGGCTTGAATTCGGATGGTGGCTTCCCATTTCTTGTGGGGCACTGCTTGGAATAATGCCCCCTCTGGCCGCAAGTGAAGCATGTGTTGTTGCGGCGGCAGACCTCCAGCACTGGCTGTTTACCGAAGGTCTTGTCCTGGCTGACAGGCTTATTGTTGTTGTTGCCATTGTTCCAGACAGGCTTGTACTCAGATGGCCCTGGTTGCCAAATACGTGGCTTCTGCACAAACTGCTCACGGTTATCCTTCTTGGGTTCAAACTTCCGCTTACGATCATCATATCCTGACTTATGCTCTCGTTCAGCTATGAAGGCCTTGTTTACCAGAGTCTGGAAGTCAGGAAAGTCCAGCATACAAAGCTAACAGCGGAGGGTATGATTAAGTCCTCCTAGGAATCGGTCAATCTTCCTTTCTTCGGTGGACACGTCATGGGTGGAGTACCATGCCAGATTATTAAACTTGTTCAGATACTCACCCACTGACATATTCCCTTGAGTAAGAGCAAGAAATTCCCTCTGCTTCACCTTCATTATGCCAGTAGGAATATGATACTTGCGGCATACCTCTTCGAACTTCTCCCAAGAAATATCTTCTCCAGGGGACCACATTAATTTTGTGTTATCCCACCATATAGCCGCTGGTCCCTCCAGGTAGTGTGTAACGAAAGGAACCTTGTCTGCCTCATCACAGCAGGCTATGTCCAGCTTCTTTTCCATAGTCCTCAGCCAGTCATCAGCTTCCATCGGATCCACAGCTTGACCAAAACTGGGTGGCTTTGTTCGCTGAAAATCAGACAGCTTAGAGTGTGTCCCATTGTGGTTGTTCTGCCCCATCATAGTCTGCATACTTTTCAGAAATTCCATGAGACTTGATTTCTTTTCTCTTCAAACATCCTCATGATCTGGTCAGTGGTTGGTGACTGTGGGGGTGGAGGTGGTAAATCTTCTGGTGACTGCCCTGCTTGTCTGGCGGATTGACGAACGGGAGTTCCATCGCCGCCTTGATTACTACACCTCTTCATCCTAAATTTGTTCCCATTGCAAAATACCGAATCGATGAGCAACATCCATAAGGGAAAAGCAGGGTAGTATTGTTGGAAATATGCCCTAGAGGCAATAATAAATTGGTTATTATTATATTTCCTTGTTCATGATAATCGTTTATTATCCATGCTATAATTGTATTGATTGGAAACTCAAATACATGTGTGGGTACATAGACAACACTGTGTCCCTAGTAAGCCTCTAGTTGACTAGCTCGTTGATCAAAGATGGTTAAGGTTTCCTAGCCATTGACATGAGATGTCATTTGATAACGGGATCACATCATTAGGAGAATGATGTGATGGACAAGACCCAAACTGTAAACGTAGCATTTGATCGTGTCAGTTTATTGCTATTGTTTTCTGCATGTCAAGTATCTGTTCCTTTGACCATGAGATCATGCAACTCACTGACACCGGAGGAATACCTTGTGTGTATCAAACGTCGCAACGTAACTGGGTGACTATAAAGGTGCTCTACAGGTATCTCCGAGGGTGTCTGTTGGGTTGGCATGGATCAAGACTGGGATTTGTTACTCCGTGTGACGGAGAGGTATCTCAGGGCCCACTCGGTAATACAACATCACATTGAGCCTTGCAAGCAAAGTGACTAAAGAGTTAGCCACAGGATCTTGTATTACGGAACGAGTAAAGAGACTTGCCGGTAACGAGATTGAACTAGGTATAGTGATACCGACGATCGAATCTCGGGCAAATAACATACCGAAGAACAAAGGGAACAGCATACGGGATTAACTGAATCCTTGACATAGAGGTTCGACCGATAAAAGATCTTCGTAGAATATGTAGGAGCCAATATGGGCATCCAGGTCCCGCTATTGGTTATTGGCCGTAGAGGTGTCTCGGTCATGTCTACATAGTTCTCGAACCCGCAGGGTCTACACACTTAACGTTTGGTGACGATTAGTATAATTGAGTTGTTATGTTGGTGACCGAAAGTTGTTCGGAGTCCCGGATAAGATCCCGGACATGACGAGGATCTCCGGAATAGTCCGGAGGTAAAGATTGATATATGTGATAATAGTGTTTTGATCTCCGGAAGGGTTCCGGAATTCACCGGAAGGGGTTCCGGATGTTTACCGAAGTGTTCGGGTGCAGCAACACTTTATATGGGCCAAAAGGATAAAGCCCACGAGGTATTGGAAAGTGCAAAAGTAGTTTTGCTGCCGCGTAAGCGGTACTACCGCTTGGTGAAGCGGTACTACCGCCCGAGCGGTACTACCGCTTGTGTGAAGCGGTACTACCGCCCAAGCGGTACTACCGCTTGTGTGAAGCGGTACTACCGCTTGTGCGCGGCTGTGCACGGTTCGGCAGGGATCCGAGTTGGACTCTTTCCCTGCGGGCCAAACCGACCTTGTGCGGGCAAAACCGACCCGGAGGAGGCTTTTACTCCAAGTTTAGACCCCAAGGCTCAACATATAAATAGAGGGGCAGGGCTAGCACACGGGACACATCAGGATTTCCCAAGCCGTGTGCCGGCAACCCTAGCCCTCTAGTTCCTCCGTCATAATCTCCGTAGTGCTTGGCGAAGCCCTGCAGAGATTGTTCCTCACCACCATCACCACGCCGTCGTGCTGCTGGAACTCAACCACTACTTCACCATCGCTCGCTGGATCGAGGAGGTGAAGGCGTCATCAAGCCGTACGTGTGTTGAACGCGGAGGTGCCGTCCGTTCGGCGCTAGTTCGTGATCGGATCGAGGGACGACTTGCGATTTGGATCGCGGAGACGTTCGACTACATCAACCGCGTTTCTTAAACGCTTCCGCTTAGCGATCTACAAGGGTATGTAGATTCACTCTCCCTCTCGTAGATGCTCATCTCCATGGATAGATCTTGTGTGTGCGTAGGAAATTTTTTTGTTTCCCATGCAACGTTCCCCAACAGTGGCATCATGAGCTAGGTCTATGCGTAGATGAGATCTCGAGTAGAACACAAACGAGTTGTGGGCGTGGGTGTATACATATTGCTTGCCGTTACTAGTTGATACTTGATTCCGCGGTATTGTGAGATGAAGCGGCCTGGACCGACATTACGCGTACGCTTACGCGAGACTGGTTTCACCGCTGCGTGCACTTGTTGCATAAAGGTGACTGGCGGGTGTCTGTCTCTCTCACTTTAGTTGAATCGGTTCAATGAAGAGGGTTCTTTTAGAAAGATCAAAAAGCAATCACTACACCACGTTGTGGTTTTGCATAGGTAAGAATCGTTCTTGCTAGATACCCGTAGCAGCCACGTAAAATTTGCAACAACAATTAGAGGACGTCTAACTTGTTTTTGCAGGGTATGTTGTGATGTGATATGGCCAATTACATGATGAGATATATGTGATGTATGAGATGATCATGTTTTGTATAGAATATCACGACTTGCATGTCGATGAATACGGCAACTGGCAGGAGCCATAGAGTTGTCTTTAATTATTGTATGACCTGCGTGTCAATCATTAGGCGCTATGTAATGCTTTACTTTATCGCTAAACGTTAGCAATAGTCGTGGAAGCAACAGTCGGCGCGACAACCTTATGGCGACACGTTGATGGAGATCAAAATGATGGAGATCATGGTGTCATGCCGGTGACGATGGAGATCATGCCGGTGCTTTGGAGATGGAGATCAAAAGCACAAGTTCATGGCCATATCATGTCACTTATGATTTGCATGTGATGTTAATCCTTTTATGCATCTTATTTTGCTTAGGACGACGGTAGCATTATAAGGTGATCCCTCACTTAAATTTCAAGATAAATTGTGTTCTCCCCAAGTGTGCACCGTTGCGAAAGTTCGTCGTTTCGAGACACGCCGTGATGATCGGGTGTGATAGACTCTACGTTCGCATACAACGGGTGTAAGCCATGTTACACGTGCGGAACACTCGGGTTAAACTTGACGAGCCTAGCATGTACAGACATGGCCTCGGAACACAAGAGACCGAAAGGTCGAACATGAGTCATATAGTAGATATGATCAACATAAAGATGTTCACCATTGAAACCACCTCAACTCACGTGATGATCGGACTTGAGGTGGTGGATTTGGATCATGTTACACTCGAATGATCGGAGGGATGTCAATTTGAGTGGGAGTTTTTTAAAATATGATTAACTAAACTCATTATCTAAGAACAATAGTCTAAGTTGTCTTTGCTATATTTATGTTGTAGATCATGGCTCGCGCAGTAGCACCCCTGAATTTTAATGCGTTCCTAGAGAAAGCTAAGTTGAAAGATGATGGAAGTAACTTTGTGGACTGGGCCCGTAATCTAAGGATTATCCTTACGGCTTCCCAGAAGGCTTATGTCCTTGATGCACCGCTTGGTGATCCACCCGCTCCAGTTGAGTCTCTAGACGTTGTGAACGCCTGGCAGGCTCGTTCTGATGATTACTCAATAGTTCAATGTGCAATGTTGTATGGCTTAGAACCGGGACTTCAAAGACGTTTTGAACGTCATGGAGCATATGAGATGTTCCAGGAGTTGAAGTTTATCTTTCAGAAGAATCCCCGGATCGAGAGATATGAGATCTCCGATAAGTTCTATGCTTGCAAGATGGAGGAGAACGGGTCTATCAGTGATCACGTGCTCAGAATGTCTGGGTACTCCACCCGTCTGGCTGAGTTAGGGATGCCCCTTCCGCCAGAGGCTATCACTGACAGAGTTCTTCAATCATTGCCACCTAGCTACAAGAGCTTCGTGTTGAACTATAACATGCACGGGATGAACAAGTCAGTCGCCGAGCTGTTTGCGATGCTGAAAGCCGCTGAGTCTGAAATTCAGAAGGAGCATCAAGTGTTGATGGTCAATAAAACCACTAGTTTCAAGAAAAATGGCAAGGGTAAGAAGGGTAACTCCAAGAAGAGTGGCAAAGCAGTTGCTCCTCTCGTGAAGAAACCCAAGGCTGGACCCAAACCAGAAACTGTGTGTTTTCATTGCAAGGGAACTGGACACTGGAAGCGGAATTGCCCCAAGTATTTGGCTGACAAGAAGGCGGCCAACAACAAACAAGGTATATATGATATACATGTTATTGATGTGTACCTTACCAACTCTCGTTGTAGTGCCTGGGTATTTGATACCGGTGCGGTTGCTCATATTTGCAACTCAAAACAGGAACTGCGGAATAGACGGAGGCTGGCAAAGGACGAAGTGACGATGCGCGTGGGAAATGGTTCCAAGGTTGATGTGATCGCCGTCGGCACGCTCGCTCTTCGATTACCGTCGGGATTAGTGATGAACCTAAATAAGTGTTATTTGGTGCCTGCGTTAAGCATGAACATTATATCTGGATCTTGTTTATTGCGAGACGGTTACTCATTTAAATCAGAGAATAATGGTTGTTCTATTTATATGAGTAATATCTTTTATGGTCATGCACCCAATGTGAGGGGTTTATTCTTGTTGAATCTCGATAGTAATGATACACATGTTCATAACATTGATGCCAAAAGATATAGAATTGATAATGATAATACCACTTTCTTGTGGCACTGCCGTTTAGGTCATATTGGCGTAAAACGCATGAAGAAGCTCCATGCTGATGGACTTTTGGAGTCACTTGATTTTGAATCACTTGACACATGTGAGCCATGCCTCATGGGCAAGATGACTAAAACGCCGTTCTCTGGAACAATGGAACGGGCAAGTGACTTATTGGAAATCATACATACTGATGTGTGCGGTCCGATGAGTATTGAAGCGCGCAGTGGTTATCGTTACTTTCTCACCTTCACTGATGACTTAAGTAGATATGGGTATATTTACTTAATGAAACACAAGTCTGAAACATTTGAAAAGTTCAAACAATTTCAGAGTGAAGTTGAGAATCATCGTAACAAGAAGATTAAATTCCTACGATCTGATCGAGGAGGAGAATATCTGAGTTATGAGTTTGGCAGTCACTTAAGACAGTGTGGAATTGTTTCACAATTGACACCGCCTGGAACACCACAGCGTAATGGTGTGTCCGAACGTCGTAATCGAACTTTATTGGATATGGTGCGATCTATGATGTCTCTTGCCGATTTGCCACTATCGTTTTGGGGTTATGCATTAGAGACAGCTGCATTCACTTTAAATAGGGCACCATCGAAATCCGTTGAGACGACGCCATATGAACTTTGGTTTGGCAAGAAGCCAAAGCTGTCGTTTCTTAAAGTTTGGGGATGTGATGCTTATGTCAAAAAGCTTCAGCCTGAAAAGCTGGAACCCAAAGCGGAGAAATGCGTCTTCATAGGATACCCAAAAGAGACAGTTGGGTATACCTTCTACCTCAGATCCGAAGGCAAAGTGTTTGTCACTAAAAACGGAACATTTCTTGAGAAAGAGTTTCTCTCGAAAGAATTGAGTGGGAGGAAGATAGAACTTGATGAGGTTGTTGAACCTTTACTTCAACCTGAGAGTAGCGCAGCGCAGAAAGTTGTTTCTGTGGAGCCTACATTAGCTGAAGAGGAAGTTAATGATGATGATCATGAAGCTTTGGATCAAGTTGCTATCGAACCTCGTAGGTCGACAAGGACGCGTACTGCTCCCGAGTGGTACGGCAACCCTGTCTTAGAGGTCATGTTGTTAAACAACGATAAACCTACGAGCTATGGAGAAGCGATGATGGGCCCGGATTCCGAGAAGTGGTTAGAGGCCATGAAATCCGAGATGGGATCCATGTATGAAAACAAAGTATGGACTTTGGAAGTATTACCTGAAGGGCGTAAGGCCATTCAGAACAAATGGATCTTTAAGAGGAAGACGGACGCGGACGGTAATGTCACCGTCTATAAAGCTCGACTTGTGGCAAAGGGTTTTTCACAAGTTCAAGGAGTTGACTACGATGAGACCTTCTCACCCGTAGCGATGCTTAAGTCCGTCAGAATCATGTTAGCAATAGCTGCCTTTTTCGATTATGAAATTTGGCAGATGGATGTCAAAACAGCGTTCCTTAACGGTTACCTTAAGGAAGAGTTGTATATGATGCAACCAGAAGGTTTTGTCGATCCAGAGAATGCTGACAAAGTTTGCAAACTCCAGCGATCCATTTATGGACTGGTGCAAGCATCTCGGAGTTGGAATCTTCGTTTTGATGAGGTGATCAAAGCGTTCGAGTTTATACAGGTTTACGGAGAAGCTTGTATTTACAAGAAAGTGAGTGGGAGCTCTATAGCGTTTCTAATATTATATGTGGATGACATATTGCTGATTGGAAACAATATAGAAATGCTGGAAAGCGTAAAGGAATATTTGAACAAGAGTTTTTCAATGAAGGACCTAGGAGAAGCTGCTTTCATATTAGGCATCAAGATCTATAGAGATAGATCGAGACGCTTAATAGGACTTTCACAAAGCACATACCTTGACAAAGTTTTGAAGAAGTTCAAAATGGATCAGTCCAAGAAGGGGTTCTTGCCTGTTTTGCAAGGTGTGAAGTTGAGTAAGACTCAATGCCCAGTGACTGCAGAAGATAGAGAAAAGATGAGTGTCATCCCCTATGCTTCAGCCATAGGCTCTATCATGTATGCAATGCTGTGCACAAGACCCGATGTCAGCCTTGCCATAAGTATGGTCGGAAGGTTTCAAAGTGATCCAGGAATGGAACACTGGACGGCGGTCAAGAATATCCTGAAGTACCTGAAAAGGACTAAGGACATGTTTCTCGTTTATGGAGGTGATCAAGAGCTCGTCGTAAAGGGTTACGTCGATGCAAGCTTTGACACTGATCCGGATGACTCTAAGTCGCAAACCGGATACGTATTTATTCTTAATGGGGGTGCGGTTAGCTGGTGCAGTTCCAAGCAAAGCGTGGTAGCTGATTCTACATGCGAAGCGGAGTACATCGCTGCCTCGGAGGCAGCGAAGGAAGGTGTCTGGATGAAGGAGTTCATGACAGATCTTGGCGTAGTGCCTAGTGCGCTTAACCCAATGACTCTGTTTTGTGATAACACTGGTGCCATTGCTCTAGCCAAGGAACCAAGATTTCACAAGAGGACCAGACACATAAAACGACGTTTCAATTCCTTCCGCGATTACATCAAGGAGGACGACATAAATATTTGCAAAGTACACACGGATCTAAATGTTGCAGATCCGATGACTAAACCTCTTCCAAGGGCTAAACATGAACAACACCAGAACTGCATGGGTGTTCGATTCATTACAATGTAAATCACATAGTGATGTGAACTAGATTATTGACTCTAGTGCAAGTGGGAGACTGTTGGAAATATGCCCTAGAGGCAATAATAAATTGGTTATTATTATATTTCCTTGTTCATGATAATCGTTTATTATCCATGCTATAATTGTATTGATTGGAAACTCAAATACATGTGTGGGTACATAGACAACACTGTGTCCCTAGTAAGCCTCTAGTTGACTAGCTCGTTGATCAAAGATGGTTAAGGTTTCCTAGCCATTGACATGAGATGTCATTTGATAACGGGATCACATCATTAGGAGAATGATGTGATGGACAAGACCCAAACTGTAAACGTAGCATTTGATCGTGTCAGTTTATTGCTATTGTTTTCTGCATGTCAAGTATCTGTTCCTTTGACCATGAGATCATGCAACTCACTGACACCGGAGGAATACCTTGTGTGTATCAAACGTCGCAACGTAACTGGGTGACTATAAAGGTGCTCTACAGGTATCTCCGAGGGTGTCTGTTGGGTTGGCATGGATCAAGACTGGGATTTGTTACTCCGTGTGACGGAGAGGTATCTCAGGGCCCACTCGGTAATACAACATCACATTGAGCCTTGCAAGCAAAGTGACTAAAGAGTTAGCCACAGGATCTTGTATTACGGAACGAGTAAAGAGACTTGCCGGTAACGAGATTGAACTAGGTATAGTGATACCGACGATCGAATCTCGGGCAAATAACATACCGAAGAACAAAGGGAACAGCATACGGGATTAACTGAATCCTTGACATAGAGGTTCGACCGATAAAAGATCTTCGTAGAATATGTAGGAGCCAATATGGGCATCCAGGTCCCGCTATTGGTTATTGGCCGTAGAGGTGTCTCGGTCATGTCTACATAGTTCTCGAACCCGCAGGGTCTACACACTTAACGTTTGGTGACGATTAGTATAATTGAGTTGTTATGTTGGTGACCGAAAGTTGTTCGGAGTCCCGGATAAGATCCCGGACATGACGAGGATCTCCGGAATAGTCCGGAGGTAAAGATTGATATATGTGATAATAGTGTTTTGATCTCCGGAAGGGTTCCGGAATTCACCGGAAGGGGTTCCGGATGTTTACCGAAGTGTTCGGGTGCAGCAACACTTTATATGGGCCAAAAGGATAAAGCCCACGAGGTATTGGAAAGTGCAAAAGTAGTTTTGCTGCCGCGTAAGCGGTACTACCGCTTGGTGAAGCGGTACTACCGCCCGAGCGGTACTACCGCTTGTGTGAAGCGGTACTACCGCCCAAGCGGTACTACCGCTTGTGTGAAGCGGTACTACCGCTTGTGCGCGGCTGTGCACGGTTCGGCAGGGATCCGAGTTGGACTCTTTCCCTGCGGGCCAAACCGACCTTGTGCGGGCAAAACCGACCCGGAGGAGGCTTTTACTCCAAGTTTAGACCCCAAGGCTCAACATATAAATAGAGGGGCAGGGCTAGCACACGGGACACATCAGGATTTCCCAAGCCGTGTGCCGGCAACCCTAGCCCTCTAGTTCCTCCGTCATAATCTCCGTAGTGCTTGGCGAAGCCCTGCAGAGATTGTTCCTCACCACCATCACCACGCCGTCGTGCTGCTGGAACTCAACCACTACTTCACCATCGCTCGCTGGATCGAGGAGGTGAAGGCGTCATCAAGCCGTACGTGTGTTGAACGCGGAGGTGCCGTCCGTTCGGCGCTAGTTCGTGATCGGATCGAGGGACGACTTGCGATTTGGATCGCGGAGACGTTCGACTACATCAACCGCGTTTCTTAAACGCTTCCGCTTAGCGATCTACAAGGGTATGTAGATTCACTCTCCCTCTCGTAGATGCTCATCTCCATGGATAGATCTTGTGTGTGCGTAGGAAAAATTTTTGTTTCCCATGCAACGTTCCCCAACAAGTATGACACCAGAAAAGAAGCCAAATGAAAAGAAGGAAATAAAGCGAACAACATATTTACACAAGGCAACCCAACATCATACATGACAAGCTAGTAGGGGGATTATCATGACTGGACTGCTCATACGGCAGTTGCATATGCAGGGATGCTATGATGCATGCACTGAAACTCAAGCCTCCACTCTAGTGACGCCGGTGGCACAAACACTGGTAAACTGAAGACTCCTCGTCGTCTAACTCTGTCTTGGAATCTGAGCTGATGATGTGCACCTCGGCCTCCGGATCAAAGGAAACACGACAACGCTGATGAGAAGGTTCTCCCTCTGAAGGAGAAGAAGCACGACGCCGTAGCATCGGAGCAGCTGGAGTAGCTAGGAGTGAGGCCCACTCTGCTGGGGTCTCACGTCGGCTACCAGACGAAAAACCTGGCAGTCCGAGCGAGCTAGAAGGAGTGTCGGAAGGTGTAACGGGTGGGGTATACACAGGTGAAAACGGAGGTGGAGGAGGAGACTGTGCTGCCGCAACAACCGCAAGTGCCTCGCGAGCAGAAGTCAGCTCCTCGGCTAGAGAAGTGATCATACGGTAACCGGCGTTCAGATAACGAGATAAAACACCAGTAGCACGATCACTCGCCGGATCAACGGGTGCGAAAAGGACTCGCCCTGTCGTAGGCGACAGGGCGGGGTAGTGAAAGAAACCTGGATGAGTCTGCATCTCGACCTCGTGGAAGCGCAGGTTAGTGAGAGCCTCCATCATAGCAAACTGGATTGCCAACTCTGGAGTAGAAGCAGTTCCGCCCTTGGAAGAACGGGAGTAGCTGCCAATATCTGAAATCGTAGTCAGAAAGGCTTCCGCGTGATACTCGAACACGGACCCAGCAAGCTTCTCTCTGAACACCTGGTACACTGGGTCTTCGCCGTTGGGATACAGCCGAAGCCAGACACTACGAAGCAGTACTGCAAAAGTGAACGGTGCCGGCTCATGATTGTAGTGGTACGGAACTGGTGCAATCTACACTCATCAAACCAGCGGTTAGCACAATAACAACTATATGCATGCCATGCAATGCAAGCAATCAGATGCAGCAAGCAAGACACACCAAGACTCTAAACTACTCGCGGTTCTAGCGCAGGGTTAACTAGGGCGTCCTACAGTCAGCGCGGCTCTGATACCAAGCGTTGTGGCACCCCGGCTCAGGGAACCGGTTTACCAGTGTTTCCAACCCAGAGATCATGTCTTCTGGAAACACTCAACAACTTGGAACTGAACTGAACTGAACTTTATTGATAGGTCTCGAGTACAAGCTCATAATTTACATTGATAGCGAGGCCAGAAGCACTGCACGTGCTATGACAATATCTACATTATTTATGGAACATAGCAGGGCCTCGATACTACTGGGTGATTCTACGGCGTAGCGGAACATAGCGCGGAAAACTCCATCCATAGGGACACTGCAGTGGACACGGCCTAGTTAGCGTAGCACGAACCATCGGGACCTCCATCCTCGGCTTCTCCTGGATCTGGCATGATACGCCAGGTGAGTACTTGGAATGTACTCGCAAGCTCATGGCAACCAAAACAATGCAACAAACAATAGCATGGCAGTGATCATATTAAATACTTGAGCGCTTACTGTTACCAACTTACTCTCTGTTGGGTTGTCCCACATCCCTCGGAATGCTCATAATCCACTAAGCACTTCCGAACATAAGACAAGTTCTTCCATCATTATTATCATTATTGTGGTTGATCATCCCGTGGCCTAGTACGGACTGTCCAATACCGTGGACGCGGCTATTCGAATAGATTCTTACACTCTGCAGAGGTTGCGCACTTTACCCACACTATGGAGCTCTTGGCCTCTTGCTCCCATTCGGGTGGACCGGGGCTGCTCCAACGAAACCTGCCTGACCCGTGACTCCCCTATCGTACCACCGACAATCATACCCTCCCAGGGTCATGTCCTAGGTGGCCCCTGTGTCACCCCGTGACACCTGCCACCGTCGTGGCCACTAACTGTCCCAAACGGGGACGCCGGCAAAATAACTCAACTGGGCTCACAGGATTATCGTCGTCTACCTGATCAGGGTAGCACGCACGCATAACCCTCCCTGGTTTGGTGGTACCGATAAAAGAGCACAAAGCCAGACCAAGTCAAGGCCGTCACATACCGGCAAATGTGGTTGCACGGATAAGTCCGGACAGGTGACACTAGATCAACCAATTAGGTTTAGTGTTGACAAGCATTTTACCAGTATGGGTAATTATCAGGAATAATTTAACATGGCAGTAGCTAGGCATCAAAATAATATTACTCTAAATTGTCACATATTAAAATAATGCATATAATTCAATTAAATAACCAACACTATTGAAATGCTTCATGCAATGGATGGCATGGCTTGCCTTGCTCTGTTGGGTTGTTCACAAACTCCTGGGCTTCAAATCCAAAAGAATTCCCTTCTGAAAATATTTTAAAAGTGCAAAGGAAAATGTCACATATTACTGTTCTGTTCACCAGAAATTCTGTGGACATGGGAAAAATGTCACCAGGAGGAGTGGGATGAGTAGCGGAGAGAGGACGGGAAGGCCTATTTATAGGAGGAGGAGGAGCTCTCTGGAACGGCGGAGCTCGGGTCATGTCGCCGGCGTCGGGATGTTGCACTGGCTGGCGCGGAGCGGGCGACGGGATGGGAGAGAGCAGAGGGGAGTTATGGCGCAGGTGGAAGCTAGCGGGGCAAGGCGACGAGCAGCAGGCCACAGTGCGGGCACGGGCGGCACAGTGCCCGAATGCCGTGGCGGCCGTCGGGGGCGATTCCGGCGAGGGGAGACTTCGGGAAGGGGGTACGTGGACGGAAGCGGCGATGTCGGCACCTCTAGACACGAAATGGCAGAGCGAGGCCACTGGAACGACCTCGAACGACGCCGGCGAGATGCAGAGCACGCGTACTGGCATGCCAGTACCGTGCTCACCACGGGTATGGATGTCTAGAGGCCTCGCCAATCCAGCGCACCATGTCCAGCAAATTCTCTCTTGGTCATTTAGTCTCCCTGTGCCTCTGGTTTGGCTAGGTTCACTCTGATACGAAGTGTAGCTTCAGCTACAGTTTCTGATAGAAAACTTGAGAGAGATCTAGAGGAGAGGTGAGCTGGAGATGGAGCCAATGGAGATTTCTGGGGTGATCTACTATGGAAGGACTCCAAGCTAACCAAGTTTGAAAGAATTTCATCAAGATTTGAGGGTAGTTCATGTACAACTGCTGTACTGAACCAGAAACCTAGATGAGCTTGTAGCACTCATCTGGTGGATCTGCTGGAGCTGAATTTTGGTGTAGGGGAGTTGTTTGGTGAGGAGAAGATGTCATAGAAATTTCAGCTCAAAAGGATACCTCTAGCTGGTACTTCCTTCACAGAGGTTCCAATTGAACAGAAACTTGGCAGAATATTGCTGATGAAAATTTGTACTAGACAAGATGATCTTTTTGGATATTGTAGAAAGATAGGTTCCCTAGCATCTTAGGGAATTATTTGAGAGTTTTCTGAGTTGGGAAAATATGAGTTGCTTCACAAATGGCTAGTATTGTCCAGAAGACAAATGGAGTTTCTTGGACAAAATTTTATACTGGACCATGAAATGTTTTTGAAGATTGTGGGAGTAGATGGTGACAAGAAGGTGTGGTATTAATTTGGGATTTTTCTGATCACCAGAACTATAGGTTGCTTTGTAACCCATAGTGATGACAGATTTTCCCAATGGAGGGAAATGAATAATTGGGAAAGATAAAGAATTAGAATTTGATCCAGAAGGTGAGGGACAAGGTTTTGGCAAGATGCTGAGGGCTTTGGATCATTGAGAGAGATTCATAAGTCCAAAGTCAACTGAAAAGATTCAAAATCCATCCAAATTGCAAATAAAGCCAGAAAGATTTTGGAAAGAAAAGGTTGCCAAAAACCAGGGTATCACACACATGTTTGAAGCTAAAAACCTACATAGGGATCTCTTTCGCCATTTGTAACCACTGGACCGGAGGGCTATGGTTTGGAGTATTAGGATTAGGTGGATAATGTGAGTGGAAGAAGATGATTATTTAAAGGGATTTCGGAAGTATGTGTAGGGGTTAAAACAGTGTGAATCCAGTGGGGTTTGAATGCAAACGAAGGAGGGGTGAAGAAGCCGAGGAAAATCGATTCCCGATGGAGAATTGATGGAGAAGTGGCATGCAGGTAGTTGATTAGACGACTAGGTAGACCGGCCTGCAAAATGAAAAGCCTATGCGAGTAGGAGCTGGTTTGGATGGATATTGGCGCGTGCGTGTGAGACACAATTTCTGCATTCGAATACCCACAGAGCTAACCATTTTGTATTTCGGTTTTTTTCCATAGTGTAGTGCTACTCCACGTACACGTATCGGTTTGGCTAGAGGATGAAGTGAACCGAGATGCTAGCATGACCTCTTTCCAATATAGTACTTCTATGTTACTAGTACAGGTGTAGTAGTTGTTGGTCAGAATATTATTCAACCGGTCCACAAAATGAGTTGACAACACCCTGCGCCCGAGGTGACACTAGTCCCGGCGGCGTGTTCGGGTTACCAAAGTCAGCCTCAGCCTGTGCAGTCACTGTCACCGCCGCTGTACAGCATGCCTCGCCTCATTTCCATCTCCCCTAGCACCACTCCATCTCCATCTCCATCTCCATCTTGCCAGAGATCCTGAGGTCACTCTTCTTCATCTCACAATGCCCCAGCGTACCCCCGCCTTGCCTCGCCTCCCCTAGTACCATTATTCTACTCGCTAGCCGCTCCAGCACCGAGAGCCTTCTCCCTTGTAAATCAAGCCCCAAAAAACCCTACCTTCCAAACTCCACCATGGCCGAACCCGAACCGCGCAGCATCCGTATGAGGCGCAGCTGGAGCGATCTACCCAGGGACATCCTCCACCTCTGTTGTTCGCGTATGGATATGTACAACGTCGTGCGGCTGGCTGCATGCTCGAGGGACCTGCACACGGCCATCATCGAAGCGAGGCCTGAGATTTTCAACACACCCTGCTTGCTGCTATCTGCTGTTGCGGGATGGCGTGCTCACCACTATGCTCACCATTGTCACCATGATACAGAGGCGTACATTATGCCCCTCGACTTTGATCCGACCACCATCACCCAAAACTTCTTGTCAGGTATGTACTGGGTTGGCATGAACTCCCATTGGATGGCTGCTGTTGGAGAATACCAAAACAAGTGGGTGCTCGTGAACGTCCACACCTCCTATGAGATTATCCTTCCTTCCTTGGATCATATAGGGATTTGCCATCGCGGCCCACTTCCTATAGATTACCACGTCAGCTGGACGGACCTTGTTTTGCTGCCATTGTAATCTGCCACGTACCCATGGCATCTGGGAATTACACAAACTTCAAGCTAATTGCCTTGTTCGACCGCGGAGTCGCCTATCTTTGCGGTGGTGCCGACTGTAGGTGGACACTACTCCCCTCAAAGAGCTGCATCGATGGTGATCCACAGTTCTATGATGCTATTGAATACAATGGCATCTTCTACGCGATCGACAATGCAGATGGCACCACATATTGCTGGGACGCCTCGTGTAAGTTCTTTCGGTCTGATTTTAATGATAACGCCATGACATTGTTTGAATTTTTGTGATGATTGCCATATCCCTGTTATAGCAGAATTTGAGTAGAACCACAACAATGTATTAGAGATGCCATAAATCAGGAAATAAAATAGGGAGATTTGGAAGTACAAATGGTAATCTCTATATTTGGAAGTAGTTAAATCATGTGATTGTGACCATGTCTATACAGCCAAATTGTACCCTTGAATAATCAAACGGTTAGGAAGATATGGATATTCTCCTAAATTTATAGTAATCTTTATACGACTAAATATGAGTGTATATAAATAGCCTTGTTAGTTTCCACATTTTCATGATGTAGAAACATGCATAACACCGTCGGTTTCATCTAACCATACATTAGTAGGGAAGTAAAAGTGCATATGGAAAACTCTATACTTGGAAGTAGTGAAATCCTGTCATGCTTACCATGCCTACATGCCTATATTCACCCTTCGGTAATCAATGGCTAGAATATTATCCTCACAAAAAATTTGCACACAGAACATTGAGTATATAACAATGCATGGTGTGCTAATTTCCTCTGAAGAATTTATTTGTGAGAACAGAACATGACTACATAACATGCATGGCTATATTAGTTTCCTCTGAAGAATCGACTACGAGATAATATAGCATGATTATAACCATGCATGGTACTACTATATTTTCGACCCTAGTATACATTTCCCTCTATTTTCCTCTCAGTTCCAACAGGGACAGATCAATGTTGTTTCTTACATTATCCTACTCATACTCTGAGCAATGTTGATCTTACATTAACAATGTCTGTCCTTTTAGTCTCCTTTTTGATATGTTGCAGTGTCCATACGGCTCCTGCCCTTTGTAATCACACCACTTTTGCCGAAAATAGGGAAGCACAACTGGTTCCTCGCTTGATCAGACGACGGCAAAAGACTGATGATCATTTGCACGCATCAGCCGACAAGTTTATATTGCAAAAACCCCACTGTGTACAAGCAGTGTGAAATATGTTAGTATTCGAAGAATGGTTATTACGTATATGAGCATGATACCAGCTTGTTGGGGCATTTAGGATTTTTGAGTTGGAGGCGGGTAAACAGCCTTGGTTCCCACTCTTTGTTTCTCGGACTCAATTATCCGATTAACCAGGAGATCACCTTCAAGGATCCTGATGGCAGAGAGGCTCTGTTTGCTAGGGAAAACTGTGTGTATACGATGAATCCCAGGTCTATGGGATCAGCCGCCCCTGATTGTCAATGATACAGCATGCAGCCAAAAGAAGGTGAGAATGAGAAAGGCATCTGGATTGACTTTGATCCTTGGATGTCTCAACTCCGAAAGGCAGTTATGTGGTTCAAGCCTTGAGGTTGGTAGGTAATGGGGCTGTTGCATTGAAAGGGTGGAGTCCTGGTGTCTACGAATCACTGGTGGCTGAAGGGGAGCTGCAAATTATTATGGCGCTGGATCATCCCTCTTCGAATGACTTGCTCTCTTTGGTGCTTGTTCTGGATGGGTGATGTTCTCTTTTGTTATGCAGACTCCTTGTAATTTGGTCATCCTTGTCTATGTCACTCTTACGATGTACTAGTTTGCTCTGTTTAGAACTTTGTGATTTGTGTCTGGATCACGAGAGTCTGAGTGCTTCAGATGGGTGCATTTTGGTGGTTTAGCAAGACATGTGAACTTTCATGTCTCGCTGTCTATGTCAGTAGTAGACGCTAGTCAGTGTTTGTATGCTGTATATATCGTTGTTTCGAACTGTTTTTTTGTTTCAAATTGCTGATGTGCTAAATGAGGGCATCACCATTCTCCAGTGTTTAGTGTATATATATCCTTTTTTCAAGTTATAATAATTTGAGCTCAGTGACTTTTCGGTGATGTACACTTGTTTGGGCCATGTGAGGTGTCGTTGAATATGGGCCGAGTAGTAACGCAATGCCAAATAGGCCAATTATGAACTCTGAGGCCGGGCGCTAAAAAAAAGAAATATTAGGCCGACATGTGGGCGCCACCGGTGTTTTCGTGCGCTTGCGCGGCAAGAGCGTACTAGCGCACGTTCGAAATTCATGCTACCTTTTCATCCCGAGTCCCTCGCCCCTCCCCCACCTCTAGAATCTCGATTCCTACTCCAGTTCCCCCAAATCTGCCTCCTCTACTCCCTGTACTCAAGCGCACTATCATGTCGCCGGTCAACGCGGATTTCCCAGTCGGAGATCCTGAGCTCCGTCCTGCCTTCGGGCACTGCGTGCTGTCGCTCAACAGTGGCATGGCGACGCTTGATGACCAGTTTGCCGGCAAAGTGCTGATGGTAACCATTAGCGGCGACTGGCCTTCCATCTCGCCGGACGACCTGGTCAAAGCTCTTGGCATTGCGCATGGCATCCAAATAAGGGACTTGCTCGTCGAAGTCTGTCCGCCACTGTCTGATTTTTTCGTCAGGTTCTGGACAACTTTCTACTGCAGTCGTGTGTTCGAATCTTCCCAGCATTTGTTCTACGATGGCGTGTTGGTGAGCTTCGATCGGTGGCACCCAAGATGGGGCTCGGTGCCCTCTGAGCTTGAGTTTTTAACAAAGCTTAGATTCCACGGCATGCCTCGACGGGCTTGGAACAGCGAGTCCATGAATGAGCTTATCAACGACCTAGGAGGTGAGCTCTTAAGTATGTTTGTTCCTTCAGACAGCTGGGCTCTGACGGTTATGGCATGGATGAAGAGTCCGTCCACCATACGGAAGGTGATTGGTGTTGAGATACCGGTGCAGGAACTGGGGTTGTACTATTTGTCGTCACCAAGGCCGCCGTGGACCACGTTAGGTATGTACCTCTATCGAGTCTTCGTGCATGTCGAAGAAGTGGTCAATCCATCAATCAAAGTCCTGCCGCCACCGTTGGTGCCGGGGTCCATCGACGACGTCCATTACAGGAGTCAACGTCAGACTTTCCCCGTGTTGCTCGGAACGATGGATGGCATAGGGCCTACTCCATCGCGCGGTGGAGGCCATTGCTTCTTTGGGAGAAGAGGTCGAGCTGGCTGCCTAGATGTGCTCTAATTTGAGGTAACAACTGAATCTTCTCAGATACTACTTATATCCGAGCTATAGGTGTCAAGCTCTGATGTGCCAATACATTTGATTATGACCTGTTCTATTTTTGTACCTGATTTTTTTTGAATGGGTGTACGTCAACTTAATGTGCTAGCAGAACTTGTTGTGTTTGTTTGTTTGTTTTCTTTGCATAGCATTCAAGATATTTCCATGTCATTGATCAAGATGATGAATGGTGATGTACGAGTTTGTTGGTTTCAAGATTGCCCTACCCATAGCGATCCACTGCTTCCACCCCTATTGAGCCGCCCACGTGAAATATTTGTATGCAAGCTCAATGTGCTATCATGTTGTATATGATTGTGTCAACTATATAAGTTTGTACCGAGCATCAGCAATGCATATGGCTGAAAGATGTATGCACGAGCATCGATCGGTCGGTTTCTCTCTCTCTCTCTCCCGCTAACAAGTGGGACCTGCTGCATTATTTCTTCGCTCGTGACAGCTTTTAATTAGGTTTCACTGGACTCTACCTTTTTTCGTAAATTATAATTTGAGTTCAGTGACTTTAAAAAAATGTACACAAGCCTTGTTTGGGCCATTTCAGGTGTCGTTGAATGTGGGCTGAGTACCTACGTAAGTTGTACTATACTACACAGGCCTAGTTCGTTGAACATCAGTAATGCAACTGGGTGAAAGACGCATGCTAGCCTAGGTTTTGTTTTGACCTAAAATAAGCAGAGCCCAACCTATGTTTTTTTATAAGAAAATGCACAACTCAGTTCTATTTTTATACAAGAATGCCAAGCGCTACTTAAGTTTTTTAATAAAATTCCTAGATCAGTATTATTTTTTTATAGGAAATGCTCAGTCCAGACCAACATTGTTTTTTCACCCATCCCAGAAAATGGGTCTATTTCTACTTTTTTTTATAATCGGGTCTATTTCTACTAAAAGCAAATGGGTTGTAAACTAACAGAAATAATAAATGGGCTACATGTACGCAATATTATTTTTTTCACCCAGCCCAGTAAATAGGTGTATTCGAACAAATAATCAAATGGACTGTAAATTCTTAGAAATAGTAAATAGGCTATTATTTTCTTCACCCAGCCCAGGAAATAGATGTATTGGAAAACAAAATCAAATGGGCTATAAAAACTAAATAAATGGGTTGCATGTCTGCCACAGCTTTCGAAGCTGACTTTGTTGGCCCATGCCGAGGAGTTCTCAAAA
Organism: Elymus sibiricus; assembly: GCA_039707655.1. Classification (NCBI taxonomy): domain Eukaryota; kingdom Viridiplantae; phylum Streptophyta; class Magnoliopsida; order Poales; family Poaceae; genus Elymus; species Elymus sibiricus. Next base: position 211,637,449 of record CM077674.1, read on the forward strand.
AATACTGTTGGCCCACGAGGATGAAGCCTGCGCAAGGCGTTGTCCATTTAGTCAACAAAATGATTTAATGGTCAAAGAGAAAAGTCAACAAACTATTCGGACAACCGTAACCATTGGATTGACACCCGACGGCCATCCTGCTTCTTCAATCTCTGATCTTGTTGCTCCTGCCGCCAAAAGCCCAAAACCATCGCCGGCGGGAGTGCCTGCTTCTGCCTCCCGTGGCTGGCTGTGCTGCCACGCAGGCCTCGCCGCCCCACCCTACTCCCGCCGGTGGCCAGGTCATACGTGTACTCACCCACACCTTCTGTTATTCTCCGACGACGGCAGCCTCACACTGCAGTCGAACCAGTCAACCCTCGTACTCCCCTCCCCATGGGCATCCACTGCCGAGTCTTCCCTGGCTCTGGGTTGTTCCCTCCCTAGGCCTAGCCGTCATCCACCGCCTTGGTGCTCTCGGGATGGCATTGTCAACACGGTCAACGAATGACAGCCATCGAAAGAGGACTGTACATGGAGAGGCTAACAGCTGGGACCCACGAGGCCCATGGTCACATGCCAGGAAGTGCCTCCTTATCACGCGCAAGAAAAATGAATCCTCCCCCTGACAGCTTGGACCCACCAGCTACATCTTCGCACGCAAGGAAGTGCCTCCTTATTACGCGCAAAAAAAAGACTCCTCCCCCTGACATCTGGGACACACCAGCTACAATTTCGCACGCAAGGAAGAACCTCCTTATTACGCGAAAAAATGATTCCTCCCCTGACAGCTGGGACACACCAGCTACATCTTCGCACGCAAGAAAGTGCCTCCATATTACGCGAAAAAGGGGATTCCTCCCCCTGATAGCTGGGACCCACCAGCTATATCTTCACACGCAAAGAACTACCTCCTTATCCCCCGGACAGTTGGGACCCACCAGGTCAACGCGTACGTAGCGTTATCTGTCTGGTCGCAAACATGTATGTACATACTGGTCGATTGGTCTGTCTGCCACGATGAACCGCGGCCGAGTAAGGAGATGTAGCAGTTCAGGCAGTCCCGCCTAAATCATGTACACATACGTACAACCACGCTGCAAAAAATATGGCCAGGGCTCGCGTACATGGAGAGGCAATGGACGGCAGCAACGGCCTCCTGTTCATTGGCAGCCAACCGGCTAGGTCGGAATGGAGAAACAACGTTGTGTTCATCGGGAGGCAACCAACTGGGTCGGAATGCATCCTGTTCATCGGGAGCCAACCAGCTTGGACGAAACAGCCAAAACGGGGTGCTATTCATCGACCCCCCCCCCATCGGCTGGGTGTCTAGCGTACCGCAAAACGGAGGAAACGGCCTTCTGTTCGACCGCGTATGGTCGAAACGGGGTCCTGTTCATCGGGAGGGGTCTGGCATACCGCAAAACGGAGGAAACTGACTTCTCTCCAACCACCTACGGTCAAAACGGGGTCCTGTTGATCAGGAGGGGTGTGGCGTACCACAAAACGGAGGAAACGGATTTCTTGCCAACCGCCTACGGTCGAAACGGGGTCCTGTTCATAGGGAGGCATGTGGTGTACCGCAAAACAGGACTCCACGGGCTAATGTTCATCCACCGTCGACTTCTCCCAGCCTCCACTAGCTACTGTTCATCCACCATCGACTACCTCTAGCTTCCACCGGCTATTGTTCATCCAGGCTCCACGGGGTCCTGTTCATCCACCCCCAACCGGCTGGGTGTGGTGGCCTCCTCGGGGTCCTGTTCATCCAGCGGCAACTGCCTACTACCACCCACACCGGCTGGGTGGGGCGTATGAGCGGGTGGTAGCAACGGGAATTGTTCATCCACAGCCAACCAACCGGCTCAATCAATGCGTCTCGACTTGTATCTATGTGTATCGCGCTCGCAGCAACAACGTGCACTGTTCATCGAGAGGCAACCCAACCGGCTAGCTACGTCTCGCACAGGGGCTCGTTGCAACGCATCGATGGATCTACTTCAGTAAGCAGTAGCTGCGATCGATCGGTCGGTTTCAGTTAGCAGCGAAGGAATCAGTCGGGTTCAGTTAGCGGCGAAAGAATCGCTCGGGTTCAGTTAGCAGCGAAGTACGTAGTGGGATCGGTCGCTCGTGTTCAATACGTAGCTAGGGCGATCGCTCGGGTTCAGTAAGCGAACGCCTCACTCGGATTCAGTTAGTGAACGCCTCGCACACATGCGTGTACGAGAGAAACACGCAAACCACACTACATCGCTCGGCCCCGACCACCCACCGTAACAGGGAACTCCTCGAAATTTTCCTAGCCCTCACTTCTACCATGATTTTTTATGTCATGGACGGCCCAAAGAATATCATGAAGGTGCGTCTCCGGCCCGCCCTGGACGAAAAGCCCATTTTCTGTCATAATTTTCTGTCACACAATTATCGTCATGGAAGTGTCATATCCATGATAGAAAAAGTTTTTTTTCGGGCCATAATGTCACGGATGTGTCTTTTTTTTGTAGTGGGAGTAGAACTTTTTGCATGGGAACCGCCATTAATGTGTTTAGCATGGAAGATATTGAAAACTTTGTCGTTAATCCGTTGACAGGAAAAGTACACCTCTCAAATGAAATTATCTCTGTTTTAAGAAATGAGCTCTGGCACATTAGCAAATCCAGGCTTCCCTCTGCGAAGGGCCTATCTATTTACTTTTCATGTTGAGTCAACTTCTTATTCCAACCTTAATTATTCTCCACTTGGCAAGCATCATGTGGTGGGGAAAGTTCCAGGCACATATATCCAGTCAAATATATTTGATCATTTGTTATTATTGTTGACAATTATCTCTATGATAAGTAAGTTGGGAGGCAAAACATTAAGCCCCTATCTTCCTCTATGTTTGATGGATGCTATTTGTTCTAAAAATATGCTTTGACTACTAGTAATCATAGAAGACTATATGATAATTGAGTATGTGTAGCTCTTACTTAGACTAATATGATTTGTAATTGTTTCGTGACTAAGAACATAGGTTGTTAAGTTTCAAAAGAATGCATTGTTTAAACCATAACATGTGAATTGATTGCTACTTTATCATGATGAGTTTTATGAGAAAGAGTTGTCATTTATGATGCTAGGAAAAGTGATTGAAATTATCATTGATCAAACTTATGCACTATGCTAGCATTCACACTTCATAAATTATTTCTTTTATCATTTATCTACTCGAGGATGAGCAGGAATTAAGCTTGGGGATGCTGATACGTCTCCAACGTATCTATAATTTATGAAGTATTCTTGCCATGTTTATAACAATTTTATGTGGTTTTGGTGCACGTTTATATGATTTTTGTGGACTAACCTATTAACCTAGTGCCCAGTGCCAGTTCATGTTTTTTGGCCAGTTTTTGTTTTGTAGAAAAACCATACCAAACAAAGTCCAAACATGATAAATATTTACGGTAATTTTTTATGGACAAAAAGAGACCCACGAAGCTTCGGAGAAGGACCAGAAGCTGTCCAGGGGGGCCACAAGCTCACCTGGCGCCCCTCCCACCCCAGGGCGTGCCACCTGAGCTTGTGGGACCCTCGGTACTCCCCCTGGCATGACTCCAACGTTGAAAAATTCTATAAATTGAGAAACCTCTAGAAAGAAACCTAGTTGATTTTTTCGGCCGTCGCAAGCCTCTGTTCCGAAGTGATCTCATCCCAAGCTCCGTTCCGGCACCCTGCCGAAGGGAGAAGTCATCACCGGAGGCCATCTTCATCATCCCCGCTGCCTCCATGACGAGGAAGAAGTAGTTCACCCCCGGGGCTGAGGGTATGTACCAGTAACTATGTGTTTGATCTCTCTCTCTCTCTCTCGTGATCTTGATAGGGCATGATCTTGATGTACCATGTGCTTTGTTAATATAGATGAATCATATGGTCTTCTTCCCACTCTATCTTTGTTGTGATGAATTGAGTCTTGCTCTTTGAGGTTTCGGTGTTATCGGATTGAGTATGTTGAATTTCAGATCACTTGATGTATGTCTTGCATGTTGACGGTGTCCTGGACTAAGGGGTACCAACCTAGTTGGCCCACAGTCCATGGGTCGAGCTTATGGCCCACCGATCTCATAAGGAAGGACTCCAGGAGTCTCAAACCTTGGCGTGGTGAAGATGGACTCTGTCGAAGACTTGGCATGTACCCCGAGGATTGCATTGGCTATTTGCACATGCTTCTCCAGCTAGCAACCGACCATGTGTATCCCTAGATACCCCAAGTACATATATAAGCTGAGGGGTTTAGTTCGTGGAGCAAGAGTCATTACTACTCACCTTAGGGTTATAACACAACATACGATCTCGAGGTAGATCAAGCCTGTACTCGATACATCATCATCAATACAATCAAAGTAGGACATAGGGTTTTACCTCTTCGAGAGGGCCTGAACCTGGGTAAATACTGTCCCTTCATCTCATGTTAACCATCGATCCGAGATCTATAGCTCGGGGCCCCCTACCCGAGGTCTACCAGTTTTAGTACCAACACTGGTGCTTTCATTGAGAGCCCCGCTATTCGATCGGAAAAGATTGATGGCTCACCTGCAGATCAACTATGACATCGGCTATGGTGACACCTTCGTCCCCGGCCAACTCTTCGCTTTCGGCAGCATGGTCTTGCACGCCAACTCAACTGGCCACCTCGACCGCGTCGAAAGCATGGCCCTGAACCAGATAATCATGTTCGGAGGCTTGGAGTACACCGCTGACTCTCGTGGCAACCTCGCCCTTTCAGGCTGGATGCTAGATCGGCTTGGGAACTCCTCGGACGCCGTGGCTTCGACCTCGGAGCCGATCCCTGACCCAATCTTCGGAGCGGATCTCCTTCCAGAACCAGCTCCGAGCATGGATCCAACCATCATTGCGATGGACACGATCTTAACCACGGGCCCGACCACGACCTCGCCGAATCTTGACCTCGAGTCGAATCCGAACTCGGAACCGGCATCAGATTCGGATCCAATCTCTCTACCAGCCGAGCAGGAATTAACCTTGACCAGCCAGGACTCTGAAGTCGCATCAAGCAAACCACAGAGCATATTTCACATCAACTCGGCCTACAGCCAGGCCATGAACATAGAGGATCTTTCACATATAAACGAGATGCTGGACCGAATTCAAAATCTGGCGATCTCGCCCTCGGTTTATGATCAAATCGGATGTAAAGCCGATACCAGGGAAATTCACGTCCCACCCACCATCCACCTAGTCATTACAGTCGAAGATCTAACTGATGTATTGGACTACGCCTCAGAGGAGGCAACAAACATGGACGACGACGACAAAGGCATGGCAGAAATGGCATCGCCCATGGCCATCCTCCGCATAGGCAATTGGTCCGCAACAGCCACCTATGATGTATACATGGTTGACACGCCCAGAGATCCCCACAAGCGCCGACACCCTCTTAAGCGACCAAAAGGCACTGGCAGGGGCAATAGCCAAACCAACAATACGGTAGCCACAGATGATGGCTCCACTCCGAAAAACGCCGATGAGTAGGGCGATGGCAACAACGCCATGCCAGCCTAGATCAACGGCCACACAGGGGCGTCGGATAATGAAAATCCTGAGGACCTCGAAGACAGGGAAGATAGTACCTATCTCCCTGAGTCCGAGGAAGATGTTAGTCTCGGGCCCGAGGACTTTATAGTCCATGAGGACCCATATGAGCAAGAGAGATTTCGGCCGCGCCTCGTTGCAACCGCCCGAAGCATGAAGAAAAAGCAGCAACAGCTTCACGCTATTTAGAATACACTTAACAACAAGTGGGTAGAAATCTCGTGGTCGAACAAGAACTCGAGGCACGACGCAAGGGGCAACCTAAATCCTACCCGCGCCGACATTTAGGTTGCAGCAAAAACAAGCGCTGACATAAAAATAGTGGCAATGACACCGAGGATGCAGCGGTAAACGCTGGGTTCAGCAATGCCAAGGCTAGACAAAATAAACCCTTTAAAGGGAACAATGACGGCCCTAGTGCGCTCGACAAAATTCTTGATAGGCCATGCCAAATTCATGGCACTTCAGACAAGCCAGCCAACTACACTAACAGGAACTGCTGGGTTATTAAGCAGGCTGTAAAGGTGGCGGTCGAAGGCCAGGGCAAGAGGCAGTCCTGCAGTGAAGACGAGGATGAACCTCGAAGGCCCAACACTGGAGACCAGAAGCAATTCCCTTCTGACGTGAAGGATGTGAATATGATTTACGTCACCCACATCCCAAAGAAGGAAAGGAAACAAGCACTTCAAGACGTCTATGCCCTAGATCTTGTAGCCCCGAAGTATAATCCGTGGTCAGCTTGCCCAATCACCTTCGATAAACACGACCACCCGACCAGTATCCGTCATGGAGTGCTGGTGGCTTTGGTCCTCGATCCCATTATTGACGGGTTTCACTTAACCCGGGTCCTCATGGACGGCGGGAGGAGCCTAAACCTTATTTACGCTGACTCGATCAGTAAGATGGGCATCGACCCATCAAGGATCAAGCCCAGCAACACCACTTTCAAGGGTGTGATACCAGGCATGGAAGCGCAGTGCACAGGGACCATAACATTGGAAGTAGTCTTTGGCTCACCCGAAAACTTTTGAAGCGAGGACTTGATCTTTGACATAGTACCCTTCTGCAGTGGTTATCACGCACTGCTTGGACGAACCGCTTTCGACCACTTCAACGCTGTCCCGCACTACGCATATCTAAAGCTCAAGATGCCGGGACCCAACGGTGTTATTACAGTTAATGGTAAGACCGAACAATCCCTCCGTACGGAGGAGCAAACCATAGCTTTCGCAGCTGAGGTCCAAGTAGCCGAAGGGGCATCCATGGCCCTCACCAAATTACAGGAGAAGTGCTCATCAAAGCGCATCTGAGGTATCTCTTCAACCCCCCGGCAGCCAGGTCGTGCCCCCAAATAGGGGTACGCACTCCACAGTCCTCCCCTAAAAACCGAGGACTATGTACCTCGGGTTCATAACTTTGCACTTAAAATTCCATGGGGGTTGTGGAGCATTACAAGCAAGCACACTGCTCGGCTTAACCGGATGGTGGCCCATCTCCATCTTGGTTATCATCAACGCACTATCACAGGCCCACCAGGACTGAGTTCTGCAACAGCATAAAGCTGTCCGAACACGGCTACTTAGCGCAACCTCTTCAAAAGGCTACGTCAGTCGAAAGCATCATGCATAGCAATGGCGGCATAGCATGTGACTTTAATGAACCTTGGATTGGACAAGGTAATGCTGCTAAACAGCACGGAGACGCAGATGTGCGACAGGGCCGATCACGGATGTTTAAATCCAAGTGGAAGCCGCCCTGTATTGAACCCCTTATTTCGTTTATCTTTCTATAGTTTCTTTGATAAAGCTTGGCATGTATAGTTTGACCCTATAAAATCAAAGAAAACAGACCCTTTACGGTCCATACGCATATATTTGTGTTCTTTTCTTTTCCTACTTGCCTCTGAGCCAAAGATAACCATAGTGATACAATTCAATTTTCACCTCACCCGTCCTAGACCAGGAGCTCGGATTTACTCCTTGCCAAGTTAATCCGATACTCATATAAAAGTATTCGGCGTCTCGGACATTGCATTATATGCATCGGTTTTGAAATCATGTCTTTGGTCAGTTATTGGGTTGCCCGGCTCCTATGCTTACCCCTTACGTTTCTGCATTGTTTGGCTAGGGGTGTAAAGGGAGAACCACTGCAATTGCATTTCCAACTTGAATGGTTAAGTGCCTCAGTGGAGAAAGCCAAAAACTGACTGTCATGGTAGGCGCAAACTGGTCGACAATCCGATGACTGTGTCAAACTAAAGATCGATAGAGGTCATCCGTGTTAAACGATGGGCTCCTGTCAAATGAGCTGAATTGATTAACTGGATCAACCTCGGCTGGGACGAACACTTCAAAAAGCCGGGGGATAGTCACTAGCCCCCACAGCTAAGCTCCTATGAATAAGTGAAAGTTCTAAAGCCAAAACAGTCCGATTGCCTAGTTTTCGCCAACAATTCCGCCTCCGGGCACCGAGACATCGGCTAAGGGATCCATGGTTGTAGAAACACCCCTTGTATCTTGTACAAGGGGGTGGAAGCCAACGACTTGCCACTTTCAATATTAAATGGTGGCACATGAGTCAAAATAAAAGGAAAGCAGGTGGGAAATTAAAGCCAATTGTAGAAAACTTCAACACTTGTCCTTTTTACATCATTATAACTTCGGCATTCCAAAGTAAAAACCTAGTAAAATAGGTTATCCTTGCTACACAGGGCCTCGGTGATCCGAGCACCTTCTGTCACCTCTGGCATATACTTCTCGGGCGCATGGTCCTTCCCCGTAGGAGGTCCCGAAGCCACTTCTGTCGCATTAATGTGTGGGTAGTGCGTCTTCATGCAGGCGTATGCACGCTATGCACCCTCCATGCAGGTAGACTGCTTCTAGCGATGCACCTGGGGGCTGGTGCCTTGGAGCCGAGCAACCAATCCAAAGAAGCTGCTCGGCAGGCAAGAGGCTGATCCAGAGGTCTTCCATTACCAGCTTCGCAGTGCGGTAAAGCTCCATCAGCTGCTTCATCTAGTCATTGAGCAGCGGCGGGTGTGATGGCGCCTAGAACTTCCCCCAGAAGGCCTTCTATTCAGCATGACTCTCTAGGGCATTGAGGAAGCAGCCGGTGTCCGATGCACTCTTCGGTAGGTCCACGAAAGCATCTGAGGCACGCCAAATTTGATTAAGCTGGGCGCACCTGTTATGACCAAAAATGCATTGAAACAAATAGGGCTTACCCGCTACAATTTCCTCATTTGGTGAAGCTCCTCACGATGAGCTGCACTTGGGTTTGGGCCTCGGCGCACGCCGAGCTTAGTTTTTCAAGCTCGGTGGCTTTCTTCTTCTGGCCCGCCTGAAGGTTATCGCATTTTGCGTACAATACCTTCAGGTCCTCCTCGACCTCAACAACCCAGGCTTTGTCCTTGCCCCGAGACGCCTTTTCCTCAGCTAGCTCTTTGCCGGCCTTCGCCGCCGCAGCCCTTTGCTGATTTGCTTCCTGCTGAGCCTTCTTTAGCTCAGCCTTGAGGGCCTCAAGCTCTGTAGTAGCAGCTGGCATGAAACAAGTCAGTATTAGCACATCTAATATTGTCACTGCTCAGTGTTTTTAGCACACAAACTATTCTTTGCTTACCTTGGGCCCGATCGATCTCCTTCTTCATAAGATCGAGGTCCTCCTCGGAGCGCGCTAGTTTGCGGCTCATCTCTGGCAACTCCTCGAAGTTAGAACTCGGAGATGAATCCGAGGCCTACAAACAATATTGCTAGTTAGCTCCGATGTCAATTTCGATCATCTGGTCGGCTTTGTCAAGCCAACCAAAGTCTCGGGGGCTACTGCCTATCTGCTCGCTAATTTGTACATGCAAAAGCGACCCCTAAGTTAGTTTTTTTCAACTAACTAAGGGCTCGGGGGCTACTGGTTATTACGCTCCTATGTGTATTTACAGTTCACCTTTTTTCACAAAGTCTTCGGACAATCCTTTTTTAGCCATGTCCGTCAAGGGCTACTGGGTAGGCCAAGTGTACAACTAAGAACCTAGAGCTCATAAAAAGAAAGCGGCAAACAAGGAGTTCATAACATACCTCCAAAGCCTTGAGGAGGCCTTTGAACGCCTCGCATATTCCGGTCTCTGCGCCGTGCCGATGAGGGCATGGTGCTCTTCCACGATGGGGGAGCTTTTTAAGGCCACCTCCATCTCCTCGGGCCACCCCTTGTAGACCTCCTCTGGGGCAGGAGTGGTGGGAGGAGTCACCTTAGGTCCACCCACCATAGAGGTGGGGATGGGGACCTCCGGCTGCTGTGATGGCGCCGGAGTTGCCTAAGCCGAGGACTCTGGTTGGCCCAGCCCGTCTTCTTTTACCAAAGGGACTCCTTCCCCTTGGTCCTTGGCGGCCGAGGTTTGGACCTCGGCCAAGAAACTCCGGAACCGGCCCCCATGTTGTTGACATAAGGGGATGGGCGTGATGTCACTTCCGCCAGCTCGTCATAGGCAGGGGAAGGCACGATGTGCTCGGTGGTTCCACTTTCCGCCATAAAAGGCAAAGGGAGCCCGTCATCCGAGGCCTTGTCACCGATAAAGGCGTGTTGCGGGCTGTAAACATAAAAACAAGGAGTCACGTATCAAGAGATGCATGCATAAAGGAGGGTTGAGTGTGTTCGGTTAGGAATACCTCTTGGGCGCCGGCTTCGTCCTGCACGGCTGCAGGAGGTCATCCTCTGAGGAGACAGAGAAGGTGACCTAGGCAGGCACGGCCCACTGACCAGCTTGGTCGGCCGAGGCCTTGCGCAGTTTTCGCTGGGCTCGAGGGTGCTTCTTCTCCTTGGCATCTTCGAACACCACCCTCTTCCTTTTTGGGGAAGGTGCTCCTTCCCCCGTGTCCTCCTCTTCCTCTTTCTTCTCCTCTTCCTCCTCGTGAGTGGAGGAGGCATGGTGTCGGTGTCAAAACCGGCAGATCTCGGGTAGGGGGGCCCGAGCTGTGAGATCAGATCGATGGGTAACAGGAGACAAGGGACACAATGATTTACCCAGGTTCGGGCCCTCTCTAAGGAGGTAAAACCCTACACCCTGCTCTTGTTTATATTGTGGATGTATCAAGGTACAGAGTTGATCTACCTTGAGATCGTAAGTTGTTGTCTAAACCCTAGGGGTAATGATGAATGAATCTCCCTCTACAAACTAAACCTTCTGGTTTATATAGGCACCAGGGGTATCTAGGGTTACACATGGTCGGTTACCATCTAGGGATTACATGCCGAATCTAACATTCTTGGGGTACACGCCAGCTCTTCGGTGAGGCCCGATATGCTGGTTCTACGGGTTGGAGGCCTCAGGAGACCTTATTCTTCAACGGGCCTTGAGTCCAGCCCAAGGACTAGACCGACTAGGCCAGGACCCCCTAGTCCAGGACGCCATCAGTAGCCCCCGAACTGGTCTTGAATGCCGAGGACGACAATCTTCTTTGGGTGTATTACATCGGTTTTGAGTCTTCAGGTTGACAGGCGAGCTCCTTTTCCTGGTTTGAATTTGGTTATAAGCACTCTTCGGCTTTGGCCCCACCACACACTATCTTGAACGTTGTGCCGCCTTGGAAATCAAGCCACTTTACGGCCAGATGTCAAAGCATCGTTCCGCCTTGCCTTTATTAATGGGTACCTAGCCCAAAGTTACACCCAAAGAGCATCTTGGTCTTCCCCCTTTGCCTCTCAATGCAAATCCCTTCTCCCGAAGTCTAACTTTGAGAGTTCCGGCAATGGCGAGCGACGCAGGCTCTTCCAAGCGTCCCCATGGTCCCCTCAAGGGCAACCGGGGCTGCTGCTCTGTCACGCATCTCCAGTTGAATTGGCTCTCCACCAAGGTTATCTGCCTGATTCCGATCTAGCCTCCACCTGCCCAGGCTTAATATCCATGGACAGGTAGGCATAGGCTGATAGCCACCCCATCCCTCATGGGGACGAGCAGGTGTGCGTTGTTCCTTTTCTTCTGCACGGCCTGGGGTTTCCTATCCATCCCTTTCTCCGAGGTCTGCTTGAATTTTACGGGATCCAACTCCACCACCTGACTCCCAATTCGATCCTGCATATCGCGGGGTATGTCGCCCTCTGCAAAATGTACCTTGGGTGCGTGGCTCATTTCGGGCAGTGGAGGAAGTACTTCTGCGTCATGCCCTATTCCCGGGATGGGAAATTACATGAAGTAGGGGCAGCCGAGGTCTGTCACATAGCTGAGACCGGCTACCCCACAGGCACCCCTCGAGTAGATGCCGATACATGGGCGTCCGAATGGTTCTATATGGACGACGTCCCCCTGCATGAACTAGTTCGGCCCGGGCTCCCAACATTTACTTCGGATCCTCCGAAGAAGCGGTTCAGCTGGAGGCCGCGGAGCGTCGCCCAAAAAGATGACACAGAAGTAGCCACTCTGGCTGCTAAGGTGAGGTGTCTGACAAACACCGGCCTTACCATCATGGCAACGACCATCAGCCAAAAAGTCCAACCTCTTCGGCAGCGCCAGCACCTACTGTGCATGTATAATGGCGACAACGACGCTACCCGATCCATTCGGGAAAGCTTCCGAAATGACGCGTCCTTTGGCGCAGCCCTGGCCGACATATACAAGGGAGAAGCCGCGGACTTCGCTAAGCGGAAGTTCACAGATGGCTTATCTTACCAAAATCCAGCCAAAATGGTAAGTCTCTCCAAACATCCTCGTCTATCCAAGCAGTTTGTGTTTACTCTTTTGTAATGGTCATTCGCTGTATCCGAACAGAGGTGGAGGCGCTGGGTTGAGGCCCTGAACTACCCGGCAAACCGGAGAAATATCGTCATGACGACGATCCTGCCTCCCACAAAGATGAAGAAATATCTACCCTGTATGAAGAGGGTACCTTTTATCAGGAGAGCCTTGATGGCTCAAGAGTGGCCATAATCCCTGACCTGCCAGAGACACGCCATCCTCATCGGTAAACCCCCCGCCTCCTCTCGAAAGAGAGCTTCATCTCGCAGAACTCCAAGCACCCTGACTCCTCTTCCTAAGGGTCGTTGCTCAAAGCGCCCGCACAACGGTACGGCCCCCCTAGGGGACCCTTCAATTGCCACGCAAGGTGTCCCACCACCGAAAGTGGCTATGGAGGCAGAGCACAACACTCCTCCCCCGAACAGGTATTTCTATTTGCATCACTATCTTCTAGAGGTCGAGGATTACGAGTCTAATAATGTATTTTCCCGCGCAGGCCATCCACCGAGGCACCATTAGCTGAAGGGGCAAATACCTCGGCCCCGAGGACCAACAAGGAGCCGATCTCGGCCACAGGGGGTATTCCTGAGGTACCACAACCGGCAACTTCGGGGACTTGCTCGGCCACCACCTCTGAGGTTGAGAGCGCAATGAACCATAGGCATCGGAGAGCTTCTATAAGGAGCACTTTCTCCTCCAGTCAAGAGTTCAATGCCCTTAGCTCGTTGGACGCCTACCTCAGTGCAACCTGTAATGTCTTTGAGAAGGCGGTGGATGTCTTATCCAAAGGCTTGCATGTAATTTTGCTTTTTAAGTTCTCTTTTCCAGCCTACGATCATCCGGTCGCTGCACTAGGCGGTAGCCCCCAAGACACTTGTCGGATGGTACATCTGACAGGTGGATTCGCTTAGCCGTAGAACATGAGCTCAAGAGCCTGTAGCCCCCGAGCCGAAATATGGGCACGAGTGGCCTTGTAGAGGCTTGATAAACCTTGCGCTAGACTTGCAGTCATCTTGGGAGAAAAATGCAAACTTGTCCGAGGAGCTGACCCAAGCCAAAACATAGCTTGGCGCCACGGAGGTGGAAGTTGCGCATGTCAAAACTTTTACTAGAGAAGCACACGGTAAGTGCATCTGGTTTATGGCCCTTTATTGTAAAGTATACGAGTTCCATGCCAAATCGCCTTATAATTCATAGCAGCGGCAGTCATTGGCCAGCTGGAAAAGGACCTGAAATAGGCCCGTGAGGACCTAGTGTATTCAGAGTCACAACGGCAGGCCAAGCATCTTGTTTTGTCCTGGAGCAAGGAGGAAACAAAGGAGCTGAAAGAAAAGAATGCTCAGCAAGCCGAGGAGATTGGTCGGCTCAAAGCTCAGCTGGCCGATGCTGAGGAGAGGAATAAGAAAATGGATGAAGAAATATCCGGTGAGTACTTCCCGCCTTGCAAAAAGAGCTCTATTCCTATCATATGCTAATATTTATTTCATATAGTTTTGCTGACAGGTCGGCTGAAAGAGGCCGATAGCCCCTCGTCCAAGAATGCCTTGACCGAGCTGACCGAGGTGCATGAGCGAGCTCGGGTGGCTATGAAAGTTGTTTTTAAGGCTCTATGGCCTGAAGAAAATGTGCCCGAGGGCATGTACGAGCTCGCCAACCGTCTCAAAGGAGCTTGGCTCTGAATACAAGCCTGGAAGATATCGGCGTGTCGGGAGGGCGCGAGGGAGGCATGGGCCATGGTCAAGACCCGCTACACGGATGTAAAGATGGAACGTCTGGCCGAGGTAGGCCCAGTTGGAGCCGACGGGAAAGAGGTGCCGACTTCTCTGGTTTATGATGACGTCATGGCCGCCGCGCACCTTTCTCAACGGGACTGTACCCTTAAGTATTTGATAGACGGGCTTTATAATGTGTAAGATATTTGTAATGACTCTATGTCTCTATTTACTTTATGTTATTACAAATGTTGTTGTTGTACAAACTTTGCTAGCCAGCCTTTGGCTTCTCCCTCCTTGACCATTGGCCGAGGAGTGCTTCCTACTTCTGATCCAAAAAAGTGAACCAGATATTTCGGATAGCAAGGCAATACGACTATGGGGCTCGAAAAGCAAAGTGAACCAGAGCTTGTGTTATATTACGTTTAGGCGTAAGAAACACCTCCCAAGAAAAATAGTTCCGCTATCGGTTCCTTTCCTCGAGTAGTAAAGTTTGCCTATTTGTAAATAGGTCGGGATATATGTCCGAGGTGAGCGTAAAGCCCCCAGTAATCTATAAAACTTATTAAGTTTACTTCCATCGGAGCCAACCAACTGTATTCTTAAGAATGCTAGCTTTCGGCTTCACCCGTCTGAGGTGCATATCCGGCTGACCCGGTAGCAACAATCACAGCTGTCGGAAGTCGGGCTCCGGGGACCCAAAGGTTCGAACACTGGGGTGAGCTCGTTCTATTGCTTCGTCTCCAACCATGGCTAGGCTACGGCGAGGCTACGACAAGAGCGCGCTAGCGAGGGACAAAGTGAGGACTCAGCGGTTTACCCAGGTTCGGGCCACCTTGCGGTGTAAGACCCTACTCCTGCTTGTGGTTGGGATTATTGTGGGCAAGAGAGTTCTCGCGTACAAGGTGAGGAGGAGAAAGAACTGGTCCGGAGGGATCTGCCTGCTCTATGGTGGCTGCACTGCCCTTTATACCAGCCTTGGTCCTCTTCCCCCTGGAAACTTAGGCGGGAAGGGTTGCCACACTTGGCGGTTTTGAAAGGGGACAGGCGCTCAGGCTATCCTGACTAAAGGTGGTCTTCGCCTGCCAAAGCATGATCCATGACGCGCCGGTGGGCTCGGTGATGACCTCCGCCCTGCGTGCCCATCGTCTTGGTCTTCCTTCGTCGATCGGGCAACCTTTGGGGTTGCTTTGGAGAGTAGATAGCTGGCCCTGCTCCCTTAACACAAAATAGGAAACCATCTTCATCCGTGCCTGCTGGCACGGCCTCTGCTGCTGCTCGTCGCCGCGCGCGTCACCCACGTGATGGGCTCCAGACCACGCGGCACGCCGAACGGCCTTCATCTCGAGCGCCTGCGGGAGGGGGCCTCGGGAGGCCACCTCGGGAAGTCACCTCGTGAGGCCACTCGGGAAGCCACCTTGTGAGGGGACATCGCGAGGCCGTTGATGGTGGTGCTGAGCGTTGGCTGCTACTCCCTGAGGAGGGGGCCTCAGGAGGCTAGGGCCTCATGAGGGGTCTTGGTGAGATACTCGGTGGTGACGGCCCGCTGGGCCCATGCCAGGCGTTGCGCCCTGGGCCGAAGGCAGACGGGCCTGGATACCCTGGGTTCCATGGGCCCGACAGTAGCCCCCTGGCCCATGGCGCGCGCGTTCCCGACTACCGAGGGGCGAAACGGCGCGGGCCCTAACCGCCTGCGGCCAGGCGCGACGCGTGGCACACGATGTGACGGCGACGCCCCCACTTCTCCCATGACGCCTCGGTAACCGTCCGTGCTGACGTAAATCCTGTCATCGCTCCAACTCCCGACGCCGAAGAAGGCGGAGCGACGAGGGAAGATCTGCGCTGAGCATAAAGAGAGAGAGGGGAGAGCCGGAGTCCTCCATCCATCTTCTCCTTCCTCAGCCTCCTCCGTCTTCTTGCTAGAGCTGCCGAAGAAATGGAGAGGGGGAGAGGGCGCGGCCGTACCGCTGCTGCTGCACCCCAGATTCTGCCCCGGGGACGCGGGCGCTCCCCGACGGCCGCCTGCGCCGGTCCCAGCAATCGTGGAAGGAGCGCCGCTCGTGGGCGCGGACGGCGAGGCGCGCGGGGCCGAGGCGGCCGCGGCAGAGCGGCCGCGCTTCGGCCCAAGGCGGGGAGCCACTCGGCAGAGGCGGCGCATGAGTTCATTGTGAACATGCACCACAACCCCTGCACCTGGCTCCGGCTCCCAGACTCTTTCGTGGCGGCGATGGCGGACCGCGCGCCCTTGGGCCTGTGGGTGCAGGCCGACGGTTGCAGCAACGGCCCCTCCTGGGTGGCGACGGAGCTCACCCCCTCGGGCTTCATGTTCCTGAGGCAGGGGTGGAAGTCGTTCGCCCTCGCCCGCGGCCTGAAGCGGGGCACGTCCTCCAGTTCAAGTACGACGGGGCCGCCACGCTCTTCATGAAGATCTTCGGGCTCTCCGGTAGCCGCCTGGAGTGCTGCGCGGAGTGCGAGGACAGCTACAACGGCTCCTCCAGCGAGGACGGCTCCTCTGGCTGCGCCGCCCCCTCCGGCGGGGGCGGAAGTGGCGATAACTCCCCCCACGTCAAGAGCGAGGACGAGGACTCCGACTAGGCGCGCGCGGCGGCGACTCCGGAGCCGGGACACCGCGCGCATGGTGACGGAGCCGCACTTGCCTGCGGCACCTTCTTGGGGACGAGCGCGGCGCCCACGCTGGAGTCTTGGGGGTGATGGCGCCTCGCCTAGGCCTTCTTTTATTTTCCTGCACTGAGCCGATGTAGCCCCGCGGGGGCGTGAAAACAGTATCTTCTATGCTCAGCTTAACGCTTTTGTGATTCAGGATGTATGCATTCCCTCCCGAAGCCCTCTCGTGAGGCTGGTTTTTTTTCTTTGTTCGCCTCAGTGCTCTACGCCGTCAGGACCCAGCCCCCGAGCGGGCCTCAGCCGTCGCTGGTATGTCTTGTCTCGATGCCGGGACAAGGCCAGGAGGTGAGTGGCACCGGGAGCTAGTGAGGGATCCAGAGGCGCGATGCTCAGGAAGCCCCCCTTTGGCGTGCAAGCGGCTTACGCAGAAGGAAAACAAAGGCACCCATGGGATCGCGAGGGGAGAGAGCTTGAGTGGCGGTAAAAGTGCCTCGTGAGGCAGTCACACTTAGCTTTGGGCGGAGAGCGGTGTCGGGTGAGCCACGGCTCGTGAGGGCTCACGCAGCTCGCGAGGCGTACTCACGAGGCTCGGCGAGGCGTGCTCATGAGGCTCGGTGTTTGAAGTGTCCTCGCCTCACGAGGACGGCTCGCGAGAGCCTGCCGGCGAGGTCCTCGGGCAGGGCCTTCTAGGGGAATGCATGTCAACAGGTTCACGATGGGGGGAGCGGCACGCGTTCGCTAACTCGCCCATGGCCGTTGCGTGAGGAGATAAGGCACCAAGGACCTTGGTGAGGTGGCGTGCACGGGAGCAGGCCCGCGAGCCAGAGCTCAGTCGCTTGGATTTGGCGGCGCTGCAGGGACGGACCCGAGCACAGGCACCGTGCCTAGCCCCCACTCACGGAATCGGCCAGGGGAGGGGTCGCGAGCGTGTGGCGCTCTCCGGTCGGCTTCGAACTTAACAGGCGATTGAGCAGGTAACATAATTTATCAAGGTAGAATTAGCAAAATTCGTTACACAACCAAATGGATAGGGTTCCGGGAGCGAAGCTCGAGAGGCGCAGCGAAAAGGAGTGAGGGCCGCGCGAGGCGACGCGCCGGGCGCACCTGACAGAACTGTGCTATAGCGACGTCAGACCGCTTGGCGAGGCGCGGCCAGGGGGTCCGCTCCTCCGGGGCCGGGGGGCGCACGAGGCCCTGGGGGCTCGTGAGGAGCAGGAGGCTCACGAGGCTCTGGCGCAAAGAGCGCCAGCCTCTGGAAAGAGGCGCCGGTGTTCCTCAGCCCGAAAGGCATGCGCATGCCGCCGACGGTGGGGCCAACGCCCTGGCCATCTCGCGGCAGCTGGAAGGGGTCATGCGGGCAGAGCTGGCTGAGGCCGATGAAGTCAACGCACATGCGCTCCTTGCCGCCCTTCTTGGGGATGACGACTGGTTTGGCGAACCATTCGGGATGGCGCACCTCACGAACGACTCCGGCTTCCTGGAGCTTTTGGAGTTCCTTGACGATGAACTCTTGCTTCTCTGGCGCCTGGCGCCGTGCTTTCTGCTTGACCGGGCGTGCATTGGGGCACACCGCTAAGTGGTGCTCGATCACCTCCCTCGGCACTCCGGACAAGTCGGGTGCTTTCCAGGCGAAAACATCCGAGTTTGCCCGAAGGAAGGTGACGAGCGCGCTTTCCTATGCAGGAGGGAGGCCTGTGCCGATGGTGAAGGCAGGGCCGAAGCCACTGCCATCCACCGACACCTTCTTCGGAGGCGCGCGGGATCTTGTTGCGCACCTGATTGAACCGCTGGATGTACTTGCGGAGGGTCTCGTCCGGGCGCTGCCGAACACGCCGCAGGTCGTTGATGGTGAGGGAGCGGTTCTGCGTGCCCTTGAAGTTGGCAATGAACTGGTTGTAGAGCTCGGCCCATGACGAGATGGAAGCCTCGGGGAGGTTCATGAGCCAGGAGCGCGGGCCGTCCTTGAGGGCCATGGGGAACCAGTTCGCCATGACCTTGTCATCGCCGTTCGCCGCCTCGACGCTCAACGCGTAGTGCTGCAGGAACTCCGTGGGGTTGGGGGTGCTGTCGTAGCGTGGAGGCAGCTCAGGCTTGAACTTCGCGGGCTAGACCACGCGACGCAGCTCATGGGTGAAGGCACGACAGCCCACGCCGCTCGAGGGGACGCCGCCAGCGAGGGTGGCGCGGTTTTGACGCCCGGCCGCTGCGACGTCCTGAACGGCCTGGTCTTGGCGCTGGCGCTGCCGCTCGAGGAGCACTCACACGTCGGGGGGCGCGCGGCGGATGATCTGCCAGCTGGGCTCATCCTGGCCTGGCGAGGACGCACCGCGGGACGGCTCATGAACCCGCGCGCTGCGCTGAGGCCCGTCGCGCTTGTCGCGCAGAGGAGGCAGAGGGGGATCACCGTGCGCCAGGTCCCCAGCGCGAGACGGCGGAGGGCAAAACGAATGGGAAGGCGCCGGAGCGTCCCCGGCGGCGTTGACGAGCTCGGTGATGCGGCCAAGCCAGGCGTCGTAGCCGGCGTCATCCGGGCGGTAGCGGAGCAGCTCACGCGCCATGAGCAACGCGGCCTGCGAATTCGGCGGCTCACGGCGGGCGAGGGAGGAGGCCGTGGCGGTGCGGCCGTCCGCCCGCACGGAGGGGTGCAGGGAGGAGTCCTGCTGCTCACGGGCAGCGGGGTCGGTGGCGGCAGCAGCCTCGGCTTCGGGGCGGCGGCGATTGCCGCGGGCCACCGGCTCGGTCTGAGCCACGCGGCCAGCCCTGCGCTCGGCGCGCTCGCGTCGTGCGTCGGCCATGGGGTTGGTGGAGCTGGGGGCGGAGCAGAAGAACGGTAGCACACCCCTACCTGGCGCGCCAAATGTCGGAAGTTGGGCTCCTGGGACCCAAAGGTTCGATCACTGGGGTGAGCTCGTTCTATCGCTTCGTCTCCAACCACGGCTAGGCTACGGCGAGGCTACGACGAGAGCGCGCTAGCCAGGGACGGAGTGAGGACTCAGCGGTTTACCCAGGTTCGGGCCACCTTGCGGTGTAAGACCCTACTCCTGCTTGTGGTTGGGATTATTGTGGGCAAGAGAGTTCTCGCGTACAAGGTGAGGAGGAGGAAGAACTGGTCTGAAGGGATCTGCTTGCTCTATGGTGGCTGCACTGCCCTTTATACCAGCCTTGGTCCTCTTCCCCCTGGAATCTTAGGCGGGAAGGGTTGCCACACTTGGCGGTTTTGAAAGGGGACAGGCGCTCAGGCTATCCTGACTAAAGGTGGTCTTCGCCTGCCAAAGCATGATCCATGACGCGCCGGTGGGCTCGATGATGACCTCCGCCCTGCGCGCCCGTCGTCTTGGTCTTCCTTCGCCGATCGGGCAACCTTTGGGATTGCTTTGGAGAGTAGATAGCTGGCCCTGCTCCCTTAACACAAAAGAGGAAACCATCTTCATTCGCGCCTGCTGGAGCGGACTCTGCTGCTGCTCGTCGCCGCGCGCGTCACCCACGTGATGGGCTCCAGACCGCGCGGCACGCCGAACGGCTTTCGTCTCGAGCGCCTGCGGGAGGGGGCCTCGGGAGGCCACCTCGGGAAGTCGCCTCGTGAGGCCACTCGGGGAAGCCGCCTCGTGAGGCCACACGGGAAGCCGCCTCGTGAGGCCACTCATAAAGCCGCCTCGTGAGGGGACCTCGCGAGGCCATTGATGGTGGTGCTGAGCGTTGCCTGCTACTCCCTGAGGAGGGGGCCTCATGAGGGGTCTTGGTGAGATGCTCGGTGGTGACGGCCCGCTGGGCCCATGCCAGGCTTTGCGCCCTGGGCCGAAGGCAGACGGGCCAGGATACCCCGGGTTCCATGGGCCCGACAACAGCGGTGCTCCCTTTACCACCTAGCCGAACAATCGGGAACGTAGGGGGTAAACACAGGAGCCAGGCAACCCAGCTTGGCCAAAACTTAAGTCAAGTTGATGCATATAAAGGCGTACAACGATTTTATTGGAAGGAGGCACCGAAAGTGCTTTAAAATTTATGTGGCTTCGAAGGAAAAGTTACAAGCATAGTGTGTGGCGTACATATAAGATACGTCCGAAGGAATTAAATCACTTCGGCTTTACCGAACACAACTAGCAAAAAAGTTTTAACAACTTGGAGAAAAACAGTAAAATTTATAGCTATTGGATGCTTAATAGAAGAATGACAAGAAAGGTAAGCTAGGGCTGGCTGTGGTTAACCTTAAAAGCATCGAAGAAGGGCAGCATTCCACGGGTTTGGCTCCAGCCTGTTATCCTTGGGGTCTCGGATACGATATGCACCTTCGGTGAGTACTTGGTCAATGATGAACGGTCCATCCCATTTAGGGGACAGCTTGTGCTTCTGCTTTTCTGGATTAAACCTCATGACCAAGTCACCTTTGTTGAATGCCTTCGTCCAGACTTCCCTGCTCTGGTAGCGCCGTGCCTGTTGTTGGTAAAAGGTGGAACGTGCCCGAGCCACATCCCTTTCTTCTTCAAGAGCGTCGAGGTCGTCCTACCTGTCGGAAGTCGGGCTCCGGGGACCCAAAGGTTCGAACAGTGGGGTGAGCTCGTTCCTACCACTTCGTCCCCTCCCATAGCTAAACTACGGCGAAGCTACGGTGAGAGCGTGCTGGTGGGAGCGGGCCGGAGACACAGCGGTTTACCCAGGTTCGGGCCACCTTGCGGTGTAAAACCCTACTCCTGCTTGGTTGGGATTGCTCTGGTGAGTACAAGCGTACAAGGTGGTGGAAGGTGGAATTGATCTCTTCCCTTCTACAGCGGCTCCCTGCCCTCCTTTTATATCTGCCTCGGTCCTCTTCCCCCGAAAACATTGGCGGGAAGGGTTGCCACACAACGACAATTTTGAATGGGGACAGGGCCGCAGTCTATCCTGACAAAAGGTGGTCTTCGCCTGCAAAGCGCTTATCCATGGCGCGCCGGTGGGCTTGGTGGTGACCTCTGCCCAGCCCATCCACCGTCTTGGTCTTCTTTCACTGATCGGGCAACCTTTGGGGGTTGCTTTGGGAAATGGACTGCTGGCCTTGCTCTCTTAGCACAAAAGGGGAAATCCTCTCCATCCGCGCCCACTGGCACGGCTTCTGCCGCCATATGTCACCGCGTGCATCATCCACGTGATGGGCACGAGACCGCGTGACTGAGCCGAACAGGATTTGTCATGCATACCTTCGGGAGGGTGCCTCGGGAGGCAACCTCTGGAGGCCGCCTCGCGAGAAGGACTCACGAGGCTCTCGGTGAAGTCGTGGCTTAGTCTTGCTCGCCCGCTCCCTGGGGAGGGGTCCTCAGGAGGCCGGGGCCTCATGAGGGGTCTTGCTCGAGGCGCCCGCTAGTAGGCCACCCATTGGGTCACTGCCAAGCGTTGCACCCTGGGCCGTAGACAGACGGGCCGGGGTACCCTGGGTTCCACGGGCCTGACAGTAGCCCTGGGCCCGCGGTGCGCATGTTCCAGCCTATTCAGGGGTGAAACGACACGGGCCCTAACCGCCTATGGTCCAGGCGTGATACATGGCGCACGACGTGACGGGGGATGCCCCCACTTCTCCCACGACGCCTTGGTAACTGCCCGCGCTGACATAAAACCTGCCCCCGCATGGCACGAGGCCATCATTGCCTTCCTTCGCGCATCCCGTCTCCCAGCGTCTTCCTTCTCGTGCACAGCTCCTCCTTCCTCTCCTGAAGCTTCGCCACCCTAGATCTCGGGCGTGCCGCCATGGCGCCCCCTGGTAGGAAGGGAAAGGCGAAGGAGGCTGCAGTCATGGAGGTAGTGCCGGAGCCTGCCCTGGGTAGGCCCACAATCGGCAACGCCGAGGGGCTTAGCAAGGTGCTCCTGATGACTGCGGCCGCCTCCAATGAGTGGGGGGCCACTCGGATCTGGCCGGCCTCGCGCCCAACCGCCAACCTCAATGCCACCTCTGCCGTCCTCTACCTTCATACACTCTTCGCCGGCTTGCTGCCGCCGTTCTCAGATTTCTTCAACGTAGTTCTTTTGCATTACCAGGTCCACGCGCTGCATCTTGAGCCAAACTCTGTTCTTCTTCTCTCAGCATTCACCTTTTTATGCGAGGCCTTCCTAGGTGTGGCACCCTCAGTGGTGCTCTTTCGCCACTTCTTCAGCCTAAGGCTGTCAGCGGCGGACCAATGCTCCGGGTGTGCCTCGTTCCGCATCATAGAAGGGACGGCAGGCGATGGTATCGACATGCGGCTCACCATGGAGGTAGAGGGCTTCAGGCGGCAATGGGTGTAGGTGGATGCGGCCCATTTCAGCCCCCGACTGCAGCTGCCGAGGGCTTCGGTGGGGGCATGAGTGGCTTGCCGACCCGAGGCTGGCACGGGTGTGGAGGAGTTAGCCGAGTTGAGGGCCGCGAAAGTAACAGCGGTCACAGTCATGAGGGAGTTCCTTCGCCGGCACATCGCTCCCCTCCAGCGACACTCCCGCCCGATGTGGGCCTTCACCGGCCCGGAGGATCTGATGCGGCTGAGCGCGGACAGCTTGGTACCGGAGGTGCTGAATGAGGTACTCCACACCATGACCAGTGGGGACGTGGACGAGCCACCTAGGTATGGGCTGCCCTTGTACCGCTACACGAACAAGGCAGCGCTAGCCGGCGAGATGCCATGTTTCGACCAGTGGGGGCTGCTTCCACAGGGCCTCGAGGGACCCCGGGACAATCCTTTGTTGATGGTCCCTGGCTTGGGGGGCCGTGGCGGCGCTGGGGCCTCGGTGGGCGACGCGGAGGATGGTGGTGGCCCATCCCTACGGACTCGCCGCCAACTCGTCCGCTGGCTCAGGGACAATGATGACATCGCCCTGCCTGAGGTCGTGCCCGCCATACTCACCAGGACGGGGGCTTGGGGAGTCCCCGCGCGGCGGCCGTGGAGCCTCGAACCTCCGGGGGGGTTGCCGGGGGCGAATCCCGCAGTCCCCCCGCGGAGGAGGCCGGTGCCGAAGTCGAGGCCACCGAGCCCCCGGGCCCTGCCTCGAGGGCCAGTCGCGAGAAGGGGCCCCGCGAGGACAGCGGTGGCAGCGCCTTGTCGCGGCCGTTGAAGAGGAGGAAATGGGTCTCCAATGATGTTTAAGCATCTGCCTTCCCTTCCCTTGCGCCTGGCACGCCACGCGTACCTGAGCCTTTGCCCTACGCAGGTCTTCCCCTAACAAGAAGAAGAAGAAGAAGAGGACCCCCGGCTCGGTGGGAGCCGCACCGCCGGTGAGGGCAGAGGTGCAGGGGGGCCCCTCCTATGCCGCAGGAGGACATGGCTCGGGAGGTCCAAGCTGGCGAGCCTCAGGAGGTGTCCTAAGGAGGCGGCTCCGCGGTCCCTGGGGCGCCCACTCCAGGGGCGGGCGTCGTGATGGTAGAGGCGGAGATGCCAACTCTCCCGCCGCGCATCGCGGGAGGCGGAGGCGCCGCGGAAGGCCTGCGTGACTTGTCGGTGCATGGAGCGTCCGCCGAGGGGGGGGGGGGCGAGCCCGCTGGGCACGCTGCCTCGGCAAGACGAGGAGGAGGCCCCCACGAGCCCTCCGCTCCTAGCGAGCGGTGCACATGTTCCAGCCTATTCGGGGGCGAAACGACACGGGCCCTAACCGCCTACGGTCCAGGCGCGATGCGTCGCGCATGACGTGACGGGGGATGCCCCCACTTCTCCCACGACGGCTTGGTAACTGCCCGCGTTAACATAAAACCTACCCGCGAATCGCATGAGGCCATCATTGCCTTCCTTCGCGCATCCCGTCTCCTAGCGTCTTCCTTCTCGTGCATAGCTCCTCCTTCCTCTCCTGAAGCTTCGCCACCCTAGATCTCGGCCGCACCGCCATGGCGCCACCTGGCAGGAAGGGAAAGGCGAAGGAGGCGACATTCATGGAGGTAGTGCCGGAGCCTGCCCTGGGTAGGCCCACAATCGGCAACGCCGAGGGGCTTAGCAAGGTGCTCCTGATGACTACTGCCGCCTCCAATGAGTAGGGGGCCACTCGTATCTGGCCGGCCTCGCGCCCAACCACCAACCTCGATGCCACCTCTGCCATCCTCTACCTTCATCCACTCTTCGCCGGCTTGCTGCCGCCGTTCTCTGATTTCTTCAACGCATTCCTTTTGCATTACCAGGTCCACGCGCTGCATCTTGAGCCAAACTCTGTTCTTCTTCTCTTAGCATTCACCTTTTTATGCGAGGCCTTCCTAGGTGTGGCACCCTCAGTGGTGCTCTTTCGCCACTTCTTCAGCCTGAGGCTGTCAGCGGCGGACCAATGCTCCGGGTGTGCCTCGTTCCGCATCACAGAAGGGACGGCAGGCGATGGTATCGACATGCGGCTCACCATGGAGGTAGAGGGCTTCAGGCAGCAATGGGTGTACGTGGATGCGGCTCATTTCAGCCCCCTACTGCAGCTGCCGAGGGCTTCGTCGACGAGAAGCTCCGGATGGGGGCATGAGAGGCTTGCCGACCTGAGGCTGGCACGGGTGTGGAGGAGGTTAGCCGAGTTGAGGGCCGCGAAAGTAACAGCGGTCACAGTCGTGAGGGAGTTCCTTCACGGGCACATCGCTCCCCTCCAGCGACACTCCCGCCCGATGTGGGCCTTCACCAGCCCGGAGGATCTGATGCGGCTGAGCGCGGACAGCTTGATACCGAAGGTACTGAATGAGGTGCTCCACACCCTGACCAGTGGGGACGCAGATGAGCCACCCAGGTATGGGCTGCCCTTGTACCGCTACACGAACAAGGCGGCGCTAGCCGGCGCGATGCCATGTTTCGACCAGTGGGGGCTGCTTCCACAGGGCCTCGAGGGACCCCGGGACAATCCTTTGTTGGTGGTCCCTAGCTCGGGGGGCCGTGGCGGCGCCGGGGCCTCGATGGGCGACACGGAGGATGGTGGTGGCCCATCCCGACAGACTCGCCGCCAACTCGTCCACTGGATCAGGGACAATGATGACATCGCCCTGCCTGAGGTCGTGCCCGCCGTACTCGCCAGGACGGGGGGCTTGGGGAGTCCCCGCGCGGCGGCCGTGGAGCCTCAAACCTCCGGGGGGGTTGCCGGGTGCGAATCCCGCAGTCCCCCCGTGGAGGAGGCCGGTGCCGAAGTCGAGGCCACCGAGCCCCCGGGCCCTGCCTCGAGGGCCAGTCGCGAGAAGGGGCCCCGCGAGGACAGCGGTGGCAGCGCCTTGTCGCGGCCATTGAAGAGGAGGAAATGGGTCTCCAATGATGAGTAAGCGTCTGCCTTCCCTTCCCTTGCGCCTGGCACGCCATGCGTACCTGAGCCTTTGCCCTACGCAGGTCTTCCCCGAACAAGAAGAAGAAGAAGAAGAGGACCCCCGGCTCGGTGGGGGCCGCACCGCCGGCGAGGGCAGAGGTGCAGGGGGCCCCTCCTAAGCCGCAGAAGGACATGGCTCGGGAGGTCCAAGCTGGCGAGCCTCAGGAGGTGTCCTAAGGAGGCGGCTCCGCGATCCCTGGGGCGCCCACTCCAGGGGCGGGCGTCGTGATGGTAGAGGCGGAGATGCCAACTCTCCCACCGTGCATCGCGGGAGGCGGAGGCGCCGCGGAAGGCCGGCGTGACTTGCCGGTGCATGGAGCGTCCATCGGGGGGGGGGGGGGGGGGGGCGTCGAGCCCGCGGGGCGCGCTGCCTCGGCAGGACGACTAGGGGGCCCCCACGAGCCCTCCGCTCCTACCGAGCGGTGCGCATGTTCCAGCGTATTCGGGGCCGAAACGACACGGGCCCTAACCGCCTACGGTCCAGGCGTGATGCGTCGTGCACGACGTGACGGGGGATGCCCCCACTTCTCCCACGACGCCTTTGTAACTGCCCGCGCTGACATAAAACCTGCCCGCGCATGGCACGAGGCCATCATTGTCTTCCTTCGCACATCCCGTCTCCCAGCGTCTTCCTTCTCGTGCACAACTCCTCCTTCCTCTCCTGAAGCTTCGCCACCCTAGATCTCGGCCGCGCCGCCATGGCGCCACCTGGCAGGAAGGGAAAGGCGAAGGAGGCGGCAGTCATGGAGGTAGTGCCGGAGCCTGCCCTTGGTAGGCCCACAATCGGCAACGCCGAGGGGCTTAGCAAGGTGCTCCTGATGACTGCGGCCGCCTCCAATGAGTGGGGGGCAATCGGATCTGGCCGGCCTCGCGCCCAACCGCCAACCTCGATGCCACCTCTGTCGTCCTCTACCTTCATACACTCTTCGCCGGCTTGCTGCCGCCGTTCTCTGATTTCTTCAACGCAGTCCTTTTGCATTACCAGGTCCATGCGCTGCATCTTGATCCAAACTCTGTTCTTCTTCTGTCAGCATTCACCTTTATATGTGAGGCCTTCCTAGGTGTGGCACCCTCAGTGGTGCTCTCTCGCCACTTCTTCAGCCTGAGGCTGTCAGCGGCGGACCAATGCTCCGGGTGTGCCTCGTTCCGCATCATAGAAAGGACGGCAGGCGATGGTATCGACATGCGGCTCACCATGGAGGTAGAGGGCTTCAGGCGGCAATGGATGTACGTGGATGCGGCCCATTTCAGCCCCCTACTGCAGCTGCCGAGGGCTTCGTCGACGAGAAGCTCCGGATGGGGGCATGAGAGGCTTGCCGACCCGAGGCTGGCACGGGTGTGGAGGAGGTTAGCCGAGTTGAGGGCCGCGAAAGTAACAGCGGTCACAGTCGTGAGGGAGTTCCTTCACCGGCACATCGCTCCCCTCCAGCGACACTCCCGACCGATGTGGGCCTTCACCGGCCCGGAGGATCCAATGCGGCTGAGCGCGGACAGCTTGCTACCGGAGCTGCTGAATGAGGTGCTCCACACCCTGACCAGTGGGGACGCGGACGAGTCACCCAGGTATGGGCTGCCCTTGTACCACAACACGAACAAGGCGGCGCTAGCCGGCGCGATGCCATGTTTCGACCAGTGGGGGCTGCTTCCACAGGGCCTCGAGGGACCCCGGGACAATCCTTTGTTGGTGGTCCCTGGCTCGGGGGGCCGTGGCGGCACCGGGGCCTCGGTGGGCGACGCGGAGGATGGTGGTGGCCCATCCCGACGGACTCGCCGCCAACTCGTCCGCTGGCTCAGGGACAATGATGACATCGCCCTGCCTGAGGTCGTGCCCGCCGTACTCGCCAGGACGGGGGGCTTGGGGAGTCCCCGCGCGGCGGCCGTGGAGCCTCGAACCTCCGGGGGGGTTGCCGGTTGCGAATCCCGCAGTCCCCCCGCGGAGGAGGCCGGTGCCGAAGTCGAGGCCACCGAGCCCCCGGGCCCTGCCTCGAGGGCCAGTCGCGAGAAGGGGCCCCGCGAGGACAGCGGTGGCAGCGCCTTGTCGCGGCCATTGAAGAGGAGGAAATGGGTCTCCAATGATGAGTAAGCGTCTGCCTTCCCTTCCCTTGCGCCTGGCACGCCATGCGTACCTAAGCCTTTGCCCTACGCAGGTCTTCCCTGAACAAGAAGAAGAAGAAGAAGAGGACCCCCGGCTCGGTGGGGGCCGCACCGCCGGCGAGGGCAGAGGTGCAGGGGGCCCCTTCTAAGCCGCAGAAGGACATGGCTCGGGAGGTCCAAGCTGTCGAGCCTCAGGAGGTGTCCTAAGGAGGCGGCTCCGCGTCCCTGGGGCTCCCACTCCAGGGGCGGGCGTCGTGATGGTAGAGGCGGAGATGCCAACTCTCGCGCCGCGCATCGCGGGAGGCGGAGGCGCCGCGGAAGGCCTGCGTGACTTGCCGGTGCATGGAGCGTCCGCCGGGGGGGCGCCGAGCCCGCGGGGCGCGCTGCCTCGGCAAGACGAGTAGGAGGGCCCCACGAGCCCTCCGCTCCTAGCGAGCGGTGCGCATGTTCCAGCCTATTCGGGGGCGAAACGACACGGGCCCTAACCGCCTACGGTCCAGGCGCGATGCGTCGCGCATGACGTGACGGGGGATGCCCCCACTTCTCCCACGACGCGTTGGTAACTGCCCGCGCTGACATAAAACCTGCCCGCGCATGGCACGAGGCCATCATTGCCTTCCTTCGCGCATCCCGTCTCCCAGCGTCTTCCTTCTCGTGCACAGCTCCTCCTTCCTCTCCTGAAGCTTCGCCACCCTAGATCTCGGCCACGCCACCATGGCGCCACCTGGCAGGAAGGGAAAGGCGAAGGAGGCGGCAGTCATGGAGGTAGTGCCGGAGCCTGCACTGGGTAGGCCCACAATCGGCAACGCCGAGGGGCTTAGCAAGGTGCTCCTGATGACTGCGGCCGCCTCCATTGAGTGGGGGGGGGGCACTCGGATCTGGCCGGCCTCGCGCCCAACCGCCAACCTCGATGCCACCTCTGCCGTCCTCTACCTTCATACACTCTTCGCCGGCTTGCTGCCGCCGTTCTCTTATTTCTTCAACGCAGTCCTTTTGCATTACCAGGTCCACGCGCTGCATCTTGATCCAAACTCTGTTCTTCTTCTCTCAGCATTCACCTTTTTATGCGAGGCCTTCCTAGGTGTGGCACCCTCAGTGGTGCTCTTTCGCCACTACTTCAGCCTGAGGCTGTTAGCGGCGGACCAATGCTCCGGGTGTGCCTCGTTCCGCATCATGGAAGGGACGGCAGGCGATGGTATCGACATGCGGCTCACCATGGAGGTAGAGTGCTTCAGGCGGCAATGGGTGTACGTAGATGCGGCCCATTTCAGCCCCCTACTACAGCTGCCGAGGGATTCGTCGACGAGAAGCTCCGGATGGGGGCATGAGAGGCTTGCCGACCCGAGGCTGGCACGGGTGTGGAGGAGGTTAGCCGAGTTGAGGGCCGCGAAAGTAACAGCGGTCACAGTCGTGAGGGAGTTCCTTCACCGGCACATCGCTCCCCTCCAGCGACACTCCCGCACGATGTGGGCCTTCACCGGCCCGGAGGATCCGATGCGGCTGAGCGCGGACAGCTTGCTACCGGAGGTGCTGAATGAGGTGCTCCACACCCTGACCAGTGGGGACGCGGACGAGCCACCCAGGTATGGGCTGCCCTTGTACCGCTACACGAACAAGGCGGCGCTAGCCGGCGCGATGCCATATTTCGACCAGTGGGGGCTGCTTCCACAGGGCCTCGAGGGACCCCGGGACAATCCTTTGTTGGTGGTCCCTGGCTCGGGGGGACGTGGCGGCGCCGGGTCCTTTGTGGGCGACGCGGAGGATGGTGGTGGCCCATCCCGACGGACTCGCCGCCAACTCGTCCGCTGGCTCAGGGACAATGATGACATCGCCCTGCCTGAGGTCATGCCCGCCGTACTCGCCAGGACGGGGGGCTTAGGGAGTCCCCGCGCGGCGGTCGTGGAGCCTTGAACCTCCGGGGGGCTTGCCGGGTGTGAATCCCGCAGTCCCCCCGCGGAGGAGGCCGATGCCGAAGTCGAGGCCACCGAGCCCTCGGGCCCTGCCTCGAGGGCCAGTCGCGAGAAGGGGCCCCGCGAGGACAGCGGTGGCAGTGCCTTGTCGCGGCCGTTGAAGAGGAGGAAATGGGTCTCCAATGATGAGTAAGCGTCTGCCTTCCCTTCCCTTGCGCCTGGCACGCCACGCGTACCTGAGCCTTTGCCCTACGCAGGTCTTCCCCGAACAAGATGAAGAAGAAGAAGAGGACCCCCGGCTCGGTGGGGGCCGCACCGCCGGCGAGGGCAGAGGTGCAGGGGGCCCCTCCTAAGCCGCAGGAGGACATGGCTCGGGAGGTCCAAGCTGGCGAGCCTCAGGAGGCGTCCTAAGGAGGCGGTCCGCGGTGCTTGGGGCGCCCACCCCAGGGGCAGGCGTCGTGCTGGTAGAGGCGGAGATGCCAACTCTCCTGCCTTGCATCGTGGGAGGCGGAGGTGCCGCGGAAGGCCTGCGTGACTTGCCGGTGCATGGAGCGTCCGCCGGGGGGGAGGCGCCGAGCCCGCGCTGCGCGCTGCCTCGGCAAGACGAGTAGGAGGCCCCCACGAGCCCTCCGCTCCTAGCGAGCGGTGCGCATGTTACAGCCTATTCGGGGGCGAAACGACACGGGCCCTAACCGCCTACAGTCCAGGCGCGATGCGTCGCGCACGACGTGACGGGGGATGCCCCCACTTCTCCCACGACGCCTTGGTAACTGCCCGCGCTGACATAAAACCTGCCCGCATCCCATCTCCCAGCGTCTTCCTTCTCGTGCATAGCTCCTCCTTCCCCTCCTGAAGCTTGGCCACCCTAGATCTCGGCCGCACCGCCATGGCGCCCCTTGGCAGGAAGGGAAAGGCGAAGGAGGCGGCAGTCATGGAGGTAGTGCCGGAGCCTGCCCTGGGTAGGCCCACAATCGGCAACGCCGAGGGGCTTAGCTAGGTGCTCCTGATGACTGCGGCCGCCTCCAATGAGTGGGGGGCCACTCGGATCTGGCCGGCCTCGCGCCCAACCGCCAACCTCGATGCCACCTCTGCCGTCCTCTACCTTCATACACTCTTCGCCGGCTTGTTGCCGCCGTTCTCTGATTTCTTCAATGCAGTCCTTTTGCATTACCAGGTCCACGCGCTGCATCTTGAGACAAACTCTGTTCTTCTTCTCTCAGCATTCACCTTTTTATGCGAGGCCTTCCTAGGTGTGGCACCCTCAGTGGTGCTCTTTCGCCACATCTTCAGCCTGAAGCTGTCAGCGGCGGACCAATGCTCCGGGTGTGCCTCGTTCCGCATCATAGAAGGAACGGCAGGCGATGGTATCGACATGTGGCTCACCATGGAGGTAGACGGCTTCAGGAGGCAATGGGTGTACGTGGATGCGGCCCATTTCAGCCCCTACTGCAGCTGCCGAGGGCTTCGGCGACGAGAAGCTCCGGATGGGGTCATGAGAGGCTTGTCGACCCGAGGCTGGCACGGGTGTGGAGGAGGTTAGCCGAGTTGAGGGCCGCGAAAGTAACAGCGGTCATAGTCGTGAGGGAGTTCCTTCGCCGGCACATCGCTCCCCTCCAGCGACACTCCCACCCGATGTGGGCCTTCACCGGCCCGGAGGATCCGATGCGGCTGAGCGCGGACAGCTTGCTACCGGAGGTGCTGAATGAGGTGCTCCACACCCTGACCAGTGGGGACGCGGACTAGCCACCCAGGTATGGGCTGCCCTTGTACCGCTACACGAACAAGGCGGCGCTAGCCGGCGCTATCCATGTTTCGACTAGTGGGGGCTGCTTCCACAGGGCCTCGGGGAACCCCGGGACAATCCTTTGTTGGTGGTCCCTACCTCGGGGGGCCGTGGAGGCGCCGGGGCCTCGGTGGGCGACGCGGAGGATGGTGGTGGCCCATCCCGACGGACTCGCCGCCAACTCGTTCGCTGGCTCAGGGACAATGATGACATCGCCCTGCCGGAGGTCGTGCCCGCCGTACTCGCCAGGACGGGGGGCTTGGGGAGTCCCCGCGCGGCGGCCGTGGAGCCTTGAACCTCCGGGGGGGGTTGCCGGGGGCGAATCCTGCAGTCCCCCCGTGGAGGAGGCTGATGCCAAAGTCGAGCAACCGAGCCCCCGGGCCCTGCCTCGAGGGCCAGTCGCGAGAAGGGGCCCCGCGAGGACAGCGGTGGCAGCGCCTTGTCGCGGCCGTTGAAGAGGAGGAAATGGGTCTCCAATGATGAGTAAGCGTCTGCCTTCCCTTCCCTTGCGCCTGGCATGCCACGCGTACCTGAGCCTTTGCCCTACGTAGGTCTTCCCCGAACAAGAAGAAGAAGAAGAAGAGGACCCCCGGCTCGGTGGGGGCCGCACCGCCGGCGAGGGCAGAGGTGCAGAGGGCCCCTCCTAAGCCGCAGGAGGACATGGCTCGGGAGGTCCAAGCTGGCGAGCCTTAGGAGGCGTCCTAAGGAGGCGGCTCCGCGGTCCCTGGGGCGCCCACTCCAGGGGCGGGCGTCGTGATGGTAGAGGCGGAGATGCCAACTCTCCCGCCACGCATCTCGGGAGGCGGAGGCGCCGCGGAAGGCCTGCGTGACTTGCCGGTGCATGGAGCGTCCGCCGGGGGGGGGCGCCGAGCCCGCGGGGCGCGCTGCCTCGGCAAGACGAGGTGGAGGCCCCCACGAGCCCTCCGCTCCTAGCGAGCGGTGCACATGTTCCACCCTATTCGGGGGCGAAACGACACGGGCCCTAACCGTCTACGGTCTAGGCACGATGTGTGGCGCACGACGTGACGGGAGATGCCCCCACTTCTACCACGACGCCTTGGTAACTGCCCGCGCTGACATAAAACCTGCCCGCGCATGGCACGAGGCCATCATTGCCTTCCTTCGCACATCCCGTCTCCCAGCATCTTCCTTCTCATGCACAGCTCCTCCTTCCTCTCCTGAATCTTCGCCACCCTAGATCTTGGCCACGCCGCCATGGCACCCCCTTGCAGGAAGGGAAAGGCGAATGAGGCGGCAGTCATGGAGGTAGTGCCGGAGCCTGCCCTGGGTAGGCCCACAATCGGCAACGCTGAGGGGCTTAGCAAGGTGCTCCTGATGACTGCGGCCGCCTCCAATGAGTGGGGGGCCACTCGGATCTGGCCGGCCTCGCGCCCAACCGCCAACCTCGATGCCACCTCTGCCGTCCTCTACCTTCATACACTCTTCGCCGGCTTGCTGCCGCCGTTCTCTGATTTCTTCAACGCAGTCCTTTTGCATTACTAGGTCCACGCGCTGCATCTTGAGCCAAACTCTGTTGTTCTTCTCTCAGCATTCACCTTTTTACGCGAGGCCTTCCTAGGTGTGGCACCCTCAGTGGTGCTATTTCGCCACTTCTTCAGCCTGAGGCTGTCAGCGGCGGACCAATGCTCCGGGTGTGCCTCGTTCCGCATCATAGAAGGGACGGCAGGCGATGGCATCGACATGTGGCTCACCATGGAGGTAGAGGGCTTCAGGAGGCAATGGGTGTACGTGGATGCGGCCCATTTCAGCCCCCTACTACAGCTGCCGAGGGCTTCGGCGACGAGAAGCTCCGGATGGGGGCATGAGAGGCTTGCCGACCCGAGGCTAGCACAGGTGTGGAGGAGGTTAGCCGAGTTGAGAGCCGCGAAAGTAATAGCGGTCACAGTCGTGAGTGAGTTCCTTCGCTGGCACGTCGTTCCCCTCCAGCGACACTCCCGCCCGATGTGGGCCTTCACCGGCCCGGAGGATCCAATGCGGCTGAGCACGGACAGCTTGCTACCAGAGGTGCTGAATGAGGTGCTCCACACCCAGACCAGTGGGGACACGGACGAGCCACCCAGGTATAGGCTGCCCTTGTACCGCTACACGAACAAGGCGGCGCTAGCCGGCGTGATGCCATGTTTCGACCAGTGGGGGCTGCTTCCACAGGGCCTCGAGGGACCCCGGGACAATCCTTTGTTGGTGGTCGCTGGCTCGGGGGGCCGTGGCGGCGCCGGGGCCTCGGTGGACGATGCGGAGGACGGTGGTGGCCTATACCAACGGACTCACCGCCAACTCGTTCGCTGGCTCAGGGACAATGATGACATCGCCCTGCCTGAGGTCGTGCCCGCCGTACTCACCAGGACGTGGGGCTTGGGGAGTCCTCGCGCGGCGGCCATGGAGCCTCGAACCTCCGGGGGGGGTTGCCGGGGGCAAATCCCGTAGTCCCCCCGTGGAGGAGGCCGGTGCCGAAGTCGAGGCAACCGAGCCCCCGGGCCCTGCCTCGAGGGCCAGTCGCGAGAAGGGGCCCCGCGAGGACAGCGGTGGCAGCGCCTTGTCGCGGCCGTTGAAGAGGAGGAAATGGGTCTCCAATGATGAGTAAGCGTCTCCCTTCCCTTCCGTTGCGCCTGGCACGCCACGCGTACCTGAGCCTTTGCCCTACGCAGGTCTTCCCCGAACAACAAGAAGAAGAAGAAGAGGACCCCCGGCTCGGTGGGGGCCGCACCGCCGGCGAGGGCAGAAGTGCAGGGGGCCCCTCCTAAGCTGCAGGAGGACATGGCTCGGGAGGTCCAAGCTGGCGAGCCTCAGGAGGCGTCCTAAGGAGGCGGCTCTGTGGTCCCTGGGGCGCCCACTCCAGGGGCGGGCGTCATTATGGTAGAGGCAGAGATTCCAACTCTCCCGCCGCGCATCGCGGGAGGCGGAGGCGCCGCGGAAGGCCTGCGTGACTTGCCGGTGCATGGAGCGTCCGCCGGGGGGGGGGGCGCCGAGCCCGCGGGGCGCGCTGCCTCGGCAAGACGAGGTGGAGGCCCCCACGAGCCCTCCGCTCCTAGCGAGCGGTGCGCATGTTCCAGCCTATTCGGGAGCGAAACGACACGTGCCCTAACCGCCTACGGTCCAGGCACGATGCGTGGCGCACGACGTGACGGGGGATGCACCCACTTCTCCCACGACGCCTTGGTAACTGCCCGCGCTGACATAAAACCTGCCCGCGCATGGCACGAGGCCATCATTGCCTACCTTCGCGCATCCCGTCTCCCAGCGTCTTCCTTCTCGTGCACAGCTCCTCCTTCCTCTCCTGAATCTTCGCCACCCTAGATCTCGGCCGCGCCGCCATGGCGCCCCCTGGTAGGAAGGGAAAGGCAAAGGAGGCGGCAGTCATGGAGGTAGTGCCGGAGCCTGCCCTGGGTAGGCCCACAATCGTCACGCCAAGGGGCTTAGCAAGGTGCTCCTGATGACTGCGGCCGCCACCAATGAGTGGGGGGCCACTCGGATCTGGACGGCCTCGCGCCCAACCGCCAACCTCGATGCCACCTCTGCCGTCCTCTACCTTCATACACTCTTCCCCGGCTTGCTGCCGCCGTTCTCTGATTTCTTCAACGCAGTCCTTTTGCATTACCAGGTCCACGCGCTGCATCTTGAGCCAAACTCTGTTCTTCTTCTCTCAGCATTCACCTTTTTATGCGAGGCCTTCCTTGGTGTGGCACCCTCAGTGGTGCTCTTTCACCACTTCTTCAGCCTGAGGCTGTCAGCGGCGGACCAATGCTCCGGGTGTGCCTCGTTCCGCATCATAGAAGGGACGGCAGGCTATGGTATCGACATGCGGCTCACCATGGAGGTAGAGGGCTTCAGGTGGCAATGGGTGTACGTGGATGCAGCCCATTTCAGCCCCCTACTGCAGCTGCCGAGGGCTTCGGCGACGAGAAGCTCCGGATGGGGGCATGCGAGGCTTGCCGACCCGAGGCTGGCACGGGTGTGGAGGAGGTTAGCCGAGTTGAGGGCCGCGAAAGTAACAGTGGTCATAGTCATGAGGGAGTTGCTTCACCGGCACATCGCTCCCCTCCAGCGACACTCCCACCCAATGTGGGCCTTCCCCGGCCCGGAGGATCCGATGCGGCTGAGCGCGGACAGCTTGCTACCGGAGGTGCTGAATGAGGTGCTCCACACCCTGACCAGTGGGGACACGGACGAGCCACCCAGGTATGGGCTGCCCTTGTACCGCTACACGAACAAGGCGGCACTAGCCGGCGTGATCCATGTTTCGACTAGTGGGGGCTGCTTCCACAGGGCCTCGAGGGACCCCAGGACAATCCTTTGTTGGTGGTCCCTGCCTCGGGGGGCCGTGGCGGCGCCGGGGCCTCGGTGGGCGACGCGGAGGATGGTGGTGGCCCACCCCGACGGACTCGCCGCCAACTCCTTCGCTGGCTCAGGGACAATGATGACATCGCCCTGCCTGAGGTCGTGCCCGCCGTACTCGCCAGGACGGGGTGCTTGCGGAGACCCCACGCGGCGGCCATGGAGCCTTGAACCTCCGGCGGGGTTGCCGGGGGCGAATCCTGCAGTCCCCCCGCGGAGGAGGCCGGTGCCGAAGTCGAGGCCACCGAGCCCCCGGGCCCTGCCTCGAGGGCCAGTCACGAGAAGGGGCCCCACGAGGACAGCGGTGGCAGTGCCTTGTCGCGGCCGTTGAAGAGGAGGAAATGGGTCTCCAATGATGAGTAAGCGTCTGCCTTCCCTTCCCTTGCGCCTGGCATGCCACGCGTACCTGAGCCTTTGCCCTACACAGGTCTTCCCCGAACAAAAAGAAGAAGAAGAAGAGGACCCCCGGCTCAGTGGGGGCCGCACCGCCGGCGAGGGCAGAGGTGCAGGGGGCCCCTCCTAAGCCGCAGGAGGACATGGCTCGGGAGGTCCAAGCTGGCGAGCCTCAGGAGGCTTCCTAAGGAGGCGGCTCCGCGGTCCCTGGGGCGCCCACTCCAGGCGCGGGCATCGTGATGGTAGAGGCGGAGCTGCCAACTCTCCCGCCGCGCATCGCAGGAGGCGGAGGCACCGCGGAAGGCCTGCATGACTTGCCGGTGCATGGAGCATCCGTCGGGGGGGCGCCAAGCCCGCGGGGCGCGCTGCCTCGGCAAGACGAGGAGGAGGCCCCCACGAGCCCTCCGCTTCAAGCGAGCAGCGCCGGGCCCTCGCCAGCTGCGACGGCGGAGGGCGACAAAGAACCGGACCCAGACTGGGCCCTGGCATTCATGAGCAGCCGCACCTTGATTAGGCGCGGGGCCTTGCAGAATGCCACGGCCGCGCTAGGCCAGCTCGGAGCAGAGTTTCAGGCTGTGGAGGCGCACCTAGCTGAAGAGCGCCTGCGCCTGGCCCGAGGGTGGCATTAACTCGAGGTTGCTGTTAGACTAGGCCAGCGCCAGAACATTGCTGCTCTTGCGAGAGGCGAGAAGGCCGCCTCCGAGGCGAAGGAGGCCAGCGAGCGCGCTTTCCGAGAGGCCGAGGCGGCAGACAGGCGGCGCGAGGCGGCGGAGGCCCGCGGGAAGGAGCTCCACGACCAGAACGCCGCGCTGGTACAGCAGCTCCAGGCGCGGGAGAACGCCATGTCCGCCCACGAAGAGGAGCTAGCGGCCCGCGGAGTGGACCTTGAGATCCTTGAGCGGGAGCTCGCGCGGACGGCGTCTGCGCAGGTGTCGGTGTGAAAACCAGCAGACCTCGGGGTAGGCGGTCCCGAGCTGCGGATCTCGGATCGATGGTAACAGAGACAAAAGGAGACGATGTTTTACCCAGGTTCGGGCCCTCTTGATGGAGGTAAAACCCTACGTCCTGCTTCTGTTTATATTAATGGAGGTGTATCGAGTACAGAGTTGATCTACCTCGAGATCGTAATATGTGGCTAACTACTATAGCTAGGTGTTTGATGTTGTGCTAATGTCCCCTACGGGCTAAACCCTATGGCTTATATACACGCCAGGGAGGGTATCTAGGGTTACAAGGTCGGTATCTTAGAATAAGGCGGCTGGAATAATCCTGAAGTGTACTGCAAGTCTTCGGTAGAGACAGCCTTGATCACATCTCCCATCTGCGGCCTCCGGAGTCCACCTTGATTACGTACGAGGGCATATCGGCCCATCCGAGGAGATGGGCCGGCTAGGTTGGCACCCCCTAATCCAGGACACCGTCAGTAGCCCCTGAACTGGTCTTCTACGCCGAGGACGACTTTGAACATCGACATCCGTGGTCCAACCGAGCTTGTACCCTATCCGAGATGAGCAAGTATCTTAGCCTCGACATCTTGCTGTGCCGGCATGAACAGTCTAATCCGGCCTGACAGCTTTATTGGAGAGGCCCGCCCCACGACATGTTGAGCAGTTTACTGCCTCCCCTCAAATCGCGTTTCGAGGCAGCTCCTTTACTGGCATGTCTCATCGAGGCAGAGATTGTGCCCGCTTTCATAGGGATGTCATCAAAATTTCGTTTCCCCATATGTTTCAACGGCATCTTTGATAATAATCACGAATTTATCTGCGCAGCAAAGGGGCTCTTGGCCTTTCATAGGCTTATAAAAGCAATGGGGATAATAGCATGATAGCCTACGCGCCCATTCCTCCCTTGATGCCGCTTCGTCTAGCTCCAACGCCCAGATCCAGCCCTTACGCCTTTCTCGTACGCAAGCTCGATTTCCCCATCAGCCATGGCCGATACCCTTAAGGGGCTCTGGGGCGGATCCACCGTGACGGCGGTGACCATCGCCGAGCTGCACGACGCGGGGTATCTAGCCCCCGCCGTCGCTGCCCGTGCCCCAACGCCGGGGAGCGGGTGGTCTTTGTACCCCACCTCATCCGAGGCCTGGGGTTCCCGCTGCACCCTTTCGTGCGCGGGATCATGTTTTACTACGGGTTAGATTTCCATCACCTAGCCCCCAACTCAATTCTCCACCTCGCCGCTTTCATAACAGTCTGCGAGGCCTTCCTCCGCTGTGAGCCACACTTCGGCCTATGGCTGAAGGTTTTCGGGATTAAACCGAAGTCAAGCGGCTCCGAACTTGCGG
The DNA here is from genome assembly GCA_039707655.1 of Elymus sibiricus. Classification (NCBI taxonomy): domain Eukaryota; kingdom Viridiplantae; phylum Streptophyta; class Magnoliopsida; order Poales; family Poaceae; genus Elymus; species Elymus sibiricus. The sequence goes on from CM077674.1 coordinate 211,676,135, forward strand.
AGTGCGGAGGGGCAATGATCAGCAAGAACCAGGGGGCCACCTGGTTCACGGGCACCTTCATCGAAACGGTGAAGGAGTGGCCAAAGGAATGGTTCTATATCACCGAACCCCTTGTCGCTGGTCAAACCGAGGTCCCGGCCTGCTCGGCCGAGCCTCCCAAGAATCTCAAGTCTTGGAAGGAAAAGGGCGTCGCCTGGGGGAAGCCCAAAGAGGTAGAGACCCTAGTCGAGAGGATCATGTGGTGGACCACCACGGGGAAGGCTGAGCTGGCCGATGTCATCAACGTCATGCTCAACCACCACATCCTGCCTCTCCAACTTCGGGCCACCCTGATGTGGGCACAGAAGCCTGAGGACATGGACGCCATCAACACCTTCTTCCGCTCCACCTTGGCCACTATGTGGACAAAGCTCATGAAACTGGCCAAGGACAAGACTCCCAAGGAGGGAGAGGACCGCGGCCTCGAACACGGCTATGAGCCCCCCCGGTGAGTGGTTCCGTCCTTCAATCTTTCATTCTTTTCTTACTGCTCCGAGGAGTAAAGTTTTTATTTAGGCCGTCGTGTTTTGACATTTTGCAGAAGTGGTCGGCATGGGTAAAGGGGGTACGATGCCCAGCCCCATTGCCGGAACAACCCCAGACTCCCCTGCTCTCGGCACTTCTGACCGAGGAGCCACATGTGGTGGCTTCCAAAGGGACAAAGACCCAAGCGGGGAAGTCTAGTGCTCGGACCCGAGGGACTTCGGTCACCCGATCAGAAGAGACCCACACCTCCGCCGCTCAAGACGGCGGCACCGAGGAGGGCGAGGAGGAGATTCCACCCCCCCCCCCCCCCCCGAAGGGGAAGAGGTCGGTGTCAGAAGACGCCGATGTGGGCATGCCGCCCAAGGGCCAAAAGAGGCTGAGACGAGCCTCATCCGAGGCCGCCAACAAGAGCTCGGAGAGAGCCGAGCTCTCCGGTGACTCCGAGGAAGACCCCCTCATAATGGGGAGAAAGAAGCCGGCGCCTCGAGGGTAAGCCCTTATCCTTGTCTCCCTTGCTTGAGTCACTGTTTCATCAAGGGAAATTTTCAAAGAAGCAACTTTTCAAACACAGTCCGCCGAAGATGATCCCCTGCGGTTCCTCGAACAGGTTGCCATCCGCCAGCGGGACTCCAGAGGCCGCTGCTTCTCCCCCGATGCAAGTTGGTCTGGGGGAGGCAACATCCACCCTGGCCCCCGAGGTCAACACGGCGGGGGCCGATGATGCGGCGGTCATGGCCGAGGTTGAAACCTCGGCCCAACAAGACCAGGGGACGAAGCGCCCCGAGGTCATCGAAGAAGGGTCGGGCCAGATATTGGCCCAGCCGGAGTCTACCTCGGCACCGCCTTGACAGACAGGGGCTGCTCGGGTGGATCCATTCGAGGTCATCCCTCCACCCCAGCCTGCAGTCCGAGGACGGACCGGCGCGGGGCGGGCCGAGGAGGTGGAGGAGGCCCTAAAGGGCTGCTCCCTTAAGGAGGAGCACCGCGCCTTGATGGGCATGGCGCTGGAAGGCTACCGGTCCGCAGAGGCCGGCCTGCACGAGGTCTTCAAAATCCTTGTAGAAGGTTTCGAGGTACGTCTTCTGCGCATTCAGTTTGCTTTGTCTTTATGAAATTTTGTCCGAGGACATAAAAATGTAGCCTGCTAAACGGCGTAATGAGTGAGTAGCCCCCGAGCCCGAAGTCGGTTTCAAGAAACCGTCATCGGGGTCGCTTGAGTAAGCAGGAGCCTGTTGAGTAGCCCACAGGACGCTACCCGAAGTGGCTGCCCTGGAGCATGTTGATGGTCTAGACCATTTTCCCTCTAACAAGGATTTTGTTATATTACAGGTATCGACCTTGGTTCCGGACTCCGTCTCCGAAGAGATGGCAGAGAGGAACAAGAGACTTGAGCGATCTCAAGGTAAACAAGGTGAAACTTGCTGTGTGTGTTGTATGTTGAGGAACTAAGACTTAAATATGTTGACAGCGGAGCTGGAGACGCTCAAAGCCGAGCTTAAAAGTGCTCGGAAGGAAGTGCGGCAGCAGAAAGTAGCTGCCGCCACAGCCGAGAAGGCGCGGGCCGCCGAGAAGGCGGCCGGGGAGAAGCACCAGGCGCGGGTGCTGGAGGTCAAGGAGACCCTGAAGGGCGTGTTTGAAGCACGCGAAAAGCTTCAGGAGGTGGGGCGGCGCGCGAAAGAGGAGCTCGAGAAGCTTCAATGTGCCCACTCCGAACTCCACACCTCGGCTTGCGCGGACCGCGAGGTGCTCCAGCAAGTGGAACACATCGCCTCGGGTAAGATTTTTTTTTTGCTGCAGTGTGCGTTTGGCAGCAAAGGGTGTGTCGAGCTCACCCAGTTATGGCGTTCCGCAGAGGTCTTTGAGGATCTCTCGCAGAGTGCGGAGGATGCGGTGGCCTATTTTGGCCAGCTGGCGGGTCATGAGGCGGAGAAAGCCTTCTGGAGTCAATTCCCAGGGTCCCCATCCGCGCAGCTGCTAAATCATCGAGTGAAGCAGCTGGTCGAGCTGTTTCGCATGACGAGGCCAGCACTCCAGGATCTCTGTGTTGCGCTGTGGCCGGCCGAAACCATGCTGAGGAGTCTCTTCGGCTTGACGGCTCGTCTTCGAGATGCCGTGCCCTGCGTTGACCGCTGGAAGAGGTCTGCGTGCTTCGAAGGGGCTCGGAGGGCATACGCTTGCGTGAAGACTCACTTCCGCAAAGTTGATGCGGAGACTTGTGCTGCTGGCCCCCCTGCCGATAAGCCGCGGACCACCGAGTAGTTCCTCACCGAGGTGGAGGCGGGAGCTCGGACCACCGAGGCCATGTGTCCTAAGGACACCATGTATTTTTAGGTACTCCGGAATGCCGGGGTGTATGATGTAAAAACTTTATCGTTTGAAATGAAAATGGCTTGAAGTTCCATATGTGTTTATTTAGTAATTTGATTATTCCTCCAATATGACTTTTTAAAATGAGAGTGGCCAGTCATCGGCCTTAGCCCCCATGTAGGTCATACAAATGGTGTTCCCTAAGCCATACTTGACCCTTAGCCGATGTCTCGGTACCCATGGGCAGTCGATTACTTAGAGGAACTAGGCAATCGGACTATAGTGGCTTGATATCTTTCACTTAGCCATAGGAGTTTGACTGTGGGGGTGATGACCAGCCCCCGGTGTGGGAAGTGTTCGGCCTATTTGGCCGAGGTCGAGGCCAGAGCACACTTCGGCTAAAAAAGCCCTTCATTTAACACGGGTGATCTCTATGACCACATCGCTTGACGCGGTCTCCGGATGGCAGACCAGTTTACGCTTACCTAGATAGTAAGTTTTCGGCTTTCTCCACTGAGGCGCCACGCCAATTGACCTGGCGGCGCAATCGCAGTGGTTCTCCCGTTACGACCTTAGCCGAATACATCGGAAACGTAAGGGGTACACATAGGAGCCGGGCAACCCAACTATTGACCGAAATCTAGGTTCGAAACTGATGCATATAAGGCCAAAATCCGAGACGCCGAACACATCAGACTTTTGTGATACAATTGCATCTTTTTTAGAGAATTTCATTGTTCCAGATCTATGCTGATAAAGAAATACAATAGGGACCTTGAAAGGGCACGGTTTCTTTATTTCATCAATCATGTACATGCCCTGTGGACGAGAGTAATTGAAAGAGTACAACGTAGATGGTAAAGAAGGAGGAGGAAGAACATGTCGGATAATTACTAACGAATTTTAAAGGATCCGGTCTGAAGCCTACCGCACGTCTGCGTTTTCGAACTGTTGACCAGATCGTCCTGATTGAAGACGAAGAATTTGCGAAGGTCGATGCCCTTCTGGCCCTTTATACACTCTGAGTGTTTGATTGACCGAGCTCCTTGAGTGGAGGTGTGGCCGAAGTCACTCTGTGGTTAAGGCCACCTAGACGTATGTATATTTTGGCTGCTTCTTTTACAGATACCTGCCTGTGCTGGGGCTCTAAGCCTCATCATTGCGTGGTTAACCCGCGCATGACGCTTCAGAATTGTTTTGGCTCCTCGGCGTCCCAGGGGATCTTGAGTGCGAAATTATGCACTCTAGGGACGTAGTGCCCATATAGAGGGCACTCGAGGAGCCTGCACCTCTATTTCGGGTGTGGGGGTAACTGGCCGAGGTCGACTTGTGCAGCCTTGACATGCTTCAAAGAGTGGGCAGCGCATGTGCTGCTGCGGGCTGCCTCCTCGGACGCTTGAACCTCGGCTACGAAAGCCGCGGTCTATTCCTCTGTCCGGAGTGAGCGTTCTGTGTTACCATTGATAGTGATAACGCCCTTGGGTCCCGGCATTTTAAGCTTGAGATAGGCGTAATGCGGAACTGCGTTAAAGCGGGCGAAGGCTGTACGCCCTAGGAGCGCATGGTACCCACTCCGGAAGGGTACGATGTCGAAGATTAACTCCTCGCTTCTGAAGTTCTCGGGCGAACCGAAGACTACCTCTAGGGTTATCATTCCCGTACAACAGGCTTCGACGCCCGGGATGACACCTTTAAAGGTGGTAGAGCTTGGTTTGATCCGACATGAGTCGATGCCCATCTTCCGAACCGTATCCTCGTAAATGAGGTTAAGGCTGCTTCCCCCATCCATTAGGACGCGTGTTAGATGGTAACCATCAACAATGGGGTCCAGGACGAGCGCCGCCGATCCGCCATGCCTGATGCTGGTTGGATGGTCATGCTTATCGAAAGCGATTGGGTAAGCCGACCACGGGTTCTATTTCGGGGAGACTGGCTCCAGCGCGTATACATCCCGAAGTGCACGTTTCCGCTCCCTCTTGGGGATGTGGGTGACGTAGATCATATTGACCTCTATTACCTCGTTTGGAAACTTCTTCTGCCCTCCATTAGTGGGCTGCCGAGGTTCATCCTCGTCGTCGCTGTGGTGTTGGCTTTTATTTTGCCCCTCTGCCGCTATCTTCCCGGCTTGCTTAAACACCCAGCAATTCCTGTTAGTGTGGGTTGCTGGCTTTTCCTGGGTACCGTGAATCCCACATGTGTGGTCCAGGTGTCTGTCAAGCTGGCTAGGTCTGTCTTTGTTCCCTTTATAGGGTTTTCTTTTCTGCCCGGATTTAGGTCCGGTGAATCATGCGTTGACCGCGGTGTCTTCAGTGTCGCTTCCGCCATTTTTGTACCTGCGCTTATTTTTATTGCGCTTTGGTTTTCCATTGGCGTCGCAAATTTCTGAGGTGCCTGCCTCGCCATTGTGGGTACTTCGGGCGAGCCAGCTATCCTCTCCCACGCAAAAGCGAGTCATCAGTAAAGTCAGGGCTGCCATAATTCTCGGTTTATCCTGTCCGAGCTGTCGAGCCAACCATTCATCTTGGATATTGTTTTTGAAAGCGGCGATGGCTTCAGCTTTGGAGCAGTCTATAATCTGGTTCTTCTTAGTGAGGAACCTGTTCCAGAACTTGCGGGCTGATTCGCCTGGCTGCTGGGTGACACGGCTGAGGTCATCAGCGTCCGGAGGTCGAATATATGTACCCTGGAAGTTTGCTCGAAAGGCGTCTTCTAGGGCCTCCCAGCTGCCGATAGAATGAGGGGGTAGGCTGTTAAGCCAGTGTCTTGCCGGCCCCTTTAGTTTGAGCGGCAGATATTTAATGGCATGGAGATCATCTCCATTGGCCATGTGTATATGCAAGAGGAAATCCTCGATCCAAACCGCTGGGTCCGTGGTACCATCATATGATTCTATGTTGATGGGTTTAAACCCTTCCGGGAACTAATGTTCCATTACCTTGTCTGTGAAGCAGAGCGGGTGGGCCGGACCTCGGAACCGAGGAGGGTCTCGTCGGGTCTCGGGAGAGAGCCGTGAGTAAGCTTGATCTCGAGCGCGGCCGTTCCTATCCATCCAGGCATCGTAGCCGTTGGGCCCCGTGGGCACGTGTCCCCTAGATCCATAGATGGATCGAGGAGGAGCCCTATTTTCTTCAATGCGACGTCGAGCGTCGCGAGGATCCAGGTGGTCCACGGGGTCTTTACCATGACGGTGTGGAGGTGGCCTATCGCCTTGTTCTTCTCATCTTGGCCTGTCCAGGCCTCTAGGGGGCGATCGAGGTCATCAGCTAGCTCTTCGTCGAATTCTGGTAGTAGGCGCCTGCGTGGGTAGGACTTCAACCCACTTTTCGTTTAGCGCATCGGTATTTTCCATATCTTGCTCGGCAGAGAGCACTTCAACCCACTTTTTGTTTAGCGCATCGGTATTTTCCTGCAGCTACTGCTGCTTGCGTTTTAAACTCCGGGCTGTCGCAACGAGGCGTCGCCGGAATCGTTCTTGTTCGAAAGGGTCTTCAGGGACGATGTAGTCTTCTGTGCCGAGGCTCTCATCCTCCTCAGACTCCGGCATGTAATTGTTGTTGGCCCCTTCGAATAGGTCATTAGGGTCGGAGTCCCCAAGATGTAGGTCTGGTGTGCCGTCCCTTGTGGGGGAGGCTTGAATGTCCTCCGCGTGGTCATTGGCATCACCGTCCTCCGTGTCATTGTTATTGGCTATCGCGTCGTTGCCACTGGGTTCTCCATTATTTCCCCGTCGGTGTCTTCGTCGACGTCTTGAAGGGGACTTGGGGGTATCCACCATGTAGACATCATAGGTGGATGTGGCCGTCCACCTGCCCGTGTTGACCGGGGTTAAGGTGTCCTCAAGGGGGCCATCAGCATCTTCCTCCATGTCGGATGGTTCGCCGTAGTCCAACACGTTGGTTAAATCGTTGACCGCGGCGACTAGGTGGGTGATGGGTGGGGTATAAATTTCCCTGTTCTCGGCTTTAAGTCCGATCTGGTTATAAACCGAAGTCTTGCCGTCCGAGATGGACATGCTCCGGATACGGTCAAGCATCTCGTCGAGCTGAGATAGCTCTTCAGGATCCATGGATGCACCGTAGGCAGGGCTGATTTGAAGCAGCCCCGGTGTGTAACCGGACGTGTTTCCGGTTCGAGGGGAATCCGAGCATGGATCCGATTTCTACGCCGGGATCGACTCTGGCGCTGGCGTAATTTCAGAAGTGGGTGCCAGATCTATCTCCGGACCGATAATCGAGGAGAGACTGGCCGGAGCGGCGGCGTCCAGAGTCTCAAGGGGCATCGTGACAGATTTCGGTTCCGGAGTCGAGCCTCCAGAACCGGCCGAGCTTTCGATCCGGCCGGGAGTCCATCCCGATAAGACGAGCTCGCCACGGGAGTCCGCAGTGTACTCGAGGCCGCCAAACGTCACGATCCGACCAGGGGCGTAGTTCTCGACAGAGGTCAGATGACCGTCGAGTTGGCGCAAAATACCATGCTGCCGAAGACGAAAAGCTGTCCTGGGGCGTAGACGTCCCCACAACCATTGATGTAGTTGATCTGCAGATGCGCCATCAATCCTTCTGGTGATCACGCAGCGGAACTCTCAATGAAAGCACCAGTGTCGGTGTGAAAACCGGCAGACCTCGGGGTAGGGGGTCCCGAGCTGCGGATCTCGGATCGATGGTAACAGAGACAAAAGGAGACGATGTTTTACCCAGGTTCGGGCCCTCTTGATGGAGGTAAAACCCTACGTCCTGCTTCTGTTTATATTAATGGAGGTGTATCGAGCACAGAGTTGATCTACCTCGAGATCGTAATATGTGTCTAACTACTATAGCTAGGTGTTTGATGTTGTGCTAATGTCCCCTACGGGCTAAACCCTATGGCTTATATACACGCCAGGGAGGGTATCTAGGGTTACAAGGTCGGTATCTTAGAATAAGGCGGCTGGAATAATCTTGAAGTGTACTGCAAGTCTTCCGTAGAGACAGCCTTGATCACGTCTCCCATCTGCGGCCTCCGGAGTCCACCTTGATTACGTACGAGGGCATATCGGCCCATCCGAGGAGATGGGCCGGCTAGGTTGGCACCCCCTAATCCAGGACACCGTCAGCAGGACCTGGAGCAACCCATCGTCTTGGTCTTCCTTCGCCGATCGGGCAACCTTTGGGGTTGCTTTGGAGAGTAGATAGCTGGCCCTGTCCCTTAACACAAAAGAGGAAACCATCTTCATCCGTGCCTGCTGGCGTGGCTTCAGCTGCTGCTCGTCGCCGCGCGCGTCACCCACGTGATGGGCCCCGGACCGCACGGCTGAGCTGGGTCTTGCTTGTCTTGCAAGCCATCAGGAGGATGCCTCGGGAGGCAGCCTCAGGAGACCGGAGCCTCATGAGGGGGCCTCGCGAGGAGTCCGTCGGGAGGTTGGAGCCTCATGAGGGGGCCTCGCGAGGCCTCGGGTGGAGCCGTTGCTGAGTCCTGCTTGCCCGCTCCCTAAGGAGGGGTCCTCGGGAGGCCGGAGCCATCAGGAGGCCGGAGCCTCATGAGGTGACTTTGCTCTAGGGCGCCCGTTGGTGGGCTGCCTATCTGGGCCTCCGCCAGGCGCCGCGCCCTGGGCCCCGGGCAGACGGGTCGTGGTATCCCGGGTTCCACAACCCCGACAGTAGCCCCCGGGCCCGTGGCGCGCACGTTCCCGCCTAAGGGGGTGAAATGGCGCGGGTCCAAACTGCCTGTGGGCCAGGCACGACGTGTGGCGCACGATGTGACGGAAGGCGCCTCCACTTCCCCGCGACGCCTCGGCAATTGCCCAGGCTGACATAAAGCCTGTTCGCGCTCGGCGCGGGGCCATCATTGCCTCACCTGTGTGTTCCGCCTTGTTTCCATGTGCGCATTGAAGGCGAGGCGGCGCCGAGGGCACCCTTCTTCCTTTTATTCCTGTAACAAGTCAACGTAGCCCCTGATGGCATGAGGAAGAACGATGTCCTTTGCATTAAGTATCTTATGACTTGCTGTAATGCATGCTTATTTCCTCTTGAAGTCCTCTCGTGAGGCCTCGCTTTTCTTTCTTGTTTGCCTTGGTGCTCTATGCCGTCAGGACCCAGCCCCCGAGCGGGCCTACAGCCGTCGCTGGTATGTCCGGTCGCGATGCCTGGACAAGGCCAGGAGGTGAGGGGCCCGGGAGCTAGTAAGGGCTCATGGGGCGTGACGGTGTCCTGGATTAGGGGGTGCCAACCTAGCCGGCCCATCTCCTCGGATGGGCCGATATGCCCTCGTACGTAATCAAGGTGGACTCCGGAGGCCGCAGATGGGAGACGTGATCAAGGCTGTCTCTACCGAAGACTTGCAGTACACTTCAAGATTATTCCAGCCGCCTTATTCTAAGATACCGACCTTGTAACCCTAGATACCCTCCCTAGCGTGTATATAAGCCATAGGGTTTAGCCCATAGGGGACATTAGCGCAACATCGAACACCTAGCTATAGTAGTTAAACACATATTAGGATCTCGAGGTAGATCAACTCTGTACTCGATACACCTCCATTAATATAAACAGAAGCAGGACGTAGGGTTTTACCTCCATCAAGAGGGCCCGAACCTGGGTAAAACATCGTCTCCTTTTGTCTCTGTTACCATCGATCCGAGATCCGCAGCTCGGGACCACCTACCCCGAGGTCTGCCGGTTTTCACACCGACACTGGTGCTTTCATTGAGAGTTCCGCTGCGTGATCGCCAGAAGGATCGATGGGATCGCCGGTTAACGGCCTCAAACCCATAGAGCACATCTCCACGACCGAAGTCTCGGTCGCGGCGACACCCCTACCAACGGTGAGAGCAAACCTTGAGCCCTCTCTGGTCCTACCAGAGAGTCCCCTCATGGGCAAGGGGCTGAGGTACTTCCTGGAAAGCGGATCAGACAGCGACTCACTAGCAACCGACTCCCAGATCGAATCGGCTAGACCGATAACGGCGGATCCAGCATCGGACGAGGGTGACAGGGTTCTGCTGTCTTTAGAGATCGGATCCGGCCCGCTCACCCACTGCACAGAATAACGTCCCGATAACTTCGGCCCGTCTGACATTTGGGACTTAGCCTACGTATGGCAGGTCCCCGGCGAGCTAATCCATCAATACTGGGCCAGATTTTTATCCGTCAAGAACAAGATTCTGGATTACCAAGATTCTGATATAATTGCCGCCTTCGAGCGTGGATGCAAGGATAAAGGCGTCTCAAACGCCCTTACTCGCCGTTGCGTCCAAACATTCCCTGAATTAACCAACTTGGTAACTCGATTCTGCACCATCGAAGACGCCTGGCAGACCGAGGAGAATACAGACTCGATCTGTAACAACTACCCAGGACGCGACCAGCCAGCGCTTCGGCGCGAAAATCACAAACGGAACATCCCGGCCGATCGACCTCGGAAGAAGAAGAAAACCTCCGATCACTCCAGAACGGCCCTGGATGGCTTCCTGGGTAAACCATGCCCGATCCACGCCGTATTAGTTAACTCCTGCCCAACCCACAGCCTTCGGGACTGTTGGGTGCTAAGGTAGGTGGCCAAAGGGGGGCCCGCCCTTTTGGTGGCTACCTCCAGCCACTCTGGATGGACCTCGGATGAAGACGAGGTCTTAATGATTTATGAGACATTTACGTCTAAAAACCAACGCAAACGGGCCTTATGGGAAGTTAACGCCGTCCGGCGGGTATCACCTCGGGATGCGTGGATAGACACGCCGATCTCCTTCACTCAGAATGATCAACCGATGTCTACCCCGGACAGGTGCCCCGCCGCGCTAGTCCTCGATCCCATCGTGGACTGCTGTCACCTCCATAAGGTCCTGATGGACGGAGGCAGCAGCCTGAATTTGATATATGAAGACACTCTGGATAAAATGCACATCGATAGAACAAGCATAGAACCGAGCACCACTACCTTTAAAGGAATATTGCCCGGGAGAGAGGCACGCTGCAGTGGAAAGATAACTTTAGACGTAGTCTTCGGGACCTCGGACAATTATCGCTCCGAAGAGATTACATTCCATAACGCGCCTTTCCAAAGCGGATATCACGCCATCCTTGGACGGGATGCCTTTTCAAGATTTCAAGAGGTACCGCATTATGGCTACATGAAGCTCAAGATGCCGGGCCCAAAAGGAATCATTACCATTTCGAGTGATCCTGACAGGGCACTCAAAGCCGAGAATAAAACGGCGTCCCTCTCCTTCGAGACCCTGGCCGAAGCCTTCACGGCCGAAGAATTAACTGCACTCCGCGCCGAAGTCGATCGGGACGATGTCATCCTTGATAAAAGATCAAAACCTACTTCTTTCAAGCCGGCCGACGAGATTATCAAATTCCAGGTTCACCCCACGGACCCCGCTAAAACGGCGTCCATAGGGGCTAACCTCGACCCGGAAGTTGCCGAAGGCCTACGCGCTTTCCTTAGGGAAAACTGGGATATATTCGCCTAGCACCCCTCCGACATGCCTGGGATACCCCGTAGGCTCGCAGAGCACAGCCTAAACATACTGGCAGGCTATAAACCCGTTAAGCAAACACTTCAGCGTTTTTCCGAGCCCAAGGGTCAAGCAATGGGCGAGGAGCTGGCAAAGCTGCTAGAGGCAGGATTCATCAAGGACATAAAACACCCCGATTGGCTAGCCAACCTGGTCATGGTACCGAAGAAGGATAGGTCCTCGCGGTTGTGCGTCGATTTTAAAGACCTCAACAAAGCCTGCCCTAAAGACCCCTTTCCTCTACCCCGTATCGACCAAATTGTGGACGCCACTGCGGGCCACAACGCATTGTGCTTCCTAGATGCCTATTCAGGGTATCATCAAATAAGAATGAAGGAATCGGACCAGGCAGCAACAACATTCATTACGCCTTATGGACCGTTTTGCTTCAATACGATGCCTTTCGGACTAAAGAACGCTGGCGCTACGTACCAGCGTATGATTCAAACATGCCTGAAAGACCACATCGGAAAAACTGTGGACGCCTATGTAGACGACGTGGTTGTCAAAACCAAACGCGTCGACCAACTGGTGGACAACCTCCGCGATACATTTGCCAGCCTACGGGAATATCAAATAAGACTCAACCCCGAAAAATGCGTTTTCAAGGTCCTGGCTGGTAAACTCCTCGGTTTTATTGTATCTAGCCGAGGAATTGAGGCCAATACAGGCAAAATTCGAGCCCTGGATCGCCTAGAGATCCCTACCGAGACCAAAGATGTACAAAAGCTAGCGGGCTGCGTAGCAGCCCTAAGTCGTTTCATATCACAGCTTGGCGAAAAAGCTTTACCATTTTACAGGCTGTTAAAGAAGACTAAAACGTTTAAATGGACCAAGGAGGCTGCGGCGGCCTTGGAAGACATCAAGGCCCTCCTTGCCACCAACCCAATCCTGACAGCACCAGGCGTTTGCGAACTGATGCTATTATACATCTCGGCTACAAACCAGGTGGTTAGCGCAGTCCTCGTGGTCGAACGAGACATGGAAGGTCATAAGTTCCAGGTCCAGAAAGCCGTATACTACGTGTCCAAGGTCTTAACCCCCTGCAAGGCACGCTACCCTCACTACCAAAAGATAGCTTACGCAGTCTTTATGGCATCGCGCAAGCTTCGGCACTACTTTCAAGAGTGCGCGGTGATGGTGGCATCCGACGTCCCGTTGAGTGACATAATCAACAACAGAGACGCAATGGGACGCATCGCCAAATGGGCTATAGAGCTCCTACCTTTTGAAATTACCTACAAACCGCGTCGGGCCATTAAATCCCAGGTGTTGGCGGACTTCATCGCCGAATGGACCGAAGCCGAACTACCCCGTGAGTACAGTATCTACTCGCACTGGACGATGTATTTCGACGGTTCCAAAACGATTGCTGGTCTAGGGGCTGGCGTGGTGCTCACTTCCCCCACGGGAGATAACATTAAATATGTACTACAAATAATGTACACAGATTCCAACAACGCGGCTGAGTACGAAGCCCTCTTACATGGACTTCGGATAGCAGTCTCCATGGGTGTTAAACGACTCGAGGTCCGAGGTGATTCCAACCTCGCGATCTGGCAAATTAATGGCGAATTCGACGCCAAAGACCCAAAGATGAAAGCTTACCGCAATGCAGTCATAAAGATCTCGGCCAGGTTCGAGGGGCTGGAGTTCGACCACATACCCCGAGATAGTTACCAGGCCGCAGATGTACTCGCCCGGATGGGCGCAAAACGGGACAAAGTTCCCGAGAACACCTTCCTCGAGCGGCTTTTCAAGCCATCCGTAGTCTGGCTAGACAGCAAGGGGACACCGGCTTCAACCGATGTCGGGTAACAGGCCCCGCCCGAAGAGGACGATGGTATCATAGGCGGATCAACGATCCGGAAGACCGATTCAGTGCACGAGGTCATGGCAGTCATCGCACCATGGACCGAGCCACACTTCGCATACCTACTCCGAAAAGAGCTCCCTGATAACCAAGCCGACTCCCGTCGGATTGTAAGACAGTCTAAAGCTTACAAGGTTTATGAAGGGGAACTTTATAAAATGAGCACAACGGGCGTCCTCCAGAGATGCATATCCGAAGAAGAAGGGAAACTCGTACTACGCGAGATACACTCCGGCATGAGCGGACATCACGCCGTGGCTCAGACCCTGGTCAGCAAGGCCTTTCGGGCCGGTTTCTACTGGCCAGCGGCAAGTGCCGACGCCTCGGCATTAGTACAACGTTGCCCGGGCTGCCAGTTATTCGCCAAACAAAGCCACATGCCCCCCACGGCTCTGCGCACCATCCCCATTACGTGGCCCTTTGCGGTCTGGGGGCTTGATATGGTCGGGCCACTCAAGGGAGGATTAAACAAAAACAAATACCTACTCGTTATGGTAGATAAATTCACTAAGTGGATCGAAGCAAAGCCGGTTACCTCGGCCGAGGCCGTCCAGGTCATCGGATTCATTTTGGGGGTAGTTCACCGTTACGGTGTCCCTCATAGCCTGATCACAGACAACGGAACCAACTTCACGGCCAAAGAGGTCAAGGCATGGTGTAATAAAATGGGCATCAAGCTCGATTACGCGTCCGTCTACCACCCGCAGTCTAATGGCCAAGTGGAGCGAGCCAATGGACTCATCCTCAGTGGAATTAAGCCACGGCTCGTCCGCTCCCTGAAAAAAGCCGATTGCAAATGGGTTGAGGAACTTGATTCCGTGTTATGGGGCTTGCGTACTACACCGAACAGATCCACAGGGTATACCCCATTCTTTATGGTATACGGTGCCGAAGCGGTCCTCCCCTCCGATATCATACATGACGCACCTCGGGTGCGCATGTATGAGGAGCTGGAGGCCGAACTCGATCGGCAAGACACCCTAGACGCTCTCGATGAAGAGTGCAATGTCGCACGGGATAGATCAGCTATTTATCAACAGCAGGAACGGCGCTACCACGCTAGAGAGGTTCGCACCAAAGAATTTAATGTTGGGGACCTTGTAATGAGATTACACCCCGAAAAGCAAAAACACAAGCTCTCCCCTAGATGGGATGGACCGTTTGTCATTGACCAAGTACTCGTCGGAGGAGCTTATCGAATCCGAGACCTAGAGGATGGACGACTGGAGCCCCATCCGTGGAACGCGGCGCTACTCCGACGTTTCTATGCATGAAATCAAAGCATACGGTTTGTGTAAATACCTTGTGCATTTTTATTTTTTCTCTTTTCTTTTTTGTCCTTCACCTCGGTAAGTCATTTAATGACCCCGAGAAAAATCCAGCATGTTCTTTTCAAAACATAAGCTATTCGGCCCCTTACGACCTATTGTCTTTCAAGCCAATATATGCATCGATCCACTTTAAGATTTGGCCAAGCTGGGTTGCCCGGCTCCTGTGCTTGCCCTCTATGTTCCCGATATTTCGACTAGAGGGCAAAGGGAGCACCGCTGCGATTGATACTCACGGGTCAACCGATGTAGTACCTCAGACGGACAAAGCCGAAAGCTAGCGTTCTTACAATGTGGATTGGTCGGCTATGACATAGGACTAACGTGGCATGGGTCTTTTCACACCCCAACCAGGGGCTTTACCCCCGAGGTCATCCGTCTCCGGACGGGCGTGTTCGACACAAACACCCGAGGAAAGGAACCATTGGATGAACTATTTTCCTCGGAAGATGTTTCTTACGTTAAATAGTAATATAACATAACCTTCCGTTACCCTCTTCTCCTTCGAGCCGGACAGCCCGATTGCCTGGTCACCCGAAGCATCGAGACCGATGACCTCGGCCAGTAGTACGGGACACTCCCCGGAATTTATTCGGGGTGGGAGAAGCCGACGGCTGGCTGACAGAGTTTGGATCAACGGACGGGCACAAATTGACATAGTATACTTCGGTACATAAAAGTCATACAATACTTTTTCACGCACGGTCAAGCCCGTCTATCAAGATGTCTAACGAACAATCCTTTTGTGAGAGGCGTGTCGCAGGCATTACACTGTCGTATGCTTGACTAGTGGGGATCTCTTCCCCACCAGGCCCCATGGGTCCCACCTCTGCCAATTCCGTCGTCTTCAGACCGGTATAGTGGGTCTTCACCATGGCCCAGGCCTCCCTCGCACCTTCTCGATAAGATGACACTTTCCACGTTTGGATCCGGCACCGTGCTCTCTTTAGCTGTTCGGCCAGCGCGGCCATGTCCTCGGGAACTGGCACCACCTCGGGCCATAAAGCCTGGTGAATGTCCTTCATCACTTTCCGTGTTCCTTTGTGCACCTCAGATAAACGGACGCTCATGTCTTCGGACGACGGTCCCCGAGACTCCGGAGGAAGACCAGTCAAGCTAGCTGTCATAAAAAACATTTCGCATGACAAATCTTTCGGATTAACCGCATAACAAATGTCTGTCGCGACTTATAACTTACCATAAATCATGTCGTCCGTGCGTCGATTCTTTGCTTCCGCAGCAGCCAGGCGAGCCTTTAAGCTCTCAATCTCCTAGGCTTGGCGGGCATTCTCCGATCTAAGCGCATTCACGCTACCCGCTCTCTGAGTAACCACCTGTTGATTCGCCTGGCGTTGCGCTTCAGCATACGCCAGATCATCGCGGGCCCGCTTCAGGTCTCTTTCGAGATGGCCCAGGGCTTCCGCTGCAACAAGCAATTCTGGCGTCAGCTCTACTCTTCCGACATTACTTACTTCAATCAATACGCACTTACCATGCGCCTCTCTGGTGAATTTCTTCACCTGCTCCACCTCGGACAACGCCGCTTCAAGTTGCACCTTTGTTTGGACTAACGCCGAGGTCAATTGCTCGTTCCTTAAGCGAGCCTCCTGTTATAGCAAAGTTTCCGGGTTAATATTCAAGTCTTGATTCGACCCCAGGGGCTCGTATCAAGCCTTAGGGGCTACTACCATACTCGGTAGTTATACTTGTCTTTAAAAGACCTTACCCGCAGCCCTCGCGACAGGATATCCAGCGAGTCGTCAAAGGCACCTCGAGTCGCCCCGAGGTACGCATCCACCGCGCTGAGAGCATTAGCTCCCTGTCCAAGAACACTGGATTGTTTAAAGAAGCCTTTCGCCGACGATAATTCGCGGCACATTGGATTTCGGATGGAGTGGCCGATGTCGCCGAGTCTTCGGGCTGGGTGGATCTGGGGTCCACCCTCGTAGGATTTCGGACCTCTGTTTCCTTGGGCGGAGACGCGCTTTTCTCGGCCTCCACGTGTACGTTAGCGGGTGGAGGCTGTCTACAAACAATTAAGGATGTTAGAATCCAAAGTGTCGTTTCTAAAAATATCGACCTATGAAATACCTAGTGACGGATGGAGCACTTTTGCCTGTTCTTGTGCCCACGACCGGAGCTTCTCGCGCTTCTGGCTGGGTCCTTTCCGGTGGAACCGCTTCTCTGCGTAGGCGTTGGGAGCGCCGCCCCTTTGCAGGAGGAGTCAGAAGACTGGAGACGGGAGGACGAGGAACTCTCTTTCGTTTAGAGGAAGGGAGGGTTACCGATGAGGCTGGCCTCGTCCTCGGCATGTCAGGGACGACCGCTACCTTCGAGCCATCAAGGCTCTCCAGGAAGAAACTCCTCCCTTCATAAATCAACCCTAGATCTTCATCCTCGTGATGAAGCGGGTCTTCGGCGTGGCTGTGCAACTCCGGCTCGGGGGCCGGACTGCTCACTCCTTCAAGCCAATGTCTCCACCTCTGTTTAATCGATGTGAAACGGATTAATGTTCAGGATCTTCAAGGTAAAATGAATAAGCCCGAAGTAAACACTTACTATGTCGGCAGGGTTGTAGTATGACAGCCTGTCTTGGAACCGGCGCTTGACAAACTCCTCGGCCGACCCTTGGTATATGCTGGCTAGTACGGCTCCGAGGGTCCTTTGGTCCATAAAAGCCCATTTGATGGATCGAGAGGCGTCTTCGGACCCATTGTAATCGCACAATAAGTGTTGACGCTGTCGGAGAGGCTGGACTCTTCGAACTAGAGCAACCGCCATCACGTCAGTTATTGTTAGGCCGGCGCTTGATAGGGACTTCACCTTGGCTGCTAGACTAGTCACGGCTTCGCCTTCCTCTTGAGCCGAACTCAGCGGCCTCCAGCTGTAACGCTTCTATGGGGGGTCCATTGAGAAAGGCGGAAGGCCTGGCCGGACTAGCTCATACAACGGGATGTCGGTGATGTAGAACCACTCGGAAGGCCAGTAATCGGTTTCTTCCCGAGGTGTCCCCGCTTGGTAGTTAGTCTTGTCAATTCGGCAGACTTCGGCTCCTCCAACCTCGAATAGCTTGTCTGCCGAAGAGCGGGGCACGACGCAGAAGTACTTCCGCCACAATCCGAAGTGTGCTTGGCAGCCGAGATGTAACACGCAGAGCGCAACGAACCCCGTAATATGCAGTATCTAATTCGGGGAGAGGTGGTGTAATTGCAGCCCGTAAAACTCCAGCAGACCACGGAGGAAGGGGTGTATTGGGAACCCTAAGCCGCGGAGGAGGAAAGGCACGAAGCATACCCGCTCGTCTCCTCGGGGCGAGGGGTAATTTTCGGCATGGGCTTGACCATCAATGGACGTCAGTCCGGGACGAGTAGCGGCTAGATCCACGTCAGGCAGGTACCCTTGCGTCGCCAAGCGCTCCAATTGGAGGCGCGCGACGGAACAGCTCCCCCAGTCTCCCCTATCTGGGCCATGAGGACGCCTTGACGATCCTTCGCCACTCGCCATTGTTCGGGCTCTTGAGCCGGAGAGGGGAGGGGATTTTTTGCTGTGGTGGCAAATGTGAACTATCACCAGTAGGGGTTACGCGTCTGATAAATAAGGGCAGAGGGGGCTGACGTTTCGACATAAAAGAGGCTCAGCCACCTAGGCCGCACGATTCTTGAAATCTAAAAACGGGCCCCAACGGAATTCTAAGGGTTGACCGAAGTCTTTAAATTTGGTCGGGGAATAAAGCATGGGAACTTGTCTATCGACCCAAAACTCCGGGAAGTGAAGGCCGTCGACCTCGGCATCAAAGACCAGTTCAGGGGCTACTGACGGTGTCCTGGATTAGGGGGTGCCAACCTAGCCGGCCCATCTCCTCGGATGGGCCGATATGCCCTCGTACGTAATCAAGGTGGACTCCGGAGGCCGCAGATGGGAGACGTGATCAAGGCTGTCTCTACCGAAGACTTGCAGTACACTTCAAGATTATTCCAGCCGCCTTATTCTAAGATACCGACCTTGTAACCCTAGATACCCTCCCTGGCGTGTATATAAGCCATAGGGTTTAGCCCGTAGGGGATATTAGCGCAACATCGAACACCTAGCTATAGTAGTTAAACACATATTAGGATCTCGAGGTAGATCAACTCTGTACTCGATACACCTCCATTAATATAAACAGAAGCAGGACGTAGGGTTTTACCTCCATCAAGAGGGCCCGAACCTGGGTAAAACATCATCTCCTTTTGTCTCTGTTACGATCGATCCGAGATCCGCAGCTCGGGACCCCCTACCCCGAGGTCTGCCGGTGTTTACACCGACAGGGCGCGATGCCCAGGAAGCCCCCCTTTGGCGTGCAAGCGGCTCGCGCAAAAGAGAAAACGTGGGCACTCGGTGAGATCGCAAAAAGAAAGAGAAAGCTTGAAAAACGATGAGAGCGGCTCACGAGACCTCCTTGTGAGGCTTATCTCCCTTTCTTTGCTTGCCTTGTTACTCTACGTCGTCAGGACCCAGCCCCCGGGCGGGCTACAGCCGTCCCTGGTATGTCCGGTCGTCATGCCTGGACAAGGCCAGGAGGTCTAGGGCACTACAAGGGGGTAAGAGCTCCTGAGGCGCGATGCTCAAGAAGCCCCCCTTTGACGTGCAAGCGGCTCACGCAGAAGAAGGAAACTCAGCGCTCAGCGCGACAGCGGTGAGAGGAGAGCTTGAGGGGCGCTGAAAATATCTCGTGAGGTGTTTATGATACTTAGCTTTTTCGGAGGGCGGCGTCGGGCGAGCCGCCACTTGTAGGGTGAGCCTCGCGTGGTCTCTGCTCGTGAGGCCTCCGGCTGGCGTGGTTCTGTCGGGCTTGGCTCCAAAAGCCGTGCTCATGAGGCCTCCTGAGGCTCCGGGGGGCATCCTTCCGCCGGGTTACCTCGCGAGGCACGCTCGTGAGGCCTTCCGTGTGACCTGCTCCTAAGACAATTTGCAAGGCGCAAGGTCTCATGACGGGGGAGCCGCGCGCGCTCGCTGACCCACTCATGGGCGTTACAGGAGAAGATAAGGCACCAAGGACCTTGGTGAGGTGGCGTGCATGGGAGCAGGCCTGCGAGCTAGAGCTCGATCACTTGGGTTTAGCGGCGCTGCAGGGACGGACCCGAGCACAGGCACCGTGCCTATCATGCGAGAAGATGAGACACCAAGGATCTTGGTGAGGTGACGTGCACGGGAGCAGGCCCGCGAGCCAGAGCTCGATCACTTGGGTTTTTCAGTGCTGCTGGGACTGACCCGAGCACAGGCACCGTGTCCATCCCCCGTTCGCGTGAAGCTCAGGAGGGATGCCATGAGCGCGCACGGCTCGCCATCAAAGAACTGACGAAATAATAAGGTTGATTACACAACCAGAAGGAGATGCGGCTGCCGTGTCTGGCACGGGTCAGCTTGAGGTTGGTGCAGCCCGTGGGGCGCCCTCAGTTGATTGTTCCGCCAGCGCGGAGCATGGGGCTTCCACTTGGGCGTGGGCATGATCACGACTCGATCGTTCCGCCAGCGCGGAGCATGGGGCTTCCACTTGGCGTGGGCTGGAGCTCTCGCGGGCCCAACAGGCTAATGCAATGAGAGGCTCCGGGGCGTGTACAGCCCCATTTCATTCGTACTCGTGGGGGCCACGAGCAGAACTTGCGGAGGGGTCGGACGTTCCGCGCGTCATACGCTGAAACTCCTTCTTCGTCCCCAGCGCGGAGCATGGGGCTTCCAGTTGGCGTGGGTATGATCGCGGTTCGATCGCTCCGCCAGCGCGAAGCATGGGGCTTCCACTTGGGCGTGGGCTGGAGCTCTTGCGGGCCCATCAGGCTTACGCAATGAGAGTCTCCGGGGCGTATACAGCCCCATTTCATTCGTATGCGTGAGGGTCACGGGTAGAACTTGCGAAGGGGTTGGATGTTCCAGGCGTCAGGCACAGGAACTCCGTCCTCCGTCTCCAGCCGGACGACGCCGGGCCTGGAGACATAGCAACCCTGAAAGGGCCTTCCCACATGGGTGAGAGTTTGTGGAGTCCCTCTCTGGAGAGGGTCCTGCATAGCACGAGGTCGACGACTTCGAGAGTGCGAGGGCGGATGTTGCGGCTGAGGTAGTGACGCAGGGCCTGTAGGTACCTCACGGCGCGAAGAGCGGCTTGGCGGCAGCCCTCCTCGAGGAGCAGCAGATCAGTCTCCCGCGAGCCATCCTGACGCGCCTCGTCGAAGGCAAGGACTCGCGAGGAGCCATGCTTAAGCTCTGAAGGAAGGACCGCCTCAGCTCCGTAGACGAGGACACGGGAGCCTGAGCCCCGCCGAGGATGTAGGCAACCGCGCGAGGCTCTTGGTAGCCCCCAGCGCCCTCGTCAGGCTGGTTGACGTCGTTCTTCCGGGGCGGCGGCGGCAGCGGCGGGAGAGCGGCGTTGGCCTGCGGGTTTACCTCATGAGGCTGATCGCGCCAGGCAGCCTCACGAGGCTGGTCGCACCAGATGGCCTCACGAGGCTGGTCGCGCCAGGCGGCCTCACGAGGCTGGTCGCGCCAGGCGGCCTCACGAGGCCGGTCGCGCCAGCCCTGGCGGAAGTTGCCGTTGCCGTTGCGGCCGTCCCAATGGTTGCTGCCACTCGTCGAGGAGCAGCTTGAGCTCCTGACAGTCTTCGGTGCTGTGGGAGCGGACGTTGTGAAAAGCGCAGAGTGGCCGGCTGTCCTTTCTGGGCTCATCGTGGTCGCGGACGCGCTTCTGCTCAGGCTCCGCCGCGAGTACGGCAGGCCCCTTGCGCTTGACGTCCTTGCTCTTGGCCTTGGCGCCGTCGAGCGCCACGTCGGGGTCGTTGTGGACGAAGAGGCGGCCATCTTCAGCCTTGGCGCACTTGTCGGCGAGGTCGAGCAGCTCGGGCACGGAGTCGAGCTCACCGTTGATGGTGAGCTTCTCGTGCATCTTGGTGTCCGTGATGCCGGTGGAGAACGCAGAGATGACGGCCGCGTCGGAGGCACGCGGGATCTTGTTGCGCAACTGGCTGAAGCGCTGGATGTACTTGTGGAGGGTCTCGTCTGGGCGCTGTCGAACACGCCGCAGGTCGTTGATGGTGAGGGAGTGGTCCTGTGTGCCCTTGAAGTTGGCGATGAACTGGCTGCAGAGCTCGGCCCACGACGAGATGGAAGCCTCGGGGAGGTTCATGAGCCAGGAGCGCGGGCCGTCCTTGAGGGCCATCGGGAACCAGTTCGCCATGACCTTGTCATCGTCGTTCGCCGCCTCGACGCTCAGCGCATAGAGCTGCAGGAACTCCGTGGGGTTGGGGGTGCCGTTCTAGCGCGGAGGCAGCTCAGGCTTGAACTTCATGGGCCAGACCACGCGACGCAGCTCGCAGGTGAAGGCTCGGCAGCCCACACCGCTCGAGGGGACACCGCCAGCGAGGGTGGCGCGGTTTTGACGCCCGGCCGCTGCGACGTCCTGAACGGCCTGGTCCTGGCGCTGGCGCTGCCGCTCGAGGAGCACCCGCGCGTAAGGGGGCGCGCGGCAGAAGATCTGGTAGCTGGCCTCGTCTCGGTCTGGCGAGGATGCGCCACGGGATGGCTCGCTAGCCCGCGCGCTGCGCTGGGGCCCGGCGCGCTCGTCGGGCAGAGGAGGCGGCGGGGGAGCATCGTGCGCCAGGTCCCCAGCACGAGATGGCGGCGGGTGGAGTGAGTGAGAAGGTGCCGGAGCGTCCCCGGCGACATTGACGAGGTCGGCGATGCGACCGAGCCAAGCGTTGTAGGCGGCGTCAGCCGGACGGTAGCGGAGCAGCTCACGCGCCATGAGCAGCGCTGCCTGCGGGTTCGGCGGCCCACGGTGGGCGAGGGAGGAGGCCGTGGCGGTGTGGCCATTCGCCCGCACGGAGGGGTGCAGGGAGGAGTCCTGCTGCTCGCGGGCAGCGGGGTCGGTGGCGGCGGCTTCAGCTTCGGGATGGCAGCGATTGCCGCGGGCCACCGGCTCCATCTGAGCCACGCGGCCAGCCCTGCGCTCGGCGCGCTCGGGACGTGCGTCAGCCATGGGGTTGGTGGAGCTGAGGGCGGAGCAGAAGAACAGTAGCGCACCCCTGCCTGGCGCGCCAAATGTCGGAAGTCGGGCTCCGGGGACCCAAAGGTTCGAACACTGGGGTGAGCTTGTTCTACCTACTTCGTCTCCTGCCACGGTTAGGCGACGGCGAGGCGACGGCGAGAGCGCACTAGCGAGGGACGGAGCGAGGACTCGGCGGTTTACCCAGGTTCGGGCCACCATGCGGTGTAAGACCCTACTCCTGCTTGTGGTTGGGATTGCTAGGGGCAAGAGAGTTCTTGCGTACAAGGTAGGAGATGAAGGAATCAATCTCCAGGGGGCCTAGTCCGAGAGCCTCCTCTACAATGGCAGCACTGCCCTTTTATATCGGCCTTGGTCCTCTTCCCCCTCAAAACTTAGGCGGGAAGGGTTGCCACACTCGGCGATTTTGAAAGCGAACAGGCGCTCAGGCTATCCTGACTAAAGGTGGTCTTCGCCTGCCAAAGCATGATCCATGATGCGCCGGTGGGCTCGGTGATGACCTCCGCCCTGCGCGCCCGTCGTCTTGGTCTTCCTTCGCCGATCGGGCAACCTTTGGGGTTGCTTTGGAGAGTAGATAGCTGGCCCAACTCCCTTAACACAAAAGAGGAAACCATCTTCATCCGTGCCTGCTGGCGCGGCTTCTGCTGCTGCTCGTCGCCGCGCGCGTCACCCACATGATGGGCCCCAGACTGTGCGGCTGAGCTGGGTCTTCCTTGTCTTGCAAGCCATCAGGAGGATGCCTCGGGAGGCAGCCTCGGGAGACCGGAGCCTCGTGAGGGGGCCTCGCGAGGAGGCCGTCGGGAGGCTACAGCCTCATGAGGGGGCCTCGCGAGGCCTCGGGTGGAGCCGCTGCTGAGTCCTGCTTGCCCGCTCCCTGAGGAGGGGTCCTCGGGAGGCCGGATCCATCAGGAGGCCGGAGCCTCGTGAGGTGACTTTGCTCTGGGGCGCCCGTTGGTGGGCCGCCTATCTAGGCCTCCGCCAGGCACCGCGCCCTGGGCCGCGGGCAGACGGGTCGTGGTACCCCGGGTTCCACAACCCCGACATTACTGATGCAAGATAATGGATTCCATTACACAACCAAAAGAGATGTGGCTGCCGTGTCCGGCACGGGCCAGCTTGAGGTTGGTGTAGCCCGTGAGGCGCCCTCAGTTACACACCCAAAAGAAAAAAAGATGGCTGTCATGTCCGGCACGGGTCAGCTTGAGGTTGGTGTAGCCTGTGTGGCGCCCTCAGTTGATTGTTCCGCCAGCGCGGAGCATGGGGCTTCCACTGGGGTGTGGGTATGATCGCGGCTCGATCGATCCACCAGCGCGGAGCATGGGGCTTGCACTGGGGTGTGGGTATGATCACGGCTCGATCGTTCCTCCAGCGCGGAGCATGGGGCTTCCACTGGGGTGTGGGTATGATCGCGGCTCGATCGTTCCGCCAGCGCGGAGGATGGGGCTTCAACTTGGGCGTGGGCGGGAGCTCTCGCGTGCCCATCAGGCAAACGCATTGAGAGTCTTCGAGGCGTGTACAACCCCATTTCATTCGTATGGGTGAGGGTCACGGGTAGAACTTGTGGAGGTGTTGGATGTTCCAGGCGTTAGGCACAGGAACTCTGTCCTCCGTCTCCAGCCGGGCGGCGCCGGGCCTGGAGACATGAGCAACCCTGAAAGGGCCTTCCCACATGGGTGAGAGCTTGTGGAGTCCCTCTCTGGAGAGGATCCTGCATAGGACGAGGTCACCGACCTCGAGAGTGCGAGGGCAGATGTTGCGGCTGTGATAGCAACACAAGGCCTGCTGGTACCTTGCGGAGCGAAGGGCGGCCTGACGGCGGCCCTTCTCAAGGAGCAGCAGGTCGGCCTCCCGCGAGCCGTCCTGACGTGCCTCGTCAAAGACAAGGACTCACGGAGAGGCATGCTTAAGCTCCGAAGGAAGGACCGCCTCAGCTCCGTAGACGAGGAAGAAGGGGGTCTCGCCGGTAGGCTTGGTTGCCGTTGTGCGGATGGACCATAGCACAGGCTACAGCTCGTCAAGCCAGCCCTTGCCGCAGGCTTCGAGCTTTTTCTTGAAGCTTCTCGTCTTGAGGCCCTTGAGGACCTCAGCGTTGGCACGCTCGGCCTGGCCGTTGCTTCGCGGGTGCGCCACCGAGGTGTAGCAAATCTGCGTGCCGAGGCTGGCACAGTAGGACTTGAAGAGGCCGCTTGTGAACTGGGAGCCATTGTCGGTGATGATGCAGTTGGGGACGCCAAAGCGGCTCACGAGGCCCTTGATGAAGTTGACGGCAGAGCCCGCCGGGATGGTGCGCACAGGCTCGACCTCTGCCCACTTGGTGAACTTGTCGATGGCGACGTAGGGGTAGCGGTAGCCACCAGCCACGCGAGGGAAAGGCCCCAGGATATCCAGCCCCAGACCACAAAAGGCCACGAGAGGGGAATTGTCTGGAGGCCTTGCGCCGGTTGGTGGATTTGCTTGGCGTGGAACTGGCAAGCCTCGCAGGCTTGGACCAGTGCGGTGGCGTCATGCAACGCAGTGGGCCAATAGAAGCCGCTGCGGAACACCTTGCCGACGAGGGTGCGTGATGAGGAGTGGTGGCCGTAGTATCCGCCATGTATGTCGGTGAGCAGCTCGCGCCCCTGCTCCTCAGAGATACACCGCAAGGAGATGCCATTCGGGCGCCTGCGGTATAACTCGCCGTCCTGTATGCAGTAGCGGTGGCCTGGCGGACCACACGCTCTGCTTCCGAGTCCTCCTCCGGGAGTGTGCCGCAAAGCATATAGGCCTTGAATTCTGTGGCCCAGCTGTCCGCTTGGGGCTCGAGTGCCAGCAGCAGGCGAACTCTTGAGGCTGGGCCACAGTTTGGTGCGCCCATGGGTGGTGCGGGCGGGAGTTCCACGTGAAGCAGCGTGGTGCTCACGGCTGGTGAAGTAGCTGATGGCTTGAGGAGCCTTTCCTCAAAGATGCCAGGGCCCTGGGGATCGTGACGAGATGCTCGCTTGGCGATGTCGTCGGCCTCCTTGTTGCCGCCGCAGGGAACATGCTGCAGCTGCAAGCCAAGGAAATGCTTCTCGAGTTTACGTACCTCTTCTAAGTAGGCTGCCCTGTGCTCGTCCTTGGGCTTGTAGCTTTTGTTGGAGAAGTTGATGAGAAGCTGTGAGTCACCCTTGATGGTGAGATGTTTGATGTCCAGAGCAAAAGCGGCCATGAGGCCGGCGATGAGGCCCTCATACTCCACGATGTTGTTGGAAACTTTGTCGGTGTGCCTGAAGCAGAGCTGCACAGTGTAGTAGAGCTTGTCTCCTGTTGGCGAAATGAGCATGACCCTAGCCCCCGCGCCTTGCCGGGAGAAGGCGCCATCAAAGTGCTTGGTCTAGCCGCCAGGCGCCTCGTCCCCAGGTAGGAGCGATTTGTCCTCGCGAGACTCCCCCTCATACGGGTATGTCCACTCTGCCACGAAGTCAGCCAGAGCTGTGCCATTGATGACTCTGGTGGTGCAGAACTCCAGCTAGAAGGCTTGCAGCTCGATGTTCCATTCGGCGACGCGGCCAGCAGCGTTGGGGCTGCGCAGGACCTGCTCCAAGGGGTAAGCAGAGACGACCTTGATGGGGTGGCCTTGGAAGTAGTGGCGCAGCTTCCTGGAGGCGACGAGGAGCGCGAGGAGGAGGTTCTGCTGCATGGGGGTAGCGCTCGCGCGCATCCCTTAGCACCGTGCTGACGAAGTACACGGGGTGCTCGATGAGGCACGTAGTTGTGATGGCAGCTCGCTCTTCAGGTGGCTCGCAAGGCTCGGCGGGCTCGAGAGGCTTGGAGGGCTCGGGACGCTCGTGAGGCCCGGAGGGCTCGGGAGGCTCGTAGGGCTTTTCCTTGGCGCTGACGCGCTCTTCTCGTACCACCACGAGCGCCACGCTGGCCATCTCGGGGGCAGCCGCCAAGTATAGGAGCAAGGGCTCGCGGGGGCACGACGCGACCATGATGGGCGGGCTCGTGAGGTACCCCTTGAGGTCTTCAAAGGCGGCGGCTGCCTCAGGAGTCCATTTGAAGGGGCTGGACCTCTTCATGAGCTTGAAGAATGGCAGGGCCCGCTCACCGAACTTGGAGATGAAGCAACCCAGGGAGGCTATGCATCCCGCCAAGCGCTGCATTTCCTTGAGGGTCCGGGGAGGATGCATTCTCTCGATGGCCTTGATCTTCTCAGGATTGGCTTCGATGCCACGATGGGAGACCAGGAAGCCGAGGAGCTTTTCGGAAGCGACTCCAAAGACGCACTTGTCGGGGTTGAGCTTGAGGTTGACCTTGCGCAGGTTGGCAAACGTTTCCTCGAGATCCTCGATGAGGATCCCGGCCTCATGAGTCTTGACCATGATGTCATCGACGTAGGCCTCCGCGTTCCTCCCCATCTGAGGCCCCAGCGTGATGCGCATCAGCCGCTGGAAGGTGGCGCCAACACTCCTCAGTCCGAAGGGCATGCAGATGTAACAGTATATGCCGCAAGGGGTGATGAAGGCCGTCCTCTCCACGTCTTCTGCCGCCATCTTAATCTGGTGGTAGCCTGAAAAGGCATCCAGGAAGCAGAGCAGCTTGCATCTGGCAGTGGAGTCCACAATCTAGTCGATGTGCGGCAACGGAAAGGGGTCCTGAGGGCAGGCCTTGTTGAGGCTCGTGAAGTCGACGCACATACGTTCCTTGCTGGTTGGCGAGCCATTCGGGATGGCGCACCTCACGGATGACTCCAGCTTCTTGCAGCTTGTGCACTTCCTAAACAATGAACTCTTGCTTTTCGGGCGCCTAGCGCCGTGCTTTTTGCTTGATGGGGCATGCATTGGGGCACACCGGTAAGTGGTGCTCGATCACCTCCCTCGGTACACCGGACAAGTCAGATGCTTTCCAGGCGAAAACATCCGAGTTTGCCCGAAGGAAGGCGACGAGAACGCCTTCCAATGCAGGAGGAAGGCTGGCGCCGATAGTGAAGGCAGGGCCTGAGCCGCTGTCATCAACCGACACCTTCTTCGTCTCGGCGCGTTCTAAAGAGAACAACTGCTTTCTCTTTGCGGGCGCGGCCTCAGGAGGCTCAGCCGCGTCCTCGTCAGCTGGATGGGCGGTGGCGGCAGCCTTGTAGGCATGCTCAACGGAGCAGATCGCGTTCTTCTTGTCGCAGGAGACGGTGATGATGCCGCTGCAGCCAGGCATCTTGAGAACATTGTAGGCGTGGTGAGACACCGCCATGAACTTGGCGAGCGTGGGGTAGCCCAGGATGGCATTGTAGGGCAGGCCGATGTGGGCGACGTCGAAATCGATGAGCTCAGTGTGGTACTTCTTGCGGGTACCGAAGGTGACGGGGAGGCGCACTTGGCCCAGGGGTAGCGTGGAGCCGTCGGTCACGCCCGAGAAGTGTCTCATCGGCATCAGCTACTCGTAAGGCACCTGGAGCTGCTTGAAGTTCTCGATGGAGAGCACGTTGAGGCCGGCGCCTCCGTCGATGAGGGTCTTGGTGACCACGACATTGCTGATGGTGGGAGTGCACAGCATGGGGAGCGTGCCTGCGGTGGCCGCGGACTTGGGGTGGTCCTTGGAGTCGAAGGTGATGGCATACTGCGATCACTTGAGGGGCCGTGCGGCTTCTGGCTTCGGGAGGGCGGCATTCACCTCGCGAGAGAACTGCTTGAAGTGGCGGTTGGATGTAGGAGCCTGAGCTCCGCCGAGGATGCAGGCGACCACGCAAGGCAGCTGGTAGCCCCCAACACCCTCATTAGGCTGGTTGATGTCATTCCTTCGGGGTGGCAGTGGCAGCGGCGGAAGAGCGGTGTTGGCCTGAGGGTTTGCCTCACGAGGCTGATCGCGCCAGGCGGCCTCACGAGGCTGGTCGCGCCAGCCTTGGCGGAAGTTGTCGTTGCTGCTGCGGCCGTCCTAGCGGTTGCCACTGCGGCCACCTCCGCGACTGGCGCCGCGGTCGTTGCAGTCGCCTCGGCGGCCCAGGTGCTCGTCGCGGAGCATCTTGAGCTCCTGGCAGTCTTCGGTGCTGTGGGAGCGCGAGTTTTGGTAGGCACAGAGAGGGTGGTCGTCTCTTTTGGGCTCGTCACGGTCACGGCCGTGCTTCTGCTCGGGCTCCGCTGCAAGCACGGCAGGGCCATTGCGCTTGACGTCCTTGCTCTTGGCCTTAGCGGCATCGGGCGCCGCATCAGGGTCGTTGTGGACGAAGAGGCAACCTTCTTCAGCCTTGGCGCACTTGTCGGTGAGGTCGAACAGCTCAAGCACCGAGTCCAGCTCATCGTTGATGGTGAGCTTCTCGCACATCTTGACGTCCGCGACGCCCGTGGAGAACGCGGAGATGACGGCCGCGTCGGAGGCACGCGGAATTTTGTTGCGCACCTGGCTGAAGCGCTGGATGTACTTGCGGAGGGTCTCGTCAGGCTGCTGCCGCACGTGCCGCAGTTCTTTGATGGTGAGGGAGTGGTCATGCGTGCCCTTGAAGTTGGTGACCAACTGGTTACAGAGCTCACCCCACGATGAGATGGACGCCTCAGGGAGGTTCATGAGCCAAGAGCGCGGGCCGTCTTTGAGGGCCATGGGGAGCCAGTTCGCCATGACCTTGTCGTCACCGTTCGCTGCCTCGATGCTCAGCGCGTAGAGCTGGCGGAACTCTGTGGGGTTGGGGGTGCCGTCGTAGCGTGGGGGCAGGTCCGGCTTAAACTTCACGGGCCACACCACCCGACGTAGCTAGCGAGTGAAGGCACAGCAGCCCACGCCGCTCGAGGGAACACCGCCGGCGAGGGCGGCGCGGTTCTGGCGCCCAGCCGCTGCGACGTCCTGGACGGTTTGGTCTTGGCGCCGGCGCTGCTGCCCGAGGAGCACACGCGCATCAGGCGGCGCGTGGCGAATGATCTAGCAGCTGGTCTTGTCTCGGACCAGCGAGGATGCACCGTGGGATGGCTCACGTGCCCACGCGTTGCCCTGGTGGCCAGCGAGCTCGTCGCGCAGAGGTGGCGGGGGAGTGCCATGCGCTACATCCCCAGCGCGAGATGGTGGAGGGCGCAGCGAGTGGGAAGGTGCCGGAGTGTCCCCGGTGGCGTTGACGAGCTTGGTGATGCGAGCAAGCCAGGCGTCGTAGCTGGTGTCAGCTAGATGGTAGCGGAGCAGCTCACGCGTCATGAGCAGCGCGCCTACGCGTTCGGTGGCCCACTGCGGGCGAGGGCGGAGGACGTCGTGGCGGTGCGGCCGCCTGCCTGCACGGAGGGGTGCAGGGAGGAGTCCTGCTGCTCCCGGGAGGCAGGGTCGGTGGCGGCAGCGGCCTCGACGCGGCGGCGGTTGCCGCGGCCCACCGGCTCTGTCTGGGCAACGCGACCCGCCCTGTGCTCAGCGCGCTCCTACCTAAGCTGGTGGCATGGAGGACGGAGTGGAAGAACAGTAGCGCCCCCTACCTGGCGCGCCAAATGTTGGAAGTCGGGCTCCAGGGACCCAAAGGTTCGAACACTGGGGTGAGCTCGTTCCTACCACCTCATCCCCTCCCATAGCTAAACTACGGTGAAGCTACGGCTAGAGCGCGCTGGCGGGAGCAGGCCGGAGAGACAGCGGTTTACCCAGGTTCGGGCCGCCTTGCGGTGTAAAACCCTACTCCTGTTTGGTTGGGATTGCTCTGGTGAGTACAAGCGTACAAGGTGGTGGAAGGTGGAATCGATCTCTCCCCTTCTACAGCGGCTCCCGGCCCTCCTTTTATATCTGCCTTGGTCCTCTTCCCCCGAAAACATTGGCGGGAAGGGTTGCCACACAACGGCAATTTTGAAGGGGGACAGGGGCGCAGTCTATCCTGACAAAAGGGTGTCTTCGCTTGCAAAGCGCTTATCCATGATGTGCCGGTGGGCTCGGTGGTGACCTCCGTCCTGCGCATCCATTGTCTTGGTCTTCTTTCATTGATTGGGCAACCTTTGGGGGTTGCTTTGGGAAACGGACTACTGGCCTCGCTCCCTTAGCACAAAAGGGGAAATCCTCTCCATCCGCGCCACTAGCGCGGCTTCTGCCGCCATTAGTCACCACGCGTGTCACCCACATGATGGGCACGAGACCACGCGACTGAGCCGAACAGGACTTGTCTTGCATACCTTCGGGAGTGTGCCTCGGGAGGCAACCTTGGGAGGCCGCCTCGTGAGAAGGACTCGCGAGGCTCTCGGTGAAGTCGTGGCTGAGTCTTGCTCGCCCGCTCCCTGGGGAGGGGTCCTCAGGAGGCCGGGGCCTCATGAGGGGTCTTGCTCGAGGTGCCCGCTGGTAGGCCACCCATTGGGCCACTGCCAAGCGTTGCACCCTGGGCCGCAGGCAGACGTGCCGAGGTACCCTGGGTTCCACGGGCCCGACACTACCGATCTAGCTCGGCCTCCCACTCTTCTTACATCCGCACTCTAGGTACATCGTGAATGAAGTCGCATGGTACGACGGCCTCGGCTCCGTACACCATAAAAAAGGTGTGTAACTTGTAGACCAGTTGGGCGTGGTACATAAGCCCCACAATACGGAGTCGAGCTCCTCTACCCAATGACAGTCGGCCTCCTTTAAGGTTCGGACTAAACATAGCTTGATGCCACTTAAAATATGTCTGTTGGCACGTTCAACCTGTCCATTGGTCTGGGCGTGGTAAACGGAGGCGTAGTCGAGTTGGATGCCCATTTTTGCGCACCACGCCTTAACCTCTTTGGCGGTAAAATTAGTGCCATTGTCCGTGATTATGCTATGAGGAACACCATAACGGTGTTCTATGCCCGAGATGAATTCCAGGACCGGTGCCGCCTCGGCTGTTGTAATCGGCTTTGCTTAGATCAATTTTGTGAATTTATCTACCATGACTAATAAGTATTTCTTTTTGTGTGATCCCCCTTTAAGAGGACCGACCATGTCTAGCCCCCAGACCGCAAAAGGCCAGGTGATTGGAATGGTCCAAAGAGCCGTGGGGGGCATGTGACTTTGGTTAGCAAAAACCTGGCAGCCGGGGCACCGCCGAACCAGAGTAGTCGCGTCTTTTTTGGCGGTAGGCCAATAAAATCTCGCTCGCAAGGCCTTGCTTACCAAGGCCCGAGCAGCAGCGTGATGGCCGCTCATGCCGGAGTGAATCTCCACAAGGAGCTTGCACCCTTCCTCCTCGGTTATACACCTCTGGAGAACACCGGTAATGCTTCTTTTATACAGCTCCCCTTCATGGACCCGATAGGCCTTCGATCAGCAAATTATTCTCCATGCTTTGGTTTGGTCGTCGGGGAGCTCATTACGGAGCAGGTATCCGAGGATGGGCTCAGTCCATGGCGCTATAATTACCATTACTTCATGAGCCGAGGATGTCTCTTCAACAGTTGAGCCTCCAACTATTCCATCATCCTTCTAGGCTGCCGGAGAGTTGACCTTTCCGGAGTTCGGGGGAGCCAGCACGGTGTTCCCATCTTGCTATACCACGGACGGCTTAAAGAGCCATTCTAGAAACGTGTTTTCGGGAACCGGGTCAAGCTTAGCGCCCATCCTGGCGAGAACATCGGCGACCTGATTGCTATCTCGTGGGATATGATGGAATTCCAGACCATCGAACCGGGCTGATATGGTCAGAACAGCGTTTCGATATGCCGTCATCTTTGGATCCTTTGCGTCGAACTCACCATTAACTAGTGATATCGCTAGGTTGGAGTCACCTTGGAGTTCCAAATGCTGGACACCCATAGACACCGCTATTCGCGAGCCATGTAGCAAGGCCTCATATTCGGCCGCGTTATTTTCGTCCGCATACATAATTTGCAGGACGTACCGTATATTGTCATCGGTGGGTGAGGTGAGAACTACCCCAGCCTGGCCAGCATTTTGGAGCCATCGAAGTACATTGTCCAATGTGAATATCTACAGTACTCTCTAGGGAGTTCGGCCTCCGTCCATTCGGCCACAAAATCTGCCAGCACCTGAGATTTAATAGCTCGGCGCGGGCGAAATGTCATTTTGAAAGGGAGGAGTTCAATTGCCCACTTGGCGATGCGACCAGTTGCGTCCCTATTGTTGATGATGTCGCCTAGAGGGACTTCCGATGCCACGGTGATAGAACACTCCTGAAAGTAGTTTCGTAGCTTCCGAGATGCCATGAAAACTGCATAGGCATTTTCTGGTAGTGAGGATACCTTGTTTTACACGGGGTCAATACCTCGGAAACCTAGTATACGGGTCGCTGCACCTGAAATTTGTGGCCTTCATATTCTTTTTCGACTACGAGGACCGTACTGACAACTTGGTTTGTTGCCGAGATGTATAGCAACATCGGCTCGCCAATTCCTGGTGCTGCTAGTATGGTGTTGGTGGTGAGAAGCCATTTAATTTCTTCTGGAGCGTCTCCTGCCTTGCTGGTTCATCTAAAGTTCTTTGTTTGCTTCAGTAGCCTGTACAGCGGTAAAGCTTTCTCCCCAAGTCGAGAGATGAATCGGCTGAGGGCAGCTACACAGCCGGTGAATTTCCGAATGTGCTTGAGTTAGGTGGGAATTTCTAGCATGGCCAAGGCTCGGATTTTAGCCGGATTGGCCTCGATTCCTCTATGGGAAATGATGAATCCGAGCAGGTTGCCCGCTGGTACCCCGAAGACGCACTTCTTCGGATTGAGCTTAATGTGATAGACCCGGAGGCTGGCGAATATTTCGCCAAGATCCTTCACTAGCTGTTGGACGTCTCTGGTTTTTACAACCACGCCGTCAATGTAGGCCTCGGCTGTTTTGCCAATGTGTTTTTTCAGGCATGTCTGAATCATGCTATGATATGTTGCGCCGGCATTTTTTAATCCGAACGGCATTGTGTTGAAGCAGAACGGCCCGTAGGGTGTTATAAAGGCTGTTGCTTCCTGGTCGGATTCCTTCATTCTAATTTGA
Source organism: Elymus sibiricus (assembly GCA_039707655.1). Lineage (NCBI taxonomy): Eukaryota > Viridiplantae > Streptophyta > Magnoliopsida > Poales > Poaceae > Elymus > Elymus sibiricus. Next base: position 211,709,541 of record CM077674.1, read on the forward strand.
TGGTACCCTGAATATGCGTCCAAGTAGCATAGAGAGTCGTGTCCAGTCATGGCATCGATGATCTGGTCGATGTGCGGCAAGGGAAAGGGGTATTTGGGGCAGGCTTTGTTAACATCTTTGAAATCAATGCTTTTATAATGTTCAAGCTATGTTCGTCTAAGTTTCTTGGGATGCCAGGCATGTCTGAGGGATGCCAGGCGAAGATGTCCCAATTTTCCCGAAGGAAACATCGAATGGGCTTCGTCAATTTCTGGTTCCAGCTGGGCACCAATGGACACCGTTTTATTCGGGTCCGTTGGGTGTACATGGAATTTAACAATTTCATTGGCTGGTTTGAATGATGTCGATTTAGATCTCTTGTCCAGAATTGTCGGCCCCATGGAACCCAGGGTATCCAGACACGTCTGCCTTTGGCCCAGGGTGCAACGCCTGGCGTGGGCCCAGCATGCCGTCATCATCGACCATCTCACCAAGATTCCTCATGAGGCCTTGGCCTCCTGAGGCCCCCTCCTCATGGAATGGGGAAGCAAGGCTCGGCATCTTCACCAACGGCCTCGCGAGGCAGCCTCCCAAGGTCTCCTCCCGAAGGCACCCAAGACGAAGGCTATTTGGCTCGGCCGCGCGGTCCCGTGCCCATCACGTGGGTGACGCGCGCGGCGACGAGTGGCGACAGAGGCCGCGCCAGTAGGCGCGGATGACGATGGTTTCCTCTTTGGTGTTAAGGGAGCAAGGCCATCCGTCAACTCCCCAAAGCAACCCCAAAGGTTGCCCGATCGGCGAAAGAAGACCAAGACGGCGGGCGCGCAGGGCGGAGGTCATCACCGAGCCCACCGGCGCGTCATGGATCACGCTTTGGCAGGCGAAGACCACCTTTAGTCAGGATAGCCTGAGCGCCTATCCCCTTTCAAAACCGCCAAGTGTAGCAACCCTTCCCACCTAAGTTTTCAAGGGGGGAGAGGGCCAAGGCGGGTATATAGGGACAGTGCTACCATTGTAGTGGGGAGACCCCCCCCCGATCGATTCGACCACCTCCTACCTTGTACGCGAGAACACTCTCTTGCCGATTGCATTCCCAACCAAGCAGGAGTAGGGTTTTACACCGCAAGGTGGCCCGAACCTGGGTAAACCAGTGAGTCCACGGTCCACCCCTCGCTAGCGCGCTCTCGCCGTAGCCTCACCGTAGCTTAGCTATGGTAGGAGACGAGAGGTAGAACGAGCTCACCCCAGTGTTCGAACCTTGGGGTCCCCGGAGCCCCACTTCCGACATTTGGCGCGCCAGGTAGGGGTGCGCTACCGTTCTTCCGCTCCGCCCTCCGCTCCCCCGACCTCATGGCCGACGCACGTCGCGAGCGCGCTGAGTGTAGGGCTGGCCGGTGGCCCATGGCAATCGCCGCCGCCCTGACGCCAAAGCGGCTGCCGCCACCAACCCCGCTGCCCGCGAGCAGCAGGACTCCTCCCTGCACCCCTCCGTGCAGGCGAACGGCCACACCGCCACAGCCTCCTCCCTTGCCCACCATGGGCCACCGAACCCGCAGGCCGCGCTGCTCCGCTACCGTCCAGCTGACGCCGGCTACAACACCTGGCTTGGTCGCATCACCGAGCTCGTCAACGCCACCGGAGACGCCCCGGTGCCTTCCCACTCACTCCACCCTCCGCCATCTTGTGGCGCCTCGCCTGATTACCACTGTAGCCAGACGGTCGCCGCACACACCAGCCCAGGAAATCAATTTGGCATGCGTGTTTACAACAAGTATCATGAACACAGGCATTTCTATTAATGAATATATATGTCTTACATGATATTTACATTGGTGATGGCAGCGGAAAAGCTCTATCTAAGGCAGCATGGTCTTGGTGTGGCTCCAATGCACAGGGATCTGACTGGGTTACTCTTCTAACCCGCGAACACTCCGGCTCCTCGCTAGTGGACGTCGGATCCTTAGGTGAACCTGGCCACATTGAAGGCCGCTGAGTACTTTTGAATGTACTCGCAAGCAAACCAAACCAACATATACACCAAGCAATGCAATCCATGGCATTCGAGCATGCATTTGTTATCTTAACAGTATTAACTATCATGTTATGGCAAGATTATCTAGCAGGATTAATCATCTAGCAGCATTAATCATCATGTCATAGCAAGATTATCTAGCATGTTAACTATCAAAGTAACTATAGTATGACAAAGATAAAGCATAACAAGTAATTTAATTCATACTCCGAGTAATCTTAGGATTCAATCCAAACCCGATCCAAATCAAATCCAAGTCATGCGGTCATCCGACCATTCAACTCATAGCCATCGCATGGCTAACATCCCATATACCTGACATCATCCGATGTCCCTGCATCTACACTATAAATCTGACAAATCACACCTTTCTCTGGTCCATTATTAGCATTAACATCATATGGTTCATTCCTCCAGACTCGACATAGACCAAATAGTGTGACCTAGTACGAACTGTGCCCATGACCGAGGACGCGGCTATTTTAATAGATTTACACTCTGCAGAGGTTGCGCACTTTACCCACACTATGGAGCTCCTGGCCTCATGCTCCCATTCGGGTGGACCGGTGCTGCTCCAACAAAACTTGTCTATTGCATGTCACTCTTACGGTCCCACCGACAATCATACCCTCCCAGGGTCATGTCCTGGGTGGCCCCTGTGTCACACCTGACACCTGCCATCGTCGTGGCCAAACAAAACTGTCCCTAACGGGGACCCTGGATCCATATAACTGAACTGGCTCACAGGACTATCGCCGCCAACTGGGCTAGGGTAGCACACACGCATAATCCCCCCTCTTTGGTGGTACTGATAAGAGTCATGACAATAGACCAAGCTAGGGCCTTCCCATAAAGGCAAATGAGGTTGCACTGATGAGCTCGGTTCGGTGGCACTATGACTCGATCCAGCCGACGGAGGAGGTTGTCATTATTAAGCCACAATCTTAATCATCGCAATAACAAAAGTAATGCACAATGAAAACATAACAACCTATCTCCAAATTGTCGTATACGAGTCACTAGTGCGATAAAATGATGAGCATTAGCAGGTAATGTAAATAGCCAGTTCAACTTAGCAGGACTTCAATCATTCTAACACAGGCATATTCATTAATTAAACACGCAAGAATAACACAGAGCAATGCTTTAGGGCATATATCAGATGGTCGGCTTGCCTGGGGGTCGAGGAATACTCCGGGAAGAAGTGCGATCACCTCGCGGAAAATTCGCCGGAAAGGGTTCCCTCTCGGAAAGGCTGGATATAGGGCAGGGGAAAAATGAGCATTTTTAGAAAGTGTAAACATGGTGAAAGTGATATCATCAGAACGGGCTCGATGAACAGAGAATGTGGGCTTTGGATTCACCTGATTTGGAGTTACGAGCAAAAAGTTAGAGAGGTCTGACTGCCAGGGACTAATTTGCAAAAGAAATAATTGCGTCTAGGTCCCTGGCAGCACGGCGGCTAGCTCCTTCTCTGCAAATACGTTTTCCAGTAGGGAAAACGTACTCTAACCTGAGTACACTTTCCCTGATTGAAAACGCTTCGCCGTGGAGTATGCTTCCCTCAACCGAAAGCGTAAGCGGCCGGGGGCGCCTTGACTTATCCGAGCTGGTGGGTGGGGCCACTCCTTTCGGTCGCCGACAGGTGGGGTCCGCGGGCACTCTCTCTCTCCTCCCTCCTTCTCTTCTTCTTCCCCGATGCCCGCTTGCAGAGCAGAAGAAGGCCGTCGGCGCCAGCGTTCGTCCGGGCGGCTCAGGCCATCTCCGGCGAGGCTCCGGACACCGGCGTGACCAGGGCGACGAGCCGCATCCATCCATGTAGGACGCGGTCTTCGAGGAGGGCGGCCACGAGCGCACCTTCAGCTACGGCGGACGGCCACTTCAGGCGATGGGCAGCTCGGGGCTACGACGATGGATGGGTAAGAAGGGGCTCGGGCAGGGCTTCGCCGTGGTCGCGGGGGTCCTCTGGTGGGAAAGGAGAGGAAGGGGAGCTCCGGCTCACTCGAATTTGAGTGGAGACCATGGCTGCCATGGCAACCAGAAGCGGAGAGGGGGAGCTCCGGGGACTGAACTGCGGCGTCTGGAGGGAGCTAGGAGGGAGAGGGAGGGCTACTGGGGTGGTGTGAGCTCCAGGGAGGCCCGGACTGGCTATTTATAGCCGCCCGGCGCGAGTGGATGGGCACGGCCGCGGTGGCGTCCTCATCGGCGTACTGGCGCTCGGGGACACGTGGAGGGAGAGGGCAATGTCGGCAAGGTCTCCGGGAGGGTGGAGAAGCCAGCAGCAGCTTCGGGAGAACTTGGGGAGGAAGAGGACACGGGTCACGGGCGGGACAGTGATGCGGCGGCGACCGCCGTGGCGTGAGGAGGAAGGGAGAGAAGGGGGAAGGTGCTGGAGGGGGTGCACGCGGACGCATGGGAGCTTGTCGACACAAGATGGCAAGGGTACGGCCGCCGGAGCTGGCTGTCCGACGCGATGCGTCGCGGAGAGCGTCGTTTCTGCATGGCCACCGCGTGTCCTGAGCATTAAATGGACCTAAGGACTTGTCTACTGGAGGTATCAAAGGTCAGTGAGCTGACCTATCATGGTTTGGATGCAAGTGACAGCAAGAGTTGACAGATGTGAGTTGACTTAGGTTCTGCACAGAAACTTGGCTGGTCCTTTCTGAAGAAATGGATAGAGGGATGGAGCCAAATCTTTGTCATACTGAATTGTGGTAGAAAGAAGTAGGTTCTGGAAAAATTTGAAGTCATTTGGACCAGTTTTGCATGCACTTCCTTTGCAAATGCTAAATTTGGTCTAGAAACTAAACTATGATGTTGTGCTCAAATGGCTTGATGAAATGAGCTGAATTTTTGTGTAGGGTGACGATTTGGAAGCATGTAGGTACTGGTAAAATTTCAGCACATTTGGATGCCCTATGAAAGAACTTCCTTCACAGAGCTTCCTGCTGGACAGAAACTAGATGGAATTTTTGGGAGAAATTGGCTAGATAAAATGATGTGAATTTCTGCATGCTCACATCATATAGTGAATCTGAGGTCCTAGATTAATTTCAGGAATTTTGAAGCAATATAAAATATAGTTGGTTCACAACCTCAAAATAGATCCAGAAACAAGAATTGGATGATGTGCTCACAATTTGAACTATGGAACTTGGGTTCTTGATGGAAATGGTGAAGATATGGATAGGAGAAGCTCTAGAAATTATTTGGGATTTTTCTTGGCTACCAAAATGGTAGTTCCTTTAGAAAGTGCCCAAAATGCAATATTGGCTTTAAATAGGAAAATGCAATTTCCCTTATTTAATTGTTGCCAATATTTTTATGGGAGCTCAATATGATCAGAAAAAATATATTCACAAATTTTCATGAACTTTGGAGATGGATAGATATTTTCCTGGATTTAATTCCTTTAAATAGCAGAAAAAGGAATTAATTTTAAATGAAAAATATTGCAAATGACCTTTCAATATTTTTGCATATCCAGGGTTTATATATATGGGAGAGTCTCTGGGAAAAGTTTGGGAGGCAAAATATCAAAGGAAATTGGCGTTCCTTTGTAATGGAAGGAATTAGGGTTTCCCTTCCGGTAACTAGAGAGGTAGGGTTTCGGCGGCAAAATACTGAGAATATATCTTGGGTGGCAAGGTTGGACTGGGGAGAATCTCTGGTTGGATAGGAAAGGCAAGACTTAATGACCAACTTCATCTACCCAAGAGCGAGAGAAAATCCGATAACATCAAAAAAAAAGACGGAAGTCAAATCCCGCGAAGGAAAAAAATTAGGAGTGAAAACCAGGGTGTTATACGTCTCGCGCTAGGGACCTGGCGCACGGCGCTCCCCCGCCTCCTCCTCTCCGCGACGAGCATGGTGGGCCCCAGCACAACGCGCGGGCACGTGAGCCGTCCCGTGTCGCGTCCTCGCCGGTCCGAGACGAGGCCAGCTGCCAGATCATCCAGCACGCGCCCCCTGATGCGCGAGTGCTCCTCGAGCGGCAACGCCAGCGCCAGGACCAGGATGTTCAGGAGGTTGCGGTGGCAGGGCATCAAAACCGCGCTACCCTCGCTGGCGGCATCCCCTCAAGCGGTGTGGGCTGCCGTGCCTTCACTCGCGAGCTGCGTCGCGTGGTGTGGCCCGTGAAGTTCAAGCCTGAGCTGCCTCCACGCTACGACGGCACCCCCAACTCTGCGAAGTTCCTTCAGCTCTACGCGCTGAGCGTCGAGGCGGCGAACGGCGATGACAAGGTTGTGGCGAACTGGTTCCCCATGGCCCTGAAGGACGGCCCACGCTCCTGGCTCATGAACCTCCCCGAGGCGTCCATCTCATCGTGGGCCGAGCTCTACAGCCAGTTCGTCGCCAACTTCAAGGGCACGCATGATCGCTCTCTCACCATCAACGACCTGCGGCGTGTGTGGCAGCGCCCAGATGAGACCTTCCGCGAGTGCATCTATTGCTTCAGCCAGGTGCGCAACAAGATCCCGCGCGCTTCCGACGCGGCGGTCATCTCCGCGTTCTCCACCGGTGTCATGGACGTCAAGATGCGCGAGAAGCTCGCCATCAACGGTGAGCTTGACTCGGTACTTGAGTTGATCGGCCTCGCTGACAAGTGCGCCAAGGCTGAAGAAGGCCGCCTCTTCGTCCACAACGACCCTGGCACCGCGCTCGATGCCACCAAGACCAAGAACAAGGATGTCAAGCGCAAAGTCCCCGCCGTGCTTGCGGCGGAGCTCGAGCAGAAGCGCGGCCACGACCGTGACGAGCCCAGGAAGGACAGCCGGCCAATCTGCGCCTATCACAACGTGCGCTCCCACAGCACCGAGGACTGCCAGGAGCTCAAGCTGCTCCGCGACGAGCACCAAGGCCGCCGTGATGACCGCAATGGCCGTGGCGCCGGCTGCGGTGGCGGCCGCGGCGGCAACCGTTGGGACGGCCAAGGCGGCAACGGCAACGGCAACTTCCGCCAGGGCTGGCGCGACCGGCCTCGCGAGTCCGCCTGGCGCGACCAGCCTCGTGAGGCGAATCCTCAGGCCAATGCCGCTCTCCCGCCGCTTCCGCTGCCACCCCGGAGGGACGACATCAACCAGCCTGATGAGGGCGCTGGGGGCTACCAGGAGCCTCGCACAGTCGCCTGCATCCTCGATGGGGCTCAGGCCCCCGCTTCCAACCGCCACTTCAAACAGCTCTCTCGCGAGGTGAATGCCGCTCTCCTGACGCCAGAGGCCTCGCGGCCCCTCAAGTGGTCGCAATACGCCATCACCTTCGACTCCAAGGACCACCCCAAGTCCACGGCCTCCGCAGGCACGCTCCCCATGCTATGCACTCCCACCATCAGCAACATCGCGGTTACCAAGACCCTCATCGACGGGGGCGCCGGCCTCAACGTGATCTCCATCGAGACCTTCGAAACGCTCCAAGTGCCCTACGACCAGCTGATGCCGGCCAGGCCCTTCTCCGGAGTGACCGATGGCTCCACCATCCCTCTGGGGCAAGTGCGCCTCCCTGTCACCTTCGGCACCCGCAAGAACTACCACACCGAGCTCATCGACTTCGACGTGGCGCACATCGGCCTGCCTTACAACGCCATCTTGGGCTACCCAGCTCTCACCAAGTTCATGGCCGTGACCCACCACGCCTACGACGTCCTCAAGATGCCTGGCTGCAGCGGCATCATCACTATCACCTGCAACGAGAAGGACGCGATCTGCTGCTTGGAGCACGCCTACAAGGCAGCCACTGTCGCGCATCCGGCTGACGAGGACGCGGCCGAGCCTCCTGAGGCCGCGCCCGCGAAGAAGAAGCAGTTGTTCTCTCAGGACCGCGCCGAGACGAAGAAGGTGTCGGTGGACGGCACCGGCTCCAGCCCTGCCTACACCATCGGCACTGGCCTTCCTCCTGTATAGGAAAGCGCGCTCATCACCTTCCTTCGGGCAAACTCGAATGTTTTCGCCTGGAAAGCATCTGACTTGTCCGGTGTGCCGAGGGAGGTGATCAAGCACCACTTAGCGGTGTGCCCTAATGCACGCCCCGTCAAGCAAAAAGCATGGCACCAGGCGCCAGAGAAGCAAGATTTCATCGTCAGGGAAGTTCAGAAGCTCCAGGAAGCTGGGGTCATTCGCGAGGTGCGCCATCCCGAGTGGCTCGCCAACCCAGTCGTCGTCCCCAAGAAGGGCGGCAAGGAGCGCATGTGCGTCGACTTCACCATCCTCAACAAGTTCTGCCCTCAGGACCCATTTCCACTTCCCCGCATCGACCAAATTGTGGATTCCACCGCCGGGTGCGATTTGCTATGCTTCCTAGATGCCTTCTTAGGCTATCATCAGATCAAAATGGTGGCCGAAGACGTGGAGAGGACGGCCTTCATCACCCCCTATGGCATATATTGCTACGTCTGCATGCCCTTCGGCTTAAGGAGCGCGGGTGCCACCTTCCAGCGGCTAATACGCATCACGTTGGGGCCTCAGATGGGGAGGAACTCGGAGGCTTACGTCGACGACATCATGGTCAAGTCTCGCGAGGTAGGATCCCTCATCGCGGACCTCCAGGAAACGTTCGCCAACCTGCGCAAGGTCAACCACAAGCTCAACCCCGAGAAGTGCATCTTCGGAGTCCCCTCTAGCAAGCTCCTCGGCTTCCTGGTCTCGCACTGTGGCATCAAGGCCAATCCCGAGAAGATCAAGGCCATCGAGAAAATGCGTCCCCCCCGGACACATAAGGAAATGCAGCGCTTGGCAGGGTGCATGGCCTCCCTGGGACGCTTCATCTCCAAGTTTGGGGAGCAGGCCCTGCCTTTCTTCAAGCTCCTGAAGAGGTCCGGCCCTTTCAAGTGGACTCCCGAGGCAGACGCCGCTTTTGAAGGCCTCAAGAGGTACCTCACGAGCCCGCCCATCATGGTCGTGCCCCGCTCCTGCGAGCCCTTGCTCCTATACTTGGCAGCCACCCCTCAGACGGCCAGTGCGGCACTGCTGGCGGTGCGAGAGGAGCGCATCTGTGCTAAGGAGAAGCCGCTCGCACCTCCCAAGCCTCGTGAGCCTCCCGAGCCTCGTGAGCCATCTGAGCCTCGTGAGCCACCCGAGTCGCACAAGGCGCCTAGAGAGCAAGCTGCCACCACAACTACGCACCTCGTCGAGCACCCCGTGTACTTCGTCAGTACCATGCTAAGGGATGAGCGCGAGCGCTACCCCATGCAGCAGAAGCTCCTCCTCGCGCTCCTTGTTGCCTCCAGGAAACTGCGCCACTACTTTCAAGGTCATCCCATCAAGGTCATTTCTTCCTACCCCCTGGAGCAAGTTCTGCGCAGCCCCAATGCCGCCGACCGCGTCGCCGAATGGAACATCGAGCTACAAGCCTTCCAGCTAAATTCTCCACCACCAGAGTCATCAAGGGCACGGCTCTATCCTACTTCGTGGTGGAGTGGATGGACACGTTCGAGTAGGAGCCTCGCGAGGCCCAGTCCCTTCTGCCAGGGGACGAAGCGCCAGGCGGCTGGACCATGCACTTCGATGGCGCCTTCTCCCGACAGGGCGCGGGAGATGGAGTCATGCTCTCCTCGCCGGCAGGGGACAGGCTCTACTACGACGTATAGCTCTACTTCAGGCACACCGACAAGGTCTCCAACAACATCGCAGAGTATGAGGGCCTCATCGCCGGCCTCAAGGCCGCGTTCGCTCTGGGCATTAAGCATCTAACCATCAAGGGCGATTCACAACTTCTCGTCAACTTCTCCAACAAAAGCTACAAGCCCAAGGACGAGCACATGGCCGCCTACCTAGACGAGGTACGTAAGCTTGAGAAGCGTTTTCTTGGCCTGGAGCTGCAGCACGTCCCCCGCAGCGGCAACAAAGAAGCTGATGACATCGCCAAGCGAGCATCTCGCCGCAAGCCTCAGAGCCCCAGCGTCTTCGAGGAAAGGCTCCTCAAGCCATCAGCTATATCTCCTGCCGCGAGCACCGCTCTTCTTCACAAGGAACTGCCGCCCGTGCCGCCCACGGGCGCGCTAGACTGCGGTCCAGCCTCAGGAGCCCGCCTGCTGCTGGCGCTGGAGCCTCAGGCAGATAGCTGGGCTGCGGATTTCAAGGCCTACTTACTTCACGGCACCCTCCCAGAGAAGGACTCAGAAGCAGAGCGCGTGGCCTGGCAGGCCACCGCTTACTGCTTACAAGATGACGAGTTGTACCGCAGGCACCCCAATGGCATCTCGCTACGGTGGATCTCTGGAGAGCAAGGGCGCGAATTGCTCGCTGATATCCATGGAGGAGACTGCGGCCACCACTCCTCGTCACGCACCCTCGTCGGCAAGGTATTCCGCAGCGGTTTCTACTGGCCTACTGCGTTGCGTGAGGCTACCGTGCTAGTCCAAGCCTGCGAGGCCTGCCAGTTCCACGCCAAGCAGATCCACCAGCCGGCGCAGGGCCTCCAGACGATTCCCATCTCATGGCCCTTCGCGGTCTGGGGGCTGGATATCCTGGGGCCCTTCCCTCGCGCGGCTGACGGTTACCGCTACCTCTATCTCGCCATCGACAAGTTCACCAAGTGGGCAGAGGTCGAGCCTATGCACACCATTCCGGCAGGCTCCGCCGTCAAGTTCATCAAGGTACTTGTGTGTCGCTTCGGAGTTCCCAACTGCATCATCACCAATAATGGCTCCCAGTTCACAAGCGGCCTCTTCAAGTTCTACTGCGCCAGCCTCGGCACACAGATCTGCTACGCCTCAGTGGCGCACCCGCGAAGCAATGGCCAGGCCGAGCATGCCAACGCCGAGGTCCTCAAGGGCCTCAAAACAAGGAGCTTCAAGAAGAAACTTGAGGCCTGCGGCAAGGGCTGGCTCGATGAGCTACAGTCCGTGCTGTGGTCCATCCGCACGACAGCAAGCAAGCCTACCGGCGAGACCCCCTTCTTACTCGTCTACAGCGCCAAGGCGATCCCTCCATTGGAGCTTAAGCACGGCTCCCCGCGAGTCCTTGCCTTCGACGAGGCACGACAGGACGGCTCGTGGGAGACCAATCTGCTGCTCCTCGAGGAGGGCCGCCGTCAGGCCGCCCTCCGTGCTGCGAGGTACCAGCAGGCCTTGCGTCGCTACCACAGCCGCAACATCCGCCCCCGCACTCTCGAGGTCAGCGACCTCATCCTGCGCAGAATCTTCTCCAGAGAGGGACTTCACAAACTCTCACCCATGTGGGAAGGTCCTTTCAGGGTTACTCATGTCTCCAGACCCGGCTCAGCCCGGCTGGAGATGGAGGACGGAGTTCCTGTGCCTGACGCCTGGAACATCCAACACCTCCGCAAGTTCTACCCATGACCCTCACGCGTACGAACGAAATGGGGCTGTACACGCCCCGAAGCCTCTCATTATGTTCGCCTGATGGGCCCGCGAGAGCTCTCGCCCACGCCCAAGTGGAAGCCCCATGCTCCGCGCTGGCGGAACGATCGACCCGCGATCATACCCACACCTCTGTGGAAGCCCCATGCTCCGCGCTGGCAGAACAATCAACTGGGGGCGCCCCACGGGCTGCACAAACCTCAAGCTGGCCCGTGTCGGACACGGAAGCGCTCTTTTTCTCATTTTGATGTGTAACTGAGGGCGCTGGCCCCGCCGTTGGTGGCATGCGCATGCCCTTCGGCCTGAGGAACGCCGGCGCCTCCTTCCAGAGGCTGGCGCCCCTCGTGCCAGGGCCTCATGAGGCCCTTGCTCCTCGCGAGCCCTCAGGGCCTTGTGGGCCCCCTGGCCCCGGAGGAGCGGTCTTCCTTGGCATGCCTCGCCAGGCGGTCTGACGACTCCCCAGCATGGTCCTGCCAGATCCGTCCAAAGCATCGCCTCACGCGGCCCACACTCCTTCTTGACGCGCCTTCCGCACCTTCGCTCCCGGAACCCTTCCGCCAAGGTGATTTTGTTTAGGCGCGACTGAGGGTGCCCCACGGGCTGCACCAACCTCAAGCTGATCCATGCCGGACACTGCAGCCTCGCCTCTCCCTTTTTTGGTTGTGAAATGGATTTTGCTGATTTCACCCTGATGAGTTAAGTTGCCTACTTAATTGCGTGTTACGTGCGATGCCGTCTCGAGAGCGCCACGTGCTCGCGACCCCTCCCCTGACCGATTCCGTGAGCGGGGGCTAGGCACGGCGCCTGTGCTTGGGTCCATCCCTGCAGCGCCGCCAAATCCAAGCGACTGAGCTCTGGCTCGCGGGCCTGCTCCCGTGCACGTCACCTCACCAAGGTCCTTGGTGCCTTATCTCCTCACACAACGGCCACGGACGAGATAGCGAGCGCGTGTCGCTCCCCCCATTGAGAAATTCGTTGACATGCAGTGTCTTAGGAAGCAAGCCTCACGGGGACCTCGCGGGCGCCCTCTTGCGAGCCGACCTATGGCGGTCGCCTAATCAAAGGACCTCGCGAGATGAAGATACTTCGAAGGCCGGGCCTCGTGACCACGCCTCGTGAGCCGCATGAGCTCCTCACCGCTCTCCGCCAGAAGATAAGTCTAACAACCTTACGAGAAACCCTTGCCGTCGCTTGAGCTCTCTCCCTTCGCGAGTCCGCTGAGCGCTAGCGTTTTTCTTCTTCTACGTGAGCCGCTTGCACACCAAAGGGGGGCTCCCTGAGCACCGTGCCTCAGGAGCCCTCACTAGCTCCAGATGCCCCTCACCTCCTGGCCTTGTCCCGGTAGCACGACCAGACATACCAGTGGCGGCCGAGGCCCGCTCGGGGGCTGGGTCCTGACGGCGTAGAGCGCTGAGGCAAACAAAAAGAAAAAAAACAGCCTCACGAGAGGACTTCGGGAGGGAACGCATACACCCCAAATCACGAAAGCATCAGGTTAAACATAAAGATATTGTTCCCACACACCCGTGGGGCTACATCGATTCTGTGCAGGAAAATAAAAGGAAGAAAGGGCCTAGGTTGGGCGCCGTCACCCCCAGGACTCCAGCGCGGCCGCCACGCGCGCCTCCGAGAAGGCGCTGTAGGCAAGCGCGGCTCTGTCACCGTGCGCACGGTGCCCACCGCCAGGGGTTCCGGAATCATCACCGCGTGTGCCTAGTCGGAGTCCTCGTCCTCGCTCTTGACGCGGGGGGAGCTGTCGCCGCTTCCGCTTCCGTCGGAGGGGGTGGCACCGCTGCCGCTATCGTCCTCGCAGGAGGAGCCGTTGTATCTGCCGTCCTTGCTCTCCGCGCAGCACTCCAGATGGCTGCCGGAGATCCCGAAGATCTTCACGAAGAGCGTGGCGGCCCCATCGTACTTGAATTGGAGGACATGCCCCCGCTTCAGGCCGTAGGCGAGGGCGAATGACTTCCACCCCTGCTTCAAGAACATGAAGCCCGAAGGGGTGAGCTCCGTCGCCACCTAGGAGGAGCCGTTGCAGCAGCCGTCGGCCTGCACCCAGAAGCCCAAGGGTGCACAGTCCGCCATCGCCGCCGCGAAGGAGTCCAGGAGCCGGAGCCAGGTGCAGGGGCTGCGGTGCATGTTCACGATGAACTCATGCACCGCCTCCGCCGAATGGCCACCTCGGCTGTGCGCGCCTCGCCCTCCGCGTCCATGAGGGACGCCCCTTCCGCGATCACTAGGCCCGGCACCGGCAGCCGTCGGGGAGCGCCCGCGCCCCTGGGGCAGAACCTTGGATGCGGCAGCGGAAGCACGGCCACGCCCTCTTCCCCTCGCCATCTCTGTGGCAGCTCTAGTAGGAGACGGAGAAGGGTGGAGGAAGAAGAAGATGGGTGGAGGACTTTGGCTCCCCTCTCCACCTCTTTATGCTCGCCGCAGGGCTCCTATCGTCGCTCCGCCTTCTCCGGCGTTGGGAATTGAAGCAGCAGCAATGTGCAAAGGAAGGCAATGATGGCCTAGTGGCGCGCGGCAGGTTTTATGTTAGCGCGGTCGGTTACCGAGGCGTTGTGGGAGAAGTGGGGGCGTCCCCCATCACATCGTGCGCCACGCGTCACGCCTGGCCCGCAGGCGGTTAGGGACCGCGCCGTTTCGCCCCCTTGGGCGGGAACGTGCGCGCCACGGGCCCAGGGGCTACTGTCGGGCCCATGGAACCCAGGGTATCCAGACACGTCTGCCTTTGGCCCAGGCCGCAACGCCTGGCGTGGGCCCAGCAAGCCGTCATCATCGACCATCTCACCAAGATTCCTCATGAGGCCTTGGCCTCGTGAGGCCACCTCCTCAGGGAGTGGGGAAGCAAGGCTCGGCATCTTCACCAACGGCCTCGCGAGGCGGCCTCCCAAGGTCTCCTCCCGAAGGCACCCAAGACGAAGGCTATTCGGCTCGGCCGCGCGGTCCCATGCCCATCACGTGGGTGACGCGCACGGCGACGAGTGGCGACAGAGGCTGCGCCAGCAAGCGCGGATGAGGATGGTTTCCTCTTTGGTGTTAAGGGAGTAAGGCTAGCCGTCTACTCCCCAAAGCAACCGCAAAGGTTGCTCGATTGGCGAAAGAAGACCAAGACGGCGGGTGCGCATGGCGGAGGTCATCACCGAGCCCACCGGCGCGTCATGGATCACGCTTTGGCAGGCGAAGACCACCTTTAGTCAGGATAGCCTGAGCGCCTGTCGCCTTTCAAAACCACCAAGTGTGGCAACCCTTCCTGCCTAAGTTTTCGAGGGGGAAGAGGACCAAGGCGGGTATATAGGGACAGTGCTGCCATTGTAGTGGGGAGACCCCCCCCCCCAATCGATTCGACCACCTCCTACCTTGTACGCGAGAACACTCTCTTGCTTATTGCAATCCCAACCAAGTAGGAGTAGGGTTTTACACCGCAAGGTGGCCCGAACCTAGGTAAACCGCTGAGTCCATGGTCCGCCCCTCGCTAGCGCGCTCTCGCCGTAGCCTTGCCGTAGCTTAGCTGTGGTTGGAGACGAGAGGTAGAACGAGCTCACCCCAGTGGTCGAACCTTTGGGTCCCCGGAGCCCCACTTCCGACAAGAATGACGCCGTCCGAGTTGACCGTGTCCCGGAGTGCCGTCAGCTCTTCGGCTGCAAAGGCCCCTGCCAGCGACTCGATGGCGAGTGAGCCCGTTTTATTTTCGGCCCTGAGTGCCCTCTCCGGATTGCTGGTGATGGTAATCACTCCGTTGGGGCATGGCAGTTTTAGTTTCATGTATCCGTAATGAGGTATGGCATGGAATTTTATAAATGCCTCCTGCCCTAGAAGGGCATGATAACCACTTCGGAAGGGTACGATATGGAATGTTAACTCCTCGGACCGATAGTTCTCGGGAGTGCCGAAGACCACGTCGAGAGTATATTTTCCCTCACATCGTGCCTCTCTTCCGGGGATGATTCCCATGAAAGTGATGAAGCTATGTTGGATGCGGGTTATATCCAGTTGCATTTTTTCCAGAGTGTCCATGTAGAGGAGGTTCAAACTACTGCCACCGTCCATTAGCACTTTATGCAGCCGGCGTCCGTCCACTATGGGGTCGAGGACCATATCAGCTGGGCACCGGCCTAGGTCAACTGCCAGCTGATCACGCTCCTTGAATGTTATCGATGTGTCTAACCACGCGGCCGAGGGTGTGCGTATCTGGACGGGGCCAAGCTTGTGCAGAGCCCTTTTTCTTTGATTCTTTGATACATATGTTTGATAGATCGTCAAGACCTCGGCTTCGTCCGAGGAGTCTGTGGCATGATTGTTGGTGGGCTTATTTGCGAGGAGAGCCTCGCCACCCTTGGGCACCTATTTCACGACCCAACAAGCTCGATGGCTGTGAGTTGGATTGGTGTTTAACGAGACGGAGTGTAGGGGATGGTTGATCCAGTAGTCCATCTAGGACGGTCGGAGATGTTGGGGAACGTTGCATGGGAAACAAAAATTTCCTACGCACACACAAGATCTATCCATGGTGATGAGCATCTACGAGAGGGAGAGTGAATCTACATACCCTTGTAGATCGCTAAGCGGAAGCGTTTAAGAAACGCGGTTGATGTAGTCGAACGTCTCCGCGATCCAAATCGCAAGTCGTCCCTCGATCCGATCACGAACTAGCGCCGAACGGACGGCACCTCCGCGTTCAACACACGTACGGCTTGATGACGCCTTCACCTCCTCGATCCAGCGAGCGATGATGAAGTAGTGGTTGAGTTCCAGCAGCACGACGGCATGGTGATGGTGGTGAGGAACCATCTCTGCAGGGCTTCGCCAAGCGCTACGGAGATTATGACGGAGGAACTAGAGGGTTAGGGTTGCCGCACACGGCTTGGGGAAATCTTGATGTATCCCGTGTGCTAGCCCTGCCCCTCTATTTATATGTTGAGCCTTGGGGTCTAAACTTGGAGTAAAAGCCTCCTCCAGGTCGGTTTTGCCCGCACAAGGTCGGTTTGGCCCGCAGGGAAAGAGTCCAACTCGGATCCCTGCCGAACCGTGCACAGCCGCACACAAGCGGTAGTACCGCTTCACACAAGCGGTAGTACCGCTCGGGCGGTAGTACCGCTTCACACAAGCGGTAGTACCGTTTACGCGGCAGCAAAACTACTTTTGCACTTTCCAATACCTCGTGGGCTTTATCCCTTTGGCCCATATAAAGTGTTGCTGCACCCGAACACTTCGGTAAACATCCGGAACCCATTCCGGTGAACTCCGGAACTCTTTCGGAGATCAAAACACTATTATCACATATATCAATCTTTACCTCCGGACTATTCCGGAGATCCTCGTCATGTCCGGGATCTTATCCGGGACTCCGAACAACCTTCGGTCACCAACATAATAACTCAACTATACTAATCGTCACCAAACGTTAAGTGTGTAGACCCTGCGGGTTCGAGAACTATGTAGACATGACCGAGACACCTCTATGGCCAATAACCAATAGCGGGACCTGGATGCCCATATTGGCTCCTACATATTCTACGAAGATCTTTATCGGTCGAACCTCTATGTCAAGGATTCAGTTAATCCCGTATGCTGTTCCCTTTGTTCTTCGGTATGTTACTTGCCCGAGATTCGATCGTCGGTATCTCTATACCTAGTTCAATCTCGTTACCGGCAAGTCTCTTTACTCGTTCCGTAATACAAGATCCTGTGGCTAACTCTTTAGTCACTTTGCTTGCAAGGCTCAATGTGATGTTGTATTACCGAGTGGGCCCTGAGATACCTCTCCGTCACACGGAGTAACAAATCCCAGTCTTGATCCATGCCAACCCAACAGACACCCTCGGAGATACCTGTAGAGCACCTTTATAGTCACCCAGTTACGTTGCGACGTTTGATACACACAAGGTATTCCTCCGGTGTCAGTGAGTTGCATGATCTCATGGTCAAAGGAACAGATACTTGACATGCAGAAAACAATAGCAATAAACTGACACGATCAAATGCTACGTTTACAGTTTGGGTCTTGTCCATCACATCATTCTCCTAATGATGTGATCCCGTTATCAAATGGCATCTCATGTCAATGGCTAGGAAACCTTAACCATCTTTGATCAACGAGCTAGTCAACTAGAGGCTTACTAGGGACACAGTGTTGTCTATGTACCCACACATGTATTTGAGTTTCCAATCAATACAATTATAGCATGGATAATAAACGATTATCATGAACAAGGAAATATAATAATAACCAATTTATTATTGCCTCTAGGGCATATTTCCAACAGGAGATCCCGTCTTCCTTCATTTTGGTAATGACTCTGCTAGCATGGGGCGCTTTGATGGCTGCCCATGTGCGAGGTCGTATTCTCTTGATTTGCCTGCGCGGGCTAATTCCTGAGCCAACTAGGCGTCCTCAATGGTGCAAAACTTTCATACCAACTCTGAGAGCTCTGATCTGAACTTGGCGCCGAGCGAGGGCGTTTAGCATGCCCTCATCGTGACAGTTGTGACAGAAGGCAGCGAGTGCTTCTACATCCGGGCAGTCAGTTATCCTATTCTTGACAAACAAGAATCTCGACCAGAACTGCCGAACTGTCTCATCGGATCAATGTTTTATATAAATCAGATCCCAGATGTCGGGAGGCCCCGAATTACTTGGGCAATACTCGACATGGGGGGTGGGTGGGATAAAAAAAATTAATCCAAACGGTGGGGACTCCGAGGTGCCCCCGTGTTCCTTGGAGGAAAGATGCGTGGAAGTATCCGGGCTCAGCTTAAAGTCTGAAGCGCCAGCCTCCTCTAGCTACTCAAGCTCGTGCTCATCCCTCAGGAGGGAGCTCGGATCCGAGGTTTCCTCCAACCGGACTCCATCGGCCAAGCTTGTAAAGGGAGCATAAAGCTCTGGACAGGCTTCCCGAGCACGCCATGCCGCCTCGAAGGGGGAGTGCGATTCGAGATCTGTCGAGCCATCACACGGCCCGTTGGTGAAGATCATAGGTGCACCTATGGTGCCAAGTGGACTTAGATTGCCCGTTCCAAGGCAATAAATAGCGAGCTCTCAATGAAAGCACCAATGTCGGTGTCAAAACCGACTGATCTCGGGTAGGGGGGCCCGAGTTGTGAGATCGGATTGATGGGTAGCAGGAGACAAGGGACACGATGATTAACCCAGGTTCGGGCCCTCTCTAAGGAGGTAAAACCCTACCTCCTACTCTTGTTAATATTGTGGATGTATCAAGGTACAGAGTTAATTTACCTCAAGATCGTAAGTTGTGGTCTAAACCCTAGGGGTAATGATGAATGAATCTCCCTCTACGGACTAAACCCTCTGGTTTATATAGGCATCAGAGGTATCTAGGGTTACACATGGTCGGTTACCATCTAGGGATTACATGCCGAATCTAACATTCTTGGGGTACATGCCAGGTCTTCGGTGAGGCCCGATATGCTGGTTCTACAGGCTAGAGCCCTCTGGAGACCTTATTCTTCAACGGGCCTTGAGTCTGGCCCATGGACTAGACCGACTAGGCCAGGACCCCCTAGTCTAGGACACCGTCATGTGGGTATCTTTGGACCTGGCCTCCGAATGATCTCGGATGTGTAGGCCACTCCTTCCTTTCGGTCACCTCTGCTCCTTGGCCGGGACCACATATGGTTCCTTGGCCAAGAGTGCCTCGAGCTGAGGGGACCTTGCCTCCCCGGGCAGCGGCACCGGGCACTGCATCTGCTACGCCTTGGGGATCCATTTCTGGGGAAGAAAGAATTGACTTGATCATTATAATGGAGGGATCCACAAAGAAAGGGTAAGACAAACATAAAACTATAGGCTGCAGTTACCTCGTGGGCATTCTGCTCAGCGTCGAGGCCGAAGTCCGCCCCTTCCTGGGGGAATTTATTCTTGGACAGCTTGAAGAGCACTGTCCACATCCCGGCCAGGTCGGTACGGAAGAAATGCCGCACAATCGGCATGTCGTCGGGCGTGTAGGCCCACAATGGGCTCGCCCGAAGCTGAATTGGGAGGATGCGGCGATGGATCATGACATTAATCATGTCCACCCGCTTAATCTTCTTGTCTGCTAGGGACTGGATCCTCTTTTGCAGCGCAGGCACCTCTTCGGAGTTGCCCCAATCCAGGCATTTCCTCATCCATGAGGTGAGCCTCCTTGGAGGGGCCGTCGAGAACACTGGGACTTCGGCCAAGCCGCCGGCGAGTGGTGTGGTAATGTAGAACCACTCATGTTGCCACTCCTTGATCGTCTCTACGAAGATGCCTTCAAACCAGGCAACCTTCTGGAACATGCTAATCATCGCCCCTCCGCACTCTGCCAGATCGGTGCCACTGCTCTTCGGCTTGATACCGAACGTCTTTAGCCATAGGCTGAAGTGCGGCTCGACGCGGAGGAAGGCCTCGCAAACGGTGATGAATGCCGCGAGGTGAAGAATGGAATTTGGGGATAGATGGTGGAAATCTGACCTGTAGTAGAAGAGTACCCCGCGCACGAAGGGGTGCAGGGGGAACCCCAGACCTCGGATGATTTGGGGGAGGAAGATGACCCTCTCCGCTGGCTTGGGAGTAGGGATTTGCTGATTAGGCTCCCGGGGCCGGCAGGCGGCGTCCGCAGGGATGTAGCCTGCGGCCCGGAGCTCCAAGATGACACTCTCCGTAATGGTGGAGGGCACCCACTAGCCCTTCAAGGTGGCGTCGGCTATCGCAGGAGAATGATTTGCAAAGCGCTCGAAAGGGCTTGCGAAAGCTTTGAAATCCACCTGGGCGCTAGAGCTCTAGAGGCTGTGCCCAATGGCAATGGAATGAGAGCGTGGGGAAAGTAGTCTAACTGCCCTTTGCTTTTACAGGACTATGAATGACCAAGAGTCCCTTTTACCCCGCCAGGTTAATCACCACGTTCCAACCCTTGACACAATTATGCGTGCGTGGGGGAAACAAATCTTGATGATATCCCCCAAAATGCGGAGCACGATCCCTACCTTCATAAGACGTGCCAATGAGAAAACCGCATAGTGTCGTGATTCGAATAACAGTAACTGACTCGCTTTGGCATAAGTGGCCACGCTTCGAAAAAGTTGTCAGGTTATAAACACTGTTCACACTCAAGTGGCAGGCCTTCGAGGCTAAGCTATCTAAAAGACCTCGGTTGACGAGGTGTGGCTCTTTAAGCATGTGGTCGGTGGGCAGCCCCGTTAGAGGGAAAGCCCAGAGAATTTCTTTGCACAAAAAGCCTTGGGTTCATATAAACAAACACCAGGGGGAGGAACTCGCCTGTCAAGCCGAAGAACCCAAGCCGAAGTCATCTGTCTGAGGAAAATTGTTGTCCCCGGCTCTGAAGACAACTTTAGGGGCTACTGACGATGTCCTGGACTAAGGGGTACCAACCCAGCTGGCCCACAGTCCATGAGCTGAGCTTATGGCCCACCAATATCATAAGGAAGGACTCCGGGAGTCTTGAACCTTGGCGTGGTGAAGATGGACTCTGCCGAAGACTTGGCGTGTACCCCAAGGATTGCATTGGCTATTGGCATGTGCTTCTCCAGCTAGCAACAGACCATGTGTAACCCTAGATATCCCCAGTACCTATATAAGCTGAGGGGTTTAGTTCGTGGAGCCAGAGTCATTACTACTCACCTTAGGGTTAGAACACAACATACGATCTCGAGGTAGATCAAGCTTGTACTCGATACATCATCACCAATACAATCAAAGCAAGATGTAGGGTTTTACCTCTTCAAGAGGGCCTGAACCTGCGTAAATACCATCCCCTTCATCTCCTGTTACCCATCGATCCGAGATCTACAACTCGGGGCCCCCTACCCGAGGTCTGCCGGTTTTAGTACCGACACATGTGGATACCCATGGTGACATTGGGGTATTCTATTGAGTCACCTGATATATATTTTGGTAATCAACTTGCGGATTCCCGTGGTAACATTGGGGTAATCTAGGCATCGAGGTTGATACATGTCTTCGTCCTACTTTCTCCGATAGGAACTTTGGAGTGATTCTTTGTCGCACGTTGAGGGATTGTTATATGATTCAATTATGTTAGCACTATTGAGAGATTGTACTAGTGAAATATGAACCCTAGGCATTGTTTCCAAGCATTGCAATACCGTTTGTGCTCACTTTTATCACTTGCTACCTTGCTGTTTTTATTAATTCAGATTACAAAAACCTATATCTACTATCTGTACTACACTTGTATCACCATATGTTCGCTGAACTAGTGCACCTATACAATTTACCATTGTATTCAGTGTGTTGGGGACACAAGAGATTCTTTGTATTTGATTGCAGGGTTGTTTGAGAGAGACCATCTTCATCTTACACCTCCCACGGATTGATAAACCTTAGGTCATCCACTTGAGGGAAATTTGCTGCTGTCCTACAAAATTTTGCGCTTGGAGGCCCTATCGAGTCAACAAGAATGAAGTTGCGTAGTAGACATCATGAGATTAAAACATACACTTAGTCTTGGGAGCTTTTGAGTGGGGAAAAATTAATAGCCCCCGGTATATGTTGATTTCTCGGGATATCCGAGATCAAACCACCCACAATTCGGCTCTTTCGAGAAAAGGGAAGTCCTTCATTTTACACGGACAACCGCCATTGATCGTAGATAGTTTAACACTGTCATCGGTTCACCGACCAGTTTACGCGTGTTGTGATAGTCAGCTTTTGGCTTTCTCCAACTGAGGTATTTAACCAGTTAAACCAGAAGTAGCAATCAAAGTGGTGCTCCCTTTACCTCCTAGTCGAACGAAGCGGGAACGTAAGAGGTAAGCACAGGAGCCGGGCAACCCAACTATTGACCAAAGACACAACTCCAAACCGATGCATTTAATGCGAAATGCTGAGGACATGGGGCCGAGGAATTTCTAAAATACCTCGGATGCTACAGGGTATCGGCTTGGTCTTACAGCCCCACCGTCGGGATTGTTGGTGCTTTAGAGGCAGCCATCCATTGTATCACTAGGGTTTTTTGTTCAAGGAAGGAGAAGAGGGGCGTAATATCGGGCCTTCTCTTTATTAAAAGGGGATCGAATCAATCGAGCCAAAACACATGGGATACAAATATCAACAGAAAATATAGTTGAGGAGGGTAATGCGTCGGGTTGTCGGACGACTGGCTTGACGTCCTTTATTGTCCTGCTGGCGCGCGTCCTCCATGTTGTTTGAACAGCGGCTCCTCGTCTAATCCGAGGAAGGCTATCTCCGCCTCTAGAGGGACCCGTCAGTTCTTGAATGCATTCGAAATGACGATCGCTTTGAAGAGCGACATCAGCGGAGATTCATTGACTTCGGCTCTAGAGCCGTTCGGAATCAGCCCCTGGTTGAGCCTCCTATGCTTAAAAACAGGGTTTTAGCTTACTACCGGGGGTGCAGATAGATATGTCAGTTTACCTGACCCGTTCCCCAGGATCCTATTGCTCCACCACCTCCCATTGGATTTTCAACGCAAAGTTGTGTATCCGAGGAACAAAAACCTTAGTCATGGAAACGGGGCAGTGGAGCACGCATCCCCATATGGGGCCATCCTTGTTGTGTTCCGAGGGGAAGTTTACACTTCTTGAATGCTTCATGTGGCTATGGCCGCTTGACGCCGCTCACGCCCTTGATGCTTCCTCGGCTGCGAAGGCCGATGTCTGCTCCTCGGTTTGGAGGGAGCGTTCCGTGTTTCCATTGACTGTAATGACGCCATTAGGCCCTGGCATCTTAAGCTTTAGATAAGCATAGTGAGGGATGGCATGGAATCGAGTGAAGGCGGTCTGCCCGAGGAGTGCGTGGTAACCGCTTCGAAAGGGTACAGTGTTGAAGATTAATTCTTCACTGCGGAAGTTATCGGGTGTGCCGAAGACAACATCCAAGGTGATGCTGCCTGAGCATTGTGTCTCAATTCCCGATATGATACCTTTCAAGGTGGTGGTACTGGGCTTGATTCTGGCCGGATCCATATGCATTTTATTAATGGTATCGGCGTATATTAAGTTGAGACTACTACCCCCGTCCATAAGGACTCGAGTCAGAAGAAAACCCTCCACTATGGGATCGAGCACCAGAGCCACAGTGCCTCCATGATGGATACTTGTCGAATGGTCTCTTTGGTCAAAGGTGATCATCATTTCCGACCACAGATTGTAAGTTAGCGCTGCTGGGTCTATAGCATAGATATCTTGAAGCGCGCGTTTTCTTTCCTTTTTTGTGACGTCAGTAGCGTAAATCATGTTCACATCTTTGACCTTAGGGGGAATTGCTTCTGGCCACCATTACTTGGCCCAGGCTGGTTGCCATCCTCATTATGTGGTTGGCCCATGCCTTGACTCTTAGCTGCTATTTTGCTGGCTTGCTTGATTACCCAGAAATTCTGGTTGGAATGGGTAGCAGATTTGTCTGGTGTGCCATGCATGGCGCTGTTTATCCAATATCTTATCCAACGTCAACGGACCATCTTTATATCCTTGAAAGGGCTTGTGCATGTTACTGCCGCATTGGTTGCTGAATCCGGCATTTACTGTTCCCTCCTCAGTGTCACTGCTAGGCCCTCTATTGCGGCGCTTGTTGCTCTTATTGCGCCGAGGCTTACCATTTCCATCGCGCACCTCGGAGGTACCTGGGTGCCATTATTGTTGTTCCAACGAGCTAGCTAGCTGTCTTCACCCACGCAAAATCAGGTCATCAGGTGTGTGAGGGCAGCCCTTAACCGAGGTTTTTCCTGCCCAAGCTCTCTAGCGAGCCACTCATCGTGGATGTTGTGCTTCAAGGCTGCTATCGCCTCTGCGTCTGGGCAGTCTACTATTTGGTTTTTCTTAGTCAGGAACCGGTTCCATAATTTGCTGGCTGACTCCCCTGGTTCCTGTATGACGTGGCTGAGGTCATCAGCATCTAGGGGTCGAACATAAGTTCCTTGAAAGTTAGCTCAAAAAGTGTCCTCAAGGTCTTCCCAATTGCCAATCGAGTTCTCGGGAAAACTATTAAGCCAATGCCGAGTTGATCCTTTTAGCTTTAGGGGTAGATATTTGATGGCATGTAGGTCATCACCCCGGGCCATGTGGATATGCATGAGGAAATCCTCTATCCATACGGCGGGGTCCGTAGTTCCACTGTATTGCTCGATATTGATGGGTTTAAACCCTTCTGGGATTTCATGTTCCATTACTTCATCTGTAAAGCACAAAGGATGTGCAGCTCCTCGGACCCTTGCCACTATGTGGCAGATGTCAGCCGTGGCATGACTGTGCATGTGATCATGCGCCTAGCCGTACTTTGCAAGCCAGGCTGAGTACCCAGTCTATTCAGTAGGGGGATTCTCTAGATCTGTAAATCGATTGTGATGGCACTTCCGGCTTTGACATCAGCCTCTTGCGTAGATCGTAGGGTTTTTGGGGCGGAAGCGGTTCCTTGCCGTGACAGCAAGGTAGATTAGGGGATTATCATATCCGCCCGCCGGCTTATCTTGGCCCCGACGAGGCCGGTCGGGCTTTTCAGCCCAATTGCATCTCGATAGCGGGGTGCCGGTGACTTCTTTGTTGAACTCTAGGAGTAATCTCCTCTATTGGTAATACTGGTTATTTCCTGCGTATCTTTCCTCGAGCTCTTGGTCGGTACTAAGGACCTCGATCCACTTGTCAGTTAGCCTATCCTGTTCGGCTCAAAGCTTCTAGGACTTTTGCTTCATACTCTTACCGGTGCTAATCAACCACCGGCAAAAGGCATGCACCCGAGGATCATCTAGGGGTTCCTCGGGGATATCAAATTTGTCGGGTCTGAGGCCGTCGGTGTATTGAACATGGGTGTTCATACCCTGACGATGCATAGACAAGTTGTAGCCTTCCTGACGGCAAGGGCTTGTCGGAGGATAGCATTTGTAAACACTCAAGACTTGGTAATCAAAACCATGAAGAAGACCTCAAGGCAGGTCATCGAGATGTACTAAAGAAGTACTGAAGGAGAGGACTCAAGTAGCCGGCAAGCCTCGGGCCGACAACCTCAAGACCGACGAGCTCCGTCCCACCGCTCCACCATGGCAGTTGTCAGGGACTTGCCAACAGGTGTCGAGCGGGCAGGCGAGTTGGTGGAGCTTGTTGGGACACGTGGCGGCCCGCCGCTGAAGATCAACTTTATTGACACCCATCCAAAGGGCGTGGCAGAAGAATAGAAGGTCATTGGGCGAGCGGTATAGGTGGAGCTGGGCTCCCTTGCCGCATTCATCCCCAACGTGACACCAAACAGAGCATTTATTGCTTTTGTCCTAAGTCATCTGTGTTAGGTATGATATCACTGTTGCTATCATTTCACCATGTAATTACCATTTTGCCACTGTGGTAGCCCCTTTCATCTATAAAAGGAGGCCCATGGCAACCTTTACAAAGGTTGCACTCTTCCCATTTGCACTACGCAACTGCACCTCCCGAGCTCCTTGCCGGCAAGGTTGCGCTCTCTTGTAACTTGGGAATTTCCACAATCATAATCCACCAAAGTAGGAGTAGGGTTTTACGCCTCACGGCGGCCCGAACCTAGGTAAATCCTTGCGTGCTGATCTGCTCAATACAAAAAAAAGACACATCCGTGACATTATGGCCCGAACGAAAACTTTTTCTGTCATGGTTGTGACACTTCCATGACAATAATTGTGACAAAAACATGTATCATCATAGATGTGGTGGGCTCCTACTTCTATGACAAAAAATTATGACAGAAAATGGGCTTTTCATCCTGGGCGGGCCGGACACGCACACGCATGACATTCTTTGGGACGTCCATGATGTAAAAAATCATGGTAGAACTGAGGGCCGGTTACGGTGGGTGGTCGGGGCTGAGTGATGCAGTGTGGTTTTTGCGTGTTTCTCTCGTACGCGCGCGTGTGTGCGAGGCGCTTGCTAACTTAACCCGAGCGAGCCGTACGTTCTCTTACTGAACCCGAGCGATCGATCGCCCTCGCACAACGTACTAAACACGAGCAATCGATCCCTCGCACTACGTACTGAACCCGATCGATCCCTTCGCTGCTAACTGAACCCAAGCAATCCCTTCACTGCTAACTGCACCTGAGCGATCCCTTCAGTGCTAACTGAACCCGAGCGATCCCTTCACTGCTAACTGAACCCCTTCTCACTGCTTACTGAAGCTGATCGAGCCCCCGTGCGAGACGTAACCAACCTTTGCTGGGTTGCCTCTCGATGAACAGTTCCCGTTACTGCCGCGCACGTGATACACGTAGAACGAGTCGAGACTTGCATCGATCGAGCCGGTTGGTTGGTTGTGGATGAACAGTTCCCGTTGCTGCCGCCCGCTCGTACGCCCCACCCCAGCCGGTGGGTTGGCTGTGGATGAAGAGTACCCTGGTCATGTGAAGGTGGTTGGCGCTGGATGAACAGGACCTCAAGAGGAGGCCACCACACCCCAGTCGGTTGGGGGTGGATGAACAGAACCCCGTGGAGGCTGGATGAGCAGTAGCCGGTGGAGGCTGGAGAAGTCGATGGTGGATGAACAGTAGCTGGTGGAGGCTGGAGGAGGTCGACCATGGATGAACAGTAGCCCGTGGAGTCCCAGTTTGCGGTACACCACACCCCTCCCGATGAATAGGACTCCGTTTCGACTGTAGGCAGTAGGGTAGAAGTCTGTTTCCTCTGTTTTGCGGTACACCAGACCCCTCCCGATCAACAGGACTCCGTTTCGACCGTAGGCGGTTGAACAGAAGTCTGTTTCCTCCGTTTTGCGGTACGCCAGACCCCCAGCCGATGAACAAGACCCCATTTCGACCGTAGGCGGTCGAACAGAAGGCTGTTTCCTCCATTTTGCGGTACGCCTGACCCCGAGTCGCTGAGCAGGACCCCGTTTCGGCTGTTCCGTCCAAGCAGGTTGGCTCCCGATGAACAGGACGTGTTCTGACCCAGTCGCTTAGCTCCCGACGTTGTTTCCTCCATTCCGACCCAACCGGTTGGCTGCCAATGAATATGAGGCCATTGGTGCCATCCGTTGCCTCTCTCCATGGACACGAGCCATGGCCGTACGTATGCGTGAGTACGCATTCGAGACCCCGCCCGTATGTACGTATATGGCCGTATTTTTTTGCAGCGTGGCTGTACGTACGTGTAGTCGATTTAGACGGGACTGCCTGAACTGCTACGTATGGGGATCTACTACGAAATGTGCCGCTCCTTTTTTTTGACATGACGTGCCGCTCCTTACAAGCCCACGGTTCATCATTGTAGAGAGACCGATCGACCAGTATGTACGTACATGTTCGCGACCAGACAGACAACGCTACGTATGCTTCGACCGGGTGGGTCCCAACTGTCAGGGAAGATACGGAGGCACTTCCTTGCGTGCGAAGATATAGCAGGTGGGTCCCAGCTGTCAGCAGGAGGAATCATTTTTTTTGCACGTAATAAGGAGGCACTTCCTTGCGTGCAAAGATGTAACTGGTGGGTCCAGCTATCAGCCTCACCGCGTACAGTCCTCTTTCGATGGTTGTCGTTCATTGACAACGTTGACTATGCCGTGCCGAGAGCACCAAGGCGATGGACGATAGCAAGGCCTAGGAAGGGAACGACGCAGAGCCAGGGAAGATGCGGAAGTGGATGCCCACATGAAAGTGCTAGTTATCGACTAGAGGGGGGTGAATAGGCGATTTTTATGAAAGGCTTCGAAAACATGCAATGTCTTCGAAGAAAGCGGAAGCAGGATGAGAACTAACAAAGCCTATCAATAA
Source organism: Elymus sibiricus (assembly GCA_039707655.1). Lineage (NCBI taxonomy): Eukaryota > Viridiplantae > Streptophyta > Magnoliopsida > Poales > Poaceae > Elymus > Elymus sibiricus. The sequence continues at coordinate 211,737,577 of CM077674.1, forward strand.
GATGAACAAATATGACAAGCATAGACATCATTCATACAAGCATGCATTGAACATAAACACAAGAAGCATGAAGATAAATGAGTAAACAGATAAATGGCTTCAGAGCATATCTTCAAACACAAGCAAGCATGCAAAGGCTTCACAGTTCAAAACAGTAAGTGAGGAAGAGTAAGGATAGAACCTGGAGCTCGGGGAAGACAATGATTTGTTTGACCAGTTCCAACTGCTGTGACAGTTGTACGTCTAGTTAGGGAGGCTGAGATTGAACTGAGAAGACCAAGCCTTCACCTTATTCCCCTTGATCTAAGGTCACTTAGACCTCGCCCAATCACTTTGGTAAGTCTTCAAGGTAGACTTCCAAACCTTCATAGACTTCGTTCACCGGCAATCCACAATTACTCTTGGATGCTCAGAACGCGACGCCTAACCGACTGGAAGATCACAGTCTTCAAGTGTAATAAGTCTTCAGTTCACTTAGAACAGAATGTCTTCAGTGATGCTCAATCACTTTGGGCTCTAGTTGTTTTGGGTTTTGTCCTCGCAAGGTTTCTCTCTCAAAGGCTTCGAGGTGGGTTGCCCTCAAACGACAAAAGCCGTGCACTAACTCGGAGCAGCCACCAACTTATGGTGGAAGGGGGCGGCTATTTATAGCCAGGGGCAACCCGACGTGATATGTCTGAAATGACCCTTGGTCATTTAGGAACTGACACGTGTCCAACGGTCGGAATATAAACCCACGTGGCAACTTTACTTGGGCTACAAGCAAAGCTGACTCAACCAACTCTAGAAGAGATTTTCTCTCATTTGTCTTCGCTTGAAGACATAGGATTTTAGGTTGAGCATCACGTCAGTTTCTGACTTCGTTTACCTCGACCCCATTTGACAGTTCGGTGGTTCCTATGACTCAAGAAATAAGAAAATGAAACTACCAAAAGACTATGTCTTCAAGCTTCATTGTCTTCGACGAATGTCTTCATGAACCATTATCTTCAGCACGAATGTCTTCGTGAATCACCATTGTCTTCAATGTCTTCATACATTTTTAGGGGTCATCTTCGATGGGTAAACCGAATCAATAGGGACTTCTACCTATGTTCTCATGTGAATCTCACAAACACATTAGTCCCACAACCAAGTTTGTGTTCAATACTCCAAAACCAACAAGGGGTGGCACTAGATGCACTTACAATCGCCCCCTTTTTGGTGATTGATGACAAACTGGTTGAAGTTTTCAACGGGGATAAAAATAGGTGAAGTTAAGGTATAGATGGTTTGGCTTCATGAAGTGGGAGGGGCTCCCCCTGAAGATGTGCATATAAGTAATTTTCCTTTTAATGCAAATGCACATGGCAGGTTTGACTTTGTGGAGATCTCCCTCTATTCATGAAGTCACAACGTGTGCATACAAAAATATATTGAAGATAATGGCATGCACAATGAAATATGGGCGACTGCGAAATGACTTCATGCGCATAAGATCACGGTTTAGTAGCGCACACACGAAGCAAAAACAGCGAATGTAGCAGACGTCCATCAGGACTTCAGTTTTACAACCCAAAACCAAATGTTCGAGAACGAGAGTTGTAAACTTAGCAAAATATATCAAGCCCAGCCCAGTTTGCCCGCTTGAAGACTATCAACCCATATGCTTCTCCCCCTTTTGTCAACAAGTGACCAAAAAGGTGTGAAGACATAGGGTGTCTACACGTCCCTTGGAGGCGATGAAGATGTTGGGGCAGCCGGGGGCGATGTTGGAGTTGGGCGGTGCAGAGGGGCATGATGCAGCATCTTGATGTAGTGAAGCCATTAGCGGAGAAGTAGCGTCATCCTCTTCATCAACCACCCGAGCATGAACTGTGGAGGCGGAAGAGGAGAAGTCTGAATCTTCAAGCGATGGCGTAGCACGCCACTTCTCTGTAGCAGGAGGCTTGGAGTCAAATTTGACGCCTTCCTTGAAGCCATCGGCAGCAAGGTCATCTTCAGAGCAGAGTAGGGTGAGACTCTTCCAAGCCTGGTGGCTGGCTTCATGTGCAACAAATGCATTCTTGGTGGAGATATTTCGCACTCTGTTGAGATCAGTCATGAGGCTCCTCATTTGCCTTTTGAGCCAGTCATGATGCTTGTCTTGCTTTTGATGAAGAGAAACAAGTAGCTCTCGGTCAAATAAGATCCGCGCTCGCTTTTGGGGTCTTGGAGGCACAGTGCTTGTGGTGGCTTCAGTATTGGCTTCAAGTGGCTGGCGAAACTGACCAGTGAGATGACCAGCTGAAGTAGCACTGGGGATATGTATTGCTTCAACATGAGCAGCACCGCTGTGAGAGCCAGGAACGTGCACCAATGGGGTCTTGGCAGCAACTGGATATACGTCTTCAACAGGAGCAATCTCAGGCAGAAAGATATTATAGTTTCGGCCTAATGGTTGATATTGCACTGAAGAGCGAATCTTGATGAGGCGCATTATCCAGGGAGCATAAATCTTGAGGCCAAATAAGTCCATGCTAGAGGCAGCTAACTGTCTGATGAAGAAGTCGTAGGTGTTGAATCTGATGCCATAGATGATGTTGTAAAGCATTGTTTTCATAGCACCTTCAACCTTGCTCGACGGGGAGTGCCCTTTGATAGGCCATAAAGTATGCCTTAGGATATGATAGATAGTGCGAGGCAAGTACTGGAGGTCATTGACAAGAAACTCCTTGGGACAATCAGCTTCAGCAGGCAGTGGCTTCATCATGGTGAGCATCTGAGTCATGTTTGGCTCGGGATTCTGAAAGATACTCTCCACAGCTCTATCATAGGCTTCACAGCCAGGTTCATAGATATCACCAGGAGCAGGCAGGTTTGTGAGCTCTAGAAGATCTTGAGCAGGATCTTCATGGTGTACATCACCTGTCATCCAGTGAAGGGTCCAAGTCTTGATATCCTTATGGTATCCAGAGATGTGGAGGGTGGCATAGAATTGCAGTAACAGCTCCTCGTTCCAGTGCTCTTTGTCTGTCACAAATGGAAGCAGACCTACATCATGAAGACAATCAATGGCTTTATCCAGACATGGCAGATCAGTCATAGCTTCAAAGTTGAGGCGCTTGTGAGGATGAATCTAGTCTTGATTGTAGAGGACACTCATGTAATAGCTTCGTTGTTTGTAGCTCCAGAACCTGTCAGAAGATATCCATGGCTTGGTGTATGGGTTCTTGGAGCGGTTAAATAAGGTATTATCATTCCTGAAGCTTGTGACACTGAAGGTGCATTCGGTGGAAGCAGCTCCTCGAAGCCTTGGCAGCCTAGACATTGGCTTCTGAACAAGAGGCCGGTTGTCAACATGGAATTCATATTGTGGGCTAGGTCTGTCAGGTGACGCAAGACTAGGCTAGTTGACACGCACAAGTTATCCAGCTCTGTTGTATGCCATGACAGTATTGGCGTCAGAGAGCACAATGGCTTCAGAGGTGGCAGGAGCTTCAGTACTGGCATTCAGATTTCCTTCAGTGGCTTGGACTTCAGACTCAGGGGCCACATTTGTATCAGCAGCAGCAGTGTTAGACACAAGAGGCTGCTCTTGAACGTCTTCGGCAGTTGCAGCCGGTATGACTTCAGACTGTTGAGCTTCTTGCTCAGGTTGGGCTTCACCAGATATAGTCTGTACTGGATCAGCTTGCTTGTCTTCAGTCTGAATGGTGTTGGTGGGTGGAACATCTCCTTGAATACCCTCTTGAGAAGCAGAGGCATCTTGATGCACTGCCTCCTCAGAAATGCTGGACATTCGCGGGCCACAGCGAAGCCTTCGGAAGATGGGCGACGCCTTTGGAGAAGAATTGTCTTCAACAGTGGCTTCAGGAGTATCTGGCAACATAGGCTCATCAGTGGTTGTAGCTTGAGGAGGAGTGTGGGGTATGACTTCATCACGATCCATTGGCGTCAGAGGGCGACCAATGCTGATTGGTTCACTGTGCTCAGGAACAGGCGATGATACCACTGTCTCGGTGAGCTGAGGAAGGACTGCATCAACATCATTTTGCACATTGGCATCAGTACCAATGTCTTCAGCTGCGTTGGAGTCAGCAGCTGGAATCTCTTCAGTAACTGGAACCTCTGTGGTAGCAGGTTCATGCACGATGACTCTTCTGTCGGTGTTTCCAGAGGCAGGGGGAGCAACAGATATTGGCGTCACAAGCAGTGGCTCTTGAGAAGCTGATTGAGCATTTTCTGCTTGTGGCTTGTGCAAAGCCTTTGAAGACTTCGTCTTCTGACGCTTTTGAGATGAAGGAGCAGCAGAGGCATCAGATTGCTTGCGCTTGTGAGCTTCGGCTTCAGCTTGCTGTGTCTTCTTCTTCTCAGAAGCAGTTGATGGAGTGGATGGCTTCGAAGCAAGCATTGATGGTGGGAAGACAATCCGAGGCTCATCTTGCCTTGGGGCCTCATCAGCTTGGGTCTCTGGCTTCTTCTTCTTCTTCTTGATCAGCTTGGGATCAATGGCAGGGCGACCAAGCACCTTTCTCTTCAAGCCCTCATTGTGGGCTTGTACTGTCTTCTCAGCATAGTGCTTGAGACGTTCTCTAGCACCTTTGGCATCATCATGAAGCTTTTGAAATTCCTCTTTCAGCTCGGCCATCATCTTCTTGTAGCCTTGAATTTCTGCGACGCTGAATTTGGACAAGTGCTGCTTGAATAGCCGCTTCTCATATTCAATCTTGTTTTTCTGTTCAAGCACCGTCTGGACAACCGCAAGTTCGTTGTTGATGAAGCCTTGGAACGTGACACTGATGTCAATTGGAAGCTGCAAGTTGTCAATCGACAGAGACGGGTTGCGAAACCATTCGTCAATAAAGTCGTTGAGAATATCATGGTCAAACAGAGGCAAATTTTTGAAGATATCAGCCTCTTCCTTCTTGTTCTTGATGAGGAGCTCAAGGGCATCATCATCAAACTCATCATCTCATAAATCAATTATGGCGTCGTCATCCGTCAACATGGTTGTTGGTTTGGGGCCTCGCCCAGCAGGTTTCTTTGTCTTCGGAATGTTCCGAGACACATCTTCAGACTGCACACTGGATTCAGGAGGTGCATCTTTCACAGGCTTCACTCTTGAAGCTGATGGAGCAGCAGCAGACTTGGCAGATTGCCCCTCTTTAGCTTTGGAGCCCTTTGGCTTTCTTTGTGTCTTGGGGGAGGCAGGAGCAATGTCTTCAGCATGGGCTTCTCCGCGCGCAGCAGCGGCGGCGGCATGAAGAGCGTTCATATGCTCAACATATGCGTGAAGACTATCCCATGGCCCAGTCAGATTGGGATCTGCATGACGGGAGCCATCGGGTCTTGGTTCTGCTGGACCAGGGTTGAAGTTCACACCAAACTCCTTCTTGTTGGCATCTGCTGAAGCCTTTGCAAACTGATAATTGGCTTCAAACAGATCATCTTCACGACACCATCTAATACTAGATGGGTCAGCATCCTCTGGCATCACACCTCTTACCATGCAAGGATAGAAGTTCTGGGCAATGGCGTCAGACTTTGTCTTCGGAATAAGCTTCCGATACACAATATCCGCCCATGGTGGCCTGACTGCATTCTTCTCAGCATACTATTGTGTAACAAAATGATAATGGAACCATTGTTCTGCCCAGTATCGGCGAATCCATTGCACACGAGATTTGCATTCACCATAGGTTTCATCAGGATCTGATTTGTACTGCTTACAGATCTAGAGGGAGGGCAAGAGCAGTGTTTGCTCGTCGTTGCCTTCCTCCCTTCTTTGCAGGATTGATTGGCTTCACACTGCTGATTTGACAGGAACTGGCTTCAGGAGAGTCGAGATGAAACTGCAAGAAGTCTGCAAATGAATTCAGACTATGAGAACCAAGTGACTCGCCCACGGACATGTACCTGTGATAGCATTAGAGATGCGAGGGAAGGAGGAGAGGTCATATGCATTCTCAGAAAATTTTGAATCCAACTCAGTTTGAAGACAATGACCTCACAATGTGAAGACATTCACTTCTAGAGAGATGTTGGTTCCAAATTTGTACGAATCCGAAGATAAGTACAAGTGAGGAATCATCACTATGCAGTATAAGTGAAGTAACTTGGCAAGATATGAGATGCGTGAAACAGAAGATGAAGATTTGGAAGTGAAAGAAACAAGTTCTGAAGATATTCTAAAAGATTTTGGATCTAATAGACGGTAAAAAGTGACTTTTATTTACTGCTCGAAGAACAGCTCAACGAGACGAATGGAGGCTGAGCAGTTCGATCTCCCATGCCCTAACTTGGCAGTGGAGGACGGCTACGGCGGCGGCGGTGAGAAGATGTCCGCAGCCGGCGAGAGTACGGCGTCGAAGAGGTCGCGGCAGCTAAGCGCTTCTCCTCCGGCGACGATGAAGTTAGCGGCGGTGCTAGGGTTATACGAGGGTGATGGCGACAGGGGTGAAGAACATTTATGGAACTAGGGGCGAAGTATTTATAAGGGTTGGCCTGGTCTGGGGAATAAGATGGACATGCCCCTGGCGATACATATCTATGCGATGCGTGGCGATCATGTGCAGTTGTTGCGATCGCGCCTCGACCCCATGACCAGCTATTTTGGCGGGAGGTCGTTCCGCCTTCTGCGGATGCAGGTAAATTGGATAGAGATGAAAAATATTTTAAATTTTTGTCTCAAAATCTTCGACTGACAAGGACACAATGAAGACAATCGACATGTGTCAAATATAATGCATATGAAGATTTAGATAGACTGGACGAGATAAGTACAGAAGGGGTAAGGGTCCGATCACATTCACCTAGTTCAAAAACACAGGTTGAAGACATAGCTATAGGTGAATGCTGTTGAGGACAAACTCATTTATACATATAGTATAGGCAATGAAGTCAAATAGAATGCGAAGATAAAACCATTCGTGAAGACAGTCCAAATCAGGAAGATAATGGAATAGATGTGACGCCAAATGAAAATCTTCAAGAAAAATTTGGTGGTGGCGTTACCCACCGTATAGGAAGTATTAGACCCAGACACGGCGCACCATTATCGTGGTGCTCTAAAGTCAAATTCCATTTTAATATCTTCACACTTAGAGTGTATATCTTCATGAATTGAAGACATACGTTACTTCATGTGTTGTGCACCAAAGTCGTCAAGAATGCATAAGTGTTTGGATGAATGTCCTCTCACAGGACATTTGAGGATTCTAAGATATTTAGCTCACACCGCAACTTGCAAAACCTCTTCTCATCCAAAGGCTTCGTGAAGATATCTGCCAGCTGATCTTCAGTGTTGACGTGAATGATGTCAATGTCTTCTTTGAGCACATGATCACGAAGAGAGTGGTGTCTAATCTCAATATGCTTCGTCTTGGAGTGTTGGACAGGATTGTGAGAAATCTTGATTGCACTCTCATTGTCACAGAATAGCAGAACCTTCTTCTTGTTGATGCCATAATCCTTGAGAGTTTGCTTCATCCAGACAAGCTGTGCACAACATGATCCAGCAGCAATGTATTTGGCTTCAGCAGTAGAGAGTGAAACACAGTTCTGCTTCTTTGAAGACCAACATACAAGTGAACGTCCAAGAAAGTGACAAGTGCCTGATGTGTATTTTCGATCCACCCTGTCTCCAGCATAATCAGAATCGGAGTAGCCAACCAAATCAAACTCTGAGCCCTTTGGATACCATAATCCTAGTGTTGGGGTGTGAGCCAAATATCTAAGAATTCGCTTCACGGTGAGGTGATGCGATTCCTTTGGTGCCGCTTGAAATCGGGCACACATGCAAACACTAAGCATTATATCTGGCCTAGATGCACATAAGTACAATAAAGAACCAATCATGGAGCGGTATACCTTTTGATCGAACTCTTTACCATTGTCGTCAGTACTCAGATGACCATTGGTTCGCATTGGCGTCTTGTAGCCCTTGCAATCTTGCATTCCAAACTTCTTCAGGCAATCTTTGAGATATTTCTCTTGTGATATGAAGATGCCATTGCTTTGTTGGCGAATTTCAAGACCAAGAAAGAATTTCAGCTCTCCCATCATGGACATTTGATATTGCTCTTGCATCATATGACTGAACTCATCACTATATCGTTTGTCTGTGCAGCCGAAGATAATGTCATCCACATAGATTTGGCACACAAATAGTTCACCATCATATGATTTGGTGAAGAGAGTGGGATCAAGTGAACCAGGTTTGAAGCCTTTGCTTTTCAGGAATTCCTTGAGTGTATCATACCAGGATCGTGGAGCTTGCTTGAGGCTATACAATGCCTTGTTGAACCTATAGACCTTGTCAAGGTGCTTTGGATCTTCAAACCCAGGTGGTTGAGCAACATAGACTTCTTCTTCAATTTTGCCATTTAGAAAGGCACTCTTCACATCCATTTGATATAGAAGAATATCATGATGATTTGCATAAGCAAGAAGTATGCGGATGGCTTCAAGTCTAGCCACTGGAGCAAAGGTTTCATCGAAGTCAATTCCTTCCACTTGTGTGAATCCTTGTGTGACTAGACGAGCTTTGTTTCTGACAACTTGACCATGTTCATCTTGCTTGTTGTGGTAGATCTATTTTGTTCCAATGATATTGTGCTTACGAGGGTCAGGATGCTTGACAAGTTCCCACACATTGTTGAGCTCAAATTGCTAAAGCCCTTCTTGCATAGCTTGAATCCATTCAGGTTCCATGAAGGCTTCAGTGACTTTGGTGGGTTCATTGATGGAGACGAAAGCGAAGTGCCCACAAAAGTTTGCTAGCTGTGTGGCTCTTAAACGAGTGAGAGGACCAGGTGCGTTGATGTTGTCGATTATCTTCTCGATCTGAACTTCATTGGCCACGCGAGGATGTACAGGACGAAGACTTTGCTGTTGTTGAGCATTGTATTCAGGCTCAGCATTATCTTCAGTCTGATCATTGTCTTCACGCTGGACTGGAGTAGGTATCACAACCTCTTCATCTCTGAGTTCCTCAGCGGGTATTATTTCTCCAGTACCCATTTGCTTGATGGATTCACTAGGAGGGAGTTCATCTATCACAGTTGGCAAGTGCTCTCTTTGCGAGCCGTTAGTCACATGGAACCGCACATCTACAATTTCAACCACTTTGTAGTGAAAGAGGTTGAAGACTCTGTAGGTGTGCGAATCCTTTCCGTAACCAAGCATGAACCCCTCATGTGCTTTTGGTGCAAATTTGGAAGTGTGATGTGGATCTCGTATCCAACACCTAGCACCAAATACTTTGAAATAACTTACATTTGGCTTCTTATCAGTGATCAGTTCATAAGATGTCTTCTTGAAGAACTTGTGAAGATATACTCTGTTGATGATGTGGCATGCAGTATCAATGGCTTTGGGCCACCACTTGCGTGGTGTCTTGTATTCGTCAAGCATAGTGCGAGCCATCTCAATGAGAGTCCTGTTCTTGCGCTCCACGACGCCATTCTGCTGAGGAGTGTATGGAGCTGATAACTCGTGAGTGATGCCAAGAACGTCAAGATAGGTGTCGAGCCCAGTGTTCTTGAACTCGGTGCCATTGTCACTCCTGATGTGCTTGATCTTGATGCCATAGTTGGTCATTGAACGGTTGGCAAACCGCCTGAAGACATCCTGCACTTCAGTCTTATACAGGATTATATGCACCCATGTATATCTAGAATAATCATCAACAATCACGAAGCCATATAGGTGTGCAGATGTAGTAAGAGTGGAGTAATGAGTAGGGCCGAATAAGTCCATGTGTAGTAGCTCGAAGGGACGAGTGGTCGTCATGATTGTCTTCGAGGGGTGTTTCGCCCTAGTCATCTTCCCGGCTTCACATGCTCCACATAGGTGATCCTTCTTGAACTTGACGCCCTCGATCCCAATGATGTGCTTCTTCTTCACAAGGTTGTGCAAGTTCCTCATGCCAGCATGTCCTAGCCGTTGATGCCAAAGCCAGCATTCTGAAGCTTTTGCTAGAAGACATGTGGCCAGCTGTGGTCCTGTGGAGAAATCTACCATGTACAAGTCACCTCTTCGATAACCTTCGAAGACTTGGGTTTTGTCAGAAGCCATTAGCACAAGACAGTGAAATTTTCCAAAGATGACAATCATATCAAGATCACAAAGCATTGAGACTGACATGAGGTTGAATCCAAGGGATTCGACAAGCATCACTTTATCCATGTGCCGATCCTTTGAGATTGCAACCCTACCTAGACCCAATACCTTGCTTTTCCCAGTATCAGCAAAAGTAATGTGCTTTTGAGTAGATGTACGAAGTGTAGAGTCCATGAGTAAGCTTTGGTCACCAGTCATATGGTTGGTGTGCAGCCACTATCCAGGATCCATTCAGTAGCTTTTGGAAGTGAACCCTACAGTAAAGTTAGTGGGATAGGCTACATGATGACAATTTGTGAAGATAAAGCATGTGATCGCAGATACTTCATGCAAGATTAGTTTCATGAAAGATATAGAAATGTAATCATCAAGAAATTATGTTGAGTCTTTTGTTCCATAGAATTTTGAGCATTTTAACTTGTGCCGCACAAGTTTATTCAGGTCCCCAGCATTGTCTTTAGAACTCAATGCTTTTCGGCTGGAGACCTGACCCTGCAAGAAAGAGATCAGTTCTTCTTAACCACCCACATCTGAAGGGGTGGCTTAGAAGCAATAAGTCTAAGTGCAGCATCTGAGAACTTTGGCTTTGAAGCCCTAGCAAATAGCTTCACAGGGGGGGTTAGAGTGCTCAAATGAATAGGCAGAGAAATTCTTTGATTTGTGAACATAATGGTTTGAGGAACGTCTCTCATATTCATGAGTCTGATCATTGTAACCCTGCAAAACATTGGCGTTAGGGCGATCATACGAAGACCTTTGTCTGTATGAAGACTTTGGTCCATATGAAGCTTTTGCTCTGGGATTTGTCTTCTTCCCTGGTGGTGTCATGATGACATTCACGGGAAGCCTTTCCAGAAAACTTTTGGGAACCCAGATCTTCTTCATAGGGGAACCATTCTTGCAGTTAGTTCCAATAAACCTGGCAAACACTTCACCATTCTGGTTTTTGAATAGTTTATAGTTTGAGTCAAAGGACTCATCAATGATGATAGGGTTAGCACAGTTGTAACCAGATAAGGTGGATGGATCCACTGATGGCCCTTGTGCAGCAACCCAGGTAGTTTTGGGGTACTGCTCAGGCTTCCAGTAAGACCCATCAACATTGATTCTCCTCTCGAAGCCAATACCCTCTTTCCTTGGGTTTCTGTTCAGGATCTGTTTCTTGAGGACATCACAAAGAGTGTGATGCCCTTTGAGACTCTTAAACATGCCGGTCTCAAGCAATGTCTTCAACCTAGCATTTTCATCAGTAATAGCAATGGCTTCCTCAGATGAGGGGTTAGTTGCCACAACAGTAGTTGAAGATATTGCAATTTCAGAAACAGTAGAGCATTCAGCAGAAGAATTGGCGTTATCACGCTCAAGGCATTTCAAGCAAGGTGGCACAAATTCATCCTGAGCGGTACTGATCTGTCGAGCGAGTAGTGAATCATTTTTAGTCCGAAGATCATCATGAGACGCTCTCAGCTTCTCAAGCTCTTGCTTCCTTTGAATATATTCATAGGAGAGCTTCTCGTGATCAGATGAGAGGGTATCATGACGACTTAGGAGCTCTTCATACTTAACTTGAAGATTTTTTATGTCTTCAATTAAGGATTGACTTTGATTCATTTCCTCGTCCAACAGATCATCGCTTTTGTCTAGCAGTTTTTGAATCTTTTCCATAGCAGTTTGTTGCTCAGTTGCAATTTTAGCAAGTGTCTTATAGCTATGTTTGGATTCACATTCAGAGTCATCTTCACTTGAGGTTTCAAAGTAGGCAGCGCGTGAAGTTACCTTAGCGCCTCTTGCCCTGAAGCAGTAGGCATGAGCAGGGTCGTCGTCCATAGTGTCGGTGACGTGACCATTGTCTTCAGTGCTGAAGATGGACTTGGTGACGAACGCTGAAGCCAAAGCCAGGCTTGCCATGCCTGAGTCTGACTCCTCCTCTGACTCCTCCACTACCTCCTCAGTATCAGATTCCTCCTCTGAATCCATCTCCTTGCCAATAAATGCACAAGCTTTGCTAGAGGAACTTGATTTGCGCGATGAAGACTTGGATGAAGACTTTGATTGTTTCTTCTTCTTCTTGTCATCAGAGTCATAATCCTTGCTCTTCTTCTTCTTTGATTCCTTCTCCCGTTGAGGACAATCAGTGATGTAGTGACCTGATCTCTTGCATTTGTGGCAAGTTCTCTTCTTGTAGTCACGAGTGGAAGCATCATCTTTCTTGGAGTCATATTGAAGACTTTCCAAAACGGTTCTTCTTGGTGAACTTCTGGAACTTCTTCACAAGCATTGCGAGCTCTTTGCCAATGTCTTCAGCACTATCAGGACCACAGTCAGAGTCTTCATACGAAGATACAGCCTTTGCTTTCAAAGCACGCGATCGTCCATAGCTAGGACCATAGATATCTCTCTTCTCAGATAGCTGGAATTCATGTGTATTGAGCCTCTCAAGTATATCGGCAGGATCCAATTGCTTGAAGTTGGGGCGCTCTTGGATCATCAGTGATAGGGTGTCAAAGGAACTGTCCAGAGACCTCAGTAGCTTCTTCACAACTTCATGCTTGGTGATGTCAGTGGCGCCAAGAGCATGAAGCTCATTGGTGATGTCAGTGAGACGATCGACGGTGAGCTGGACATTTTAATTCTCGAGCCTTTTGAAGCGATTGAAGAGATTGCGAAGAACATCGATTCGGGAGTCCCGTTGTGATGAGACGCCCTCGTTGACCTTGGAAAGCCAGTCCCAGACAAGCTTCGCAGACTCCAAAGCACTCACACGTCCATACTGTCCTTTGGTCGGATGACCACAGATGATGTTCTTGGCGGTGAAGTCCAATTGCGCGAACCTCTTCACGTCAGTACCGGTGACACCTTCACCGACCTTGGGGATGCCCATCCTGACGACATACCAGAGGTCGTTGTCAATGGCTTCAAGATGCATGCGCATCTTATTCTTCCAGTAGGGATAGTCAGTGCCATCAAAGACGGGGCATGTAGCGGAAACCTTGATTATCCCTGCAGTCGACATAGCTAAAACTCCAGGTGGTTAAACCGAATCACACAGAACAAGGGAGCACCTTGCTCTGATACCAATTGAAAGTGCTAGTTATCGACTAGAGCGGGGTGAATATGCAATTTTTATGAAAGGCTTCGAAAACATGCAATGTCTTCGAAGAAAGCGGAAGCAGGATGAGAACTAGCAAAAGCCTATCAATAAGATGAACAGATATGACAAGCATAGACATCATTCATACAAGCATGCATTGAACATAAAGACAAGAAGCATGAAGATAAATGAGTAAACAGATGAATGGCTTCAGGGAATATCTTCAAACACAAGCAAGCATGCAAAGGCTTCACAGTTCAAAACAGTAAGTGAGGAAGAGTAAGGATAGAACCAGGAGCTCGGGGAAGACAATGATTTGTTTGACCAGTTCCAACTGCTATGATAGTTGTACATCTGGTTAGGGAGGCTGAGATTGAACTCAGAAGACCAAGTCTTCACCTTATTCCCCTTGAGCTAAGGTCACTTAGACCTCGCCCAATCACTCTGATAAGTCTTCAAGGTAGACTTCCAAACCTTCACAGACTTCGTTCACCGGCAATCCACAATGACTCTTGAATGCTCAGAACGCGACGCCCAACCGACTGGAAGATCACAGTCTTCAAGTGTAATAAGTCTTCAGTTCACTTAGAACAGAATGTCTTCAGTGATCCTCAATCACTTTGGGCTCTTGGTGTTTTGGGTTTTGTCCTCGCAAGGTTTCTCTCTCAAAGGCTTCGAGGTGGGTTGCTCTCAAACGACAAAAGCCATGCACTAACTCGGAGTAGCCACCAACTTATGGTGGAAGGGGGTGGCTATTTATAGCCAGGGGGCAACCCGACGTGATATGTCCGAAATGACCCTTGGTCATTTAGGAACTGACACATGTCCAACGGTCGGAATTTAAACCCACGCGGCAACTTTACTTGGGCTACAAGCAAAGCTGACTCAACCAACTCTTGAAGAGATTTTCTCTCATTTGTCTTCGCTTGAAGACATAGGATTTTAGGTTGAGCATTACGTCAGTTTCTGACTTCGTTTACCTCGACCCCACTTGACAGTTCGGTGGTTCCTATGACTCAAGAAATTAGAAAATGAAAGTACCAAAAGATTATGTCTTCAAGCTTCATTGTCTTCGACGAATGTCTTCATGAACCATTATCTTCAGCATGAATGTCTTCATGAATCACCATTGTCTTCAATGTCTTCAAACATTTTTAGGGGTCATCTTCGATGGGTAAACCGAATCAATAGGGACTTCTACCTGTGTTCTCCTGTGAATCTCACAAACACATTAGTTCCACAACCAAGTTTGTCTTCAATACTCCAAAACCAACAAGGGGTGGCACTAGATGCACTTACACCACACCAAGAGGAGTACGAGCGTTGACTGGTACGGCTGTGGTGTGAGGCTGCCGTCGCCGGAGAATAACAGGGGATGTGGGTGAGTAGAGGGAAGGCCTGGTCAACGGTAGGAGTAGGGTGGGGCGGTGAGGCCTGCGCGGCAGCACAGCCGACCACAGGAGGCAGGAGCAGGAGGTCCCACCGGCGCTGGTTTGGGCGGCTGGAGCAAGAAGATCAGAGATTGAAGAAGCAGCACAGCCGTTGGATTAACATCCAACGGTCACTGCTGCTAGAATTTTTTGTTGACTAAGTTGACAAAGCCTTGTGTACGCGTCAACCTAGTAGTCCCACAAGTCAGCCTCCAATTCTGGTACGTCCCAGCTGTCATGAGGAGGAATCATTTTTTTCATAATAAGGCGGCACTTCCTTCCGTGCGACGATAAGAGCCGGTGGGGCCCAGCTGTCAGGGGGAGGAATCATTTTTTTCTCGTGTAATAAGGAGGCACTTGCTTCCGTGCGGCCATGCACCATGTGGGTCCCTACCGTCAGCCTCTCCACTTACATCCCGCTTCCGATGGCTGTCGTTTGTTGACAACGTTGACCACGCCGCGCCGATAGAACCAACGTGGCGGACGACGGCGAGATCCAGGAAGGGAACGACCCGGAGCCGGCGAAGACACAACAGTGGATGCCCAGGCAGAGGAGAGTACGAGGGTTGACTGGTTCGGCTGTGGTGTGAGGCTGTCGTCGTCGGAGAATAACATGAGGTGTGGGTGAGTAGAGGGATGGCCTGGCCAGAGGTGGGAGTAGGAGGGGGCGGTAGGGCCTGCGCGGCAGCACAGCCGGCCACGGGAGGCGGGAGCAGGCGGTCCCACCGGCGCTGGTTTGGGCGGCTGGAGCAAGAAGATCAGAGATTGAAGAAGTAGCACGGCCGTTGGATTAACATCCAACGATCACTTCTACTAGAATCGTTTGTTGACTAAGTTGACAAAGCCCTGCGTACGCGTCAATTTAGTAGGCCCACAAGTCAGCCTCCAAATCTGCTGGGGCCCAGCTTTCATGGCGAGGAATCTTTTTTTTCGCGTAATAAGGAGGCACTTCCTTCCGTGCGAAGATATAGCTGGTGGGCCCCAGCTGTCAGGGGGAGGAATCATTTTTTTATGCGTAATAAGGAGGCACTTGCTTGCGTGCAGCCATGGACCATGTGGGTCCCTACTGTCAGGGTCTCCACGTACATCCCTCTTCCGATGGATGTCGTTTGTTGACCACGTTGACCACGCCGCGCCGATAGAACCAACGCGGTGGAGGACAGAGAGTCCTAGGAAGGAACAACCAGTAGCCGGCAAAGACATAGAAGTGGATGCCAACATGGAGGGGAGTACGAGGGTTGACTGGTTCGGCTGCGGTGTGAGGTTGCCCTCGCCAGAGAATAACAGGAGGTGTGGGTAAGTAGAGGGATGGCCTGGCCAGCAATGGGAGTAGGGTGGGTGGTGAGGCCTGCGCGGTAGCACAGCCGGCCACAGGCGGCGGGAGAAGGCGGTCCCGCCGGCGGTGGTTTCGGTGGCTGAAGCAAGAAGATCTGAGATTGAAGAAGCACGATAGCCGTTGGATGTCCATCCAACGGCCTCTACTGCTAGAATCGTGTGTTGACTATAAGTTGACAAAGCCTTGCGTTCATGTCAACTTAGTAGGCCAACAAATCAGCATCACATCAGTGGCGGACAGCATACACCCCATTTAGTATTTTTAATAATTTATAGCCCATTTTTTAATTCCTATGGAATTTACTGCAGCCCATTTACTGTTTGTTAACAGTACAACCCATTTTCTAGCCAGGGCCAGAGTTAAAAATTTCAACCAAACTTCCCACATTTTGGTTGGGTCTGAATTATTCTGATCCCGAAATTTTGATTCAGATTCAATCTAATTTCAAAATTATTTTATATTAGGTTAAAATCCAATGAAATTTTGCGCGTGCAACAAAAAATGTAATGAAATTAAAAATCTCAAAATCCAAAAAAAACCAATTTTCAAACTAATTGCCGGTTCGCTGTTTTTTTATATTTACAGCCCATTTATTATTAATTAAAGCCCATTTCCTGGGCAAGCCGAATGCACCCCTCCTCGTTTTTGCAACCCAGCCGGGCGGAGAAAAACAAGTTGGCCTGCGTTGGGTATTCGTAAAAAAAAGGATGGGCTAGCCATTTTCACAAAGGAAAAAAAATAGTTGGGCTGGTTATTTGGTAGACATAAAATAATAGCTTGGGCTACACGGGCCATAGCCCCCGCACAGACCAGTTGATATCCTGCTGCATCTCAGCAACAAAAAAAACATCTCTCAAAAAAATGCATGAACTGCTGGGTCCCTGCTGTCAGCAGCTCCTTGTGCAATTCTCTCCTTTATTGAGTACGTTGACAATGGCGTCGGACCCAGATGTCAGCAAGCCATTAGGGGGAAGTTTTTTTTCTTGTACTAATAAGGAGGCACTTGCCTGAGTACGGCCATGGCCCTGGTGGGATCCTGCTGTCATCCTCACCACGTACAGTCATCTCCTGATTCCTCTCGTTTGTTCACCATGTTGACAATTCGAGACGGCGGCGCCACGGCGAGCGCAACAAGGCAAAGGACAATGGAGAGGGCCTCGCGGGCCCTACGGATGGTCTGGTGCTGCGTCCGCTGCTCATCCAGGAAGCCAGGATCATCGGCCCCCATGTCCGCGGCGGCATTATCGTTCGCCTGTTCGCCGGCGATTTGTCCCTCCGCAAGCCGATGCTCGTTGAGGAGACGGAGGTTGTAGCACTGGTCCTCCTGCACTTGCCGGAACGCCGACACCGGCGGCATTGGTAGCTCTTCCACCATTAGGGCGTTGAAGTGCGACCACACCTGCTCTATGGTGAACACGGCATGAACCGGCGCGGACGGTGGTGCCGGCTCCTGGTCGGAAGCCTCGTCCATCGTCTGGTCATCGTCGCTGATCTCGGCGACTTTGCTGGCGAGCCAGCATGTCCGGCTGCTGCACCGGACCGCTGCCAAGCCCGCGTCTGAACGCCCTGGCCCACCCAAACCCCCTCCCTCACCCGCGCACGCTTCTCGCCCGAAACGGTCAGCGCCGCCCGCGCCGCTTCCCAGAGCAGGCGACTGCTCCGCGTTCAAACGACACAACTGTCGTCCGTCTGTCCATCTGCTGCCCACATTAATGACATGTGGTTTCCAAGGCGGCTACTCCGGTGCCACCCATCCGTCCCTCTGCCGCCCACCATTGCTATATAAACTGCTGCCCCGGCCATAGCCGCAGTCATCCGCCTCCGTTCCCTTTCTCCTCTCCACACCACTTCCACCATGGCTTCCTCGCGCTCCACCGCTCTTCGGGATGGGCGGACAGTGGAGCAGAAGAAGGAGATGACCGCCATTGCTACCGACTAGCTGGCCGGCAGGCAGCCGGAGGACGACGACATCCCAATGGAGGACGTGGTCGTCGACGAGCCGGCGCCACCCTCCTCCGCGCCATCCTCACGGGAGCAGCGGGAGGAGCAGTTCCGGAAGGCACAGGCCGACGCCGCCTACAACCACCAGCTCCTCCAGGAGCACCTGTAGGCGGAGGAGCAGATCGCCGCGGACCTAGCAGAGCAGGCGGCGCTGCTCGAGTCCTACCGCTCCGCCCGCGAGAGCCGCCTCGCGCCCTGGCAGTACCGCCAGCGGGTGGCGGAGGTTGCGGCCGCCTACAAGGAGGGCAACGAGGCAGGCGAGGCGCTGTATGGCGAGACAGACGACGAGGCGGAGGACTTCGCCGGCTCCGCCGAGGCCCCGCCCCGCTGGCAACGAGGCAGAGGACATCGTCGGCTCCACCAAGGCCCCGCCCCGCCGGCAACGAGGTGGAGGACATCGCCGGCTCCACCGAGGCCCCGCCCCGCCGGCAACGAAGTGGAGGACTTTGCCGGCTCCACCAGACATGGGGAACGGGCGCCGAAGATCATAGATTAGGTTAAGTAATTATACATCCAGAGCCGGATGAGCACCGCTATTTAGTTTAAGAATGTCTGAAATGTAATGAGATCCGGGGATGTTTGAAATCCGGGCGTGTTTGAATAAATTTAGTCCAGTTAGTTTGAATTGTTGTATCAGAGGTGTTAGACAAACATGCATAACAATACGTACTACTCCCTCCGTCCTAAAATAAGAGTCTCGACTTTATAGTCCCTCTGTCCAGGTGTATAAGTCATCTTAGATTGTGCACCACTACCAAGGTGAGGGAAAAATGAGAGAACTTGATGTTTATTTGCTAATTAATGCCATTGCATCCAGAGAATTAACCACTGCATGTGTTGCTAAGTCGTCTCAAGTAATTGAATGCATACACGCCCCACGTCAACTATTGGCTAATTTCTTTTTTCGTGGCAAAAAAAATAAAATGAGGTGTGTAGTTAACGCACCGCGCCTTAGAGTTTTGGGATTATTTGGTTTTCGTAATGTAACTTATGCACCGATACGGAGGGAGTACTAACTTTAGTACAAAGTTGTACTAAGCTTGAGACAATTATTTTGGGAAGGAGGGAGTAGGATTTTTTGTCAGGACGCACAGTGATCACTTTGTTTGCCGCAGTTTCACACGTACCATAAAGTTTTTTAGCGTGGCTGTACATTGCAATCAAACTCACGGGGCTGGCAATTCATAACATTCACAACAATCGATCAGAGCCAATATTTTTACATCACAACTAAAGACACAAATAAAGAAAAATCGACTGATGCTGCTGATAGCAAAGGGCGTCCCAATCCAAAATATCAAATGTATGTCTTTTTGCTAACCATCAATGAGCAAAATTTGACAAGGTTTCCCATTCCAAAATATCAAATGCATGTCTTCTTGCGAATAATAATGAGCAAACTTTGAGAAGGTTTTCCCATTGTAAAATATCAAATGCCTACGATTGTGGAAAGGGAGGTGTTTGTCATCAGTTTGCACATTGACATGGAACCTCGTGCTGGATTAACCAGCTGATCTTTTTGTGCAGTTCCACTGAAATCGAGCAATGTCATGCGTAGCTTGGTGGATTTCATATTTACATGTTGCAAGGCCTTGAACACATTGGCAGCTCCTTTCATGTAGCTAGTTTAGTGGCTCAAGGTGACAATGAATGATTTGAGAACCATTCGATGTATTGTGCATGATGAAGTATTATGGAGGGCACGAACCATCCGAACATTTTGTGCAGTTCCACTGAAATCAAGCTGAGCATCCCTGTCTGCATAAATAGTCTACATAAATATAGAAAAAATGTGATTACTAAAATAGTGGTGCTAGTTGATGAAACATACGCTCACAAATATAATCATCTTCATTATCTTAACAGGAAAAGATAGCAATGCAATAGCTTCAATTAAACATTTATTCAAAACAGTACCACAATATAAGTAGCACAACATAACAAAGCACGCTCATCTGGATGAAGGCCGATGCTAACCTCGTTTGTTACAGCTGCGTCCACGAGTGACTTGGTCATACCTTTCCTGGTTGTAGAATCTTGCACTTCACATGCTGTTGAGTTGCCACATGAGCTCTGCAGACTGGTCATGTCACCAACGTCTACTAATACTCTGTAAAGCTTCTCGATTATTCCTTCTGTAGTGTACCACAACCAGTGACTGCTTCTTTCTGCAAAGTGAAAGGATCAACTGGGCCCAAGAATGCAACAGTTTGCCTTAAATGCATTGGCTCCTTTTGTGCAGTTTAACTGAAATCAAAATCGAAATAGCAATGAGCAGAAGTTTTGATATCCCTATTTGCACAAAGAGGTATAAAATAAACAATTACTTACCAATAACAGTTGATGACTTATACGCCCACAAGAAAAAATATCTACCTTATTTTAATGGGAAATAAAGCAGGACAGTAGCAATTCTCAAACAGTGTCATTGATTCATATTAACAGAGATATTATCTTAACAATACCTTGCTTAAACATGTAGAAAGAACGACAAAGTAGGATAGTACATTCCTCAAACAGTGTAACTGATTCATATTAACAGAGACATCATCTTAACAATACATTGGTTCAACATGTACTCCCGCCAATATGTAATAAGTGTTGCAGTTCTGAACTAAGGTTCAGTAGTTACTTCTAAGACTGACATTGCTTTATTTTACCAGTGGCATTAGAATAACAAAAAGTTTAAACAGTTGCATGGCAGAGTGGGCGCAACCGCACCATGTGCTTCCATCGATGTATAAAGGGCTGATGCAGAGTTTGTTGCAACAAAGAAACAAGCAGCATATCTGGGTTGGTAGCATTTTTGTTCACTTAATGGGAGAAGACAGCAATACAATAGCTTCAATTCAACATTTATTCAAAATAGTACCAATACAAGTAGCACAGCATCTCAAAGAACACTGCACAATCATGTGGATGAAGGCTGGTACTGACCTTTCATGAGGCAGACTTGAAAGACCTCAAGATCAAATACCAATCAGCCAACACGGATAGGAAATCCGATTTCCTTTTGTGTGAGTTCCACTAAATATCGCAACATTGCCGGTGTGACATTTTAGTTGAACTGCACAAAACAGTCTTCAAACAAAAGTGTTTTGCGCAGTGGACCAAAAGGTCGCAATAGCAACGAGGTGAAAGAGATCCCTGTTTGCACAGAGGTAAAAAAGGAAACAATTACAGGCCAATAATGGAGGATGACACATACGGCCACAAAAAGAAGCATCTACCTTATCTTAATGGGAAACAAAGAAGGACAATAGCATTTGTAAAACAGTGGCATTGATTCATATGAACAGAGACATTCTCTTAAAATTAACATTCGTTATACATGTAATTTACTTTTAACAGTGGCATTGCTTCAATTTTCCAGCGGCATTATGAGATTAACAACAGCTAAACAGTTGTATGGGACAGGGAACACACCAGCACCATGTGCCTCCACACGTATAAATGGGTGATGCAGAGTCTGTTGCAAGAAAGAACTAAGCAGCATATCTTTCCTTTTTGTTCCATATTTGTTCCCCACCCCCCGGTTGTATGGGACAGGGAACACACCAGCACTATGTGCCTCCACATGTATAAATGGGTGTTGGTCCCATATTTGTTCTCTTTCAACCTTTTTCCTATGTGAGGGTAGCAAATCTAGTCCTGCACAAACTCTACTGCCTTGTCCCCCACCCCCCGGTTTCTTTCCTTTTTCAAGAAAGAGATCAGTTCCTTACAGATGTGTGTACTGCGATTTCCCTTTTCGACCAACAAAGAGGCTAGATAGCCAGTCTATACTACTTTCCCCCTTCCTTTCCTCTTTGAACCACGTCCTAGATTCATGCTATAAAACTCCCCCACCCCCCTTCTTTCCTATTTGAACCAGACCTAGATTAGACTGCAGAAGCGAAAAAGATCCACATGAAGCTAGAGCAATGCCGGTTTCAAAGTAAAGTTATACCTTAGAGTCATCAGAATGTGGCTAGGTGGGCGGCGAGAGGCCGGATCTGCCCACACTACGTACGACAGCGGTGAAGACGGGGTCGGAGGCCCTCCCGCGCAGGCGCAGTGGATTCCCTCCCTCGCCGACGGTAACAGAGTCAATGCTGCACCTCCTCACCTTCCCCGGCCGACAAGATCTGGACGGCTCTATGACCAGCGGTGAGGGGAGAGAGAGAGAGAGAGGCCACCGTAGTCTTGTTTAGATCTGGAGAGGGTGAGAGAGTGTGAACAGAGCAAACCCTAGCAAACAAGTGTTGAGGCTCCAATGTGTATATATATAGTGGAGAGCAGAGTGTGAAGAGAGCAAACCCTAGCAAACGAGTGGTTTTATTTTTCTCTCCATAACAATCGTTTTAAATTGTGTACGAAATGAAACTCTTTATTTAACGTACCAGTAAGAGCAAGTACAATAGTGGGCTATAAGCCCGCTTACATGGCATTTTTGCCTATATGGAGGAGAGAGACAAGGAAAAAGTGGAGGAGTGGGCTCTCATGCAAGAGCCAACCTCAACGCGTGCTCCTAGGTAAAAGCATCTAATGTGAGGAAAGAGATAGAGAGAAAGTGAGAAAAAGTTATAACCTTATAGCCAACCCTATTGTATGACTAATTAATAATACTAATTCTTGATGACGTGGCATGTTCATATAGCCAGCGGCTAGCTATACTATTAACCATGCTCTGAAGAAAACTACGATCAAACTAACGCTCCACGCGTCCTAGTCGCACTTTCTATCGTTGACGTGTGGTACCTCCGTCCGGGTTTTAACTACACATCATATCTTTTATCAAAGTTTGACCACATATTTAACTAGTAAACGGCTAATACATGCCAACAATTGGCTTCATATTTCTTATGTAGTTATATGAGTAATATATTTTATCAAAGTTTGGCAACATAATTAACTAGTCAGAAAATTTCAGAACCAAATCATAAATAAAATGTTTATATACAACTCAATGATTGAAATAACATAGCCAACATTTAGAAACCAATACAGGGAGCTGAAGACAAAGTTGTGAGAAGGCTTAGAAACCAATACAAATCTTTTGCTCTTAGTACCAACATCGATGCTTCTCCGAGAAAACATTTGGTTCATAGCGAAAGATAAATTTGCACCAAGGTGGAAGACGGCTATGTCTCCAACGCAACCAAGGTGCACTGATGAATGATATCTTTGTCTTCGTGGCTACCCAGCAAAGAGCACTGATGGAAGATAGCTCGTTTTTCATTGAGCATCAATCAACTTCACCAGCCGATGCAACCATGATACTCAACCATGAGCATCGATAGGTCATCATGGTGATGCATCATCCATTTGGCATCAAGTTTGGATGCGGCACCACTGAGGTTTGATAAATCCTCACTGCGGTCTGTTTCTTCTCGGTAATCAAGCTCGAGAAAGGTAGAACCACGTGGCAGAGCACAATGAGGCGGAGCAACAGTGGCCATCCAATTTTGAGCACTTCCATTAAAATTGAGGAAGACATGCCCTGGTGTGGAGATATGCATCCCTGTTTGCAAAAATATAAAAAAGGGATATTTAAGTAGTGTCATTACATTGTTTTGGCAGTGGTACAAGATTAATAGCGGCATCTGAATTGTCAATAAGAATTAACGAAATGTACCCCACAAATAGAAACATCATGATTATCTTCATGCAGACTAAAGCAAGACAGAAGTATTTCTTAAAACAGTGTCATTGCTTCTATTTATCGATGCCTCTAGATTGACAGTAGCATTGCTTAAAAGGGACGTCACTTTAACATGGGCATTGCTTCATTTTACTAATGATATTAGATTAGCAGCAGCAATAGGGGCATATGGATAGTGAGCGCACAACCATCATGTACCTCCACCGAGGCATAAACCAGGACAACTTTTTTTGACGAAAAAACCAGGACAACTTTTGGAGTGGCCTTTCCTGTAACCAAAAAATTTAGGTGATGTTGGACCAGCATACGAAGCCTAGCTACTGTACATGGTGAGCTGAGCAGTACTAGTACATACAAAACCCGCATGCAGCAACATGGGGAGCTGGACCAGTAGAACAAATCATGAAATCCAAAAGAAGTTATACCTCAGATGGGCGAGATGTGGCTTAGGCGGGCGGAGGGATCTTCCCACACGACGGCAGCAAACAAGGGCGCGGAGGACCTTCGTCCGCGCCGGCGCCGGCTCAGAGAGGACGGTGCGCGTCGGCTTCCTCCCTCGCCGATGGCGACCACGTCAACGCTGCACTTCCTCCCGTCCCGCAGTGGACGGGATCTGGCCAGATCTGTGACCACCGGTGATGAGAGATATCAGAGTGGACACTGCTGTCTTGTTTCGATTTGGAGAGGGTGAGAGAGTGAGACGCGAGAAACCCTATCAACCAAGCCCTCTCAAACCTACATACACAATGGAGTAAAACAATCTCTCCATAGCAATGGTTTCAAACAGAATACGCACGTTCCCGGAAACAAAAACGAAAACTTGCGGAGGAATCTCTTTTTAACGTACAAGGAATGAAAACTCAATCAATAACACACCACCGCTTCCAGGAGTATCTCTCACATGTGGTCCCCGGCCCTCCATTATTAAGTGACCAAATTAAAGGGTCAAATTATCACGTAAGCTTCCTCTTCGTGTATAAACGCGCTCCATCGTGTACTCATGGGTGTGTTAGAGGCAGAGTGCGTGCGTGTACCTCTTCTCTTCCTGTACGTAGTACTACTCCATTTTATTTTATTTTGAACTAGTAGTACTACTCCTTTTATCTCACTTCCTATTGTTTTTCCCACTCCTATGATATTCCTATCCTAGGAACAAAATGAGTCCGAACTATGTGTGTGTGTGTGTGTGCGCGCGTGTGTGTGTTAGAGAGAATGAGACATCGACCTACAGAGAAATGGTGTGTACGCGTAGTCGCGAGAGTCATGACTATGTGTGTGTGCGCGCACACACACATACACATACATATCCGTGTTTACGTAAAATTCCTACTTTCGTCTCCAACCCCCCGTTCAATTTCAGGGGGTTGGCCCATCCTCCTTTCATCTCCAATCATATTTGTCCAATTGGCTCATTATTATGTTAATTACATAATAATTAACGTAAACCTTAAACCCTACCAATATTTACGTAGGTCCAGCGTCTCTCGTTTGCGGACGTCCGGACGGCTGCCATGCCCGCTCCTGACCGCCCCGGCCCAACAAAACCATCTCCATCACCCACGCGTGCTCCCGGCCCAAAAAGGTCAGTGCCGCATTCATGCCCGACCAGAGCTGACGCGACCTCTCACTGGCGCCGGCCAAGAGAGCGCCGCCCGCGCCATTTCCCGGTGCACGCGACTGCTCCGCGTTCAAACGACACCACGGCCGGCCACAACATGCATGCAAAAAAGTTCTTGGGAGTCCGTGCTATAGCTAGCTGTCCTCTCCCCCCCTCGTCTATCTCTTCTAGTAGTAGTACTCCATGGCGCGATCCATCGACACGCGGGCGGGGAAGTTTGCGTATACTCGCTTTGCGATGAGCGGCGTGCCGAGCAACCGTGTGGGGTGAGACGCGAACGCGGCAGACGTAATTTATATAAACGTTAGTTTTGCTCCATGGCGTGATCTGTCGACAAGAAACATTGGTTTCCGAAAGAACACTGTAGTATACTATACTGCATGAGGGAGAAGCAGATTCAACAAAGAGTGATGGTTGCTTCGTCCGTCCAACTTCTTGCCTGGTCTATGTGATTTGACGGCTCATTGGTCATTATTACTGCAGCGGTACGACCGTCGTGATTGTCAGTTGTAGTACTACACTCTACTTTGGTGCATGGCACGTGGACCCGGATGCTGGATGTCCCATGTTTCGGTGAAAGGAGGTAGAATGATTTTGGAGCCAGGAACCGCGCCGTAGAGCGTGTGCACTCTTTTTTTTATTCTGTGATAAAACTAATTTTATCCACTCTTACACCGGAGGAGTGCGAAACACGGCAGCCCAGTGAGTAGTACATGGCCCACCTCACACTATCACCATATTCCTTGGACACCGTGCGACACCTAGCTCTCTAGTAATAACAGTAGTAGTAGTACATACTACTATAATTTCTCAACGAGATAAAATTGTACTTACAATGCTATGAAGCTTTCAGCTTTTGTTTCATGTATCTTTCCTCCAAGGTTGCCCCGTTACAACATTCCATCATCAAATACAAAGGAAACTAACATGCATGCTGATGCATCTCAATGATTCACAGATCATAGCTAATATTTACTTCACAACTAAAGACAAACGTTGTGAGAAGGTGTACAAATAAAGAACAAAATGATCGATGCAGTCCCTAGGCCTTGAACCCTAAACCCTAAGGCCCTGTTCGATAGCAAAGTATTTTCTAAGTATTCTGAGAATACTACAGTTTTTTCAGAAACCATAGTTTTATTTACAATGACCTGTTTGGCTAACACTAAATAACGTGTTATTAAAACTAGAGTATTCTCAAAACTGTAGTAATTTCTCTGCATAAAAAAAAGAAACTTGGACCTCTTTTTTTAAAAACAGAGCAAGGGAAAGAAACAAGCCAGTCGCTAGCTATTCACAACAAACTCGTCTCCTCTCACGCCATCGCGTCTGCCGCCGCCACTGGGCCGTCTCTGTAGATTCTGCATTGGCCATGGAGAAATGAAGAGACGACAATGAGGATAACAAAGGTCACTCCGTATCCTTCATCCTCCCTCTTCCTCTCATCCTGCATCTCCACACCGGCCATCAGCCACTACCTCCGTGCGACGGCACCAATCCCTCATGAGTATGAGATAGCTAGGCTGGGTACATACCTTGTGGTGGATGGTTGGTATGTACCTTACCATTCAGTTTTTGCATGCTCCTATTATTATGCACGCGTATGGTAAGGTAAGGGCTACCCAGCTAGCTGCCGAGAATAACGCACCAGAAATTGTAAAGAAGCCAGCTACGCTTGTTTGCCCTGCTAACGGTAAGCTATATACTTGCTAGCTGCATGTGCATGGCTGATTAGTTGAATGCAATGGCTAGCTAGCTGCGAGTGCTTGCGGTGCTAACAGCTAGCCATCTAAACTTACATCACTGCGCACGACATAGCCAAATAGGTGTGCTGTATTGCCAATACTCTAAAATACTCTGTTATGTTAAAACCACGGTATATTATACCTATAGTCTAAATAACTGTAGTTTGCTGATACTACGGTTTTTTTAATACTTTGCTATCAAACAGGGCCTAAACAGGCTTTAATTTCCTAGCGAGGTTGAAACTTATGAAGGAAAGAAGTCTAGAACCCATGGACCATCCGATGATTTTGTGCACTTCCACTAAAATCGAGCTGAGCATCCCTGTTGGCAAAGATATTGAAGAAGTGTGATTAGAATAATAGTAGTGGCACTAGTTGATGAGACATAAACTCATCACAAATTGAAGTTGGTAGAGCAACGTGCGGGGAAAAGAAGTAGAGAAAGATCCGCATGGAGCGACGTGGGGAGCTGGGGCAGTGGAGGAAGCCGGCTCGAAAGGAAGTTCTACTAAGGGACGTCGGGATGTAGCTAGGAGGGCGGTGGGAGGCGGCATCAGCCCATACTGCGGCAATGAGCAAGGGGCGAAGGCTACCGCGCCGGAGCTTTGTGAGAGAGAATGGCCGGGACCCCTGATTGGGACGCACCCACAGTGGGTTTTCTCCCTCGCCGCTGGTGACCGCGTCTACGCAAAACATCCACCGCTTCCCCCGGCGGACGGGATCCGGCCGGATATGTGAACAGCGGTGTGGCCACCGTTGTTTTGTGCGAGAGTGTGTGAAGAGAGCAACCCTAGCAAGCAAGCATGTAGCTGAGGCTCCTGGCTATATTATGTATATATAGTGGAGCGGTTTTCCTTTTCTATCCATATCAACCTTTTTATATTGCGTACGTGCCATTGAAGAGAGAAATGATGGTTGCTTCTTCCGAGAAACTTACTGTGTGATTTGAGTGCTCATTAGGCATTATTACTGCGTCCCCTGCTGGTACTCCACCTACGTGTGTGACTGTTCCTGAGTCTCACTTGTACTCCCAATTACTTATCTCTAATTTCTTGCATGACACATCGATCCGGATTCTGGATGTCCCACGTGTCGGCGAAACAAACAGCTCATGGAGTAGTATTTCCATGCAAACGGATCTTACGATGCATGAGCTGTTTGTTATGCTATCGACCAAAATACCCCTGCATGCAGGTTTGTCTCACTCCCATGTGCCCTACCTGCTCTAACATCCATCATTTTAGCAAGGGGTAATGCCATCTAAAACTCCGTCCATGCAGTACATTATGAAATATGAACATGTGAAGACTACAACCCTCATGCATGCATGCAGTAGTCACACGTACACATGCACACAAAAACGCACGCGATGCCCTAATGCATGCATGTGGAAGTCACATATACACATGCACACACGCATGCATGTGTACAACACATGATGCAACACACACGCTCACGCTCAAGTGCTCAGCCTACACGTGCATGCGCACACATACACAGCCAGGGTGGTTCCCGCGCAAGGGTTGAACTCCTGCCGCGCCTATGTAAAATTTTGTTTAACTTATTTCTTTCCTCTGCCAATTGACAGGTGGGGCCCACAGTCCATGTCTCAATTTAACCAGTCAACAAAGTGCTACGTAGACTATTTGGCCGGTCAACAGAGTGCAATACAGTGCCCTACGGTGAGCTAGTGACCGTATAAACACCACAAAATGTATATATATTGACCGTAATGAGCGTATTATGAAGTCCAGTGACCGCCATTAAGCCATATTAACCAGAAAGGAGGCAGTATGAACTAGTAGTGGACTAGTAGTAGTACTAATACTACACTACGCCCTCTCCCTCTCCCACACGCGTGGTGGCTCGCAGGACGAGGAGAACGAGGATAAGCTTGCTTACTATGCCCTCTCCCTCTCCCACACGCGCGGTGGCTCACAGGATGAGGAGAAGATTTTGACTACTGCACGCTTTCCTCGCCCACGCGGTGGACGTGCAGCAGTTCATTCGGTGTCAGATTGCCAAAAGCATACACTGTAGTACCATAATTGTTTGACTTCACGAAGAGGCGAAGAGCCAAGCGCAAGGTTTAATCGTACGAGTAGTACAGTATACAGGTACACTAGGAACCTCACGATGGAGTGTCTGCACTCTTATTTTATTTTAAGCTATGATAAAGCAATCTTCTACTAATACTTGTACGCATTTACTCTGGAGTAGTGCGGAAAACGGCAGCCCAGTGAAGTATTTACTCCTCAGATCACACTATCACCATATGGCCTCCGTGCAACACCTAGCCCATCTGTGTTCTCCTTAGTAGAGTATTTATAGTTGCTCCTAGTAGTAGGAGCAGATTCAAAGAAGATTGAATTGATGGTTGCTTCCTCCGAGCAACTTATTGTGGGAAAGGTTGGGCTTGTGATTTGACTGCTCATTACTACTAGTATATTACTGCGGCGAAACGACCCGGCTGGAGTCTCCCGTGCGGTTCTGCACTCTAATTTGGTGCATGGCACGTGGACTCGGATGCTGGAGTAGTAGAATTGCTTCTGGCAATGCTATCAAGCTTTCAGCATTTGTTTACATAATATATGTACACAGATTTTTTGAGCGACATGAAATTGTACAACGCTATGAACCTTTCAGCTTTTGTTTCATGTGTCTTGCCAGCTAGAAGGTTGTCTCGTTACAACATTCCATCAAATACAAACGAAATTAACATCCATGCTCTTTCGGAAAAAAAACTAACTTCCTTGCTAATGCATCTCAATGATTCGCAGATCAGAGCCAATATTTACATCACAACTGAAGACAAAGTTGTGAGAAGGTGTACAAATAAAGAAAAAAGAAAAAATGATCGATGCTCTCCATAGGAATGCCTTCATTTCCTGGCCACGATATTCATTGGTTGGCAGCTACTTTCCCGCAGTTCTGTCAAAATCAACATGACATGTTGGCAAAGAAAGGAGCTGTCAGAAGCATGGAACATTCCAATCATTTTGTGCAGTTCCATTAAAATAGTGTTGAGCGTCCCTGTTAGCAAAGATATTGAGTAAGTGTGATTACAATAATAGTGGCACTGTTGATGAAACAATAAACACACAAATAGAAGACGGTCACCTTTGCAGTCTCTCTTGAGACTAACTACTTGTTGGAGAAGATTAGGCTGAGAGTTGGATGAGGAGGATAGGAACTCCAAACTCCCTTTGTGCGGTCCCATTGAAATGTAGAAACGTTGCCACTGAGACATTTTAGTAGAACTGCACAAAACACTCTTAAGAAAAAAGTGCTTTGTGCAGTTCACCAAAAGGTCACAATAGCAATGAGGTGAAATGGATATCCCTGTTTGAAAAAAGAAGTAGAAAGGAAACAATTACTGGCCAATGACATTTGATGACACATACGCCGACAAAAAGAAGCATATTCATTGTCTTAAGGGAAAGATAATAGCATAGTGGTTTCTCTCAAACGGTGTGAGGACAAAATTGCAAAATGGAAAGTATGCCGGACGAGCTAGTACGTTTTAGGCAAAGAACTAGAGAAGATCCACATGCAGCGACATGGGAAGTTGGGCAGTGGAGCAAGGCTGGTTCCAGAGGAAGCTGTACCTCAGGGTTGTCGGGATGTAAGTAGGAGGGCGGCGGCGGGCGGGATCTGCTACGGCAGCAAGCAAGGGTCGAAGGTCCTACTGCGCCGGAGCTTGGTCGGGGAGAACGGCGGGTACCGCAGATCGGTTTCCTGTCTCGACGCCGGTGACCGGAGCAACGCTGCACATCCTCCCTTTCCGCCGACAGACGGGATCCGGCCGGATCAGTGACCAGTGGTTAGAGAGAGAGAGAGAGACATTAGCCACCGCCGTCTTGTGTGAGAGAGTGTGAAGAGACGAACCCCAGCAAGCAAGCATTGAGGCTCCTGCCTATATTTGTAGTACTAGTATAGTGGAGCGGTTTTCGTTTTTCTCTCCATACAATCGTTTTATATTATGTACGTGCCATTGAGTAATAACACTTTATTTAAAAATAACGCGCCAACGTGTCAAGTCACACTTTGTTTCGTTCACGCGTGGTACACGACTCTCCATCAAGTGAACAACCGACACGCGTCAAATTATCACGTGGGCTGCCTTTTCATACAAAAATGAGCTCCACCTTGTACCCGCGCGGGTGTGGTTGGGAACAAGATGTGAGTACGTGCGTTGTGCGTGCACCTCTTCTCTTCGTTCACGTACCCCACCTATGTGGGTGTGTGTGAGAGAGATACAAACCTAGAGAGAGATGGTGAGTGCGTTGGTGAGTGTTTTTTTTGGGGGGTGATTTTGTAAGTGTATTTGTGTGCGTGAGAGATAGACAGGGAATATGAGTCGATGATATCTCAAAAAAACTATAACATATGCAATGCGTGTGAAATGGAGGCCTAGATATATCATATATAGAGGGGGTGATCCACGAGAAGAGAGGGGAGGGATCATCGGCGTGAGATATCGATAGAATCGAAGAGAGGGATGAAGGTGTATGGGTGCGCGATCGATAAAGAGAGCTAGTGAAATTATGTGTGCGCACGTCAAAGATATAGGGTGGCTGGCCTAGTGGAACGTGAAAGGGGACAGGTGCAATTTGTGTGTGGCAGGGAAACCTAACTGGAGCGTTCGACTATCGGTGTGTGTGTGGGGGGGGGGGGGGCAGAGACCTAACTAGAGAGGTAGATCGACAGGTATACATGTGTTGAAGGAGAGACCTGGCTATGTATTGAGGGAGATCGATCGGCATCCATGCATATGTGTAGGAGAGGAATAATTAAGGTTGGGAGAGAGACAGAGCTAGAGTGCCGGAGGGGTGGTGATGGAGTTGCTTCCCGGAGATGGTGGGAGTGGCCTACTAGACAAACGGAGGGTACGACTGCAATATCAATAAGAAAGGCGATGTGTGTCTGTGTGCGTGTGTGTGTGAGAGACGAGTCGGGAGGCATGCATGGATGATGGGGGGGCGATATGTTTGTGGTAAGCAGACCTAACTAGATAGGTAGAGCAATCGTCGTGTGTCGGGGAAAGGGAGAGACTTATCTAGTGAGGTAGATCGATCAGTGCGTGGTGAAAAAGAGTTATAGTCGACCTAGCTATATGTACAGAGGGAGATCGATCGATATACATGCATGTGTTAGAGGCAAATAAGGCCCGGAGAGACGGATAGAGAGATAGGGATGCGGCTATGAGTTGGTGCGATAGGCCTACTATATAGAGATGGAGGAGTGTGCGAGTGCGAGATCGATGAAAAGAGGGGCGAGAGTGTGCATATGTGTGTGACCGTATGAGAGATAGAAGGCATGGACGGCTAGATAGAGGAGAAGAGGGAAAGTGTGTGTATGTGGTAGGCAGACCTAGCTAGAGAGGTATATTGATCGGTGTGTGCCAGAAAGAAGGAGCTGGGGAGACCTATAGAGACTGTGGGTGAACGACCTAAAGAAAAATAACGAATGTGCGCGCTGGGGAGAATGCTGAGGGAGGGGGAGGCCGAGGAGGGCGTGTGCATGCACGAGAGAAAGTTAGTGCTAGCTACAAAGAGAACAGGATTGTGTGGGTGTAAAGTCTAACAAAGATCATAATTCATTACAAAAGTGGATTCAGATATTTGAATAAGAGATCATAGTGATTTAAACCCATGCATGCATGAATATAATGGTGATACACATGGTGTGGTTATGAATATGTTATACTATATTATATATATATATATCGAACAATCTCACATTTATTTGAATTTGTGATAATGTGTGGCTTTTGCACCTCACAGCTAAGTACTAGTAGGCGTAGGGGACGGAGTAGTATACATTGTGTGATAAACACATTATACATATGAAACATGGTTTAGATTATGAAGATCAAGCTAGAGCTTGAAATGTACTATTATTTGAAATCAGCATAAAGTAGATTCAAAAATTTGAATTCGAGTTCATATAATACACATAGTTCATATCTAGCTTTACATCAATCATGTGGTGTGTTGTGAAGATAATATACAGATGATGGTTTAACTTGACAACAATCATGATTGTAGATTCTTATTCAAATAGTGAAACAAATTCAAATTTAGTTCATATTGCAGCGGTAGTATATACATTTGGAATGCACTAAAATGTTCATTTGAGTAGGTTACATGCATTATACACCTAGCAAAATATTTTAATTGAACATAACATGGATTCAAAGTTTTGAATGACATTTGTAGTAATTCATACAGTAAAACGGGACAAGACCCTCTCTTGTGTGGTGCGAATTGTTTTTTTTTGGTTGAGGGAAGTGCGAATTGATATGGTACCGTACACGTTAGCCTTGTCCCGAAATTTCAACCCGCGCCTTATTATGCCGAAATTTCAAGATATCTCTTTGTCTGTTTGTGCTTGATACGTCTCCATCGTATCTATAATTTTTTATTGTTTCATGCCAATATCCTACAATTTCCACATACTTTTGGCAACATTTTATATGATTTCTTGGACTAACATATTGATCCAGTGCCCAGTGCCAGTTCATGTTTGTTGCATGTTTTTTGTTTCGCAGAAAATCTATATCAAACGAAGTCCAAATGCGATAAAAATTTACGGAGATTTATTTTGGAATATATGTGATTTTTGGGAAAAAGGATCAACGCGAGACGATGCCCGAGGAGATGACAAGCCTGGAGGGCGCGGGGCCCCCTGGGCGCGCCTAGGGGGCTTGTGGCTCCCCTGTAGGTCGGTTGAGGGTGTCCTTCTATCGCACGGAAGCTAATATCTGGATAAAAATCCCCGCAAAATTTCAGCCCAATTGGAGTTACGGATCTCCGGGAATTTAAAAAATGGTTTTCGTCCAGAAAACAAGAACGCGAAACAGAAGAGAACAAAGAGAGAGATCCAATCTCGGAGGGGCTCCTCCCCTCTGGGAGCCATGGCGGCCATGGACCAAAGGGGAAACTCTCCTCCCATCTAGGGGGAGGCCAAGGAAGAAGAAGAAGGACGGGGGCTCTCTCCCCCTCTCTCCCGGTGGCGCCGGATCGCCGCTGGGGCAATCATCATGACGGCGATCTACACCAACAACTTCGCCGCCGTCAACACCAACTCTCTCCCCCTCTATGCAGCGGTGTAACACCTCTTCTCCCCACTGTAATATCTACTTAAACATGGTGCTTAACACTATATATTATTATCCAATGATATGTGGCAATCCTATGATGTTTGAGTATATCCGTTTTGTCCTATGGGTTGATTGATGATCGTGATTGGTTTGAGTTGTATGTTTTATTTTGGTGCTGTCCTATGGTTCCCTCCGTGTCACGCAAGCGTGAGGGATTCCCGTTGTAGGGTGTGCAATACATTCATAATTCTCTTATAGTGGGCGGCTAGAGTGACAGAAGCTTACACCCGAGTAAGGGGGTTGTTGTGTATGGGAGTAAAGAGGACTTGTTACTTAATGCTATGGTTGGGTTTTACCTTAATGATCTTTGGTAGTTGCGGATGCTTGCTAGAGTTCCAATCATAAGTGCATATGATCCATGTACAGAAAGTATGTTAGCTCATGCCTCTCCCTCATATAAAATTGCAATAATGATTACCGGTCTAGTTATCGATTGCCTACTGACAAATCCTTCTCTTGTGTTACAAAAGCTTTCTACTAAACAACTAACTTTTATTATCTTGCAAATTACTCGTAGTTTTATTCTCACTAAGTACTCCTAGTTTTATTCTTGCAAAGTAGTTCTACTATTACACCTGCAAAGTACTTCTAGTTTCATACTTGTTCTAGGCAAAGCAAACGTTAAGTGTGCGTAGAGTTGTATCGGTGGTCGATAGAACTTGAAGGGAATATTGATTCTACCTTTAGCTCCTCATTGGGTTCGACACTCTTATTTATCGAAAACGCTACAATTGATCCCCTATACTTGTGGGTTATCAAGACCTTTTTCTGGCGCCGTTGCCGGGGAGCAATAGCGTGGGGTTGATATTCTCGTGTGTGTGCTTGTTTGCTTTATCACTAAGTAGTTTTTATTTTTTGTTCTAAGTTGTGTTATATCTTTAGTTATGGATATGGAACACGAAACACCAAAAAAATTAGTTGTACTTGCTACTCATGGAGATGGGGAACCTCCTAAAACCCTCGATGCTGGTTATGTGGAAAACATTAAATACTACTTTGATAATCCTAATAAATCTCCATTCAACTTGATAATGGGAGATACTTTGGATCAACGGGAATACTTTAGGGATTATCGCTTATCTCAACAAGGGAAACTCTTATGGGATCAAATCAAAATGATGCGTTGGTATGCTTGGAATTTATGCTTAAGGTGTGATTATACTTGTTGCTCTAAGATGAAGGCTCCACACCTTTCCTTTCAATGTGAATTTAATGATAATGAAACCTTGGCTTCTTATGCTAATGGTATATATGATTACTATGATGTGGAACTAATAGAAGAATTTATTACTTTTATGGGTGCTTATGAAATTAAATCTTTGTTTGAAAAGTATGAAGATTGTGATGCTGCTATTTACAGATCTGAAAATTATACTATACTTAAATATTTCCATGAGAATTATGAATATAATGCCTATATTTATGAATTTATTGAGAAAGTCTCCGTTGTCCAAGAAGAGACTAATATTTTGCAGGCTCCTATGGAAGAAGAAATTGATGACACTGTGACCTCATGACGAGGAGAGCGAATAACAAAGGAAGGAAGAGCGGATTGATCACCCGTGCCCACCTTCTAATGAGAGTAACTCTTCAACTCATACATTGTTTAATTTCCCTTCGTGCTTACCGAAGGATGAATGCTATTGCTATGATCCCTTGGATTCTTTTGAAATATCCCTTTTTGATGAAATTGATGCTTGCTATGCTTGTGGCCATGATGCCAATTTGAATGATGCTTATGGAGATGAACTTGCTATAGTTCCTTATGTTAAACATGAAATTGTTACTATTGCACCTACACATGATAGTCCTATTATCTTTTTGAATTCTCCAAACTACACTATATCAGAGAAGTTTGTGCTTATTAAGGACTACATTGATGGGTTGCATTTTACTATTGCACATGATGATTTTGATGAATATAATATGCATGTGCTTGCTGCTCCTAATTGCAATTATTATGAGAGAGGAACTACATCTCCAACTCTCTATGTTTCCAATACGATAAAATTGCAAGAAACTGCATATGCTATGTATCGGCCTTTATTATGTGTGCATGAATTGTTCTTTTATGACATGCCGATGCATAGGAAGAGAGTTAGACTTCGTCATTGCATGAAATATGTTGCTTTGTTCTCACTACTAATTATAAATCATTGTTAATTAAAATTGGCTTTGATATACCTTGGGATCTGGGTGGATCGATAGCATGAGCACTTTATGCCTAGCTTAATGGCTTTAAAGAAAGCGCTGCCTGGAAGACAACCCGGAAGTTTTAGAGAGTCATTTTATTCTGTTGAGTGCTTTTAAAAAGTTTAAAAACAAAAAAATATAGAGGGGAACCTAAAACTTTTACAAAAAGAAAAGTGAAAGTGAGACAGGTGAGCAATGTGGAAGTGGGGGCTAGCCTTGAACTTTGTTCATGCCCATGGAAACTTTGTGAACCTTGATTACAGAAAATTTTCAAAAATAGTAATTATCCCCTTGTACAAATCCATTGTATTATAAAAATAGTGTGCCAAAATTTACCTTTAGGATGTTTAAATTGCTTGTTTGGTGTGTGCTGTGAAAAAACAGAAACTTTTGCTGTAGTGCTTGAATTTTGATAATTTACTGGAATGTGCAAAAATTCTGAATTTTTTACACAGTACTGATATGCAAATTGTTTATTTTTTCCTAATTTTTCAGAATTGTTGGAGTTACATAAGTATATGTTTCATTTGCATCTTTACAGACTGTCCTGTTTTCACAGATTGCTATTATAGTTTCTTTATTTGCGTATGTTTGAAATCTTGTTGAGCCCCATTGATTTGGGAGCCATAGAATTGTGATTGCATACAGTGGGTAATGTTTTATTATAATTATACAATAATGTTACAGCAGGACATGATGGGATTTGATGTTATATGTACTAACCCTTCTAATAAAAGTTTGGTTAAGTTTTGTGTGGATGAAGTGTTCGAAGAACGAGGAGGTATCGATATGAGGACAATAAGGAGAGGCAAGAGTTAAAAATTGGGGATGCCCAAGGTAACCCAAGTAAATATTCAAGGAGACTCAAGCGTCTAAGCTTGGGGATGCCCCGGAAGGCATCCCATCTTTCTTCGACAATTATTGGCATGTTTCGGTTTTTGTTTTGTTCACATGATATGCGTAAATTCTTGGAGCGTCGTGTTCTTTTTATTTTTATTTTAATAATGCACCATGCTGGTTCGAGATAGTCCTTGGTTGATTTATAGAATGCTCTTTGCACTTCACTTATATCTTTTGAGTATGGCTTTATAGAATGCTTTATGTGCTTCACTTATATCATTTGAAGTTTGGATGCCTGTTTCTCTACATATAGAAAATCGTTATTTGTAGAATGCTTTTTTGCTTCACTTATATTTATTAGAGCGTCGGCAAGTCTTTTGTAGAAAGAATTAAACTCTCATGATTCACTTATAACTATTTAGAGAGTCAACAGGAATTGGTCATTCACATGGTTAGTCATAAAATCCTACATAAAACTTGTAGATCACTGAATATGATAACTTTGATTCCTTGCAATAGTTTTGCGATATTGAGATGGTAATATGTGGGAGGTACTAGTGAATAATTGTGGTTTAGTAAGAATATTGGTGTTAAGATTTGTGATTCCCGAAGCATGCATGTATGGTCTGTCGTTATGCTAAGAAGTTGGAGCCTGATTTATTATTGATTGTCTTCCTTTGCGTGGAGGTCGGGGGCGCGCGATGGTTAACTCCTACCAACCTCCCCCCTAGGGGCATGTGTAGTAGTACTTTGCTTCGAGGGCTAATAGACTTTCACAATAAGTATGTGAGTTCTTTATGACTAATGTGAGTCCATGGATTATACGCACTCTCACCCTTCCGCAATTTGCTAGCCTCTTCGGTACCGTTCATTGCCCTTTCTCACCTCGAGAGTTGGTGCAAACTTCATCGGTGCTTCCAAACCCCATGATATGATACGCTCTATCACACATAAGCCTCCTTATATGTTCCTCAAAACAGCCACCATACCTACCTATTATGGCATTTCCATAGCCATTCCGAGATATATTGCCATGCAACTTCCATCATCATCATATACATGACTTGAGCATTCATTGTCATATTGCTTTGCATGATCGTAAGATAGCTAGCATGATATTTTCATGGCTTGTCCATCTTTTGGTATCTTTGCTATGCTAGATAATTGCACATCCTGGTACACTGCAAGAGGCATTCATATAGAGTAATCTTGTATAGTTTATATCGAGTTGTAAGTAAATAAAAGTGTGATGATCATCATTATTAGAGCATTATCCCGGTGAGGAAATAATGGTGGAGACTAATGAGTCCTCAAAAAAGTGGGGATGAGGTCCATGAGACTGTTCTAAAAAAAAAGAGGACAAAAAAGAGCCTACCAAAAAAAATGAGAGAAAAAGAGAGAAGGGGCAATGCTACTATCCTTTACCACACTTGTGCTTCATAGTAGCACCATGTTTTTCATAGAGAGAGTCTCCTATATTGTCACTTTCATATACTAGTGGGAATTTTTCATTATAGAACTTGGCCTGTATATTCCGATGATGGGCTTCCTCAAATGCCCGAGTGTCGGTGTAAAAACCGGCAGACCTCGGGGTAGGGGGTCCCGAGCTGCGGATCTAGGATCGATGGTAACAGAGACAATGGAGACGGTGTTTACCCAGGTTCGGGCCCTCTTGATGGAGATAAAACCCTACGTCCTGCTTCTGTTATATTGATGAAGATGTATCGAGTACAGAGTTGATCTACCTCGAGATCGTAATGTGATTCTAACTTCTAAGGCTAGGTAAGCAATGTTGCGTTTTCATCCCCCCTACGGGCTAAACCCTATGGCTTATATACACGCCAGGGAGGGTATCTAGGGTTACAATGTCGGTATCTAGGAATAATGCGGCTGGACAAATCTTGAAGTTTACTACAAGTCTTTGGCAGAGACAGCATTGATCAGGCCTCCCTCGTAGAGCCTCCGGAGTCCATCTTGGTCACGTACGGGGGTACATTGGCCCAACCGAGGAGACGGGTCGGCCCGGTTAGCACCCCCTAATCTAGGACACCGTCAGTAGCCCCCAAACTGGTCTTCTATGCCGAGGACGATGGTAGACAGATATCACTTCGGATCCGGAGTCTTTGGCTTGACAGACGAGTTCCACTTTACATTTCGGATTTTCTTTAATAGGACATCGATATCCATGATCCAACCGAGCTGGTACCCTGCCCGAGGGGTGTAAGTGTCTTAGCCTCGAAGGCTGATCGTACAGGTATGAACAATCCAATCCTCCCTAACAACTTTAACGGAGAGGCTCGCTCCATGATGAATTGAGCAGTTACTGCCTCATCCTCAAATCGCGGTTCGAGGCAAGTTGTTTACTGGCACGTCCCTTCCCTACTGCAACGCCGTCTAGCTCCAACGCCCAGATCCAGCCAGCACGCCCGCCCTATTCGCGAGCTCAGTCTTTTCAACCAGCCATGGCCGACACCCTCAAGGGGCACTGGGGCGGCTCCACGGTGACAGCGGCGACTATCGCCGAGCTGCGCGACGCGGGGTACCTAGCCCCCACCATCGCTGCCCGCGCTCCATCGGCCAACCAGCTGGTGCCCGCTCCCAACGCCGGGGAGCGGGTAGTCTTCGTCCCCCACCTCATCCGAGGCCTGGGGTTCCCGCTGCACCCCTTCGTGCGTGGGGTAATGTTCTACTATGGGTTAGACTTCCACCACATGGCCCCCAACTCTATTCTCCACCTCGCCGCTTTCATCACAGTTTCTGAGGCTTTCCTCCGTTGCGAACCACACTTCGGCCTGTGGCTGAAGCTTTTCTGGATCAACCCGAAATCCAGCGGACAGGATCTCGTGGAGTGCGGGGGAGCCATGGTCAGCAAGAACCAGGGGGCCATCTGGTTCAAAGGAACCTTCATCGAAACGGTGAAGGAATGGCAGAGGGAGTGGTTTTATATCACTGAACCTCTTGCCCCTAGTCGAACCGAAGTCCCGGCCTTCTCGGCTGGGCCACCCAAGAAACTCAAGTCCTGGAAGGAGAAGGGCATTGCTTGGGGGAAGCCAGAAGAGGTGGAGACCCTAATCGACAGGGTCCTGTGGTGGTCCACGGCGGGGAAGGTTGAGCTGGCCGACGTCATCAATGTCATGCTCAACCGCCGTATACTTCCCCTCCAGTTTTGGGCTAAACCGATGTGGGCACAAAAGCCCGAAGACATGGACACCATCAACACCTTCTTCCGCTCCACCTTGGCCACCATGTGGACGAAGCTCATGAAGTTGGCCAAGGATAAGATCCCCCAGGCGGGAGAGGACCGCGGCCTCGAGCACGGCTATGAGGCCCCCCTGGTAAGTAATTTTGCCCTTTAAACTCTGTGCTTTGTTAATTGTGTCGATGATCAAAGTTCTTACCCGAATCGTTGTGTTTTGACATTTTGCAGAAGTGGTCGGCCTGGATAAAAGGGGTACGATGCCCAGCCCCACTGCCGGAGCAGCCCCCAACTCCCCTGGTCTCAGCGCTTCTGACCGAGGAGCCACATGTGGTGGCCTCCAAAGGTTCGAAGCCCCAGATAGGGAGGTCCAGTGCTCGGACCAGGGGGACCTCGGTCACCCGGTCATAAGAGACCCACACCTCCGCCGCTCAAGACGGCGGCGCCGAGGTGGGCGAGGAGGAGATTCCCCCCCCCCCCCCGAAAGGGAAGAGGTCGGCAATAGAAGACGCCGACGTGGTCATGCCGCAGAAAGGCTCAAAGAGGCTGAGGCGAGCCTCATCCGAGGCCGCCATCAAGTCATCGGAGAGGGCCGAGCTCTCCGGTGACTCAGAGGAAGACCCCCTCGCAATGGGGAGGAAGAAACCGGCACCTCGAGGGCACCTCGAGGAAGAAACCGGTACCTCGAGGGAATCTTACACAAGTAGTTTTTATGTGCAGTCCGCCGAGGGTAATCCCCAGCGGCTCTTCAGACGGGCTGCCATCAACCAGCGGGACTCCAGAGCCCGCTGCTCCCCCAAAGCCTGACGGTCTGGGGGAGGCGACGTCCACCCTGGTCCCCGAAGTCAACTTGACGGGGGCCGACGAGGTGGTGACTGCGGCCGAGGACGACACCTCAGCCCGACAAGATCCGGGGGCAGAGCGCCCCGAGGTCATCAAAGAACTGTTGGGCCAGTCGTTGGCCGAACCGGAGTCTACCTTGGCTCCACCACAACGGGCGGAGGCCACTCGGATGGAGACGCCCAAGGTCATTCCATCACCCCAGCCTACTGCCCAGGGACGGGCTGGCGTGGGGTGGACTGAGGAGGTGGAGGAGGCCCTGAGGGGTGCTTCCATCAAGGAGGAGCATCGTGCCTTGATGGGCACGGCGCTGGAGAGCTACCGGTCCGCAGGGGCCGTCCTGCACGAGGTTTTTAAGAACCTCGCAGCAGGTTTCGAGGTATGATTTCTGCGCATTCACGTTGTTTATTTAAGCTTTTCGTTTTTGTGAGTTTTGTCCGAGGACATAAGAGTATAGCCTTCTAAACGGCAAAGTGAGTGAGTAGCCCCCGAGCCCGAAGTCGGTTTCAAGAAACCGGCATCGGGGTCCCTTGACGTAGTACGAGCCAATGAGTGATCTGAATTATTCCCTTTACAATAAGGATCCATTTTGTTCCAGGTTGCGACCTCGACCCCGGACTCCGCCTCCGAAGAGATGGCGGAGATGAACCGGAAACTTGAGCAGTCTCAAGGTAAGCAAGTTGAAACTTGCCGTGCATAGTTGCTATATATGTGTAATAGGTGTGAAGGAAAACAACTTATGCCGAACTGCGTTGACAGCGGAGCTGGAGATGCTCAAGGCCGAGCTGGACAGAGCTCGGAAAGAGGTGCGGCAGCAGGAGAATGCTGCTGCCGCGGCCGAGAAGGCCCGGGCTGCCGAGAAGGCGGCCGGAGAGAAGCACCAGGCACGGGTGCTGGAAGTAGAGGAGACCCTGAAGGGCGTGTTCGAAGCACGTGACAAACTTCAAGAGGAGGGGCAGCGGACAAAGGAGGAGCTCGAGAAGCTGCAGCGTGCCAACGCTGAACTCAAGACCTCGGCCCGAGAGGATCGCGAGATGCTCCAACAAGTGGAGCAAATCGCCTCGGGTAAGAAATTTTTGCTGCAGTGTATGTTTGGCAGCAAAGGGTGTGTCGAGCTCACCCAATTATGGCATTCCACAGAGGTCTTCAAGGATCTCCCGCAGAGCGCGGAGGATGCGGTGGCATATTTCGGCCGACTGGCGGGCCATGACGCGGAGAAAGCCTTCTGGGGTCAATTCCCGGGGTCGCCGTCTGGGCAGCTGCTGAATCATCGAGTGAAGCAGCTGGTCCAGCTGTTCCGCATGACAAGGCCGGTACTCCAGGACCTCTGCGTCGCGTTGTGGCCTGCCGAAGCCATGCCGAAGAGTCTCTTCGGCCTGACGGCCCATCTCCAAAATGCCGTGCCCTGCGTTGAGCGCTGGAAGAGGTCCGCATGCTTTGAAGGGGCGCGGAGGACATACGCTTACGTGAAGACTCACTTCCGCAAGGTTGACGCGGAGACATGTGCCGCTGGCCCTCCTGCCGACAAGCCGCGGACCACCGAGCAGTTCTTCGCCGAGGTTGAGGCGGGAGCTCGGGCGACCGAGGCCATGTGCCCCAAGGACACTCTGTATTTTTAGGTGATGCTTCGGAATGCCGGAGTGTATAATGTAAAGACTTTATCTGTGGTTGAATGAAGATGGCTTGAGATTCCATATGTTTTTAACTTATAATTCAATTATGCCTCCAATATGACCGTTCAAAATGAGAGTGGCCAGTCGTCGGCCTCAGCCCCAGTGTAGGTTATACAAAGGGTGCTCCTTAAGGCATATCTAACCCTTGGCCGACGTCTCGGTACCCGGAGGCGGTCAATGACTTAAAGGAACTAGGCAATCGGACTATAGTGGCTTGACGGCTTTCATTTAGTCGTAGGAGTTTGACTGTGGGGGCTGAGGACCAGCCCCCGGCGTAGGGAGTGTGCGGCCAACGCGGCCGAGGTCTAGGCCATGGCACACTCTGGCTAGAAATAAAAGCCCTTCATTTGACACGGGTGATCTGTAGCATCACATCGCTTGACGCGGTCTCCGGATGGCAGACCAGTTTGTGCTTACCCAGATAGTCAGTTTTCAGCTTT
Organism: Elymus sibiricus; assembly: GCA_039707655.1. Lineage (NCBI taxonomy): Eukaryota > Viridiplantae > Streptophyta > Magnoliopsida > Poales > Poaceae > Elymus > Elymus sibiricus. The sequence goes on from CM077674.1 coordinate 211,780,872, forward strand.
CTCCACTGAGGCGCCATGCCAATTAAACTGGCGGCACAATCGCAGTGGTTTGCCCATTACACCCTTAGCCGAATACATCGGGAACGTAAGGGGTACACATAGGAGCCGGGCAACCCAACTATTGACCGAAATCTAGGTTCGAAACTGATGCATATAAGGCCAAAAATCCGGGACGCCGAATACATCGGACTTTCCTATACAATTGCATCTTATTTAAATACTTCATCGTCCCGGAGCTATGCTGATAAAGAAATACAATAAAGACCTTGAAAGGGCACGGTTTCTTTATATCATAGTGTCAAGCATGTACAAGCCCAGTTGTGACGAGAGTAATTGAAAGAGTACAACGTGAATAGTAAGGAAGAAAGGAAAAAAGGTCGGATAATTACTGACGGATTTGAAAAGATCCGGACCGAAGCCTGCCGCACGTCTGCGTTTCAGAACTGTTGAACAGATCGCTCTTGATTGGTGATGGCTGATTTGTGAAGGCTAATGCCTGACCGGCCCTTTATACACTCAAAGTGTTCAATTAACCGAGTTCCTCAAAGGGAGGTGTTTGCCGGCATCGTTCTGTGGTTAAGGCCACAGAGACGTAGTGTCGCTCATCTACTTCTTTTACAGGTGCCTGTCTATGTAGGGGCGCGAAGCCTTGTCCGTGCGTGGTTAATCCGCGCGTGACGCGTGGGTAATTGTATTGGCTCCTCGGCGTCCCAGGGAATTTTGAGTGCGAAGTTGTGCACCCTGGGGATGTAGTGCCCGCAGCTAGGGCACGCGAGGAGCCCGCATCCCTATTTCGGGTGCGGGGGTAGATGGCCGAGGTCGACTTGTGCAGCCCGGGCTCGTTTCAAGGAGCGAGCGGCGCGTTTATCGCTGCGGGCTGCCTCCTCGGACGCTTGGACCTCGGTTGCAAAAGCCGCGGTCTGTTCCTCTGTCTGGACTGAACGCTCGGTGTTACCATTGACTGTGATGACACCGTTGGGTCCCGGCATTTTGAGCTTGAGGTAGGCATAATGGGGGACTGCGTTGAAGCGTGCAAAGGCCGTGCGTCCTAAGAGCACATGGTATCCACTCCGAAAGGGTACGATGTCGAAGATTAACTCCTCGCTTCTGAAGTTCTCGGGCGAACCGAAGACTACCTCGAGGGTTACTGTCCCGGTACAATGGGCTTCGATGCCCTGAATGACACCTTTAAAGGTGGTAGAGCCCAGTTTATCCGGGATGAGTCAATGCCCATCTTCCGAACCGTGTCCTCGTAGATGAGGTTAAGACTGCTTCCCCCGTCCATCAGGACGCGTGTTAGATGATAACCATCAACAATAAGGTCCAGAACGAGCGCCGCAGATCCGCCATGCCTGATGCTGGTCGGATGATCGTGCTTGTCGAAGGTGATCGGGTAGGCCGACCATGGGTTATACTTCGGGGCGACTAGCTCCAACGCGTATATGTCCCGAAGCACACGCTTTCTCTCCCGTTTAGGGATGTGGGTGACATTGATCATATTGACCTCTGTTACCTCATTTGGAAATTTCTTTTGCCCTCCATTATTGGGCTGCCGAGGTTCATCCTCGTCGTCGCTGCGGTGTTGGGTTTTATTCTGACCCTCTGCCGCTATCTTGCCAGCTTGTTTGAAGACCCAGCAATTCCTATTGGTGTGTGTTGCTGGTTTTTCCTGAGTACCGTGAATCCCACATAGGCGGTCCAGGAGCCTGTCAAGCTGGCTAGGTTCGTCTTTGTTCCCCTTATAGGGTTTTCTCTTCCGCCCGGATTTAGGTCCGGCGAATCCAGCATTGACCGCGGCGTCTTCAGTGTCGCTTCCGCCGTTTTTATACCTGCGCTTATTTTTATTGCGCTTCGGTTTTCCATTGGCGTCTCGGGTTTCCGAGGTGCCTGCCTCGTCGTTATGAGTACTTCAGGCGAGCCAGCTATCCTCGCCCGTGCAAAAGCGGGTCATCAGAGATGTTAGGGCGGCCATAGTCCTCGGCTTATCATGGCCGAGTTGTCGGGCTAGCCATTCATCCCGAATATTATTTTGGAAGGCGGCGATGGCCTCTGCATCGGAACAGTCTATAATCTGGTTCTTCTTGGTGAGGAACCTGTTCTAGAATTTTTGGGCTGATTCGCCCGGCTGCTGGGTAACACGGCTGAGGTCATCAGCGTCCGGAGGTCGGGCATACATGCCCTGGAAGTTTGCCCGAAAAGCGTCTTCTAGGGCCTCCGAGCTGCCGATAGAGTGAGGGGGGAGGCTATTAAGCCAGTGTCTCGCCGGCCCCTTTAACTTGAGTGGCAGATATTTGATGGCATGGAGATCATCTCCATTGGCCATATGTATATGTAAGAGGAAATCCTCGATCCAGACTGCTGGGTCTGTGGTACCGTCGTATGATTCTATGTTAATGGGTTTAAACCCTTTCGGGAACTGATGCTCCATCACCCTGTCTGTAAAACAAATTGGGTGAGCTAGTCCTCGGGACCGAGGAGGATCTCGTCGGGTTTCGGGAGAGAGCCGTGGGTAAGCTTGATCTCGAGCACGGTCGTTCCTGTCCATCCAGGCATCTTAGCCGTTGGGCCCGGCGGGGGCGCGTCCCCTGGATCCATAGATGGACCGAGGGGGAGCCCTATTTTCTTCAATATGACGTCTAGCGTCACGAGGATCCAGGTGATCCACGGGGTCTTTACCATGACGGCGTGGGGGTGGCCTTTCATTATGGTCTTCTCGTCTTGGCCTGTCCCGGCCTCTAGGGGGCCGATCGAGGTCGTCAGCAAGCTCTTCGTCGAATTCTGGTAGGAGGCGCCAGCGTGGGTAAGACTTCGGCGCACTATGGCGTCGGTTCTCCATATCCTGCTCGGCGGAAAGCACTTCAACCCACTTTTCATTTAGCGCGTCAGTATTTTCCTGCAGCTGCTGCTGCTTGCGTTTTAAGCTCCGGGCCGTCGCGACAAGGCGTCGCCGGAAGCGTTCTTGTTCGAAGGGGTCCTCGGGGACGATAAAGTCCTCGGTACCGAGGCTGTCGTCTTCCTCGGACTCCGGCATGTAATTGTCGTCGGCCCCTTCGAAGAGGTCATCGGGATCAGAGTCCACAAGAGGTCGGTCTGGTGTGCCGTTCCTTACTGGGGAGGCTTGAATGTCCTCCTCTGGTTTATCGGCGTCGCCGTCCTCCTCATTGCCGTCATTGGCTGTTGCGTCGTTGCCACTAGCTTCCCCATTATTGCCCCTTCGGCGCCATCGCCGACGTCTGGGGGGGGAGTTGGGGGTGTCCACCATATAGACATCGTAGGTGGATCTAGCGGTCCACCTGCCCGTGTTGACCAAGGGCAAGGTGTTCTCGATGGGGCCGTCGGCGTCCTCCTCCATATCTGAGGGTTCGCCGTAGTCCAACACGTCGGTTAAATCGTCGATCGTGGCGACTAGGTGGGTGGTGGGTGGGATGTAGATTTCCCTATCGTCGGCTTTAAGTCCGATCTGATCGTAAACCGAAGTCTTGCCGTCCGAGATGGACATGCTCTGGATGCGGCAAAGCATCTCATCAAGGTGAGATAACTCTTCGGGATCCATGGATGCGCCGTAGGCAGGGCTGATTCGAAGCACATCCGGTATGTGACCAGGCGTGTCTTCAGAGTGAAGGGAGTCTGAACGTAATTCGGAGTTTTGATTCGAAATCATCTCTGGCGCCGCTTCGAGAGTGGGAGCAAGATCTTTCTCCGAACTAGTGGTCGAGGGGAGATCAGCCGGAGTGGCGTCGGTAGTCTCAAAAGACGTCATGATAGAGTTCGGTTCCGGGGTCGAGTCTCCAGAACCGGCCGAGCCTTCGATCAGGCCGGGCGTCCATCGCGATAGGACGAGTTCACCGCGGGAATCGGCAGTGTACTTGAGGCCACCAAAGGTTATGACCCGTCCTGGCATGTAATTCTCGACAGAAGCCAAGTGTCCCATCGAATCGGCGCAGAACATCATGCTACCGAAGACGAAGAGCTGTCCGGGGACGTAGATGTCCCCACAGCCATTGGTGTGATTGATCGACAGGTGAGCCATCGACCCTTCCGGTGATTGCGCAGCGGAACTCTCAATGAAAGCAACAGTGTCGGTGTAAAAACCGGCAGACCTCGGGGTAGCGGGTCCCGAGCTGCGGATCTAGGATCGATGGTAACAGAGACAATGGAGACGGTGTTTACCCTGGTCTGGGCCCTCTTGATGGAGGTAAAACCCTACGTCCTGCTTCTGTTATATTGATGAAGATGTATCGAGTACAGAGTTGATCTACCTCGAGATCGTAATGTGATTCTAACTTCTAAGGCTAGGTAAGCAATGTTGCATTTTCATCCCCCTTACGGGCTAAACCCTATGGCTTATATACACGCCAGGGAGGGTATCTAGGGTTACAATGTCGGTATCTAGGAATAAGGAGGCTGGAAAAATCATGAAGTGTACTACAAGTCTTTGGCAGAGACAGCATTGATCATGCCTCCCTCGTACAGCCTCCGGAGTCCATCTTGGTCACGTACGGGGGTACATCGGCCCAACCGAGGAGACGGGTCGGCCCGGATAGCACCCCCTAATCCAGGACACCGTCATCGAGGTCTTTATGAGCAAGCAAGTTGGATGCACACCCACTTAGTTTTCAGTTTGAGATTTCATACACTTATAGCTCTTAGTGCATCTGTTAGATGGCAATCCCTACTCCTCGCATTGATATCGATTGATGGGCATCTCTATAGCCCGTTGATCCGCCTAGTTGATGCGAGACTTTCTCCCTTTTTGACTTCTCCTTATTGATCCCTACCACCGTATTCTATTCCACCTATAGTGCTATGTCCATGGCTCATGCTCATGTATTGTGTGGGGGTTGAAAAAGCTGAAGTGCGTTAAAAAGTATGAACCAATTGCTCGGCTGACATCGGGGTTGTACATGGTTTATATTTTGTGTTAAGAAGATGGAGCATGACAAGGCTATATGATTTTGTAGGTATAACGTTCTTTAGCATTTTTATTTTGAAAGGCATGATTGTTTGTTGGTATGCCTGAGTATTGATGTCTTTATATCAAATTATAGACTATTGCTTTGAATCACTCGTGTCTTAATATTCATGCCATGATTAGATTACATGATCAAGATTATGCTAGGTAGCATTCCACATCAAAAATTATCTTTTTATCATTTACCTACTCGAGGACGAGCAGGAATTAAGCGTGGGGATGTTGATACGTCTCCATCATATCTATAATTTTTTATTGTTTCATGCCAATATCCTACAATTTCCAAATACTTTTGGCAACATTTTATATGATTTCTTGGACTAACATATTGATCCAGTGCCCAGTGCCAGTTCCTGTTTGTTGCATGTTTTTTGTTTCGCAGAAAATCCATATCAAACGAAGTCCAAACGCGATAAAAATTTACGGAGATTTATTTTGGAATATATGTGATTTTTGGGAAAAAGAATCAACACGAGACGATGCCCGAGGAGACGACAAGCCTGGAGGGCGCGGCCCCCCTGGGCGCGCCTAGGGGGCTTGTGGCTCCCCTGTAGGTCGGTTGCGGGTGTCCATCTATCGTAAGGAAGCTAATATCTGGATAAACATCCCCTCAAAATTTCAGCCCAATCGGAGTTACGGATCTCCGGGAATTTAAGAAACGGTTTTTGGCCAGAAAATAGGAACGCGAAAAAGAAGAGAACAGAGAGAGAGATCCAATCTCGGACGGGCTCCTCCCCTCCGGGATCCATGGTGGCCATGGACTAGAGGGGAAACTCTCCTCCCATCTAGGGGGGAGGCCAAGGAAGAAGAAGGAGGGGGGCTCTCTCCCCCTCTCTCCCGGTGGCTCCGGAACGCCGCTGGGGCAATCATCGTGACGGCGATCTACACCAACAACTTCACCGCCGTCAACACCAACTCTCTCCCCCTCTATGCAGCGGTGTAACACCTCTTCTCCCCACTGTAATCTCTACTAAAACATGGTTCTTAACGCTATATATTAGTATCCAATGATATGTGGCAATCCTATGATGTTTGAGTAGATTCGTTGTTTTGTCCTATGGGTTGATTGATGATCGTGATTGGTTTGAGTTGTATGTTTTATTTTGGTGCTGTCCTATGGTGCCCTCCGTGTCGCACAAGCGTGAGGTATTCCCGCTGTAGGGTTTGCAATATGTTCATAATTCTCTTATAGTGGGCGGCTAGAGTGACAGAAGCTTACCCCCGAGTTAGGGGGTTGTTGCGTATGGGAGTAAAGAGGACTTGGTACTTAATGCTATGGTTGGGTTTTACCTTAATGATCTTTGATAGTTGTGGATGCTTTCTAGAGTTCCAATCATAAGTTCATATGATCCAAGTACATAAAGTATGTTAGCTCATGCCTCTCCCTCATATAAAATTGCAATAATGATTACCGGTCTAGTTATCGATTGCCTAGGGACAAATCCTTCTCTTGTGTTACAAAAGCTTTCTACTAAACAACTAACTTTTATTATCTTGCAAATTACTCGTAGTTTTATTCTCACTAAGTACTCCTAGTTTTATTCTTGCAAAGTAGTTCTAGCATTACACCTACAAAGTACTTCTAGTTTCATACTTGTTCTAGGTAAAGCAAACGTTAAGTGTGTGTAGAGTTGTATCGGTGGTCGATAGAACTTGAAGGGAATATTGATTCTACCTTTAGCTCCTCGTTGGGTTCGACACTCTCATTTATCGAAAACGCTACAATTGATCCCCTATACTTGTGGGTTATCAGTGCTCCGAAAACTCCCCTCCTTCTCAACCCGCGCCTTGCTATCCCGAAATTACAACGCGCGCGAAAACTCCCTCCTCCTGCGAAATCCCGACACGCGAAATCCCCGTTCTACCCCTGATCAGAAAGAGCCGCTAGTTCAAATTGGTGGGGGTACTTTTGTAACTTACCCTACATTTCAGACAAGCGCGTCCCTAAGTCATGGGTCCCCCCACCCATCCCTTTCTTTTCCCCATTCGAAAACCGAGGCTGCCAAAACCTCTCTCCACCAGCCGCGAAACCCCACCCTCCTCCGTCCACCCCCCATCGCCGCCCAGCCGGAGGCTCTTCCCCGACGACGTCATCCACCACAACAGCTCGACGTCCCTCATCCACTGCACCGGATGAGGATCCGTCGTCGATCCCGTCGTCCCGCCGGTTCAGCCGCCCCGTCCTCCACCTCCAAGGAGCTGCTCCGACGATCGCCTCGTCTATCACGGCTGCTCCATTCCCACAGCGCCGCCTTAACCTGCCCCACCGGAACCATAGCATCCTCACCGACTCCTCACATGAAGCCGAGGCCTACTCGGCTCCACCAAAGAGGTTGTACAGTCCTCGCATCTTCTCCTTCACTCGACCTCATGGCGCCGCCAGTGCTGGATCCTGCTCCGCCATGGCGCGGTGATGACCCACAAGTATAGGGGATCAATCATAGTCCTTTCGATAAGTAAGAGTGTCGAACCCAACGAGGAGCAGAAGGAAATGACAAGCAGTTTTCAGCAAGGTATTCTCTGCAAGTACTGAAAGTAGCGGTAACAGATAGTTTTGATAGCAAGATAATTCGTAACAAGTAACAAGTAACAAGTATAATAAAGTGCAGCAAGGTGGCCCAATCCTTTTTATACCAAAGGACAAGCCGAACGAACTCATATAATAAGCAAAGCATTCTCGAGGACACATGGGAATTTCATCTAGTCACTTTCATCATGTTTGTTTGATTCGCGTTCGCTACTTTGATAATTTGATATGTGGGTGGACCAGTGCTTGGTTGCAGTTCTTACTTGAACAAGCCTCCCACTTATGATTACCCTCTCTTGCAAGCATCCGCAACTACGAAAGAAGAATTAAGATAAGTCTAACCATAGCATGAAACATATGGATCCAAATCAGCCCCTTACGGAATAGCGCATAAACTAGGGTTTAAGCTTCTGTCACTCTAGCAACCCATCATCAAATTACTACTCCACAATGCCTTCCCTTAGGCCCAAAGATCGTGAAGTGTCATGTAGTCAACGTTCACACGACACCACTAAAGGAAGCACAACATACATGTCATCAAAATATCAAACGAATACCAAATTCACATGATTACTTATGACAAGACTTCTCCCATGTTCTCAAGAACAAAAGTAACTACTCACAAATCATATTCATGTTCAAGATCAGAGGGGTATTGAATAGTATTAAGGATCTGAACATATAATCTTCCACCAAATAAACCGACTAGCATCAACTACAAGATGTAATCAACACTACTAGCAACCCACAGGTACCAATTTAAGGTTTTGAGACAAAGATTGAATACAAGAGATGAACTAGGATTTGAGATGAGATGGTGCTGGTGAAGATGTTGATGAAGATTGGTCCTCCCATGATGAGAGGATCGTTGGTGATGTCGATGGCTTTGATTTCCCCCTCCCGACGGGAAGTATCCCCGGTGGAATCGCTCTGTCGGAGAGCAAAATAGCTCCTGCCCAGGTTCCGCCTCGAGACGGCGGCACTTCATCCCGAAAGTCTTCTTCTGATTTTTTTTCTATAGCAAATGGCTTCATATAGCAGAACGAGGGGGCCGGAGGCCTGCCAGGGGCCCCACAAGCTTGGGGGGCACGCCCAGGGGGTAGGGCGTGCCCCCGGGTTTGTGGCTGCCTGGTGGGTCCCCTCCTGTTGATTCTTTTGCCAATATTTTTTATATATTCCAAAATAATTCTTCATAAATTTTCAAGTCATTTGGAGTTCTGCAGAATAGTTATCTTTATTTCACCCCTTTCAGGTCCAGAATTCCAGCTGCCGGCAATCTCCCTCTTCATGTGAATCTTGTAAAATAAGAGAGAAAAGGCATAAGAATTGTACCATGAAGTGAAATAATGATAAAAAACATAATAATTATTAGTAGGAAATCATGATGCAAATTGGACGTATCAACTCCCCCAAGCTTAGACCTCGCTTGTCCTCAAGCGAAAGACGAAATCGCTAATCATGACCACATGTTTAGAGAGAGAGGCATCGATAAAAATAAAATACGGACATGGAGCATCATGATCTTTATTATAACAGCAATATATCATCATAAAACTTCTCATGAAAAAGTGACAATTCATTCACAAGTTAAAGTATGAACCATAAGCCAAATTGAAAACTAACAAACTATGATCTTAGTCACTGAAGCAATTACAATTCATCATATTATCAGAAAGAGTCTATGTAAGAGCTTTGTTTAGCAAGTTCACATACTCAACTATCATTTAGTCTTCTATGATTGCTGACACTCACGACATACTTATGGAGCAAAAGTTTCAATCGGACACATAGAAAGATAGGGGCTTATGATTTTGCCTCCCAACGAATTTACCTCAAGGGTAATGTCAACAATAATACCTCATGATCACCTACATCCAACTGGATATATATGCCTGGATCAATCCCCACCACATGATGCTTGCCAAGAGAGAAAATAAAAACGGAATAGAGGAGAATACTATTGACTCTTGCATAAAAGTAAATACATAAAGTAAAAGATAGGCCCTTCGCCGAGGGAAGCAGAGGTTATCATGCGCTTTTTGTTTTTGGATGTGCAAGCTCTTAATGTAAAGGAATGTCACTTTATATTGCCCCTCGTGATAGCGACCTTTATTATGCAGTCTGTCGCTTTTATTACTTCACCATCACAAGATCGTACAAAGCTTATTTTTCCTTACAATAAAATTTCATACATGTTTTGGAGCATTTTTTATTGCTTTGCACCGATGACAACTTACTTGAAGGATCTTATTCAATCCATAGGTAGATATAGTGGACTCTCATGGCATGAAACTGGGTTTAAGGGTTTTTGGATGCACAAGTAGTATCTCTACTTAGTACAGAATTTTGGCTAGCAAAAGATAGGGGGCAAGCACCACATGTTAGTGGATCCAAAACAATATAACTTCTATGTGAATATAAGCAAACATAACTCATTACATCGTCTTCCTTGTCCAATGTCGACTAATTGACATAGAATATTTAATGGGGGCTCACAATCACAAAAGATGTCCAAGATAGTTTATTTATGTGAGACCTCTCTTCCTTTACTACTTTTTCATGAATTGCAACAATGACCAATGCTATGTTTGTCAACTTCCAACAAGTTTTATCAATTATACTTGTTTTATGTGAAGTCATCACTCCCCATGGGATTAGCATATGATCTTACTTTTTATTCTTTATTTATTTCTAAGATTGGATCATCAAAAGCAAAATACTCAACTCAAACTACTCTTTATTATATAACTCTCACACACGATTACATAGATAGATAGATCACAAAGCAAGCACTCGAAGCTAAATCATACTAAAACTTTATTCTTCTAAATCACGAAATAACTAAGGATCGAACTAAGATAAATAATGATGATACGATACCGGGGCACCTCCCCCAAGCTTTGCACAAGCCAAGGGTGGTGCCCAAACCCATATACTCAATTCTCCTTCTTTGGTGATGGTGGTGATGAAGTGATGGGCTTGTCCTTCCACTTGAGGACACGAATTTCTTCTTTTAGTTTGTCATTCTCTCTTTCGAGATCCCAAATTTTGTGACGTAGCTTATCCGAATCTTCCTGCACATGATGAAAAGGAGTGAATTGAACTTTAGGAACCTTCACCGTGTTAGGTAAGCTGGACCTCTGGAATTCAATGTGCATATCTCCTGGTTGAGGCAATGGGGGATCCTCGTCCTCCTCGCTGGAATGACCTCGCTTCTCCCTCAAATCAGCATCTTCCTCTTCATCAGTTGCCAACCATAGGGATCAGCATCCCCATAGACTCTAGGGTTTGCAACAAGATGAGAAACATAGCTTTCCCCATCCGAATCCTGAGATGACATGGTGCTTGACCTCGAGAGTCTGACAGAAAATAGCACAAAACAAGAACAGAGGAGAAACTTGTGATGCGGTGGTCAAAACACCCGTGAGTATATATAATAAAATTTTCCCGTGCATAACAAGTAATACGGAAGAAAAACGGAGTCAGGAAAGTCCACGAGGGAGCCACAAGCCTGGTAGGCGCGCCCTGGGGGGTAGGGCGCACCCCCCAGGCTTGTTGCCTCCTCGTGCACTTTTCGGACTGTTTATTATTTTCCTAATTTTTTATATATTCCAAAACAGACAGAAAGTACTTTAATGGAAGTTTTGGAGTCGGTTTACCTACCGTACCACATACCTACTCCTTTTCAGGATTCGGGAGCGTTCTGGAAGGTTTCCTCTATGTGCTCTTCCAGTGTCATTGTTTGAATAATATTAGTTTCAACATTAATGGGTGTACCTGAGATATAATGTTTAATTATTTGCCCATTAACAACTCTCGGATTATTGCCTTTGGAGTTGTTTATTTTGATGGCTCCGGAGCGATAAACTTCTTCGATGAAATACGGTCCTTCCCACTTAGAGAGAAGTTTTCTTGCAAAAAAATATTAAACTAGAATTGTATAATAGAACATGATCACCTACTTTGAATTCCCATTTTTGAATTCTCTTATCATGCCATCTTTTAACTTTTTCTTTAAACAACTTGGCATTTTCATAAGCTTGGGTTCTCCATTCATCTAAAGAACTAATATCAAATAACCTATTTTCACCGGCAAGTTTAAAATCATAGTTCAGTTCTTTAATTGCCAATATGCTTTATGTTCTAACTCAAGAGGTAAATGACATGCTTTTCCATAAACCATTTTATATGGGGACATACCCATAGGATTTTTATAAGCAGTTCTGTAAGCCCATAGTGCATCATCCAGTTTCTTATACCAATTCTTTCTGGATCTATTAACAGTCTTTTGCAAAATTAATTTTATTTCTCTGTTAGTTAATTCAACTTGACCACTAGACTGAGGATGATAGGGAGATGCAATTCTATGATTAACATCATATTTAGCAAGCAATTTACGGAAAGCACCATGAATAAAATGTGAACCACCATCAGTCATTAAATATCTAAGGACTCCAAACCTCGGGAATATAACTTCTTTAAGCATTTTAATAGAAGTGTTATGATCAGCACTACCAGTTGGAATAGCTTCTACCCACTTAGTAACGTAATCAACAGCAACTAAAATATGAGTATACCCATTGGATTTAGGGAAAGGTCCCATATAATGAAAACCCCAAACATCAAATGGTTCAATAACAAGTGAATAATTCATAGGCATTTCCTGACGTCTACCAACATTACGAATTCTTTGACATTCATCACAAGAGAGGATAAACTTACGTGCATCCTTGAAAAGAGTAGGCCAATAAAAACCAGATTGTAATACCTTATGTGTAGTTCTGTCTCCCGCATGGTGTCCTACATATGCCTCGGAATGACACTTACATAGAATTTGTTCCTGTTCATGCTCAGGTACACAACATCTAATAACACCATCTACTCCTTCTTTATATAAATGTGGGTCATCCCAAAAGTAATGTTTTAAATCAAAGAAGAACTTTTTCTTTTGTTGGTATGTGAAACTAGGTGGTATATATTTAGCAACAATGTAATTAGCATAGTCTGCATACCATGGGGTATTACGAGAAGCATTTACCACAGCTAATTGTTCATCAAGAAAATCATCACTAATAGGAAGTGGGTCATCAAGAACATTTTCCATTCTAGACAAATTATCAACTACGTGATTCTTAGCTCCCTCTCTATCAACAATATGCAAATCAAATTCTTGTAGCAAAAGTCTAGGTTTAGCATCTTTCTTTTCCATAAGATATTTAATAGCAGCATGATAAGTATGAATAGTAACTTTGGAATCAACTATGTAAGATCTGAATTTATCACACGCAAATACAACTGCTAAAAATTCTTTCTCAGTAGTAGCATAATTTCTTTGAGCACTGTCTAGAGTTTTACTAGCATAATGAATCTATACCTACTAATAAAAGGGCTATTGCTTCCGTCGGTTCACCGTCATCTAAATTACCCTTGAAGTTGGCAAAAATTACCCACCAATGCCATCCGTAAGTGAAAAAACGTAAAAAAAACGTTTCGTACCTCAGACTCATCAAGTCGGTCGATATTTTCTCCCGTACATATGTTCGATAGCTGCGCTATTGGGCCTTATGGGCTGGCATCCACGTCCTGGTTTTCCAAAGGAAGAAAAAAAATTGCAGGCCGAAGCAAAAATATGCGCTGCTTTGTGAAATCGATCTTGCAACCTCCAGTTTAGAAGAGAATGCCGCCACCAACTGAGCTAGGTGATGTTGCGTGTTAAATTAAGGTCAATTTCATTATTAAATAGTCCCACGTCGCCCCCATACATGCCATACATCCAATTTATATAGGTCTTTGCTTTTCTTGGTGTTAAGAAGCTGTGTAGGAATAAGGAAAGAGAGATCAAGGAAGGAAAAAGAGGCCAATTAACTGCATGACCAGTTAAAATAATAAGGATAGGGAATCAAATAGAGGCGATTTGTTTCACGTTGGATGATGCAACACGCAGGTGTTTGCCTGCTGTGCATGCGCTGCTCATACCCAAGAAAATCTGTGCATGAGCCATAAACTACACGGCCGGAAAGATATGACATACCCAAGAAAAATGACGCCGCTACCCAAGAAAACTGACGACTAGAATGGTAACCTGTTCAAAGGAGCACAGGATTGCAAACCTTACGGGCCGGCATGTACGAGAGTCCTACGTACACATGACGTGGACAAGAACCACATGAAAACAAATCGAAGCACACGACAAAGCAGCGGTATACTGTGCACTGATTAATTAGCACTTTCGCAGCGTTTTTTTACATAGAGATATCTTTACGAATTAAATAGTCCCCTCACTTTTTATACAAAATCTGGTCAATTTGCATACGTGCGCGAGTTAACTGCATAAACAATGAGCCGCCTTCAGAATCAACAAACAAACGGTAAAATATGGATCCTGTTTTATTCTAGGTGTGAGCGAGGCTGCATGAGATAAATAAAAGAGGACATGCACGCTATGTTGCTAGTTAACTAAATTAATAGGATTGTGTGCTGCATGAGAAAAAGGAATACATTCCATGAAAAAAAGACACGATTTAAATGGGATTGTGGGTTGTGGCTGCATGAGATAAACAAAACATATAAAAGAGGAATACCCGATTAAATGAGATTGATAAATTAACCAGTGCATGGATAGTTACTCATGCAACAATTTTTTCATAATAATCTAACATTTTAAGAGAAAAGCGAACATGTTAATTGTGAAGTTTTGATCTTGTGATATTTATTCCCTATAAATCCGAAGGGAGAGAGTAGATTTTAGAATTAAGAAGAAGTGTTCCTTATCATCAGTGTTAAGGATTCTTTCGTGACTAATGCACGGTTGAATTAATGCTTTTCTTCTAAATCTCGGTGTACACCTGTTTGTCGCCATCATGTGGAACTATACTGATGTCGTTGTACCGCTCTGGCAGACTATTTCATGGACACACGCCAATTTTCTTTCCCGTTGCAACGCACGGGCATTTGTGCTATTAACATTTAATTTCTTATCAACTCTTTGCCCCAGCACAGCACCAACAGCATAATCACTAGCATCACACATAATTTCAAAGGGTAGGTTCCAATCAGGTGGTTGAACAATAGGTGCAGAAATTAAGGCTTTCTTAAGTATTTCAAAGGCTTCTATGCAATCATCATCGAAAACAAATGGAACATCTTTTTGCAAGAGATTAGTAAGAGGCCTAGAAATTTTGGAGAAGTCTTTTATAAACCTTCTATAGAAACCAGCATGACCGAGGAAACTTCTTATACCTTTGATATCTTTAGGACATGGCATTTTCTCAATAGCATCAACTTTAGCTTTATCAACTTCAATACCTCTTTCAGAAATTTTATGCCCAGGGACTATACCTTCATTCACCATAAAGTGGCGCTTCTCCCAGTTCAAGACAAGATTAGTTTCTTCACATCTCTGCAAAACTCGATCAAGGTTGCTCAAGCAATCATCAAAAGAAGTTCCGTAAACGGAGAAATCATCCATGAAAACCTCAACAATCTTTTCACAAAAGTCAGAGAATATAGCAGTCATACATCTTTGAAAGGTAGCAGGTGCATTACATAAACCAAAAGGCATACGACGATAAGCATAAGTTCCAAAAGGACAAGTAAAGGCGGTTTTCTCTTGATCTTCAGGTGATACAGGTATTTGAGAGAAACCAGAATAACCATCTAGGAAGCAAAAGTGTGTATGCTTAGATAATCTTTCTAACATTTGATCAATAAAAGGCAAGGGGTAATGATCTTTCGTAGTAGCTTTATTTAATTTCCTAAAGTCAATTACCATCCTATAACCAGTTACAATTCTTTGTGGGATAAGTTCATTTTTATCATTAGGAACAACGGTAATACCTCCTTTCTTAGGAACACAATGAACAGGACTTACCCATCTACTATCAGCTATGGGATAAATTATACCTGCCTCCAGAAGCTTTAATATTTCAGTTCTTACCACATCCTTCATTTTAGGATTCAACCTTCTTTGATGATCAACAACGGGTTTAGCGTCTGGCCCCATATGAATTTTATGTTGACATAAAGTGGGACTAATGCCCTTAAGATCATCAAGAGTATGTCCAATAGCAGCACAGCGCTTCTTCAGAGTTTTAAGTAATCTCTTTTCTTCATGCTCTGAAAGGTTAGCACTAATAATAACAAGATATATCTTCTTTTCATCAAGATAAGCATATTTAAGTGTATCAGCACAGGATCACCCTTGGGTGGAGGTGGATCTCCCAAGGTTTCAACAGGCAAATTATGTTTAAGGATAGGTGCGTGTTTAAAGAACAACTCATCTATTTCATTTCTTTCATTCATATCCATATCATTCTCATGGTCTATCAAATATTGTTCTAAAGGATCAGTAGGAGGTACAGCAATAGAAGCAAGACCAATAATTTCATCTTTACTAGGTAATTCTTTATCATGATATTGTCTACTAAACTTAGAGAAATTAAATTCATGAGATATATCACCAAACTTAACTCTAACCTTCTCTTTAACACAATCAATTTCAGCATTAACGGTATTCAAGAAAGGTCTACCAAATATAATGGGACAAAAATTATCTTGTTGTGAACCAAGTACTAAGAAATCAGTAGGGTATTTGATCTTACCACACAAGACTTCAACATCTCTAACAATCCCAAGTGGTCTAATAGTATCTCTGTTTGCAAGCTTAATAGTAACATCAATATCTTCAATCTCAACAGGTGTAGTGTCATACATTACTTCTTGATATAAAGAAAACGGAATAGCACTCACACTAGCACCCATATCACATAAGCCATGATAACAATGATCTCCAATCTTAACAGAAAGAACAGGCATGCCAACTACGGGCTTATTCTTATCTAGCATATCTCGCTCATTTCTAGCAGGTTTAGCAATTCTAGCAGCCTCATCGCACAAGTAAATAACATGCCCATCAATATCATCAAGCAAAAGATCTTTAACCATTGCAATATTAGGTTCAACTTTAATTTGTTCAGAAGGTCTAGGTGTTCTTATATTACTTTTATTAACCACAGTTGAAGCTTTAGCATGTTCCTTAATCCTAACAGGGAAAGAAGGTTTCTCAAAATAAGCAGTGGGCACAACTGGATCAACATTGTAAACAATTGTTTCTTCTTTGACACTGACAGGTTCTCCATTCAATTCAATAGGTGGATGATATTTAAACCATTTCTCCTTAGGGAGATCAACATGAGCAGCAAAAGATTCACAAAAGGCAGCTACTATCTCAGAGTGAAGTCCATATTTAGTACTAAACTTATGAAAAGCATCAGTTTCCATAAAAGATTTAACACAATCAAACTCAAAATTTATACCTGACTCATTACCTTTGTCAATTTCCCAATCTTTAGAGTTACGTTTAATTCTTTCCAGAAGATCCCATCTGAATTCAATAGTTCTCTTCATAAAGGAACCAGCAGAAGAAGTATCTGTTGGGGAACGTTGCATGGGAAACAAAAATTTTCCTACGCACACACAAGATCTATCCATGGTGATGAGCATCTACGAGAGGGAGAGTGAATCTACATACCCTTGTAGATCGCTAAGCGGAAGCGTTTAAGAAACGCGGTTGATGTAGTCGAATGTCTCCGCGATCCAAATCGCAAGTCGTCCCTCGATCCGATCACGAACTAGCGCCGAACGGACGGCACCTCCGCGTTCAACACACGTACGGCTTGATGACGCCTTCACCTCCTCGATCCAGCGAGCGATGGTGAAGTAATGGTTGAGTTCCAGCAGCACGACGGCGTGGTGATGGTGGTGAGGAACAATCTCAGCAGGGCTTCGCCAAGCGCTACGGAGATTATGACGGAGGAACTAGAGGGTTAGGGTTGCCGCACACGGCTTGGGGAAATCTTGATGTGTCACGTGTGCTAGCCCTGCCCCTCTATTTATATGTTGAGCCTTGGGGTCTAAACTTGGAGTAAAAGCCTCCTCCGGGTCGGTTTTGCCCGCACAAGGTCGGTTTGGCCCGCAGGGAAAGAGTCCAACTCGGATCCCTGCAGTACCGCGCACAAGCGGTAGTACCGCTTAACACAAGCGGTAGTACCGCTTGGGCGGTAGTACCGCTTCACACAAGCGGTAGTACCGCTTGGGCGGTAGTACCGCTTCACACAAGCGGTAGTACCGCTTCGGAGGTAGTACCGCTTCACAAAACGGTAGTACCGCTTACGCGGCAGCAAAACTACTTTTTGCACTTTCCAATACCTCGTGGGCTTTATCCCTCTGGCCCATATAAAGTGTTGCTGCACCCGAACACTTCGGTAAACATCCGGAACCCCTTCCGGTGAACTCCGGAACTCTTCCGGAGATCAAAACACTATTATCACATATATCAATTTTTACCTCCGGACTATTCCGGAGATCCTCGTCATGTCCGGGATCTTATCCGGGACTCCGAACAACTTTCGGTCACCAACAAAATAACTCAACTATACTAATCGTCACCAAACGTTAAGTGTGTAGACCCTGTGGGTTCGAGAACTATGTAGACATGACCGAGACACCTCTACGGTCAATAACCAATAGCGGGACCTGGATGCCCATATTGGCTCCTACATATTCTACGAAGATCTTTATCGTTTGAACCTCTATGTCAAGGATTCAGTTAATCCCGTATGCTGTTCCCTTTGTTCTTCGGTATGTTACTTGCCCGAGATTCGATCGTCGGTATCTCTATACCTAGTTCAATCTCGTTACCGGCAAGTCTCTTTACTCGTTCCGTAATACAAGATCTCGTGGCTAACACTTTAGTCACATTGCTTGCAAGGCTCATTGTGATGTTGTATTACCGAGTGGGCCCTGAGATACCTCTCCGTCACACGGAGTAACAAATCCCAGTCTTGATCCATGCCAACCCAACAGACACCCTCGGAGATACCTGTAGAGCACCTTTATAGTCACCCAGTTACGTTGCGACGTTTGATACACACAAGGTACTCCTCCGATGTCAGGGAGTTGCATGATCTCATGGTCATAGGAACAGATACTTGACATGCAGAAAACAATAGCAATAAACTGACACGATCAAATGCTACGTTCTTAGTTTGGGTCTTGTCCATCACATCATTCTCCTAATGATGTGATCCCGTTATCAAATGACATCTCATGTCAATGGCTAGGAAACCTTAACCATCTTTGATCAACGAGCTAGTCAACTAGAGGCTTACTAGGGACACAGTGTTGTCTATGTACCCACACATGTATTTGAGTTTCCAATCAATACAATTATAGCATGGATAATAAACGATTATCATGAACAAGGAAATATAATAATAACCAATTTATTATTGCCTCTAGGGCATATTTCCAACAGTATCGAGCATGGATTGATCATTATGAGAAAGTCGAGCATAAAAGTTTTGAATAATTATTTCTCTTGAGAGCTCATGATTGGGGCATGTATTCAACATATACTTAAGCCTCCCCCAAGCTTGAGCAATACTTTCTCCTTCACGAGGCCAAAAATTATATATATAATTCCGTTCACGATGAATCAAATGCATAGGATAAAATTTCTGGTGAAATTCCAGCTCCAACCGGTTCCAATCCCATGTTTCAGTATCATCACATAGCCTATACCATGTCAATGCCTTTCCCTCCAAAGATAACGGGAATACTTTCTTATTAACTCCATCTCCGGATAGACCTGCAAGCTTAAACAATGCACAAATTTCATCCACCTATATCAAGTGCATATCAGGGTGCACCGTTCCATCTCCTGCATAAGGATTAGCTAGCAGTTTCTCTACAATACCCAAAGGAATTTCATAATAAATATTTTCAATAGGTTCAGTAGGTTGAAGAGAAAATCTTAATGCTTCCGATCAAGGTGAAGATACCCCGAACAAGCCCCTCAAAGGATTACTTTCCATGGTGACAAGTGACAGTAAATTTCAGCACGTAATATAAATGTTTCCTTACCAAATTCCACTCACCAAAGGCGCTTTACTCCCCGGCAACGGTGCCAGAAAAGAGTCTTGATGACCCACAAGTATAGGGGATCAATCGTAGTCCTTTCGATAAGTAAGATTGTCGAACCCAACGAGGAGCAGAAGGAAATGACAAGCGGTTTTCAGCAAGCTATTCTCTGCAAGTACTGAAAGTAGCGGTAAAAGATAGTTTTGATAGCAAGATAATTCGTAACATGTAACCAGTAACAAGTATAATAAAGTGCAGCAAGGTGGCCCAATCCTTTTTATAGAAAAGGACAAGCCAGAACGAACTCGTATAATAAGCAAAGCGTTCTCGAGGACACATGGGAATTTCATCTAGTCACTTTCATCATGTTTGTTTGATTCGTGTTCGCTACTTTGATAATTTTATATGTGGGTGGACTGGTGCTTGGGTGCTATTCTTACTTGAACAAGCCTCCCACTTATCCCTCTCGGAAGAATCCGCAACTACGAAAGAAGAATTAAGATAACTCTAACCATAGCATGAAACATATGGATCCAAATCAGCCCCCACGGAATAGCGCATAAACTAGGGTTTAAGCTTCTGCCACTCAAGCAACCCATCATCTAATTACTACTCCACAATTCCTTCCCTTAGGCCCAAAGATCATGAAGTGTCATGTAGTCGACTTTCACACGACACCACTAAAGGAAGCACAACATACTTGTCATCAAAATATCGAACGAATAGCAACTTCACATGATTACTTATGACAAGACTTCTCCCATGTCCTCAAGAACAAAAGTAACTACTCACAAATCATATTCATGTTCAAGATCAGAGGGGTATTGAATAGCATTAAGGATCTGAACATATAATCTTCCACCAAATAAACCTACTTGCATCAACTACAAGATGTAATCAACACTACTATAGCAACCCACAGGTACCAATTTGAGGTTTTGAGACAAAGATTGAATACAAGAGATGAACTAGGGTTTGAGATGAGATGGTGCTGGTGAAGATGTTGATGAAGATTGGTCCTCCCGTGAAGAGAGGATCGTTGGTGATGTCGATGGCGTTGATTTCCCCCTCCCGGAGGGAAGTATCCCCGGCGTAATCGCTCCGCCGGAGAGCAAAATAGCTCCTGCCCAGGTTCTGCCTCGAGACGGCAGTGCTTCATCCCGAAAGTATTCTTCTGATTTTTTCTAGGACAAATGGCTTCATATAGCAGAAGGAGGGGGCCGGAGGCCAGCCAGGGGCCCCACAAGCTTGGGGGGCGTGCCCAGGGGGTAGGGCGCGCCCCCTAGGCTTGTGGCTGCCTAGTGGGTCCCCTCCTTTTGATTCTTTCGCCTGTATTTTTTATATATTCCAAAATAATTCTCCATAAATTTTCAGGTCATTTGGAGTTGTGCAGAATAGCTATCTCTGTTTCACCCCTTTCAGGTCCAGAATTCCAGCTGTCGGCAATCTCCCTCTTCACGTGAATCTTGCAAAATAAGAGAGAAAAGCATAAGAATTGTACCATGAAGTGAAATAATGATCAAAAACATAATAATTATTAGTAGGAAATCATGATGCAAATTGGACGTATCACGCGGCTCCCTCGACACCGGCGCCGCCGGCGACATCCTCCACGGCGGATCTCCCCCATTGCGAGGTTCCCTCAGTAGCGGCGTCCATACCAGCCAGAGCTATTGCTGCTGCTGCTCCAGCTCTCGCTTGCTCTTCTGCTCTGCTCTGGCTCTCGCTCACATTGCTGATGCTGGTACATGGGCTGCTGCAGCTACACGAGTTGCTACTATGGCTCTCGTTCGTGCTGCTGCTCTGGCTGCTATCTGCTAGTGCGGTTCCTGTTGAGCGGCTGCTGATTTAGATCACTGCTTCTCTGCTACCACTAGTGCTCGAGAGGACTAAACTACCAATGAAGTGCTTCTCTACTACTAGTATGTTTAGTTTCGACAGTAAAATTCAGTTTCGACAGTAACAGTCAGTTTCGACAGTAAAATTCAGTTTCGACAGTTAAGTTCAGAGTCAACAGTTTTTACATCTTCTGTTGGAGTTGGTTGTTTTTTGGTGATGTAATTTTACAGCTAGCACTTTTTTGTGATGTATTTTACATCATCTATTGGAGATGGTATTAAAATCCCACTTCAGATTAATGATGTCCGTCTTGTACTACTTCAGCCTCGATGTCGCACAGCTCGCCGGAGCTGCTCCAACGACGGAACCATCCATAACATTAGAGCAGTACCCTCGACGCCGTCTACAGACGCCTCAGATCTTCTTCCCTAGCTCTGATAGCCAACTCCGCCGCAACGTCTTCAGCGACCGACCCAATGATGCTGAGGTCGAGACGGCTACGCCAAAGAGGTTGTACACTTGTCGCATCACTTTTTACTCTACATTCATGTCGCCCCTTAGGGCTATTTTGGTTCAAAGGAATTAGTGAAGGAAAAACATAGCAATAGGAACTTTTCCTATGGTACTCTACTGTTCAATTATTCATGCATTTGGTTGAAAGGAATGGAGCAAAACAAAACAGAAGGATTTTTTCCTTTTGTGTCTATTTCAAAGGAAAAGCACAGAAATTTTAACATCCACCTGGACCTACTTATCAAAATCCTATGCATGAAAAGAAGACTAAGTGCAGTAGTGGCATAATAACATTCTAACTTTACACATTTGCAGGTGGTTTGACTTTAATTTGACCATGTTTCTTTGCATTCCTGTGCTCTTCTTGCAAGCCAAAGGAGCCCTTACAGAATTACTTCAGTTACAGATAGGTGTCGAAGAAAACTTTGTGTGGTTTGTCCTGCTCCTGCCGCGCCGTCGTCCACCTCACCTAAGCTGCTCCATTGACAGAAGCATCCACCATACCAGACATCACGACTCCTTACCGTGTTTCGCCGCCTTAGATCTCCTTCCCCGCCACCGGCAGCCACCGCAACTGCATCACCATCATCGACTCAGTAGATGAACCTGAGGAGTACACAGGTCCGCAAGAGAGGTCACACTCTTTTGTTTCTGCTTACTTTATGCATTGCTTAATATTTCCTGCTAGTTTATCATCCTGTTCGTCTCTTAGACACTAAGTCAGGTCCAAATTAATGTTCAAACTTGATTTTTAAAATGCTTGTGGGGCACATATCGAGGCAGCAATGAATAGTATATTGATCTACTATCTGTTTCATCTAGGGTATCTACTATGTCGTTCATTTTGGGTGGGAAACAAACAGTAAAGCAGCCATCATCTGTCTTTTTATTAAATTAAGCTATCATTTGCCTGCTATCATTATTTTTGGATCTATCCACTGGTTGTTACCATCACTCTAGATTTCTACATGCTCTCCTTACTTAATCTCACTATATATTTTTCGTATGCATGTCAGTTATTGTACACAGTCATGCTGAACACATAGAGAAAAAGAGAAGAGTCTTGCGCGGCAATACAATGTCATGCAGACATCGCTCCATGGTGGGTGCAATGGCAACCCCACCCCCCTCCTCCAGATTGTAATCCAGAGGAAGATAGCTGTTCAGAGGTGGAGTCAGAGGGAGCTGACCACTCCTATTTACCCCCCGAGGTGTTTGCTCTAACTTGGCATGATGATGTTGGTCATATCATGCATATGGTGCCTTGCTTTGGTTATTTCGACATCATTTATGTCATCTACTTAGTTTAGAAATGTTCTGTAACGTTGTTTAGTTTCTATATCATATAAGTGAATTATGTAATGCCATCTTTTTTAGCCAGCCATAATATATGTGAAATATGCAATGCCATCCTGTTTAGCTAGGCATCATATATTTGAATTATATCTTGCCATTCCTTTTTTTCATTACATTTCCATTTGTCGACAATGTTTGTACATTCAACTACTCTTCTTGTGAATCTGCCATTTGAGTGGGTGATGAAAAAATTTGGAGTGAAAACAAGTTCTTCAGATCAGACAGTGCTACCTGTCGAAGCAGATCTCTTGCTGGGTCCAGATAGCTCCTCAGAGGAGAATTCAGAGATAGATGACCAGTCCTATCCCCCCCCCCCTGAGGTGTATGCTCGAACTTGGCAGGGTTATACTACTCATATCATGCATATGGTGTCTTGCATTGCATAGTTTAGACATCATATACACAATATTCAACACCATCTGCTTAGTTTAGACATCATATATGCCAATGCCATCTGCTTAGCATATAAATCATGTATGTGAATTATATCATGCCATCCTGTTTACTTAGATAACATGTATGTGAATTATGTCATGTGAACCTGTTTACTAAAGACATCATATAATTATCTCATGCCATCCTTTTTAGTTAGTCAGTCATCATATCTTTGAATTATGTCATGCTATACTGTTTAGATAGACATCATATATGTGAAATTATGTCATGCTATCTTGTTTAGTTAAACAACATATATGTGAACTATTTCATGCCCTCTTTTTTCCTCACTATCTATTGCATCTGTCTCATACAAGGTCTGTACCTTCAACTACTTTTCTTGTTTATCAGCTATTTGAATTGGAGGGTGTGATGGTAGTATCTAGCGGAGTAAAAACACGGTCTTCAAATAAAACAGTGCTACCTGTCGATGGAGATAGCACCCCAGTTGTACTTGCACAAGAACCAGCCCTACCACACATAACCCAGACTATCGCAGATTGTACCCCTACTCCGATGGACAGAGAACCAGCTTCACCCAATCTAACCCCCAACCCCAGCAGATAGTAACCCAGTTCCAGTTGACACAACACCATCTCCACGACAGAGCTCCCAAACAAGAGCAGTTAGTAAGGCAGCTTCAATGCCCAAAGCGCCAGGAGTACCACGGCGAACCCCAACTCCACCAGTTAGTACACCTATTCCTATGGACGAAGCAGAACCAGTCATCCGTAGTTTAGCGTCTATCGCATTTGATGTTGTTAAATCCTATGTGCGTATCTACCCATCATGGTAATATTATACTGAAGATGAAGGAAAAAGCCAGTTGCAGGTGTTCCTTCAGGAGTTATGTGTAAGTATTCATGGCAATTACTTTGCTTTGTCCCATACTTTCTACCTCCCTGCTGGTTATAACACAGCAAATGTTCCCATTTTTCTGTGTAGAGAACGACCGATTTGGAAACTCAGGATGAGGTAACCTGTGCTAATACATCTGCTATCTTCAAGAATGCTTTGCATCAGTATCAGAATTACTTGAAGAAAACATATTTCACTGGCAAGGAAACTCATCAAATTCCCTTACTTTCTCCGGAGACACATTTACGGGACGATGACTGGGAACGCCTTGTTCTGTACTGGTCTAGTCCCATGAATCTGGAAGGGTCTATGAGATCATATTTCATTTTGAAGTACTATATGGCTGCATCTTACTGTACTCTCTTCTTGTAGAACAAGTGCTTAAACCTGCAGAACAACTACTCTCAGGTAAGATTCCATAGCTGTGGTACATACTGCTTTGCTCTTGTATCACTGTATTTACTCATACCAACTAATTTTTAAATAGAAGGATCCAATCAAAACTCCAATGGCACAACAGGTATGTTTAAACATGTTTCTTTAACTGGTTTGCTCTTCTAAATTGCCCTATGTTGATTTCAATTTCAATGGTGTAGACAGTTGTCTTCTCATATCATGCACATTACTAGCATCAAAACAGAGCCAATAGTGTTGTTAGTTGTACATGTATACCCGTGGTACCCATCTAAAATCTTGTGGTGCCGTGTAGTTTCCCACACTTGTATTCTTTCAATGCTATTTTGTCTTGAACTGATATGATTTTAACTGTGTCTCTATTTTGATTTGGCAAGACAATGCAGTGACAGTAGCACATAGGTATATGTTTGTTTGATGCTTTTATAATGTACTACTTTGCAATAGAAGACTTGATAGTTTAATCCTATCCACCTTACTACTGAACTGGTTCACCAAAATGAGTTTCATATACTACATGCTATACCTGTTATGTGTCTGCTTTCTTCTTTTAGAATGCTGACAGAATATTGGAGAAGAGTACCACATTAAGCAATGGTAAAGGAAGTAATGCATATAAGGTTGAAGATAGAGAGACAACCTTGCTGGTCTCCAACAAAGCTGATAAAACAGATAAGGAAAACTATCTTGAAGACAGTGAGACAACCCCAAAGTCATGTCTTGATGTAGTGTTCGAGTTACTGGCCACTACCGCTTGTAGAAGGTCTTCAAACTCGCTGTCTGAATCAGTTCGGTTTCTTGAGTCTGAACTACAAGCTGAAAGACATCGGTCAGCTGTGCTGCGATAAGAACTCAAAGGACTGAGGAAGTCCTTGGAGAATTCAGATGCATACTTTTTGGTGCAACAGCAAGCGTTGGAGGATTTTAGCGCCAAACAAGAGAAAGCTAATAAGCTTGCTAAGCTTATTGCCAGCATGGTGGATACACAGGATAACGTTTCTTGAGCTCTTCTAAAGTTGTTTCAGTTCTGGACTTGTTTTGCTACCGCGTTTATTTGCATTGGTGGCCAATTTAGACGCCCAGTGTATGTAATATGCTGCTTTGTTGTTCCCTTTATTTGCACTAGTGGTGAACTTTGATGCCCAGTGGATGTAATGTCTGTAATCGCCGTAATAGCCTAGCGTTAGTTGCTTGCTAATTTATTTACCTATAGTCTTGTTTATTTGTTTCCTTATAGTCACTGTAGTTCTTTTTCCTTGGTTTGCTCTGGGCCGCAATAACCATGGGCCACATAGGGGTTGTGGTAACGATGGGCCTCCTATGGGCCGTCGGATCCATGGGCCTCGTACGCGCCATAGAATCCATGGGCCGTACTGTTCGTGGGCCTAAATCGGACCGCAATATGGACCGTAAACGGGCCAAAATTGGAACCGTCCATTTATGGGCCCAGACCATAATGGGCCGTTAACAGGCCGGAAAACAGCACAGGCTTAATTCTATCAGCAGGCATGACGGGTCGTTAATGGGCCGGATTACAGGAGAGGATGAAAATGGCCCAACGGGTTGACGGGCCACAAACGGACTAATTGTTACCACGGGCTGAATTTGGCCCATTAGCAAAACAGGCCAGTAACGGACCGTAAGTAATCGAGGGCTAGAAATGAGCCCAAGAAATTATGGGCCCTTAGAAGGCCGAAAGAAAACAAGGGCTGGAAACGGCCCAACTGAATCATGGGCCGTTAATGGGCTCAAAGCGGTTTACAATTCATGATGGGCCTGATTCACCACGGGCCGTTAATGGGCCCAAAGATGCAAAAGGCCTCATATGGGCCAAAAGACTTCACGGGCCATAGATGGGCCAAAAGTGACAATGGGCTGGAATCATATGGGACGGCCCACATGACGCTACTCGGCTGAATTTTGAAAGGCCATAACGAGCCGTAAATGGGCTGTATGCGAACAGGCCGGTAACAGGCTTTCCATTGGCCGGCCTGCTAACTTTTGACCAAGTCAAACGAGCCGGCCTTTTTAACCTAAATGGGCCACTGTTGGGCCATGCCATGTGTCGACGTATCATAGGCGTCTCTCGTCCAATGAATGGATGACATCTGTCGCAACGCCAAGCTGACACGTGGATCCGCCGACGAATGAGAAATTTACACGTGGAAAATCGCCATTGGTCAGGGCTGCTAACGGGTTATCGGATCCAAACCCGCACCCGATAGCATAACGGCGACCCATTACGGTGGATGCCACATGTCGGTTACCCTTGACGAAAACACTTCCATGACGCGACATTTATCGTCATGGAAGTGGACACTTCCGTGATGATAATTTTAGTATTGTCATGGAACACTTCTACGACAGCACAGGTATGACTATCTTGATTCTGTCATAAAATTGTCACGGATGTATATGCATGACAGAAAACTAGACCTACTGTGACAAAGACGTAACATCACGAAAGTGTTTTTTTTTGTAGTGGCTGGATCTGCTCTTTGTGTGATGCGTCCCCTTAGTCGAACCGCAAAGGGGACTTGTTGGTCCCATAGATTATTGTACGCCGACATCTTTGGCGCGCCAGGCGGGGGGAACGCATACGCGAATCTGCTCCAGCAGTGTAGGCGCCACCTTCATCATCCATGGCGCCCAAGAAGGCCAAGGGTGCGGCTGCTACTGCTCTATCTACATCCAAGTTGCCGTCCCAGACGTCCGCAGGTGGTGTGGGCGGGGGCGGCAGAGGCAACCAACTTCCCCGTCGTTCTGGTGATCCCAGTCAATAGAGCGGCGTAGTCTGGAGTGCCATGAGCCAAGACGGAGGCACCGCAACGTCCAAGGATGGCGCTGCGACGTCCAAGAATGGCGCAGCAAAGCACGTGTCGATGCCATCGCAAGATGGACGCGACACGCTTCCACGCGATGCTGGTGGCCCCGGTCGACGTCAAGACAAGAACCCTGAGCATCGTTCTCAAGATGCTCACGGGCAACGACCACGTCAGCCCGCCGGTGAAAATGGGCCACGACAGCAGGCTCGGGATGGGGCTCCTTCTGGCTCTGTCAGGAGTCGAGATCCATCTCGTTCCTCGCGCCTGGTCATGCCAAACACGCCGGCAGAAGCCATGGTGCGGGCTCAGATGCTTCTAAACTTCCCTCCAACACCGGAGAAGATGGATGTGTGGAGAGCCACCATCCAGAGCCTCATCAGCTTTGCCAACAACGACAGGGCGTTGCTGGCGGGGCCTTCACGACAGCAACCAATAGCGGCGCCAGCAAGAGCGGCTGGCGAACGGACTGGAGGCGCTGCACCAATGGTGCAATCTCCTCCTCAACAACGGCGGCAAGCCAGGCAAACCGACACGCAGTGCGTCGTCTGAGCCACGGAGACACCAAGACCAACGCCAGGTGCTACAATACCGCCGAGTTGAAGACGCTCGCACAACCATCGAGCGACGCTGGGAAGCACGTTGTCAATCAGATGGCCATGCTGGGCCAGCCGTGAACGAGCCTGTGCTGGGGTATCCTGGGTGCTGCCCAGCGTTTACCCGCGAGCTGCGGCAAGTTCGCTGGCCCTCTCCCTGGAGCTTCAAGCCATACTTGTTGGACAAATATGATAGCAAACTCAACCCATCAGAGTTCCTCAGCATCTACACTGATAACCCACAAGTATGGGGGATCGCGACAGTCTTCGAGGGTAGTATTTCACCCAAATTTGTTGATTCGACACAAGGGGAGCCAAAGAATATTTATGAGCCTTAGCAGTTGAGTTGTCAATTCAACCACACCTGGGATATAATATCTCTGCAGCAAAGTGTTTAGTAGCACAGTAGCAATAGTAACAGGAACAGTAATAGAAGCAGTTTGTAGTGATTGCAACAGCAGTAGCAGTAGTAACTTAGCAAAGATCAATATGAGAAAAGCGTAGGCATTGGATCAGTGATGGATATTTGTGTTGGATGACATTCATCATATAACAGTCACAACCAAGAGCTATATATGATGAGGACATCAATACCATAGTTACACCCACAGCCCCTGCTACTACACATATTGGACCAATTACTAGAGCTCGCGCACGCCAATTAAATTATCAGGTACTTTCGTTTCTTGGGAGTAATTCTAATGTTCATGAGAATATGATGCTGCCTAAATTAGATACATTTGTGTTGATTACTAATGAAGGGCCTAGCATGGACAAAAGGGATGAACACTGGAGCAGGATCAAGCATGGAGATGAAGGCGCGCGTGAAGGGAACCAGAACGGCGTTTCTGATGGAGTTTTCAGCCCTTTGAAGCCTCCATGATGGCATACAAGGACATGGACGAAATATACAAGATGCCCTTTCATAAATTTCATCCATAGCTTATTTTAGGTGTTGCGTCACCTTAGTTTTGGGCCAGGCCCATGTAATTTCGAGTCCGTATTGTAGGGGAATCGACTGAGGAGGTGTTTTAGTCCCACCTTGCTAAGGGTGGACGAAATCCCCTCCCTTTTCTCCTACAAATACAGACCTTAAGGCACCGATTAGACAAGGCATTTGTTTAGTTAAAAGTTAGCCATTGCAACTTTGTGTACTTCGTTTGTGTCCAATGACCAGGCCAAGACCGCCTACGGATCCCCAACTTTATCAATACTACATCTATATTCGCAATATTCAGATTGCTTTTATCATATTCTTGCTTGTTCTTCGATTGCGTGCAGGAATAGACTTTTGTGGTCAGGCTGATCATGCTTCTGGCATTGTTAGTAACCTCCCGGAGATTGGTTTAGCGATTGCTAAGGTGCAACATCGTGCACGTTTGTAGTCGGATCGTCAAAGTCGACTCCACCAAATCGATAGTTATCATCTCATTGAAAGATTGGGACCCCCTCGCCTATATCAAGTGGTATCAGATTTCCAGGTTGCTCGGTGAGATTTTACCAGTTTTTCGTAGTTTAGATCGCATCTATCTTCACACCTACAATCCATGAAAAAGCCACAAAAAAATAGGGTTAGTTCATCATATATGAACCAATCTGAGCCTTTGCGTAATCTTTTCAGTGTTTTGCTTTGTTGAATTTGCGGTTGCATCATCATGTCGAGTTGTTTGTCTTAGCATCTAGTTACCTTAAAATTTTGAGTTCTGGACACAGATTTTCATGCCGCCGCACCATCTTCATCGCCGCCGCCATATACCATCACCAAATATCCACTGCCAATCCAAGTCCATATACAACCATCGCATATCCGCCGCCAATCCGAGTCATATAGATCCATCACCTATCCACCGCCAATCCGAGTCATATACATCCATCAGGTCACCATCACGCCAATCGGAGTCCACTTCCAACACATAATCGCCACCAGTCCGTGTTCCACCGCCCAACATATATCCACCACCAGTCTAAGTTCCACCAGATTCATCTCCACCACTAGTCCTAGTCCGAGTCTAGTATTCACTTATTTGTTCTTGATTTCCAGGTCACGTCATACTTCGTGTCGTGACCAAGTCGGACTCCCCAACTTCCGTGCCACCCATAGAAGAAAATAGGTCCAGTTTTAAAAAAACTAAGTCTGGAAAATTCTGGCTAGGCGGTTTTTAGACCATTTGTAGACTTTTTCAAAAAAAATTGTTGCGGAGCAAAAAAAAAGAGGAAAAAAGAGAGAAAAAGAAAAAAGAGATTCAGAGTGTGCTTCCCCCTTGTTTACGTGTCGCGCCGTGATTTTGTTAGTGTTCTAGGCTCGCGTCTGTAGTACGGTCTAGCCTAGGACCAGCACAGTACCGTCGTTGAGCGTTTATTCAACCTTTCATCTCTTGATTGATTATTGCTGACATTTTTGCTACCATATCATAAGCCTTCCCAGCTCCACATATATCTACGTTGTGCGTTTGACACCACCTGGCAATCGCTCTATCCAAGCTTTGAGGCATTTTGACTATAACGGTTGCCGATCACCACCTGCTGCTTGGTAAGAATGGGTAAGAATTTGTGATTCGCTTGACGGATTTGTGATTTTCCACCACACCACATCCTATTAGTAGTCTATAGGGCATATTCTTGTGTGTTTCTATTGCTGCTAACCATGACAGGATCACAAGAGAACCAGATGGATTGGGAGAACATGACGAAGAAGGAACTACATGATAAATTTCAACAAATGTTGGGTGAACAGGTACACGACGTGATGAGCAGATTTGGAAAGGCAATGGAGAGGATAGATGACATTGAGAAGACAATTGACAACAAGTTGAACGCCAAGTTCGATGAAGTGCTCGTGTGTCTACCACCACCACCTGCTGCACCGTTGCAACACCAACAACAACCACCTCCACGTCGCGATCAAGTAGGACGAGCGAAGCGTGTTCCTCTTGAGGAACACAAACATTCTGGTGCCGCTACTACTGTTGTTGATGCTTCTATGACTCCTGCTGCTACTACCGAGGAGTACGACGATTACGAGGGCGATTACAAGGATGAGGTTGTTCAAAACCAGAACTACATGCAACCACTAGCACCACCACCAGGTCGTCCACATGCATATAATCGCAATGGTAGGGCTGCACCACCTCAGGTACGAGATCTTGACCATGTTCCTAAACTAAATTGAATATTCCACTACTTGAGGGTAGATACGTTCCTGATGTCTATCTTACTTGGGAGTTAGAAACTGAGCAACGTTTTACATGTTTACAATATCCCGAGGATAGACGTGTTGCTGCTGCTGTTTGTGCATTCACTAGTTTTGCTTGTGTTTGGTGGTCTGAACATTGTAGATTATATCATGATAATATCCCAACTACTTCGGTTGCTTTGAAAACTGCTATGCGTACTCGTTGGGTTCCACCATATTATCAACATGAATTACTTCAAAAATTGCAGCGTTTAAGACAAGGAATTTTTTTTGTAGAGGAATATTATCAGGAATTACAAACTGGCATGATTAGACGTGGTAGTGTTGAGGATAATGAAGCTATGCTTGCATGTTTTATGGGTGGGTTAAACAGAGAAATTCAAACCATCTTAGAGTATAAGTAGTACGACAATATCACTCGTTTGTTCCATCTTGCTTGCAAAGCTGAACCTGAAGTGCAGGATCGACAGGCATTGGCGCGAACTAATTTTTCTGCAGGTTGATCTTCATCATGGACACCACGTACATCATCTACTTCCACACGTCCGGCTGCACCACCGCCTACTTCAGCCGCCAACTCCAATCGAGATACAAGAAAACAGGCACCACCATCATCCGCCAAGACCACACATTCCGGTCTCGCACAGAGCTCTTCTTCATCCATGGCATCAATAGGGCAAACACATGATGTTATATGTCGTCGTTGCAGCGGTCAAGGTCATTATGCGAGCAAATGCCCATCCTAGCGTGTGATCATCGTTACTGAGGATGGTGGGTATGAGTCTGCTACTGATTATGATGAGGAGACCTTGGCTCTTATTGCTAGTGAAGAACAAGGTGGAGATGATTCTAAACAAGAGACGCAATACATGGCTGCTGAAGACACTGACAGGTATGAAAGTTTAGTTGCTCAACGTGTTTTGAGTGTGCCGGTAACACAGGCTAAGAAAAATCAGAGGCACAATTTGTTCCATACAAAGGGAGTTGTGAAGGAACGTTCTGTTCGCGTCATCATAGATGGAGGGAGTTGCAACAACTTGGCTAGCATGGAGATGGTGGAGAAGCTGTCTCTCACCACACGACCACATCCTCATCCTTACTACATAGAATGGTTCAACAACAGCGGCAAGGTTAAGGTAACATGTATTGTTCGTGTGCATTTTAGTATCGCTACATATGCTGATTATGTTGATTGTGATGTGGTACCCATGCAAGCATGTTCCCTATTACTTGGTAGACCTTGGCAATTCGATAAAAATTCTGTGCACCATGGTAGGAACAATCAGTATACTCTTGTTCATAAGGATAAACATATTACTTTGCTTCCTATGTCTCCTGATTCCATTTTGAAAGATGATATTAATAGAGCTAGTAAAGACAAACAGGAGCAAAATAAGAGTGAAAATCAGATTGTGGCAAAAGAATTTGAGCAACAAATGAAGCCTAATAATAAACCATCTAGTGTTGCTTCTGAAATTAAATTGAAAAGTGGATGTTTACTTGCCACCAAATCTGATATTGATGATCAAGATTTCAGCAAATCTGTATGCTATGCTTTTGTGTGCAAAGAGGCATTATTTTCTTTCGAGGACGTGCCTTCCTCTTTGCCTCTTGCTGTCACTAACATTTCACAGGAGTTCGCTGATGTCTTTCTGATACGTCTCCAACGTATCCATAATTTTTTATTGTTCCATGTTGTTATATTATCAATCTTGGATGTTTTTACAATCATTTACAGCAATTATCTATCATTTTTGGAGACTAACCTATTAACCTAGTGCCCAGTGCCAGTTGCTGTTTTCTGTCCTGTTTTTGTTTTACAGAAAATCAATATCAAACGAAGTCCAAATGCCAAGAATTTTTTTGGAGATTTTTTATTGGACAAGATAAACACTAGAAGCTTCGGGAGGAGGCCAGAAGACCCTGGTGGGGCCCACGAGCCACTAGGGCGTGCCTGGGGGGCAGGCGCGCCCTGGTGCCTCGTGGAGCCCACCACGCTCCGTTTGACCTAATTCCACCACTATAAATTCAGAAAAAAACAGAAACCCTCAGGGGAGTCCAAGAAATACTTTTTCCGCCGCCGCAAGTTTCTGTTCCAGAGAGATCCCATCTGGAGGCCTTCTCCGGTAATCTGCCGGAGGGGGAATCGATCACGGAGGGGCTCTACATCAACCTTGCTGCCCTTTCGATGATGCGTGAGTAGTTTACCACAGACCTTCGGGTCCATAGGCAGTAGCTAGATGGCTTCTTCTCTCTTTTTGATCTTCAATACAATGTTCTCCTCGATGTTCTTGGAGTTCTATCCGATGTAATCACTTTTGGCGGTGTGTTTGTTGGGATCCGATGAATTGTGATTTTATGATCAGATTATCCATGAAATTATTTGAGTCTTTGCTGCACTCTTTTATGCATGATTATTATAGCCTCGTATTTCTTCTCCGATCTATTGATTTGGTTTGGCCAACTAGATTGATTTTTCTTGCAATGGGAAGAGGTGCTTTGTAGTGGGTTCGATCTTGCGGTGCTCAATCCCAGTGACAAAAAGGGACATGACACGTATGTATTGTTGCTACTAAGGGTAAAAAGATGGGGTTTATTCATACGTGAGTTTATCTTGTCTACATCATGTCATAGTTCTTAAGGCATTACTCCGTTTCTTTATGGACTTAATACACTAGATGCATGCTGGATAGCGGTCGATGTGTGGAGTAATAGTAGTAGATGCAGGCAGGAGTCGCTCTACTAATCTTGGACGTGATACCTATATACATGATCATTGCCTTGGATATCGTCATGATTATTTGCTTTTCTATCAATTTCCCAACAGTAATTTGCCTACCCACCGTATGCTATTTTCTCGAGAGAAGCCTCTAGTGAAACCTATGGCCCCCGGGTCTATCTATCTCATATTACTAAAACCCTAAAAATATTGCTGCCATTTCTTTTTATTTATTTTATTTTGTATTTTTTTTCAATCTATCAATCTATCATATACAATTTAATCTTGCGATCTTACCGCCAAGGGATTGACAACCCCTTGTTTGCGTTGGGTGCAAGGATTTGTTGTTTGTGTGTAGGTGCTGCTATTGAGGTGTTGTGTGATTCTCCTACTGGTTCGATAACCTTGGTTTCATAACTAAGGGAAATGCTTATCTCTACTGTGCTGCATCATCCCTTCCTCTTCGGGGAAATACCAACGCAAGCTACAAGTAGCAGGAAGAATTTCTAGCGCCGTTGCTGGGGAGACATCATCAACATCTATCAAGTACCTTCGCATAAACTCTCATCTCCTTGCATTTACTATATTTGCATTTGCCTCTCGTTTTCATCTCCCCCACTTCTAAAAAGTTTTTACAAAAATATTTTCCGTTTGCCTTTTTCTTGTTTGCTTCTTTACTTGCTTGCTTACTTTTATTGCCTTCATGTCGAACACACAAGAATAGAAACTAAAAGTAAAAATATAAGATACTATGGACCCACTTAAAGTTTACTACTTGGATCATCTTCGATCCATTTGTGCTCGTGCTGAAACCCCAACTAGTTTAGTTGAGGGAAAATCTTTAAAGGAGCATGCTCATTTTGTGCGTCACCGTTTGTCTGAAAAAGGGAGACTCTTATGGTGTCAAATAAATTGTTTGCTATGTTATGCTTGGAATCTATGTGAAATTTATGACTTTACTTGTTGCTCTAAGAACCCTAAAAACACCTTCCCTACCTATGTGAGTTTAATGATAATGAAATCTTGTCTTCTTATGCCAAGGGTGTTTATAATTACTACGATATCGAACAAATTGAAGAATTTGTTGCTTTTAAGGGTGCTTATGAAGTTGCTTCTTTTATTGAAAAGTATGATGTTACTCTCTACAAATCTGAAATTTTTGACATACTTAAATATTGCTATGAAAACTATGCTCCTAATGCCTATGTTAAAGAATTTATTGAGAGAATGTCTGCGGCTTTGGAAGAAAATAATGATATGCATAAATCTATAGATGATTGTGATTCCATCGATTCGATTGAAATATTCCCTCTTGATGAATGTGACGCTTGTTATTCTTATGGCCACGATGCCAATATTAAAGATGCTCATAGAGATGAACTTGCTATAGTTCCTTATGTGAAAAATGAAATTATTGCTATAACACCCATACTTGATAGCTCCTTGAATGAAAAGCATGATTGCAATGATGTTACTATAAATTCTATTAGTCTCAATTGTGCTAATGATATGCAAAACCACAAGCTTGGTGATGATAATTTTGTCATGTCCACTACTTATTGCAATGATCATGATTGGGGTGATAATGCATTTTATGATCTTGAAAATTTATTTAAGCATCATGATGAATATGATATTGATAATAATGCTTGCAATAATATTGAAAGTGGGTTTGGAACAGTGTCAAATCTAGGTAAAAACAATCCCACATATTTGGAGAATGTTCAATCTTATGAAATTTTTGATAAAAGTGGGTTTGGAGAGGTCATGACTTTCGTTGATGATAATCCCACTATTTCGGAAGATTATAAAAAATTATGCATGTGGATCATAAAGAGAGTATTGTTTATGATAACTATATTGTTGAATTTGAGTATGATCCTACATGTAATTATTATGAGAGAGGAAAATATGGTTGTAGAAATTTTCATATTACTAAATTACCTCTCGTTATGTTGAGATTGTCAATGTTTTATTCCTCTCCTTTGCATATGCTAGATATTTCTCGTCTTGATAATTTGTTTGCATATAAAATGCCTATGCATAGGAAGTATGTTAGACTTAAATGTGTTTGTCACATGTATTATGATGCTCTCTTTGTGCTTCAATTCTCTTTCATGTGAGCATCATTGAAATCTCAAAGCCTATCTTAATGGCTATAAACAATAGCGCTTGTTGGGAGTCAACCCAATGAATAAAATAAATTTTTGTTATAAGTTTCTGTTATGGTGTATTTTTACTGTCATGCTACTGGTATGATGGTGTTTTTGTGTTTCTAATTAGGTATTGTGCCAAGTAAAGCCTTTGGGATGATTTGGAAGATAATATAATTGATGCTGTTTGAAAACAGAAAGTTTTACGTCCAGTGCTGGAATTTTGTTTCTGTACTGTAATGTCAGAACCTTCTGAATTTTTTTCACAATATTTATATATGAATTTTCCACGTTGTACTAATTTTTCAGAATTTTTGGAGTTACTGAAGTATGGCGATAATTCAGATTTCTACAGACTGTTCTGTTTTTGACAGATTCTGTTTTTGATGCACTACTTGCTTGTTTTGATGAATCTATGGATTGTATCGGGGGGTATAAGCCATGGTGAAGTTAGAGTACAGTAGGTATAATGAAAAAATAAAATATGAATGGGTTTGCAACAGTACTTATAGTAGTGATTTATTTTGTTATACTAACGGATCTCACGAAGGTTTTGTTGAGTTTTGTGTGATTGAAGTTTTCAAGTTTTGGGTGAGATCACGATGGATGAAGGAATAAGGGGTAGCAAAAGCCTAAGCTTGGGGATGCCCGAGGCACCCCAAAGTAATATTCAAGGAAGACTCAAGCGTCTAAGCTTGGGGATGCCCCGGAAGGCATCCCCTCTTTATTCTACCAACCATCGGTAATTTTACTTGGAGCTATATTTTTATTCGTCACATGATATGTGTTTTGCTTGGAGCGTCTTGTATGATATGAGTCTTTGCTTTGTTTGCTTTTTAGCTTGTCACAATCATCTTTGCTGATAACACCTATCTTGAGAGAGCCACACGTTTATCATCATAATTTGTTAGAATACTCTATGTGCTTCACTTAAATTTTTTGAGCTAGGCAGTTGCTCTAGTGCTTCACTTAAATCTTTTTGAGCACGGTGGTGGCTATATTTTGAAGAAATAAACTCTCATGCTTCACTTATATTATTTTGTGAGTTGATTGAAATTTTGAAGAAACGAATTCTCATGCTTCACTTATATTATTTTGAGAATTGTTAAGATTGAAATTTTGAAGAAATATATGCACTCTCATGCTTCACTTAAATCTTTTTGAGAGATGATGATAGTAACGGTAATTTGCACAAGTTATGAATTTGGTCCCAAAGTGATGAATATTCAAGAGGGATATAAATAAAAACTTTCATATAGATCATTGGATATGATGAGTGTGATTCCTTGCAATAGTTTTGCGATATGGAAATGATGATATGTGAGTCATGTTAGTGAGTAATTGTGATTTAGTAAGAATATTAGTGTTAAGGTTTGTGATTCCCTATGCATGCACGTTAAGTCAATAGTTATGCAATGAAGTTATATCCTACTTATGGTGCATTATTCGGTGTTAGTTATGTTCAATGCATGTTTATGACCGTTTTTGTTTTTTGGTTGGTTGGTTCTCAATCTTTTGCTAGCCTTCATTTGTACTAAGCGGAAATACTGCTTGTGCATCCAAAATCCTTAAACCCAGTTTTGCCATATGAGTCCACTATATCTACCTATATGCGGTATTTCAATGCCATTCCAAGTAAATTTGCGTGTGCCAACTCTAAATTTCAAAATAATTTTTCCGTTTTGTGTGCCTGTACCGCTCATGAAGCGGCAGGGGGTGGCCATTATTTTCCATGCTAGGTGTGTTATTCTCATGATGAGTGTTTATTCACTTGTCATTGCACGAGAGAATGGTTGGTAATAGGGATGCCCAGTCCCACATGAATCAAATTAATAACAACAAAATTCCTTGGAATGTGATGGTATGGAGGGCACCCGTGGATACGGCTAGCCATGGATTGTGAAAGAATTGGTGGAAAGGAAATAAACTTTACTTTCTATTTGGGAACCACCTATGATGTGTCTAGCATGGAAGATAATGGGAATTCTCGGTTGTTTTCGTTGACAGGAAAAGCATGCCTCTCAAAATATTTTTATCTCTTTAATTTTAGCTTTGAGCTCTGGCACATTTGACAAATCTCTGCTTCCCTCTGCGAAGGGCCTATCTATTTACTTTTATGCAATTTTAATTTTTACTTGAGTCTCCATCTTCTCTTACAAAAAGCACCAACTAGAGAGCACTATTGTCATACTTGTGCATTGGATGTAGCTAATATTCGAGTGTGTTTCATGAATGGATCAATGATTGAGCATAATGGGCTAGGGATAACTTTCTTTAGCGTTGATATTTTGAAAGGCATGGTTGCTTGTTAGCATGCTTGAGTATTTATGTTTTCATGTCAAACTATAGACTATTGCTTTGAATCATACAAGTCCAATGTCCATGCTACAAAAGAAAAGAATATGTGATGAATATGTTAGGCAGCATTCCACATCAAAAATTCTGTCTTTATCATTTACCTACTCGAGGACGAGCAGGAATTAAGCTTGGGGATGCTGATACGTCTCCAACGTATCTATAATTTTTGATTGTTCCATGCTGTTATATTATCAATCTTGGATGTTTTTATAATCATTTACAGCAATTATCTATCATTTTTGGAGACTAACCTATTAACCTAGTGCCCAGTGCCAGTTGCTGTTTTCTGCCCTGTTTTTGTTTTAAAGAAAATCAATATCAAACGAAGTCCAAATGCCATGAAACTTTTTGGAGATTTTTTATTGGACAAGACAAACACTAGAAGCTTCGGGAGGAGGCCAGAAGACCCTGGTGGGGCCCAAGAGCCACCAGGGCGCGCCTGGGGGGGCAGGCGTGCCCTGGTGCCTCGTGGGGCCCACCAAGCTCCAATTGACCTAATTCCACCACTATAAATTCAGAAAAAATCAGAAACCCTCAGGGGAGTCCATGAAATACTTTTTCCGCCGCCGCAAGTTTCTGTTCCAGAGAGATCCCATCTGGAGGCCTTCTCCAGTAATTTGCCGGAGGGGGAATCGATCACGGAGGGGCTCTACATCAACCTTGCTGCCCTTCCGATGCTGCGTGAGTAGTTTACCACAGACCTTCAGGTCCATAGGCAGTAGCTAGATGGCTACTTCTCTCTTTTTGATCTTCAATACAATGTTCTCCTCGATGTTCTTGGAGTTCTATCCGATGTAATCACTTTTGGCGGTGTGTTTGTTGGGATCCGTTGAATTGTGAGTTTATGGTCAGATTATCCATGAAATTATTTGAGTCTTTGCTGCACTCTTTTATGCATGATTATTATAGCCTCGTATTTCTTCTCCGATCTATTGATTTGGTTTAGCCAACTAGATTGATTTTTCTTGCCATGGGAAGAGGTGCTTTGAAGTGGGCTCAATCTTCGGTGCTCAATCCCAGTGACAGAAAGGGACATGACACGTATGTATTGTTGCTACTAAGGGTAAAATGATGGGGTTTATTCATACATGAGTTTATCTTGTCTACATCATGTCATCGTTCTTAAGGCATTACTCCGTTTCTTTAAGGACTTAATACACTAGATGCATGCTGGATAGCGGTCGATGTGTGGAGTAATAGTAGTAGATGCAGGCAGGAGTCGGTCTACTAATCTTGGACGTGATGCCTATATACATGATCATTGCCTTGGATATCGTCATGATTATTTGCTTTTCTATCAATTGCCCAACAGTAATTTGTCTACCCACCGTATGTTATTTTCTCAAGAGAAGCCTCTAGTGAAACCTATGGCCCCTGGGTCTATCTATCTCATATTACTAAAACCCTTAAAATATTGCTGCCATTTATTTTTATTTATTTTATTTTATATTTTTGTTTCAATCTATCACATACAATTTAATCTTGCAATCTTACCGCCAAGGGATTGACAACCCCTTGTTTGCGTTGGGTGCAAGGATTTGTTGTTTGTGTGCAGGTGCTGCTAACGAGGTGTTGTGTGATTCTGCTACTGGTTCGATAACCTTGGTTTCATAACTGAGGGAAATACTCATCTCTACTGTGCTGCATCATCCCTTCCTCTTCAGGGAAATACCAACGCAAGCTACAAGTAGCACTTTCCACAAGACATGCCACCGGGATTACCACCTATTCGAGGGATTGAGCATCATATTGACTTAATTCCCGGTGCCTCACTACCCAACCATGCACCATACCGTACCAATCCAGAGGAGACGAAGGAGATTATGCGTCAAGTACAGGAGCTGCTCGACAAAGGTTATATACGCGAATCCCTTAGTCCTTGTGTTGTTCCTATTATTCTAGTGCCGAAAAAGGATGGTACCTCGCGTATGTGTGTTGATTGTAGATCCATTAATAATATTACTATTCGCTATCGTCATCCTATTCCTAGGCTAGATGATATGCTTGATGAATTAAGTGGTCCTACCATATTCTCCAAAGTTGATTTGCGTAGTGGATACCATCAAATTGGTATGAAATTATGAGATGAATGGAAAACAACATTTAAAACTAAGTTTGACTTGAGTGGTTAGTAATGCCTTTTGGGTTAACTAATGCACCTAGTACTATCATGAGATTAATGAACGAGGTTTTACGTGCTTTCATTGGACGATTTTTGGTAGTCTATTTTGATGATATACTGATTTATAGCAGATCTTTGGAGGAACATTTGGAACATTTACATGATGTTTTTATTGCTCTACGTGATGCACGTTTGTTTGGTAACCTTGGGAAGTGCACCTTTTGCACCGACCGAGTATCTTTTCTTGGCTATGTTGTTACTCCACAGGGCATTGAAGTTGATAAAGCCAGGATTGAAACTATTGAGAGTTGGCCGCAACCAAAATGGTCACACAAGTGAGGAGTTTTCTTGGCCTTGCTGGTTTCTGTAGGCGTTTTGTGAGAGATTTCAGCACCATTGCTGCACCTCTCAATGAGCTTACAAAGAAGGATGTGCCTTTTGTTTGGGGTACGGCACAGGAAGAAGCCTTCACGGTATTGAAAGATAAGTTGACACATGCTCCTTTACTCCAACTTCCTGATTTTAATAAGACCTTTGAGCTTGAATGTGATGCTAGTGGAATTGGACTAGGAGGTGTGTTATCACAAGATGGTAAACCTGTTGCATACTTTTCTGAAAAATTGAGTGGGCCTAGTCTAAACTATTCTACTTATGATAAAGAATTATATGCTCTTGTTCGGACTTTAGAAACATGGCAACATTATTTATGGCCCAAAGAATTTGTTATACATTCTGATCATGAATCTTTGAAACATATTAAAAGTCAAGCAAAACTGAACCGTAGACATGCTAAATGGGTTGAATTCATTGAGACTTTCCCTTATGTCATTAAACACAAGAAGGGTAAAGAAAAAGTTTTTGCTGATGCATTGTCTCGTCGCTATACTATGCTTTCACAACTTGACTTTAAAATATTTGGTTTGGAGACCATCAAAGATCAATATGTGCATGATGCTCAATTTAAAGATGTAATGCATAATTGTAAAGTAGGAAGAACATGGAACAAGTGTGACACCCTGGTTTTTCCCAGCTTTTCTTTTTAAAAATTTATTTGGAATTTGGCTTGGATTTGTTTCTGAATGGCTCTATGGACTTTAAACTTGGGAATATTTTCTTGATTTTCTTTCCCAAGTGACTCAGGCTCTCAAAAACTTCTCTCAAGTCAGGTCATTTCCATTCTTGCTCAATCTCAATCTCATCAAATATTCTTTTTTTCCAATAAAGGAATAACCCTTTAAGCTCTAGGTTGTGAAGCAACCCATATTTATGTTCTTCCAAAAATCCCAAGAAAATTCTCATAAATCGTTTGCACCATGTGAACCTTGGATATGTGAAAATATTCAAGATTTACTCTTCATGGTGAGCATAGCATCCAATCTCTGATTCTGGTCATAATTTCAGTTTGTGAGGCAACTATATTTTATATTGCTTCAAAAATTCTGAAATTAATCCAGGACATTCATCTAACTATATTATCAAGCTCCATAAAATTTGGGCTCATTTCATTCAGCCAAATTCTCTATAAAATTCTTCCAAGTTTCTGTCCAGTGGGAAGTGTTGTGAAGGAAGTACCCTGTACACTTACCCAAATGGGCTGAAATTTTTATAGCATGTTGGCATTCCCAAATAACCCACAAATACCAAGTTTCAGCTATAGGAACCCATCCAAGTGAGTGCAACATCCTTTGCTAGAATTCTGGACCAGAGGGGCAGTTGTGAAGCAACTATGCTTTACACTGATCCATTTGGTCTGAATTTTTCCCAGTATATGCATCTTCCTACTACATTCTAACATGGAAAACTCTCACTCCCAA
Organism: Elymus sibiricus; assembly: GCA_039707655.1. Lineage (NCBI taxonomy): Eukaryota > Viridiplantae > Streptophyta > Magnoliopsida > Poales > Poaceae > Elymus > Elymus sibiricus. The sequence goes on from CM077674.1 coordinate 211,823,482, forward strand.
AGCCCTAGCCCTTTTACCTCAACTTGTTGCACAAGTTTCTGTCCAGAAACTTTCCTAGAACTCAGCCAGCTGGTCAGACCTCTTGTCAAACCAAGCACATGGAGAAGTCACTGGATGGATGGACTATCGCGTGGACATGATGGTGCAGGCCAGAGCGCACCGCGTGCGCCAATGCACGCGGTGACCATGCGTCTGCTAGGGCAGAACTCGCGCTCTGCGCACTGAACCATCTCGGGCCTCGCCGGTTCTTCGCGACTAGGCCACCTCGCCGTGTCTCCTAGTGCCGACGTCCTCCCTGCCGTCCACCTGGCTCACCTGGAAGTCTCCCATCGCCAGTAGCGCCCTCGCCGGACACGGCCAAGCGCCGCCACGCGTGGCACAGTACTGGAACTGTGGCCGCGCTGGCTGTCCGCTTCCTACCGTCGAGCCGTCGCATCGTCTTAACTCTCCTGACCCCTCTCGTCGCCTCCCTCGCTCCACGATGGCCAGCTCGCCGTCCTCGCCGCACCAGCTCAACCGTGGCGGGATCCGGCTCGGCCACCCTCTGCCCACCTATAAAAGGCCCTCCCCGGCCTCGTCTCTCCTCACCACTCCACCCCTCTCTGTCCCAATCGCCGCTTAGTAGCTCCAGAGTGAGCCGGAGAGCCCTCATTCCCCAACTCCGGCGAAGAGCTCCGCCACTCTGCCCCAGCTCCGTCCGCTCGACTCTGCCCACCCCAAGCCCAACCGAGACCAGCAGTGAGCTCGTGCCACTCCACTGACCAACCCAAGCCCTTCCTCCGCCCGAGAGCTCGCCGGAGTCGCCGGATCCGTCGACCCCCGAAGAGCGCCGCCGCCTGAGACGAAGGGGACGACGCCGTCCGGCCATCTCCCGACAAACTTCGGGTACCGGAGTGCTTGTCAGCGTCCGCTCATTCCATCCCCGCCGTCCTCGGAGCTCGCCACCGTCGCTATCGCCGGCAACCACCGCCGGTGAGCCGCCGTTCTTCTGTTCCTCTCTCTCTCTGTTTAAACCTGGCAAGGGGGCCCCACCTGTCGGTGACTCCGAGTGCGCCCAAACCAGTATGTAAATGAAGGCGCCCAGCTGGTTTACGCCTTCGACGTGGCCTCCCCTGGGTTTTTCTGTTTTCTGTTTAATTCAATTAATTCTAGAACTTTGACTGAACTTTGACCATCCATAACTTTTAAACCATAAGTCCAAATGAGTTCATTCTTTTTGCATTATTTTTCTTATAAGATCCTCTAGTTGCTGTAAAAATTTGGTATTTTTCTATGTTATGTAGAATTTCTGGTCAAAAGAAAATGCTTTATATGGTATTTGAAAATGCTTTCAAAAATGCTTTTCAGATTGTTTTGAGTTCTTGGTGAAGGCCAGGAGTACTCCCACACTCTGTTGGTGCAAGGAAAGCCACAACTCTCATTTGCATAATTGCATTGCAATATCATAGTTTAAATAATTATTTTAATGCCAAATATGATTTACTTATGAAGGGATTAATTTATGTAATGCCTTGGGGATTTTGGATAAGTTACTGCCATGATGATGATGATGAGATTTTGGATTAGTAGGAGATTTCCAGATTTATATCGTAATACTGTGAGACTGTGAGATTACCGTCTATGATTACTTTGTGATTCCGCCGGTAGTGCATATATCGGATTAATAGTAGAAGTTGATCATGATGCTCCTTGGATTTCTAGCTGGTTATTGTGGTAACTTGGATCAGTTGTATATTGGAGTGTATGTGATGATTATGGTTACTCGGGGATAAATTCCTTCATCGTTGATCAAGTGCCACTGAACCGAACTTTCCAGTGCAGCCGCACCTGCCGGAATGGGACGGCCTTGACTTGGTCTAACATCATGCTCTTTTATCGGTACCACCAAAGAGGGGAGGTTATGCGTGTGTGCTATCCTAATCAGGTAGACAACGATAACCTCGTGAGCCTGGTTTAGTTATTGAGCTCAGGTCCCCGTTTGGGACAGTTTGTTGGCCACGACGGTGGCAGGTGTCACGGGGTGACACAGAGGCCACCCAGGGCAGGACTCCGGGGGAGGATGATTGTCGGTGGTACTATGGAGGAGTCACGGGTTAGGCAAGTTTCGTTGGAGCAGCACCGGTCCACCCGAGAGGGAAGTGTACTGAGGTACGGGACAAGGAGCTTCATGGTGTGCGAAAAGTGCGCAACCTCTGTAGAGTGTATGAATCTATTTGAATAGCCGAGTCCACGGTATTGGACACAGTTCGTACTAAGTCACACTGTCTGATCAACACCAATGAGGGAATGACGTGTTAATGATGGAAGAACTCGTCTCAGTATAGTTATGTGACCACTGGTTGAGAATCGCTGGTAATGATTAAGGATGATTCTCGGCGATGACTAGCAGAAGCTCTTGAGGTGACCATGAGTTGGTTACGAGAGTAAGTGGTTTAATCATGAGGCTTAAGGCAAGTGGTTCCATAGTAGTAATAAGATTGATAGATGTAGCAACAGCATGTTAATATTTTTCTTCCACCCTTTTAGCAGCAGTTAAATCTGATTTAAACATGATTGCTATGGCATTGTTATGCCTTGATGCTTTTGATTGTTGTGAGCTTGCGAGTACATTCAAAGTACTCACTTGGTGTGTCATGCCAGTTTGCAGGTGCTGTCATGCTTGCATAGTGAAGGTGTTCGAGTGGCGAGCTAGGATGTGTCCCAGCCAAAGTCCCGCGGAGTGGAGTTCATCTTGACGCTGTAATTCTGCTGCTAGGATTCGAGCCGCTGCTAGCATAGAATTGTCGTAGCAAGCGTAGCTTTGCCAAGGCAACCCTTTGTAATATCCCAAACCTTTGTACTCCATTTATTAGTAATAAAGAGCTGATTTGTTGTATGCCAAGCAGTGCCGTATTCCAGAAGACTCAATCTCTGGGCTAGAATATGGGGTGCTCCGGTGACTCTGAGCCGGGGTGCCACAACAAGTTTGTCATTAATGATGGATTTGTGTTCCGTGCTAACAAGCTATGCATTCCAGCTAGCTCCGTTCGTCTTTTGTTGTTGCAGGAGGCACATGGAGGAGGATTAATGGGACACTTTGGCGTGAAGAAGACGGAGGACGTACTTGCTACACATTTGTTTTGGCCAAAGATGAGACGGGATGTTGAGCATTTGGTTGCTCGCTGCACTACATGTCAAAAAGCTAAGTCACAACTTGATTCTCATGGTTTATATATGCCTTTACCTGTACTTAGTGTTCCATGGGAGGATATATCTATGGACTTTGTTTTAGGTTTACCTCGAACAAAGAAGGGGAGGGATAGCATATTTGTTGTTGTGGATAGATTTTCGAAAATGGCACACTTTATACCATGTCATAAAAGCGATAATGTTGCTAATGTTGCTGATTTGTTCTTTCGTGAAATTATTCGCTTGCATGGTGTGCCAAATACTATTGTTTCAGATCATGATACTAAATTTCTTAGCCAGTTTTGGAGATGTTTGTGGGCTAAGTTGGGGACGAAATTGCTTTTTAGTACTACATGGCACCCCCAAACTGATGGACAAACTGAAGTAGTCAATAGAACATTGTCTACTATGCTTAGGGCTGTTTTGAAGACTAATCTGAAAATGTGGAAAGAATGCTTGCCTCATATTGAATTTGCTTATAATCGTTCGCTGCATTCTACTACTAAGATGTGCCCTTTTGAAATTGTGTATGGTTTCCTACCTTGTGCACCCATTGATTTGTTTCCTCTTCCATCTTCGGAGAAGGTTAATTTTGATGCTAAACAACATGTTGAATTAATCTTGAAAATGCATGAGTTAACTAGGGAAAACATTGAGCGCATGAATGCTAAATACAAACTTGCTGGCGATAAGGGTAGAAGACATATTGTGTTCGAACCAGGAGATCTTGTTTGGTTACATTTACGCAAAGATAGGTTTCCTGATTTGCGCACCTCAAAGCTAATGCCACGTGCTGATGGTCCTTTTAAGGTGTTAGAGAAAATAAATGATAATGCATATAAACTTGAGATGCCTGTAGATTTTGGGGTTAGTCCCACTTTTAACATTGTAGATTTGAAGCCTTATTTGGGTGAGGAAGATGATCTTCCATCGAGGATGACTTCAATTCAAGAAGGGGAGGATGATGAGGACATTAATACCATAGTTACACCCACAGCCCCTGCTACTACACATACTGGACCAATTACTAGAGCTCGCGCACGCCAATTAAATTATGAGGTACTTTCATTTCTTGGGAGTAATTCTAATGTTCATGAGAATATGATGCTGCCTAAATTAGATACATTTGTGTGGATTACTAATGAAGGGCCTAGCATGGACAAGAGGGATGAACACTGGAGCAGGATCAAGCATGGAGATGAAGGTGCGCGCGAAGGGAACCAGAACGGCATTTTTGATGGAGTTCTCCGCACTTTGAAGGCTCCATGATGGCATACAAGGACATGGGCGAAATATACAAGATGCCTTTTCATAAATTTCGTCCATAGCTTATTTTAGGTGCTGCGTCACCTTAGTTTTGGGCCAGGCCCATGTAATTTCAAAATACCACTTCATAGGCTGGTTTTAGAGTCCGTATCATAGGGGAATTGACTCAGGAGGTTTTTTAGTCCCACCTTGCTAAGGGTGGACGAAATCCCCTCCCTTTTCTCCTACAAATACAGCCCTTAAGGCACCGATTTGACTTGGGATTTGTTTAGTTAAAAGTTAGCCATTGCAACTTCGTGTACTTTATTTGTGTCCAACGACCAGGCCAAGGCCGCTTACGGATCCCCAACTTTATCAATACTTCATCTATATTCGCAATATTCAGATTGCTTTTATCATATTCTTGCTTGTTCTTCGATTGCATGCAGGAATAGACCTTCATGGTCAGGCTGATCGTGACTCTAGCATCGTCAGTAACCTCCAAAAGATTGGTTTAGCGATTGCTAAGGCGCAACATCATGCACGTTTGTAGTCGGATCGTCAAAGTTGACTCCACCAAATCGATAGTTATCATCTCATCGAAAGATCGGGACACCCTCGCCTCTATCAATACACAATAGCTCCAATTCATCAATATAATGTAGGCATGTATTCCGTATATAGTCATACGTGCTTATAGTAAGAACTTGCATGACATCTTTTGTCCTACCTTCCCGTGGCAGCAGGGTCCATAAGGAAACTATGGGATATTAAGGCCTCCATTTAATAGAGAACAGGAACAAAGCATTAACATATTGTGAATACATGAACTCCTCGAATTACAATCATCCCCGGAGAGTATCCCACCTATTGTCACTTTGGGGTCTACGGATCAGAACAAAAATAAGTGCATATAACTAGCAGATAGGATCAAGAACTCAAATATATTCATGAAAACATAGAGGGTTCAGATCTGAAATCATGGCACTTGGGCCCTAGTGACAGGCATTAAGCATAGCAAAGTCATAGCAACATCAATCTCAGAACATAATGGATACTAGGGATCAAGCTCTAACAAATTGACTCGATTACATGACAAATCTTATTCAACTCCATCACTGTCCAGCAAGCCTATGGAGGAATTACTCATGCCCGGTGGTGAGCATCATGAAATTGTTGATGGAGAAGGGTTGTTGATGACGACGGCGACGAATTCCCCTCTCCAGAGCCCCGAACGGACTCCAGATCAGCCCTCCCGATGAAGAACATGAGTTGGCGGCGGCTCGGTATCGTAAAATGCGATGAAACTTTCTCACCAATTTTTTTCTCTGTGAGACAGTACTTATAGAGGTGGAGTTAGGGCAAACGGAGGCCTGTGGGGCCCACAAGCTCACAGGGCATGCCCTGGGGGGTGGGCCCGTCCCCTGAGCTTGTGGCTCCAGGGTGGCCCCCTCCGGTAGTTCTCTTCGCCAATATTTTTTATATATTCTGGAAATATTCTCCGTAAATTTTCAGCTCAATCCGAGAACTTTTATTTCTGCACAAAAACAACACCATGGTAGTTCTGCTGAAAACAGCGTCAGTCCGGGTTAGTTTCATTCAAATCATGCAAATTAGAGTCCAAAACAAGAGCAAAAGTGTTTGGAAAAGTAGATGCGTTTGGGATGTATCAACTTCCCCAAGCTTAACTCATTGCTTGTCCTCAAGCAATTCAGTTGACAAACTAAAAGTAATAAAGAAAAACTTTTACAAACTCTTTTGTTCTTGTTACTGTATATAAGCTTAACTAGTGATCAAGTTTTCAGCAAAGATTATGAACTAACCATAGGAATGATAACACTTAGGTCTCACATTTACTCATGACAATAACATAACCAACTAGCGAGCAATAATAAGATAACTCGGATGCCAACAATTTGTCAAAACAATCATGATACAATATGATAACATGGTATCTCGCTAGCCCTTTCTGAGACCGCAAAACATAAATGCAGAGCACCTCTGAGGTTCCAGCAGTGACTAAACATTATAATTCATGGTAGAAGAGATCCAGTCATGGTCGCATCCAACAATAACTAGACTCAATGCATAAAAATGACAATGGCGCTCTCAGGGTTGGTGCTTTAGATGAGAAGGTGATGACTCAACAATAAAAGTAAATAACATAAAAGTAAAAGGATAAGCCCTTCGCAGAGGGAAGCAGAGATTTGCAGAGGTGCCACAGCTCGAAGCTTAAAACAGAGATGAATACATTTTGAGAGGTGTGGTTTTCCTGTCAACGTCACGACAAAGGATTTCGATATCTTCCATGCTAAACACATTACAGGTGGTTCCCAAGTGAAAAGGTAAAGTTTACTCCTCCTCAACCATACAAACACAAGCCAGGGCTAACCGAATTCATGGGTGCCCTCCAAACAATCAACTTTCTCGGGGATTTTGTTTTATTATATTTTTCTTTATTTTCAAATTATAGGACTGGGCATCCCAATTACCAGCCTCTCTCTTGCAATGACAAGTGAATAAACACCATCATGAGAGTAACCCACTTAGTATGGAAGACATCGACCACCCCGTTGCTCCATGAGCGGTAGGGGCACACAAAACAGATCTTTATTTGAATGATTAGAGGTGGCACATGCAAATTTACTTGGAACGGCAGAGTAATACCGCATATAGGTAGATATGGTGGACTCATATGGAACAACTTCGGGTTTAAGGATTTTGGATGCATAAGCAGTATTCCCGTTTAGTACAGGCGAAGGCTAGCAAATAGATTGAGAAGCGACCAACTTAAGGAGCGACAACTATCATAATCATGCATTGCGAATAACTAACATTGAATACGAGCATGAGTAGGATATAAACACCTTGAACGTAAATATCATGAAGGCTGCGTTGGTTTTAATTCAACTACACGTGTGAACATGTGCCAAGGCAAGCCACTTGAATTATTCAGAGGAGGATACCATACTAAAATACTACATCACAACCATTTTAATGCATGTTGACACACAAGATAAATCATTATCCACTCCTAGCTATTTAAGCATGGCATGAGCAACTATAATCTCTAATTGTCATCAGAAATATGTTTACTCATAATATGCTGAATCAAGATCGACTGAGTTAAACATATTTAGAAAAACAAAAACAAGAAGAGTTCATACCAGCTTTCCTTCACCGCAAGCACTTCATCAAATCATCGTCATTATTGCCTTTCACTTGCATGACCGAATGATGTGAAAATAATAATAATGCAAGTGTTCCGTGGACTAAGCAGGAATCTGCAAACATTTTATTCAGAGGAGAAGACAAGGTAATAGTGGCTCTTTGGTAAATCAACAACAAAGCATACATGAGCCACTTAACAATTATAGCATAGTCTTCTCCATACGATGACTCAACTAAAAGAAAAGAATTTCAGAGAAACACACTGAAATGTTTTTGGAGTTTTTAGTTTTTCTGAAGAAAGCAAACTAACGAAGGAAAAATGAAAAGTGAGAAAAACTATTTACATGGGAAGTCCCAACAAACAAAAGAAGAAACGGGAAATCTTTTTGGGTTTTCTTTTAATACTACGAACAACTAATTAAACAAGAAAGAAAACCTGAAAAGAAGCGAGAAATATTTTTGGGTTTTCTAAGTTTTTCAAACACACAAAAAGAAAGAAAAAATAAAACTAACATGGATATACAATGAAAGAGGATGAACATCGACAACTGGAGTGAATGTGTGATACATGAATGTAATGTCAGTGAGAAATACGTACTCCCCCAAGCTTAGGCTTTTGGCATAACTTGGTCTACTGCCATGGATGGCCCAGATAAAACTCGTGGAGGTAATCCGGGTTATACTGAAGTGCAGCTGCTACGGCCTGGTGGGCTGCCTTGTTACGACGAGCAGTCTCCTCTGTCGTCTCGTACGCCTTGGCCTCCTCCTCAAGTATAAAATATCTTTGTTTTTCCTGAAAGTTGAAGAAGGCAGGAGCAGGCAAAGTAATATAGATGGCACGATGCTTATTAAATATTAGCCTGTATCGAAATGGTGGGTTGTTCCTTTCAAGAAATTGATGACGCTCCATGGCCTCATAATCAAGATAACTCGGTGGCAACAGGGTATCATTTTCTTTTATGGGTATGCCAAGATAAGTAGCTAAACGAGTAGCATATATTCCACCAAAAAGATCACCATCAAGAGCATTATGATGTAAACGACGTGCAATGATAGTTCCCATGTTAAATTTTCTATCCCTCAATCCAGCACTTTTAAGAATGCTTAAATCAGGAGCACACAAGGTACTGAGGTCATGTTTACCATTTATGCATCTACCAATGAAAAGAGCAAAACAATGAATAGCAGGAAGGTGAATGCTTCCAACTCTAGCTTGTGTTATCCCCCTAGTTTTACCTTGGGTAATACTCATGAGAAAATCATTGCAATCAAATTTACGAGGTTCAAGGCAAGTTCCCCAAGAGGGAATTCTACAAGCATTACTAAATTCATGAACAGTCATGCGAAAAGAGTTTTCGTGTATATCAAACATTACATCATGAGAGGAGCGATTAGTTACATGCTTGAATTTCCGCATGAAGGAATCAGTGAGATCATGGTACTGCGGACACTTATCTGACAAGAAGTCCGCAAGCTCGGCATTGTGCACATACATATCAAATTCTTCCTTGAAACCGGCTCGTATCATGAAGGCATCGGATGGCCGTTCTCATGCTCTCACGAGGGCATCCCACGGTGGTTCGAGATCCGGCTCACATATTCCAAGCCTTGGGGAGCTTTTGCTCGAAGAACCCCCATGAAACATCTTTCTAAAAAATTTCTTCCCTCTGAAAAATTTCAGAAATTTTTAGTCCCTCAAAATAAAAGTGAACAAAACTTAACAAAATTGATAGCAACTAGTCCCACAAGTGTCTAGAAGATATATCATGCATCAAAACTACTTTGGACCATACAAATTCAACATGCAAGCTCATAAACATGGTCACCACGGCAGCAAAAATTTGCAAAACATAAAGCACTAGGGCAAAAACTAATTGGAGCATTGGAGGAGTCACATACCACGGAGTAATTCCTCAAAACAGTTTCGAAAACGGAGTTCCGAGCAAGGAGATCGAAAATCACAGGAAACTGAGCAAGAACACGGGGTTGAGAGCATGGGTGATTTTTTCTGGAGTACGAAGAAGGCAGTGGGTTGGTGGATAAGTGAGGGGGTCCCTGTGGGACCCACAAGCTCACTAGGCGCGCCCAGGGGAGTGGGCGCGCCCTGTGAGCTTGTGGCTCATAGGTGCACCCCCCCTGGGGTGCGTTCAGCGCCAAAAATTCTTAAATATTGTAGAAAAAACCATACTAAATTTTCAAGTTATTCCAAGAACTTTTATTTTTGGGACATTTTTTATTGCACGGATAATTCAGAAAATAGGATAATCATGGCATTCTACTTTATTGAACTTTAAATAACAGGGAGCAAAAAGAGGGTACAGTAGGTTGTGCTTACTAAATTCATCGACCTCATCCCCCTCAAAAAGAATTCATTAATAAGGTTGATCAAGTCTTATTAACAAACTATTTCCGAGTGACATAAAACCGAAGAATTATCATAGAGCACTAAGTTACCTCAACGGGGATATGCATTTCCCCAACAATAAGAGTTTCATATTTCTTTTTGGCGGTTGGAAGAGAAAATTCAAAACCTCCAATAGTGATTGTCGCAATTTTTTCAATGGAGTTGATACTATTCACTAAACTTTGCTTCTTCGGGAAGTATACTGTATGTTCATTACCATTGACATGAAAAGTAACCTTGCTTTTGTTGCAATAAATAACAACCCCTGTAGTATTCAAAAAGGGTCTACCAAGGATAATCGACATACTGTCATCCTCGGGCATATCAAGAATAACAAAGTCCGTCAAGAAAGTAACATTTGCAACTACAACGGGAACGTCCTCACAAATTCCAATAGGTATAGCAGTTGATTTATCAGCCATTTGCAAAGATATTTCAGTAGGTGTCAACTTATTCAAATCAAGTCTTCTATATAAAGAGAAAGGCATAACACTGACACTGGCTCCTAAATCACATAAAGTAGTTTTGACATAACTTCTTTTAAAGGAGCATGGTATAGTAAGTATTCCTGGATCTCCTAACTTCTTAGGAACTCCACCGTTAAAAGAATAATTTGCAAGCATGGTGGAAATTTCAGCTTTAGGTATCTTCATTTTATTAGTGATAATATCTTTCGTGTATTTAGCATATGGAGACATTTTCAAATATCCGTCAAACGTGTACGCAAAAAGACAGGTCTAAGCATTTCAACAAAGCGTTCAAAATCTTCCTCATCCTTATTTTTCGGAGGTTTACTAGGAAAAGGCATGGGTTTTTGAACCCATGGTTCTCTTTCTTTACCATGTTTTCTAGCAATGAAATCTCTTTTATCATATCTTTTATTCTTAGGAGGTGGGTTATCAAGATCAATAGCAGGTTCTATTTTTACATCATTATCAGGTTCTTTATCATTGTCTGGTTGAGCATCATCATGAACATCATCATTATCATTATCATTAGGTGGATGTTGATTGCCAGATTGTGTCTAAGCATCAGAAATAGAAACATCATTCTGATTCTCAGAAGGTTTTTCTATCACAGGTTCACTAGAAGCATGCAAAGTTTTATCATTTTTCTTTTTCTTTTTCTTCTTAGATGAACTGGGTGCATCAACATTAATTCTCTAAGAATCTTGCTCAATTCTTTTAGGATGACCTTTAGGATAAAGAGGTTCCTGAGTCATTCTACCTCCTCTAGTCACAACTCTAACAGCACGATCATTCATTCTATTATTAATTTCATTAAGCAAATCATTTTGAGACTTAGAAACTTGTTCTAACTGAGTATGAACCATGGATGAATGTTTACTTAAACCTTTAACATCATTAGCAATTCTAAACATCAAATCACTCAAGCGATCAATCATGACAGCATTTCGTTTCAATTGATTGCTAACATACATATTAAAATTCTCTTGCTTAACAATGTAGTTATCAAATTCATCCAGGCATTGACTAGCAGATTTATTGTAAGGAATATCACCTTCATCGAATCTATAAAGAGAATTTACCTTTACTACCTGTGTTGGGATATCGAGTCCATGTATTTCTCCAATAGGTGGTAAATTTTTAACATCTTCAGCTTTAATACCCTTTTCTTTCATAGATTTATTAGCTTCTTGCATATCTTCTGGACCGAGGAATAGAATACCTCTCTTCTTTGGAGTTTGTTTAGGTGGTGGTTCAGGAAGTGTCCAATCATCGGCATTCTTTAGCATATTATTCAATAATTCTTCAGCCTGTCCAACAGTTCGTTCCTTGGAAACACAAATAGCACAACTATCTAGGTAGTCCCTAGAATCATCGGTTAGTCCATTATAAAAGATAACAAGTATTTCATTTTTCTTAAGAGGATGATCTGGCAAAGCATTAAGTGATTGGAGAAGCCTCCCCCAAGCTTGAGGGAGATTCTCTTCTTCAGATTGGACAAAGTTAAATATTTCCTGCAAGGCAGCTTGTTTCTTATGAGCAGGAAAATATTTTTCAGAGAAGTAATATATCATATCCTGGGGACTACGCACACAACCAGGAGCAAGAGTATTAAACCATTTCTTAGCATCACCCTTTAATGAAAAAGGAAACAACTTAAGAATATAGTAGTAGCGAATTTTTTCACCATGAGTTAATAGGGTGGCTATATCATTCAATTTGGTAAGGTGTGCCACAACAGTTTCAGTTTCATAACCATGAAGAGGATCAGATTCTACCAAGGTAATTAATTCAGGATCAACAGAGAGTTCATAATCCTTATCAGTAACAAAGATAGGAGAACTGGCAAATTTAGGATCATATTTCATTCTCCATCATAGCTTTTTCCTTCAGCTTACTCAGTAATTTTTTAACATCATCTCTGTCATTACAAGCAAGAAATTCTCTAGCTATCTCCCCGTCCATAACATAACCATTGGGTATCTTAGGCATTTCAACTCTAGTAGGAGAGCTAGGCATAATAGGTGAATCATAATTTTCATCAGTTTTAGCATTCTCAATCTCTTTAGCTTTAGCAATTTGTTCATCAAGAAATTCACCAAGTGGCACAGTATCATCAAGCAGAGTACTAGCATCATCACAAGTTTCATTTATAGCAGAAGTAGCATCATCAATTACTTGCGACATATCAGAATGAATAGCAGGTGGTGGTGTCGCAAGCCTACTTAAAACAGAAGGTGAATCAAGTGCGGAGTGAGATGGCAGTTCCTTACCTCCCCTCGTCTTATGGTACGATCTTAGTCTTAGCGTCTTTCAAATTCTTCATAGTGTAAAATCCCAAGTGAACTCAGTAAATAGAGCTATGCTCCCCGGCAACGGCCCAAGAAAATATTCCTGTTAAACCTTGAGAATATTGGCAAGAACAAATTCAAACCAATATTTTTGGTGGCTTAAAAACATATAATTTGGGCCTTTGAATTAATTCACTAGCTATTTGAATTGGAATTATATTCACCATTAAATAAATATAGTTCCAATAATTGTGAAAGTTGGTATGTGGCTCTGGACTAGTCCCCTAAGTGCACATACTTAATTTCAAAAGTTTTAAAAATGGTTTGATCCTTGAATCAAATCAAAATAGATCAAAGAAATAAAATAAAACAGAATAAAAAGGAAAAGGAAAAAAACAAACCTACACTTACCTGGCCCAGCTCCTGTGCGGCCAGGCCCAGCTGGCACACCAGCCGTCCCCTTCCTCCAGCAAGAAGGACAGGGGCACGCGCCCGACAAATGCGGCCACGCGCCTGGCTAGCTCCACCTTGCCAGCCTGCCTCCCCAGCACGTTGAGAGCGCCACGCAACCTTCTGGACCTCCTCGGCTTTTCCCTCGTCCTCATCCCCTCCTCTCTCTCGCTCCCCACCGCGCACCCGAGCGCGCCGCCGCAAAACACCACAACCACCGCCGTCCCCTTGCCCCGTGGCCATGTTCCCTAGCTCCGCCTCATCGCCGCATGTCGACCAGCCAACGTAAGCGAGCCCAGGCGTCGTCCCCATCGAGCTCATCATCGTCCTCTGCCCCGACAATCGCCGTCCGTCGATTCGCCAACTACAGGACCTCCCCGAGCACACTGAGCTTCGATACGACCCCTACGTGAGCCCCGCCGTCTTTTCTCCCTATTCTGCTTTGCTCGTTCATCCTCTAGACGTGCCTGCCATCGCACCCGTGAGCTTCCTGCTGCCGACAATGTCGCCACCGTCGCTGAAGCCACTCAAGCTTGAGTCTGAGCGTGTCATCGTGCTCAGCGCACTTCCTGGAATATGTAGCAACCACTGGTTCTTCCCCTCGTGCACCACAACGGCGTATTCATCGATGCCCGAACTCCGGCCGCCACACTTTTTTGTTGTTGCCATCGATTTGGTCAACGCTGGCATGAACTGACCGCACCAACGGATGCGCGCGAGCTCCAGCTCTCTGTAGATGGTCTCCGCCGCTCGTTTGGTTGCCGGAGGAACAAACCCGATGCCTCCGCCGCGTCCTGTGGTCACCGGTGATTAGCTGCCGGCTAAACGCATCATTAGGCACTCACAAAAAAATGCGTCATTAGGCACTAATTAACCCCCCACTAAGCCTATGACAGATGGGTCCCAGCGTTAGTTAACTAGCTAGTTAATTTATTCTTAATTTGTTAATTAACTGTGCAGCTGGACATGTGGGACCCAGTCGTCAGGTTTGACTGTGCACTCAACTGCTGACGTGTGCTGATGTAATAAGTATTTTCTGGATTTAAAGTAAATCAAAAAATGATTTAGGAATTTCAGAAAATACTCCAAACTTTGAAACATCATAGAAAATAATCTATAACTCCAATGAAAATAATTTATATATGAAAAATTATCAAAAAAATATGAAGAAGCAATTTATGCCATGTTCATGCATGTTTGAACAAGTTAACATCACCAACTAGGACAATTCATGATTATGGAATATATGGTAATTAGTTTTGGAGTTGGAATTTGCTATATGTTTGAATTCCACTTCAATTAATATGACTAACTATTGCATTAGGTCAATTCAGTACCTAAATATGACATGTCATTCATTTGGATGTGCATTGCATTGAATGTGTTTCCTTTTACTGTTTGCCGGTGTTGTTCCTTCTCGGTAGAAGACGTTCCCGACGTTGTGATCGTTGACACCGATGAAGAGCAGTATCATCTTCAGAAGTGCCAGGCAAGCAAACCACCATTGAGCATTCTAATACAATCCCACTCTCTCACTCTTGCTCTCTTTTAATGCATTAGGACAACAACTATTCAACTGTTACATGTTGCGGTAGTTGAACTCATTCCTTTGCATGACATGTCTTTGTCACAGTAAATAGTAAAACCAACTAGCATGAGTAGGAATTGCTTGAGCCATGTTGTGACTACTCATCCATGCTTGCTTGTTATGCTTGCTATGCTTGTCGGGGAATGAATTGGAATGTTGTGTTCATATTCTGATGTTGAGAGCTAAGTGTGTGTGAATCCGTTTTGGTAAAGGTAGCGATGAGAGGCTATGCAGGAGTACATGGTGGGTTGTCACATTGAGACCATCCTTAAGAACTGAGTTCTATGTATGTTATCCAAGACGAGATACTACCACACATTGGGCTCCGGTAATCAAGCTCTCTCGACTTATTAATCATCTTGATCTCTGTCCAGGAGTTGCAACTAGTTTCTGGTGTTTGTAGGTCGTGCTATTTGTCTACCAAGTGGCACCCGGTACATGTGGGCTTGGGACAGACTAGGCATGGTGGCATGTTGTACCAAGTGGCACCCAGATGGTGGGCTTGGGAACCCTGCTCACGTTGTTTGGGGTCGTGATGGAAACTTCGTCCAGACTTCCTTTGTGGGTTCAGCCTCGGATAGGCGATAAACCTGGACTAGAGTCTTGCGTGGTTAGTCAGGTTGTGGCTAGCACCCTCACCAGGCTTCCGCTTGAAGGTTGTCGAGATACATGACGTGTATATGGTGGTAAGTGGTGAGAGCGTGTGTGAAGAAGTACACCCCTGCAGGGTTATCAAAACTATTCGAATAGTCGTGTCCTCGGATATGGACTACTTGGAGACTTATATGGTTTATAGACAAGTTGAAATGGATACTCTAAAATGCGCAAGATAAGTGTGAGTCCTATGGATGGACTTCTCGTAGGAAGACAGGAGAGGATCCATAGTGGTGTATTGATGTGGTGATTATGTGGACTCGTGTGCGCTCTCTTACCTCAAAGAAAATACTGGTAGTCGTCGTACATGATAGCCAAGAGTCAAAGCTGGCTTGCTGCAGTTAACTCCACAACCCCATTGTTGATACTGATGCATATGTAGATAGTTCTGATGTAAGTCTTGCTGAGTACCTTCGTACTCATGGTTGCTTAATTTATTTTTTGCAAAGGTGACTTTAGTCTCACCAGTGGTTTCAACGACGAGTTTGATGTTGACCGAGTAGCTTAGGAATCCCAAACAGAGGTTTGGTTCCTATGGAGGGTCTTGTAGATAGTCAGGCTTCTCAACCTTTTTCTTTTGTAGTTGTCTGTACTCAGACATGTTTATGCTTCCGTTGCTTGTATGACTTTGTATGTTGGGTCATGAGACCCATGTTTGTAATATCATGCTATGTACGGCTCTTCCGAGACTTTGAGTCGTAGAGTTATGTTGTGATGCCATGTTATATCTACACATATCATGCATATTGTGTGTATGTTTGGAATGCATTGGTATGTGTGGGATTCGACACCTAGTTGTTTGCCTTTGGTAGCCTACCTTACAGGGAAATACCTCCTAGTGCTTCCACTGAGCCCTGGTAGCTTGCTACTGCTCTGGAACACATGGATTGACCGACAAGTATTCTTCTTTGCTCCTGTGTCTGTCCCTACGGGAAAATGTCACGCGGTGTTTACTATAGTCCTTGTGGCTTTGCTATGACATGGTTACACTCGCTGCTGACCGACACGTGCATTGCTGGGTTACCTATGTCTGTCCCTGTACGTTTGCGCCACCTCGCTTTACGACTAGTCAAGTTAGATAGTTCTTTGTCAAATGGATGCTAGCGACATGATCAAATACGTGGGACAAAAGACGCAAACGGTCCCGGCCAAGGTAAAGGTGGCAGCCGTGGGTTACCGTGCGTGAGGCCACAAAGTGATATGCTGTGTTACATGCTAGATCTATGTTACCTAGAATTGGGGTCCCGACAGTGTTGGTATCAGAGCCTGACTGCCAGTAGGATTGCCAAGCCCCTTGGTCGAAGTCGTGTCTAGAAATGCTTTAGTTATATAGGGGAATTAATTGTGGAAGGGAACGTAAGATTCTTTTACTCCTTTCCTTGTGTCATTCTAATTCTGAGTCACCCTATTTTTTTCTATGGGGATTAAGAAACTAGGCTTTCTCATCTATCTATCAGGATGACGAGTTACCATTCTATAGACTTATAGGAGGGTTGTCGTCTTCTCGAATCGGTGTTTCCATAAGAATTTGGTCCTATGTTGTCAGTTGTCTTGTAGGTTGTTTCATATTTCCTGCCCGTACAGTCGTTATGCTGTCCGAGTTATCTAAGGTTTCTAAATAGTCGGACGCATTTGCAAATCAATTCTTCCTGTTCCCAGTGTCCTTTTGGGCCAGATTAACCACACTAATCCTTGTGTTGAGGTACTCCGTTGCCTCAACATATCTGTTAAAGTTTGAAGGAAACCATGATGTCTCAAAGAACCACCTAGTAATCCAGTCTTTGTTTTGTGTTCCGAGTGTGATAATTCTGGCCATCATTCTCGAAAGCATCTCGTGTTGCCATTTAGTTAGTAGGTATTCTTTTCTGGGTTCTTGGACCCAAGATTCAATCTGCTTATTTATGTTGATAGTGTTTGCTTGTTCCTTTAGGATATTAGTAATCTTTGTGATAGTCTTTGAGGTTCGTGGTATATCATTCTTCCAGTACCATGAACTGCTTATGGCAGAAGTTCTTTTTCGAACCAAAAGATCACAAGAAGAGTGCTCCTGATGAGTTCTCTATTCTATGTTGTGACTCTGCCAACTCTGTCCTTCTGCATGGGTTATTTGGAAGAAATGTGTTGAGCTTTGTTCGACATGTTAATCTATGCATCCACCACTCAGGAAGAGCATGTGTTCCTTTGAGTTGTCCCTCTTCAGCTATATCCCAACCTTCATCCATCAATTGATAGCCAGAAGTAGTTGTGCATCTGTCATCGATGCCTATTACTCTTGTGGTCTGTCAAGCCATTCTATTTCAGAATGACTAACTCCAGTACCTCATCCATTTCTTGGATTGGGGCAAAGCAGTTGTGTTCCGCAGGTCAAAATGCCAATCCAGCATTTGTTCTGTTCTACCCTGGAGTATTACCCCCTTTATGTCAGGATTGTCTTGAGAATTGCACCACCTCTTATAAATTCTTAATACCGTGATGCTTCTCACCATCATCATTCATTCCTCGGTCTCCATGTTGTTGTAACCAGAATGCCGACAAGTGAACTGTGATGTGTGAAATCAATACTCCTAGCAACCCCATTGCTTGGTAGTTAATGGATGATAATTTCATTCTTAGCGTGTTGGTTGTTGAATCATCATTCTAAGATTGATCGTGCTACCTAGTCCATCTTCCCTGGTGCACTCTTCGATCAATGAGTTAGGATTGTGTCAATCTCTCGCTTTTTTTATCATATTGTCTTGCCCTGAAAAGCAAGATTGTTCTCGAGCTTAGTAACATATCGGTGGTTCGTGATTTTCCGGATATCTTCTCAGAGGTATCACCAGGTTGTCCCCTGACCGATATGTTGAGTTCGTGATTAAGTTGGTTTCCCTCTAAACCACCCCTTCTCCACTACTACAGGCGGCCGCTAACGCGACACATGAATCAGAGACCCCGCGACCAAACTTTGTGCGATGCATGCATCGCAAATGCTGTCATAATAAAACCGTCGTCAATAAGATGAACTATGTGCGATGGCGGGGACATCAAGCATGATTCAGATTAGAGACGCGTGTGCGATACGTGGCATACAGTTGATCCATGCGAACTGTTTGCGATAAGCCAGAACAACAGAAACTGGCAGCAAGTTCGAGGTGTGTGCGATACACGGCATATAGTTCACTCGGATGAACTGTTTGTGATTACCCAACATAACAGAAACGGGCAGCCAGTTCGAGGTGTGAGCGATACATGGCATACAGTTCACTCGGATGAACTGTTTGTGATTACCCAACACAACAGAAATGGTCAGGCAGATCAAGGTGTGTGCGATATATGGCATGCGGTTCACTCGGATGAACTGTTTGCGATTACCCAACACAACAGAAACGGTTCAACTTAACAAGATGTGTGTGATATGCGGCAAACAGGTCAGTAATTAGAAATGTGTGGGAAGACCGATAAAAACACAGACAATTCCTGCTAATAACCCGTGCGTGTTGTGGGCGAACGCTTGCTGGTACACAATTGTCAACGATTGATGAAATCATCACCGACGGGTTCCGTAGTTTAATCTGTGTGCGATGTGATTTACTCAGTCTGCACAACATCTACGCTCTCTGTCTACAGAACAACAACAAATATACTTATAAGGACATGATTGCATAACCAAATTAAACATCCAATTACATAACTGACTACACACATAACATTTGCACACACCAAAGTAAACAATTCTATGCATAATAAACTAGGATAAACGATCATATCTAATCATCATCTTCTTCTTGTGACGCTTGCCGCTGCTACTCTGCTGGTGGCTCGATCCCTCGTCATCTACAGGAAGGAGGCACTCCCTCATGTTGTCGATTCGCCTGTGCATCTCGTAGCATGTGTACACATTCTTGGCTACAAACTTGAGGTGAGGTTCATCCAGTCTCCGCACCCAGGCACCGTGCCAGGATCCAGGATTTCTCTTAGAACCTTCCTTCATGTTTTCATAGTAGGGGTCGATGATGGCCGCAGCGAGTTCAACTAGGGAGTCCTTCTTCGTGCTGCCCCAGACCATGTAGTGGCCACAGATGTCGACAAGCTTCGGGCAGGCCAAGCCCGAAATCTGGAGTGCTTTTACATCGTCGACGGTGTCCACCGTAGCGAACTTGTAGTCCGAGCTCTTGACAAACCTGGCAAAACGCTCGCAAGGCCTTGTGGCCAGGCAGTAGTGGTAGACGAGGACGTGATGGCCCACGCACAACTGGGCGACGGCAACCGCCTAATCAACCCCAGGACAACCGGCGGTGTACTAGAGGTCGAAGCCAACCACTTTGTACTTGTCGTCCTTAGCAAGCAACTACTCCATGGTGTTGATGGAGTCCTCCACCACGGCCGGGTCAATGGTGTACACCACCGAGAGGTCCTTCCCCCTCACGTGGGTGTCCACACGATGCTTGCCGAACTCCATTGGAGAGCCGCTGGATATCCTCTCTGTATGTGTCGTCGTGGGTGTGCTTGTTGTGTTGTGGGGCAAGATCAAAAGGTTGAAGAGACTAAGGTTATAATGGCCATGGGAATAAATGGGGAGGCCGAACGGCCTGGAGTATCGGTGCACGCGGATGGCAGTTGTTGCAGCGCGTAACTGCATCGTGCCGCACGTATTAACTGCATCAGGGCGACGCACGCGGACGCAACCGCATGCATATGGCACCCAAAACATGATCGTGCGTCGGCCCCAACCGCTGAAAGAGCGCGTGTGGAAGGACGTGAGAAGAGCGCGCCGCGGCCGCCTCAACGTCGAGCAGAGCATGCGAAGGGACGCGAGCATAGCGCGCCATGGCTGGCTAAACGGCGAGCAACCACCTGCATATAGTAGTTCTGGTCAACCGTCTGGCACACGTGGGAGACGAGACGGCCCATCCATCGGACACGCTGACACACCGATCAAACCTAAACATGTTCACACCAATCAAATTACCACGCAATGAGTAATTACAAATCTGTTCACACCGATCAAACCTAAACGTGTTCCCACTTAGCACTAGGCTATAAAAACTACCCACTCGAAAATTACTGCACATTCCTCTCCTCATCACCAAAAAAATAGGTCTTTCCTCTTAAGTCGTTCCTTGCATCTGCCATGGCCAGTAGGAGGAGTTCTAGGTCGACATATAACCAAGGAGCAAAGACCAAGCCCACGGAAGCACTAGAGAGGTCCCGCTGCAACGCGGCAGCCGCAGCAGAGATGTCCTGCTGCGCCGCTGGGCCCTCAAACGAGCTCTCATGGGCAGGCGAGGGCTCTTACAAGTGCACTCGTCGCATCGGTGAACTCGACGAGCTGGTGGGGCTGAAGTCCTTAGCCAGTGACGACGACATTCTCGCTGGCCTAATTAACCAGCAGGAGCTGCTCGCCGGCTTGGAGAAGCTGCTCGAGATTAGCGATGCCTTGGTTGATAAGGCGACCGGCCTCGTCATGAACTCATGGGTGACAATGTGAAGCTCCACAAGGAGCTCAACAAAAAGAAGGAGGAGGTCGCCGGCTGGGGGAGCTGTATGAGAAGAGCATTGCCTCGCGGATGACACTAACAGCCGTCGTCCATGAACTTGGGGATGACTTGAAGAAGCTCTGCATCGAGCGCGAGCTGCAGGTGGAGGAATCCGTGGCTACTATCAAGCAAAGTCGTGAGTATGTGAAGAAGGAGCTGGAAGAACTCCTCGCCCAGCGATCCATCGAGAAGTAGAGAGCAGCGACTTCCTTCTTCCTTTTCTTTTCTTCTTCTCTTGCCCATGTGTCTTTCGGGCGTTGCTGCATGTGGCATTTTAAATTATCCGGGATATGTAAGACAATTATTATCCGTTGCCATTGTCAATTTGTCATCGTATTATTTCGTTCATAACCTCGTAGGTACATCTATACGAGTCGAAAACAGGCTAAAAGTCATGTTCTCAGCGAGGCACGAACAAAACAATGCTAGCTAGCGTTGAGCGGGGCCATGGGATCACAAGCTAACACCTTCCATCCAGGTGCATTAACTACATGTTAAAACAGTGGCTCGGCCGCCATTAATGGAGAAGTTGGGAGCGAGGTGGCGGGTGGAGGTCAAAGAGCTCGCTTCCCGGTGAGCCTGCTCGGCCGCCATTAATGGAGAAGTTGGGAGCGAGGCGGCGGGTGAAGGTCAAAGAGCTCGCTTCCCGATGAGCCTGCGTGGCAGACAGCTGGCACAGGTCCCGTCGAGCCTGTGCGGCATACTGCTCGCACGCGTCCCCTCGAGCCGCGCGGCGGACTTCTCGCACTCGACCCGTCTAATCAAACAGTTGCACGCACGCCACCTAGTATGGTCAAATTTTTGCACAAAATACAAAGAGGACCAATAAACCAGGACTGAGGTAGTACTCTCCAATAAAAAGAGGGACACATGGCCACACGTAAATGGTTAGTGGAACGCCCACGGTTCAAACAATACAACCGTTTGCGATATTAACATGTCATCTATTTGTTACAAAATGCCTACGTTGGCTATTAATGTGTGCGCCTTGTCTGAAATTGGACAAATTTTTTACCACGGCATATATCTGCCATATAATGACACTATGCCAAGTTTCATGAATTTCGGGTGAGTTTTGGATTTACGGGGATTTAAAAACCGAGATTCTCAATGTTTGAAGCCGAGCCAGGATGCCGAGATGTTTGTAATTCATTCCCATTTCTTGCATGGGACCTAAACATGCACCCAAGGACACATGTATGGTATTTGAAGCCATTTTGGTGCACTAGAGCATGTGCTTGTAATTCAAATTTGAATTATGGAGATTAAATGCCTAGAAAACTCAATTAATGTATAAAAAGGACAAACGAACCCTGAATAATTCCATATTTCAGCGCGAATCTCCTGTTGGTCTACGTTGCATGTAGAAAAAAATACAAGGCGGGAAGAGGCAGCGACGATTGCCGTTTTGTCCACAAGGGTGACACGTTCCCTATCGGAACCACGAGGCTTCTTGCTAGAAGCTCCGGTTTGTAAGAGGCTTGTACCAAAACTTGCCCCAAATTGGACATTTTTTTACCATGGCATATATGTGACATGTCATGACACGATGTCAAGTTTCACGATTTTTGGGTGAGTTTTTGATTTACGGGGATTTAAAAACCGAGATTCTCAACGTTTGAGGCCGAGCCAGTACGCCGAGATGTTTGTAATTCATCCCCATTTCTTGCATGGGACCTAAACATACACCCAAGGACACATGTATGGTTTTTGAAGCCATTTTGGTGCACTGGAGCATGTGCTTGTAGTTCAAATTTGAATTATGTGCCTAGAAAACTCAATTAATATATGTATAAAAAGGCCATACGAACCCTGAATAATTCGATATTTCAGCGCGAATCTCCTGTTGGTCTATGTTGCCTGTAGAAGAAAAATACAAGGTGAGAAGAGGCAGCGATTGTCGTTTCGCCCACATGGGTGACACGTTCCCTATCGGAACCACGAGGCTTCTTGCTAGAAGCTCCGGTTTGTAAGAGGCGTGTACCAAAACTTGCCCCAAATTGGACAAATTTTTTACCATGGCATATATGTGCCATGTCATGACACGATGCCAAGTTTCATGAATTTCGGGTGAGTTATGGATTTACGGGGATTCAAAAACCGATATTCTCAATGTTTGAGGCCGAGCCAGTACACCGAGATGTTTGTAATTCATCCCCATTTCTTGCATGGGACCCAAACATGCACCCAAGGACACATGTATGGTTTTTGAAGCCATTTTGGTGCACTGGACCAAGTGCTTGTAGTTCAAATTTGAATTATGGACATTAAATGCCTAGAAAACTCAATTAATGTATAAAAAAGCCAAACCAACCCTGAATAATTCCATATTTCATCACAAATCTCCTATTGGTCTATGTTACCCGTAGAAAAAAATACAAGGCGAGAAGAGGCAGCGATTGTCGTTTCGCCCACAAGGGTGACACATTCCCTATCGGAGGCTTCTTCTGAGAAGCTCCGGTTTGTAAGAGGCTTGTACCAAAACTTGCAGTTTTCTTACCATGGCATATATGTGCCATGTCATGACACCATGTAAAGTTTCATGAATTTCAGGTGAGTTTTGGATTTATGGGGATTTAAAAACCAAGATTCTCAATGTTTGAGGCCGAGCCAGGACGCCGAGATGTTTGTAATTCATCCCCATTCCTTGCATGGGACCTAAACATGCACCCAAGGACACATATATGATTTTTCAACCCATTTTGGTGCACTTGAGCATGTATTTGTAGTTCACATTTGAATTTTGCATATTAAATGCCTAGAAAACTCTATTATAATGTATAAAAAATGCCAAATGAACCCTGAATAATTTAAAGCAGTTCTGTTCAACCGTCTAGCACCCGTGGGTAAGCACTGTGCGCACGCATCGTGCTAGCTCGCGCTTCCTTCTTTCCCAATTTTCCATATTAATGGTGTTATATATCCAAACACGCTGCCGTTTCCTGCCACTCCCCCAATCGGTTTCCCGCCACTCCCCCCAATCGGTTGCCCGCCACTCCCCCCCATCGGTTTCCTGCTGCCAGTGCCAGTGGGCATAGAAGGCTAGGCGGCGACACACCGGCCATACCGCAGTATACCATTCCAAGCATGCCAATCAGGCGAAGCGCCACCGCCGTCATCAACCTCCTCGACGAGGAGAACGAGCCAGAGCAGGCCGGAGAGCCAGAACGGCCGTGCGCCGCCGAGCGTGAGCGGTATCATCGCGCCCCAGTGCTTGAGCGGGCCAATGTCTACACATGTGTTCATCGCCGCCCATGGAGCTGAGCGGAGCAAAAGTGGGAAAGCGCTACCGCGCAAGAGCGGGAACACCGCCACGCATTAGGTGCGGTGCGCCGCACTATCTGAGCAGAGCCGTGTCAGCATCCTGTTGACTCAACCACTCAAGAGGCCGTTTCCAGGGCCGGTAAGCATCCTGATTCCCTTCCAGGAATGGGCAGACGCCCTCAGTGCCATAATTGCGCTGGACGAAGTTCGCACTGCCAGAATCCGCCGCCACGACGCCAACGGGCTGGTCGATTGGCTCTTCGACCTCCTCGGCCCCCCAGGTGCCACCAACGAAGAAGCAGAGCAAAATACTCGTCGCAACTTGGAATCGACCGTCGCCGATGAAATATCCTGGGCGGAGATCGATATTGCGGTACAGCAGTTCTACGAGCATATCAGACGCGTGGACGAAGGCCTGTACCAATTCATGCTCAGCCAAGAGTTCCCGTAGGTTTAGGCCCTGTTTGTATCGGTTTTTGCCTGGTTTTACGCAATTAACTGGGCAACTATCTTGTTCTTAATTAATGAAAAGGCAAAGCTTTTGCTTCTTCTGGCTAGTTTTAAGTAGTAATAAAATAATGTAAGTTTGAATGGAAATGGTCCGGTATGTAAAGATTGCACACAGTTTCTAAAAGCACAAACGTGTGTGATAGTAAGGAGTAGGTCCCACACGGGGACCATCGGTAAACGCCTTAAATGCGAGGAGGCAACTCTTATCAGCAAGGGGCAGCTTCCCATCCACTAGCCTAGTCGAATAGAGTGCACAAGTTAAGCGAGCTTGGGGCTGGAGCAGTCTAAGGATGGGTGACCGGGTGGGAAGTTGCTATATCTCAAGCTTCATTTAAGCGCCATGATACGGTCATTACAGACATTTAGCATCTAAATGTGTCTGTAGTGACCTGTCATGTCGATTAAATAAACCTTGAGATCCTTGTTTTGAAAATTTGGAGAATGATGTTTTTTGTTATTTGTTGTTTTGAAAAATCGAAGAATGGTCGAGATTGATCTGTGGGACCGCCACGTTCTATCCTTTGACCCACAATGTTCGAGATCTGTGGGCCCGCACGTTCTATGCTTTGACCCACAATGTACAAGAAGGGTTTGACCATGACGGGTCCCTCTTGGTATAGGCCACGACATGTTAGACCAAATTTAGTTGGGGAAAATTTGTTCGATTCCCTCCCGCCGGCTCGAAGTTGGGGAACCGACATCAAACATAACGTGGCTTCCTCAGGGTATGGTGTTCGGTTTGTAATGCAGCTGGTGCCCCATCGAAGTTGTGCATTGGGGATTTGATCACATCACACACCACCCATATTGTGACGCCCCGAGACCGATGCTCCAGATTCCTTCCATTTATTTCCGTCGTTGTCGTGTGATTCGTTTGCTTGTTGCACTTCGTCATGTCATCATGTGCATCTCATCCGTATGTTTTCGTTAAACTTGCATCCGTTCCTAGTTGCCGAATTCTCCTCGTTCCTTCCGTTGTCCATTTCGAGACCCGAAACACTTCGCACGCGCCCGCGACACCTCCGAAATATTATTTTATAAGTGGGATAAAAATGTTCTCGGAATGGGTTGAAAGTTGGCGTGCGGTCTTGTTATATTGTAGGTAGACCGCCTGCCAAATTTCGTTCCATTCGGAGGTCGTTTGATGCCCCAACGGATAAACTATAGCGGCACTATAGCCGGTCAAAACATCAGACATTTTCGGTGCTCCGAAAACTATGCTGGGCTGCCAACCTCTCTCTTCTTTCAGTCCAAATCCATCTACACAACCCACCTAGCTACCCCCTCCATTTCGGACAGTCGGATCGCGATCGGAGGGCTTCGAAACGCCCCTAATCCTCTCCTATTGCCTACCTGCTATAAATAGCAGATGAATCCCTCCCTAATCTGGCAAAAACAATAGCCTAGCCCCTCCCATAGCCAGCCGCCGCCGCCCCCATCGTTTTCCGCGCCGGCCGAACCCAGCACCGCCACTTGGCGCCTCCAGATCAGCCCTGCCGCCAACAGCCGCTGCTCCCCTCCACTCGAGCGCCACCATGTCGTCCTCTGCCTCTCCACCCGTCGCCGCAGGCCCGCCAAGTCCATCGCGGGCCCGCCCGGGCCCGAAACCGCCCGCCGCCGAGCCCGCAAGCGCCGCCTCCCCGAGTGCCTGAACCCTAGCTCCTCCTCGACCGCGCCGCCGCCGCACTGAGCTCCACCTCCGCCTCGCGCCTCGCTCCCCAGCGCGCGCCGCCGCCCCGCCGCCTTCGCGTCACCGCCACCGTGCCACGTCTTCCCGTCGGCAACCCCGTGCCGCCGCACCTCGCTCCGGCCAGATCCGGGCAGGCGCGATCGAATCCGCCCGCCCGCGCCCACGCAGCTCCCCAGCCGCTGCCTGCCTCCGCCGGCCGCGCCATGGCCTCGCCGTCCCGGCCTCCTTCCCCGCCGTCGCCATCGCCTTGGCTCTCCTCAGCCCCGCCGGGATCGCCTCGTCCCGGATCCAGCCATCCATCCATCCAAGCACAGCCACGTGGACCTCTCCGTCCCGGATCCGTCTCGTCCCGATTTCCCACGAGGTAGAAATTCCACCGTCCCTGTTATTTCAGCATCATATTGCATTTTGTGGAGCTTGTATCCTTGTGCATGTTTGTCCGATGATGATGATCCATATATGTAAAATGATCTACTCTTCGTGCTCTACATGATGGTTGATGTTGCATTCATATTAGGATCTATATACATGTGTTAATCTCTATTGCAAAAGTGCAACCTGTTGTTACTGCAGTAAACTGTTAATATGTGTCATTTTGTCATTTTTGTGTGATTTAATGCAAATGTCAAATGAGCATCTTGTCAACATGACTTTGGAGCATTTTCATGCCTTCTTGCTATTAGTATTTATTTCATGCCATGATAAGCCATGATGTGACTGCTATGAGCTTGTAAACGTGCCTAGTCTATGTTGTTGTTCTGAGTTAAAACTGTCTGTGATAAAACTTGCCAACTTTGCTTGATGGTTGCCACTAATCTAGAGCTCATATGCATGTGGTTCCTTCGTGTGATTTGGTCTATGTAATTTCTACTTTGATGCCATGCCCTTGGTTGCCATGTAAGTTCCTGTAGCATGTCTCTTTCTTGCTCTCAAGTTGCAATCATATTAACCCTGCTCATGTATATGCTTTGTCATAATTTGTAGCAGAACATTGCATTTTGCATGGATCATATTGACTTAACCTTGATGCCTATGAACCTGAACCTTAAAGATAATTTGAAGTATGTCATGTCTACTTTAAGTGCATATCATGATGATGCCCATCATGTTACTGTAGCTTGCTGTTTTGATGCTTGCAAAGTGCTATGTTGCTGTTTTGGGCAGATTGTTGTTATAACTTGTGTTGCTTGTAATTGTTGAACCGTTGCTCCGTTTTGATCATGTCCTACATGAAACTTGCTTAGATTGGTGTGTAGAATCACATTGTCATGTTGCATCCTTGATTTGTGTGTTCGTGGTTGATGTTTGCATGCATTTTGCATCCTTGCCATGTTAAACTTGTTTCGCTCATATCTTCTAGCCCGTAGCTCCGAATTAAATGATCTACATATGTAACTTGATTACAAAAATGGGTAGATCATCATGGTGCATGTAAACTTGCTGTTTAACCACTTTAACATTGTGTTTAATTCAGATCAGTACCAATTTCGAAATTTGCATATGGGGATTTTCCGGAATTGTTATTTGTGTTTCCGGCCTCATTTAAACTTGCCTAGTTGTATGGATTGCTTATGCTTCATCTCTTGCCATGTTTAACAACATTTAATCTTGTCATGCATCATATTTGGTTGTGTATCATGCCTTGTTTATGCTTGTGTGTTTACCATGTTGTTTGCTTCTTTCCGGTTGTGCTTCTTCTCGATAGTTCCGGTTTCGTTGCGATTGTGAGGATTCGTTCAACTACGTTGGTTCGTCTTCTTCATGGACTCGATCTTCTTCCGAGCGGGATTTCAGGCAAGATGATCATGACCGTGGATATCTTTACTATCTTTGCTTGCTAGTTGTCTCGATGCTATCGCTATGTCGCGCTTCCTACCACATATATGTCAGCCTCCCATATGCCATGATACAGCCTCTAACCACCCTTACCCAGCAAACCGTTGTTTGGCTATGTTACCGCTTTGCTCAGCCCTTTCTTATAGCGTTGCTAGTTGCAGGTGCAGTTGCAGGTTGTTCCATGTTGGGACATGGATGTCATGGGATATCACAATATCTATTATTTAATTAATGCATCTATATACTTGGTTTTGGGTGGATCGGCCTTTTGCCTGGTGTTTTGTTCCACTCATGCCGCCCTAGTTTCCGTAATACCGGTGTTATGATCCTTGATTAGCGTTCCTAACATGCTTAGGGGAATGGGACCCTCTTGACAGTTCGCTTTGAATAACCGCTTCTAGCAAGGCCCAACTTTGGTTTTAACAATTGCCAACATAATAATACTGAATCAAATAATTAATTTGGATAGGGACTTAGCGCTACCCAAGGATTCTTAATTCAACATAATACAGGTGGGCCAGTGCCGATGGTGTTGGTCCGAAACTAGAGCACCGTGCGGGGCCACCAGGGGGAAACTCGAGGATCTGGTTTAACTCGTACGCTTAGCTTATCCGTCGTGGCCTGAGATGAGATATGCGCGGCTACTATCAGGGTGTCGGCACACCGGGAGGTCTTCCTGGACTTGCGTTACCATTGTCTAAATGTCTTGTGCACCGGGATTCCGATGATACTTCGGGCTGACTCGAGGTTGATCGGGTTTTCTTGAGGTTGAGGTCTTCCACCGCAGCTTGTGTTGGTTTGTGATGGACCAGGTTGGAACACCCCTGCAGGGTTAAATCTTACGCGAAGCCGTGCCCGCGGTTATGTGGCGACTTGGAAATTTATAACCTCCGGTTGTAGAGAACTTGACACTAAATCTAATTAAAATACACCAACCGCGTGCGTAACCGTGATCGTCTCTTTTCGAGGAAGTTTGAGAAGAGAACACGGTGGGGTTATGTTTGCCTCGTAAGTAGGTGTTCAGGATCACTTATTGATCATTATTAGTTTGCGACCGTTATGTGTAGTTTACTCTTCTTATTCTTGTACTCGTAAGTTAGCCACCACAAAATGCTTAGTGCTTGTTGCAACCTCACCACTTTACCCCTTCCATACCCCTTAAGCTTTGCTAGTCTTGATACCCATGGTTATGGGATTGCTGAGTCCTCGTGGCTCACAGATTACTACAACAACAGATGCAGGTACAGGTAATGCGATGATCTGACGCGAGAGCGATGCGCGTTAGCCTTTGGAGTTCTTCTTCTGCTTCTTCTTCTTCATCGATCTTGGGATAGGTTCCGGGTCGGCAGCCTGGGCTAGCAGGGTGGATGTCGTTCGTGTTTTTCGTCTGTGTTTCATCCATAGTCGGATTCTGCTCTTCTGTATGGTGTTTGCTATGTATCGATGTATTCCTGTGATGACTGCTTGTATTTGTATGTATCCCCATCTATTATGTACATGGTACGATGTAATGATATCCACCTTGCAAGCGTCTTCGATATGTGCTTCTATCCCTGGTGGGGCCTCCGAGTCCCTCGAGGATAGGATCACATATTGGGCGTGACAAGTTGGTATCAGAGCCTCGACCGACCATAGGAGCCCCCTAGATTGATCGAACCGTTGGCAAATCTAGAAGAAAACTACTTTGAGTCTAGTTATATATCGGAGAGTAGGAATTATTTTTACTCCTTATCCCCTTCGTCGCTCTGGTGAGGAATTGTGACGTAGGTGTTTTGATTCTATTACTCTTCTCACTCAAATTTTTTTTAGGATCATGCGGGTATTTTCGGAATCGTTGCGATATCGGTGTGACAAAATTCTGTTCTTGGTGCCTCCTGACCGTATGGATTGGACCCGGGGAGTTGAGCTCCAAGGGGTTCTTGTCACATTCGCTATCATTTCAGTTCCTGAATACCAGAGGACGCCGACATCGAAACGCTTCTATACTCTTTGTGGTGGCAAATAGTGCCGTGACTTATCCCCAGTACTGGAGGAGATAGCTCGGATGATCCACCATGACTAGTATCGCTGTGTTTTCGAAGGTCTGAGGTAGACGAATTTGCGAACTTTCTCGGTTGTGTGTTAAGGGTTGCAGCTGATTAGGTTGTTGATTGCTGAGTAGGTTCCTGGACCAGCAACCTGATCGCACAACCAAGAAGTTTCGGGAGTTCTTAGGTGGGAATTAAAGTATTTACCTAGGATATCTTTCTGACAGATGCATGATATGAGATTGGGGTTCGATGTCTAGTGGTCCGCCTGCTCACGGTCATTTTTACAGTGGGTCTCGTTGTGTCTTAAAGAGCCCCTGTAGCTTTGCTACGGTTCGGGGATGCTTCATAAGTCATGTACACTGCCTTGTACGTGATGGTTGTTGTACGATCGAGCCCGTGTGGGCCCCACCACGAAAATTTCGGACGAAATCTCTATCATATGTTTGTTCCGGCTTATTCTGCAAGCCACATCCTTTGTTTTGTTTTGAGTTGTGGTATTCGAGTTGCTTCGAAGTCAAGTGTTGATCCCATTCCTTTCCTAAGTGGTGTTCTCATATTTCTGTGGGAGTGCTAATCCTTTTGATCATCGAGATTGTCATGACAATTCTTTTGCAACCGGCGTGTTTCTCTTCAAGTTAATCCGAACCTTTCAACATTGCACGATCAATTCTTAGTTTTCTCGACGGAGTTCATTTCATCCATCCTAAGTTGTCTTTATTTTCCCCACCCTCCCACCCCTTTTCTTTACGGAGTCAAAATTCTCAAATCAAGTATCCATTTTATTCGTGAGAAGTTTCTTCATTCTTTTCCTTCAATACTCTTCTCCGGTGATTCTCGTGAAGATGCTCAGGAGCTGCAAGTCCATCATTCTTCGTTTTTGTTTTCTTCTCCGGTGTTCTAAATTCAAACTCTCAGTGTTCATCACATCCTTTTCTTTTGTTCAAATGCCTTCTCATGTTGGAAATTTTTATCCAAGATTCTCTTGCTTATTCACCTCTTTCTATTCTTCCCCGGAGTGCCAAAATTATCTCAGAAGATTCATCTTTCCATTCAAGATCCGTTCGACATATTTCGAGGTTGTTATTTCTCTCAAGCCATTTAATTCAACCGGTGCAATCTCTATTTCAAGCATTCATTCCAACGGTGTTTCTTTTGAGTGGGCCCATAACCCACAGGTCTTTTCCCAGGATCTTACCTGGCTCTTCTAATTTTTCCGGTGCTATTCTCAAATTCTTTCAAAGTTTGGCGTAAGAATGGTATCCATCAGTCAATTGCCTTCTCCAAGAGCTCTTTCAAATTCTTGTCATCTTTGGCTCAACCTTAATATTCTTCATTGTTTCGGAGTGTCTCAACAATTTTGGTGGTCCTCATCGTAATTCTCAGCATTTGAAGATCGAAGAAGAGA
Source organism: Elymus sibiricus (assembly GCA_039707655.1). Taxonomy (NCBI): domain Eukaryota; kingdom Viridiplantae; phylum Streptophyta; class Magnoliopsida; order Poales; family Poaceae; genus Elymus; species Elymus sibiricus. Next base: position 211,855,171 of record CM077674.1, read on the forward strand.
TTCTCTTAAATATTGTCCGTTCTCTTGAAGATTCATGGTTGTTGCTATCCCCCCAAATGCTTCGAATCATGAGAAATCATTTTCATACCCATCCAGAGCATTTCATGAGTTCTTTCCATTTTTGATTCTCTAGAGGCCGTCATTAAGAAGAATTATTAATTCTCAACGCTCATCTCTCGTTCTCAAATTCTTCCGGTGCATCGTTCAAGTATGCTTTAGTCAGCTCGCGATCGCTTCGTTCTCTTGTATCTAAATTCCCTAAAGTATCTTCGTTCATTTTCTAATTCTTCCCGGCGATTCATTCTCTTTTTATTCATTCTTTTTCATTTCTTACGGTGGTTCGTTCAAGATTCCTCTTCCTTTGTATCGTATCAATACATTCGTTTATTTCCAAAATCCTACCGGTGGTTCGTTCAAGACTTTCCCAAGTTTGCGTTATATCTCCCTTCAACCACTTTCAAGAAGAATAAGTAGTATGCAAATCCATTGCTTTTCATCAATTTAATTTGATGAAGGATAGACATATCATAATTCTTATTCTTGTTCATGGAGGTGATTTAATTCTTTCTTTCGGAGTTCGTCCATGATATCAATTTCTCAGTTCTAAGTCGTTCAAATTTTTTTACGGAGATCAAAGTTTTCTCATTATCTCGTCATGAAGCTCCATCTTAATCATTGCAAGGCTTCAAATCTTAATCTTTTCAACCTTCACTTCTGTTCTAGCATCCTTTCGTTTCCGGAGTTCTTCCAAAAGGTTCTTCATGGTGGTTCGTCAAGGATTTAATTCATTCTCGAAGTGTTCTTCAATGAGCTCAAGCATTCTTCATCTTGCATTCCAAAGTGCAATTCCTTCTCCCTTGTCTTTTGAGGTGGTGTTATGTCTTTCTTGACAATGTCCCTTCGTGTTTCATGATTCACAAGTTGTCAGGAATGAGATATTTAATCCCATCATTTTTCTCTTCGTTCAGGAATGAGTTATCTTGGGTTATATTTCACTTCAAGCCTTCCCTGAGGAATGTTGCTATTGTGGTGCTTACCAATGATCCAAGTTTCTCCTTCTCTTATCGGTGAAAGAGGTTCTCATCTCTTCGAGATCTCAAGCAATCAGTTGTTTCCGTTAGTGGCAGGTTTTCACCTCAAATTTGGAGATGTTTTCCATAAGCCCACAACAAGGTTATTCTTTTCGTTGTTGATTTTCCAACAACTCCGTTCAATCCTTATTTGTAAGGATGCTTTTCAAATTCAATTGTGGTAGAAATTGTCTTTTGCTTCTCTTTTCTTTTCCTTCCAATGATTTAGCTTCTATTCTTTCATTCCGGAGGCATTGTGATGTTTCTCTCTTTGACCCATTATCTCGTTTCGCCAAGATCATGTTCTTTCCTTGCTTATCCATTTTACCGGAGTGTTGTGTCCTCTTTTCAAGTAGTTTTCATCTTATCAAGCCTTGCTTCTCTTTTTCAACCGGAGTGCTGCCCAAATTCTTTTTTGTTCTCATTCCTTATCTATCTCGTTTCAACCAGAGTGGTTTCGAATTCTTGCTTGTTCCTAAAGCCATTCTTCAACTCGTTGCAACCTTCAAGGTTTGTTGGTTTCACTCGTTTGTCCAAGGAGCAACTTTCTTTTACCTCTTCCTCTTCCCCTTCCGTTTCCTTCCTAAGATCTCGGGTCAAGATCTTCTGTTAGTGGGGAAAGTTGTGACACCCCGAGACCGATGCTCCAGATTCCTTCCATTTATTTTCGTCGTTGTCGTGTGATTCGTTTACTTGTTGCACTTCGTCATGTAATCATGTGCATCTCATCCGTATGTTTTCGTTAAACTTGCATCCGTTCGTAGTTGCCGGATTCTCCTCGTTCCTTCCGTTGTCCGTTTCGAGACCCGACACACTCACACGCGCCCGCGGCACCTCCAAAATATTATTTTATAAGTGGGATAAAAATGTTCTCAGAATGGGTTGAAAGTTGGTGTGCGGTCTTGTTATATTGTAGGTAGACCGCCTGCCAAATTTCGTTCCATTCGGAGGTCGTTTGATGCCCCAACGGATAAACTATAGCGGCACTATAGCCGGTCAAAACGTCGGACGTTTTCGGTGCTCCGAAAACTGTGCCGGGCTGCCAACCTCTCTCTTCTTTCAGTCCAAATCCATCTACACAACCCACCTAGCTACCCCCTCCATTTCGGACAGTCAGATCGCGATCGGAGGGCTTCGAAACGCCCCTAATCCTCTCCTATTGCCTACCTGCTATAAATAGCAGATGAATCCCTTCCTAATCTGGCAAAAACCCTAGCCTAGCCCCTCCCATAGCGAGCCGCCACCGCCCCCATCGTTTTCCGCGCCGGCCGAACCCAGCACCGCCACTTGGCGCCTCCAGATCAGCCCCGCCGCCAATAGCCACCGCTCCTCTCCACTCGCGTGCCACCACGTCGCCCTCTGCCTCTCCACCCGCCGCCGCAGGCCCGCCAAGCCCATCGCGGGCCCGCCCGGGCCCAAAACCGCCCGCCGCCGAGCCCGCGAGCGCCGCCTCCCCGAGTGCCCGAACCCTAGCTCCTCCTCGACCACGCCGCCGCCGCGCCGAGCTCTGCCGCCACCTCGTCCTCGCCGCCTCGCCGCCTCGCGCCTCACTCCCCAGCGCGCGCCGCCGCCCCGCCGCCTTCGCGTCGCCACCACCGCGCCACGTCTTCCCGTCGGCGACCCCGTGCCGCCGCACCTCGCTCCGATCCGCCCGCCCGCGCCCGCGTAGCTCCCTGGCCGCCGCCTGCCTCCGCCGGCCGCGCCATGGCCTTGCCATCTCGGCCTCCTTCCCCGCCGTCACCGTCGCCGTCGCCGTCGCCTCGGCTCTACTCTTCCCCGCCGGGATCGCCTCGTCCTGGATCCAGCCGTCCATCCATCCAAACACAACCACGTGGACCTCTTCGTCCCGGATCCGTCTCGTCCCGATTTCCCGCGAGGTAGAAATTCCACCGTCCCTGTTATTTCAGCATCAAATTGCATTTTGTGGAGGTTGTATCCTTGTGCATGTTTGTCCGATGATGATGATCCGTATATGTAAAATGATCTACTCTTCGTGCTCTACATGATGGTTGATGTTGCATTCATATTAGGATCCATCTACATGTGTTAATCTCTGTTGCAAAAGTGCACCCTGTTGTTACTGCAGTAAACTGTTAATATGTGTCATTTTGTCATTTTTGTGTGATTTAATGCAAATGTCATATGAGCATCTTGTCAACATGACTTTGGAGCATTTTCATGCCTTCTTGCTGTTAGTATTTATTTCAGGCCATGATGTGACTGCCATGAGCTTGTAAACATGCCTAGTCTATGTAGCTGTTCTGAGTTAAAACTGTGTGATAAAACATGCCAACTTTGCTTGATGGTTGCCACTAATCTAGAGCTCATATGCATGTGGTTCCTTCGTGTGATTTGGTCTATATAATGTCTACTTTGATGTCATGCCCTTGGTTGCCATGTAAGTTCCTATAGCATGTCTCTTTCTTGCTCTCAAGTTGCCATCATATTAACCCTGCTCATGTATATGCTCTGTCATAATCTGTAGCAGAACATTGCATTTTGCATGGATCATATTGACCTAACCTTGATGCCTATGAACCTGAATCTTAAAGATAATTTGAAGTATGTCATGTCTACTTTAAGTGCATATCATGATGATGCCCATCATGTTACTGTAGCTTGCTGTTTTGATGCTTGCAAAGTGCTATGTTGCTGTTTTGGGCAGATTGTTGTTATAACTTGTGTTGCTTGTAATTGTTGAATCGTTGCTCCGTTTTGATCATGTCCTACATGAAACTTGCTTAGATTGGTGTATAGAATCACATTGTCATGTTACATCCTTGATTTGTGTGTTCGTGGTTGATGTTTGCATGCATTTTGCATCCTTGCCATGTTAAACTTGTTTAGCTCATATCTTCTAGCCCGTAGCTCCGAATTAAATGAACTACATATGTAACTTGATTAGAAAAACATGTAGATCATCATGGTGCATGTTAACTTGCTGTTTAACTACTTTTACATTGTGTTTAATTCAGATCAGTACCAATTTCGAAATTTGCATATGGGGATTTTCCAGAATTGTTATTTGTGTTTCCGGCCTCATTTAAACTTGCCTAGTTGTATGGATTGCTTATGCTTCATCTCTTGCCATGTTTAACAACATTTAATCTTGTCATGCATCATATTTGGTTGTGCATAATGCCTTGTTTATGCTTGTGTGTTTACCATGTTGTTTGCTTCTTTCCGGTTGTGCTTCTTCTCGATAGTTTCGGTTTCGTTGCGATTGTAAGGATTCGTTCGACTACGTTGGTTCAACTTCTTCATGGACTCGATCTTCTTCCGAGCAGGATTTCAGGCACGATGATCATGACCGTGGATATCTTTACTATCTTTGCTTGCTAGTTGTCTCGATGCTATCGCTATGTCGCGCTTCCTACCACATATATGTCAGCCTCCCATATGCCATGATACAGCCTCTAACCACCCTTACCCAGCAAACCGTTGTTTGGCTATGTTACCGCTTTGCTCAGCCCTTTCTTATAGCATTGCTAGTTGCAGGTGCAGTTGCAGGTTGTTCCATGTTGGGACATGGATGTCATGGGATATCACAATATCTATTATTTAATTAATGCATCTATATACTTGGTTTTGGGTGGAAGGCTCGGCCTTTTGCCTGGTGTTTTGTTCCACTCATGCCGCCCTAGTTTCCGTAATACCGGTGTTATGATCCTTGATTAGCGTTCCTAACATGCTTAGGGGAATGGGACCCTCTTGACAGTTCGCTTTGAATAACCGCTTCCAGCAAGGCCCAACTTTGGTTTTAACATTTGCCAACATAATAATACTGAATCAAATAATTAATTTGCATAGGGAGTTAGCACTACCCGAGGATTCTTAATTCAACATAATACAGGTGGGCCAGTGCCGATGGTGTTGGTCCGAAACTAGAGCACCGTGCGGGGCCACCACGGGGAAACTTGAGGATCTGGTTTAACTCGTACGCTTAGCTTATCCGGTCGTGGCCTAAGACGAGATACGCGCGGCTACTATCAGGGTGTCGGCATGCCGGGAGGTCTTGCTGGACTTGCATTACCATTGTCGAAATGTCTTGTGCACCGGGATTCCGAGGATACTTCGGGTTGACTCGAGGTTGATCGGGTTTTCTTGAGGTTGAGGTCTTCCACCGCAGCTTGTGTTGGTTTGTGATGGACCAGGTTGGAACACCCCTGCAGGGTTAAATCTTACGCGAAGCCATGCCCGCGGTTATGTGGCGGCTTGGAAATTTATAACCTCCGGTTGTAGAGAACTTGACACTAAATCTAATTAAAATACACCAATCGCGTGCGTAACCGTGATCATCTGTTTTCGAGGAAGTTCAAGAAGAGAACACGGAGGGGTTATGTTTGACTCGTAAGTAGGTGTTCAGGATCACTTATTGATCATTATTAGTTTGCAACCGTTATGCGTAGTTTACTCTTCTTATTATTGTACTCGTAAGTTAGCCTCCACATAATGCTTAGTGCTTGCTGCAACCTCACCACTTTACCCCTTCCATACCCATTAAGCTTTTCTAGTCTTGATACCCATGGTTATGGGATTGCTGAGTCCTCGTGGCTCATAGATTACTACAACAACAGATGCAGGTACAGGTAATGCGATGATCTGACGTCAGAGCGATGCGCGTTAGCCTTTGGAGTTCTTCTTCTGCTTCTTCTTCTTCGTCGATCTTGGGATAGGTTCCGGGTCGGCAGCCTGGGCTAGCAGGGTGGATGTTGTTCGTGTTTTGCATTTGTGTTTCATCCGTAGTCGGATTCTGCTCTTCTGTATGGTGTTTTCTATGTATCGATGTATTCCTGTGATGATTGTATGTATTTGTATGTATCCCCATCTATTATGTACATGGTATGATGTAATGATATCCACCTTGCAAGCATCTTTGATATGCGCTTCTATCCCTGGTGGGGCCTCCGAGTCCCTCGAGGATAGGATCGCATATTGGGCGTGACACATATATACATCTATTTGGGCCGCATGAAGGGTATAGGATCTTCTGATCGACCCCATCTCCGATGTGCGGTTTTCAACAACATGCCTATCTGTGGGCCTGGTCTATATATATCATCCCTTTGGCCGACAACGAGGGGGTTTGGCCATGAATGGATTCCTCCGGGTTCGTGTTACCGCGGGTCATGGTGACATGTGCGAGCAAAGTTCGAGCTCATGCGTTCTTAGGATTCCCTCCCACGCGCTCGAAATGGTGGGTTGGATCGACACCCTACGTACGTCGACGTCGCCTTAATTACTACCTACCTTTCATGGGGGTTGTCCATTTTGTGAGGTAGGTGCCACATCAAAATTGTACATTATTTGGTATTTAAAACACATCACCCTTCCAACGTACATCAATTTGGGCCCCATGCAGGTGGTGCTGGTTTTGTGGCCCCTTTGGTGCGGTTTACGGTGATGGTCCAATCTATGGGCCCGAGCAGTCTATTATATCCCTTTTTGACCGACAACAACAGTGGTTGTTTGGCCAAGATAGATTCACTTGGTCCGTCTTATGGTAGGTCATGGTGACATGCATGCATGTCCGACCAAAGTATGAGTACGTGCATGCGTCCCGCCGACATGAAGTGGGGGTGGGGCAGGCACCTAGCTACGACCTTAACCCGTCATAATAGATATCCAAGGGGGCTTTCCGGTTTGCGAGGGAGGTGCCACATAAAGTTGTGCATTGTGTATTTAAACATCACACCCTTTATTCCTACATATATTTGGCCACTTCCAGGTGGTTGTTGTCTTCTGGCCCCTCTCACACGATCCTCGATGACGCGCCCACCCGTGGGCCCTCGCGTCAAAGTTGTGCATTGGGAATTTGAACATCACACACCACCCTTTTCATACATATATATTTGGGACACATGCTGTTGTGGTTGTGTTCTTACCCTCTCTCGTGTTTTTTTGTTGCCAAATGGTGCTATATAAAATAGCAGACGCCTCGGATGAAAGACTACATGCGAACGTACGCCCAACGGACACAGGTGCACTGGCTTAACTGTGTGCAAAGCTCGTGCCCTGTAAAATCGCCACGACTTCGCAAGCACCAGCAAGGGTGAAGGGGTAATGTGTACAGGATATTTAGGATGAATTCCATGTATGCGTCTGAAAATTAGGATGAACCGTGTGCGATAAACCAGCTATCTAGAAATCTAAAAAAAAGCTACCCGCCTTGAGTGATGCAAAAATTGGTGGTTCCGCGGCTTTTCCTTATTATCATACACAATTATTATGTTTGGACCGTGTGCGATCTGGTTGCTCCCACCCCACTTCATTTCCTTTACCCAAGTTTTAGTTGCCGCGGTATTTCAATCGTCGCCCTCACTCCTCCACCACTGACCTCATAGTAAAATTCCAGTAGCCGAGGCATTTGAACCGTCGCCCTCCCTCGTCCACCACCATCTCCACCCACCATTACTAAAATTTTCAGTAGCCGCGGCATATCCTCAAACACCACCCGCCCTAACCCCATCCCCCCTCCACAGTCTACACCCCCCCCCCCCGCTCGAACCCTAGCTCACCGCCACCGCCGAAGCCGCCGCCGAAGCCACCAACCACTGCCGGTCTGCCCGTGCCTCCTAGCTTAGCTAAGTTTAGGTTACCCACCGATTCCCATCCCCTCGCCGCCCTGAGTATGTAGATGAGGCCTACGGTATCCCTCCCACCTAGATCCACATCCCCTACTTCAGAGAGTCGCAGCCTAAGCCCGACCACATATCCTGGGGAGCCCGAGGAGCGTACGGCCAAAAGGAGGTCTATCGTGGCCTCTCCGCCGGACGATGTCGGGGTGGCCGCCGTTTGCCGACCTGTCAATCCCGGAGGAACACCTCACCACGGAAGCCGGTGAGGACGTTGACTACGTCGCCATGGCGAAGGCTTCATGTTAGCGGGCTCACGTATTATTGAATCTCAGGATAGCCAGCTATGACATCAAGCTCGTCGATAGCGAAGGCTTCACGCGGGCCATGTCATAGGTTAAGTGGTCCATCCCCAACACCTCTGGTTCAACCGCCGTCGATCTCTTCAAAGGCCCCGCTGCTGATCTCCTCCACCTCGCAGTCAAGGATTTGTGATCCTTATACGCCATCGAGCCCATTATGTCATTTTTGAAGGACACGTTCTACGGCGGTGGCTTGGGATCCTCAGCTGCCAAGTCAGATCTCATCGACCACGACCACGCGAAGGGCACCCACTATGACTCTTCCAAGGTGAGGCTGCCCATCTGCGACATCAAGGATCGCACCCTGGGTCTGTGCTCTTCCAAGTGGAAGGATCCCATCCATGACAAGTGAGGCAATATCCTATAAGCAAATCTTACTTTTTCTAGCTAGCCAACTCGTACCCATTGTTGTAGTAGCTTTTGCCATGCGATGTTTTAACTGTGTCGTGTTTAATTATTTTAGTTATGCAAAAATGTAATGTTCAATAGGGCTATCTGATGTTTAAGTATTAATTGTCCACTTCAGTTTCCCGAATGGCTATATTTGGTTATTTATAGTGAGTAGATGCCTTGTTTATCTGTATTTCGTTGTTAGGTTGGTTGCAGTGAGCATTTGCCCAGTTTTCAAGTAGATGTCCTGTTTATCTATATTTGGTTGTTAGATTGGTTGCAGTGAGCATTTGCCCAGTTTTCAAGCAGATGCCTTGTTTATCTGTATTTGCTTGTTAGGTTGGTTGCAGTGAGCCTTTGTCCAGTTTTCAAGCAGATGCCTTGTTTATCTGTATTTGCTTGTTAGCTAGGTTGGTTGCAGTGATCCTTTGTCCAGTTTTTAAGCAGGTGCCTTGTTTATCTATATTTGCTTGTTAGGTTGGTTGCAATGAGCCTCTTTCCAGTTTTCAATGGCTATATTAGGTTGTTATAGTGAGCATATATGCCTTGTTTATTTCAGTTATTCACAATCTGATGTTCATTATGTGCAAGTATGAACTGTGCAGTTCGATTTCATCAATACCAGTTTGAACGGCTATATTTGGTTCCTGTTATGCCTGGTGAAGTTAACACATGCCATTTATTTTAGTTTTACACATTTATGCAGTGTGATATTTAAGCATGAGCTATGTTCCATTCATTTTCAACAGTACCAGTTTGAATTACAATATTTGGTCCCTGTTAAGCCTATTGTACTTAACATTCCCTTCCATTTTTTATCTGCTTTAACATCATGCTGAAACCAACACATTCAAGCTGTCATTTTGAGATGTTGTTGTTTACCATGGCTATATTTGGTTGATGTTAAGCCTGTAGTAGTTATCATGCCTTTCCATGTACTTACGCAGGACAACAACGGGAGTGGCAGCATTTTCCACCGAGGTTAGTTTCATGCCTCGACTTATACTGCCTCCATTCCATAATGTAGTGCATACAAATCCACGGCTGGACACTTTTTAGCTTCTAATATTGACTTGTTTCTTGTATGTACACATGTCCTAGGCAAAGATCCACGCCTCGACCCTTTTTGCGTATGGGGCAATGAGATATTCATGAACCAGCATCTAGTGAGGAAACTGATAAGAATTATTAGCAAAAAGATATGACCTATGGCAATTAAATTATTTGTCTACTCTCTATCCAACACAACAGTGAGCTGTAGGATGGTAACTACAAACTCTGTAGCCTTCTCTTTTTATTGCCCGTAATGAGTTGTTAGACAACAATGTCTGAATATTTTTCGTTTGCAGTGGTTCCCAAAGCAGTTTACTCAAGATTACCTCGCAAAGTACATGATTGGTGGACATGCAATGAAGGTTAAAGTATTTCATCGAGACTACAATGAGCATCGAGAAGTCCTAATGAAGACAGTGAAGAATGGGCGGGCGGCCATCACAAGGGGTTGGCCTAGAGTCGTGCGCGCATTAGGCATGGAGGAGGGCACAATATGGGCATTCCGCTTCACCTTCTCCAGCAACCAGAATGTCTTCCACCTCTCTCTTTATAGTGTTTAGTACAACTGTGGTTCATAATTCTTTCCTTGCTGCTTCTCTAGTTCTTCAGCATATGTACCTGTGCATCGAATTATTCATTCGTCCTTGAACTTGTATTTGTAATAAACATGGTTCGATATGAAATAAGTGATTGCCTTCTTTCATATTGAAAATCTGTTTCAATTTAAAATTCTGTGAATTTTAAACGCAGGGATTAAATTAGGGATAAATTATGATCTGCAGGCCATTACACTTCACACGGTTTGTGAAAGCAAAACGTCTGTGATAAACGTCAAGATCAAACACGTTTCTCATATCAGTACATGTGCGATGAAACTCTATTGCACACACGATCAGACAAGAAAAAACGTGTGAGATTAACAACAACAACGCACACAGTTCCTTCTTAATAAATGTTTGTGAAAGTCACCTCATCAGACACGCTAGGAAATTATGAACTGTTTATGATGTCGTGTGCATCGTAAATGTTTGCTCATAGAAGAACACATGCGATAGGCCTTCATCCGACACGGGTAATACAGATGAATCATTTGGGACATTTTATACATCTCAAATGTTTATGTACATACAAATGTGTGGGATATTCAAGCTTTGCATACGGTGTACAATTGTGAACTATTTGTGATGGGGTGAGCATCGCAAACGTTGCAGCACAGAATACTGAGTGCGATGGTAATGCGAGCACAAATGAGTAGCAAGGACGGAGCGTTTGGGAAAGATGCGGGCATCGCATACGCTTAGTTCTGCAAAATGTATGCTTGCGTTCTCCCTATTGCCGATGGTTTCTGGGTCATGTGGGAAGACCCCCCCCCCTATCGCACACATAGGCAAGGCGACGGTTTAAAACTCCGTCACAGAAAGGGGGTAAAAACCGTTTGTATAGCAGGTCGCTGCACCAGTGCTCCAAGAATCTATGTTGGATACCCTGAACTAGTTGGTTAAGCTAAAACAACAACTTGGAGAGTTGGAAGATAAAGGCTTCGCCTAACATAGTTCATTTTGGAGGGATATCTTTTGTGTTTGTGTGTGTGTTGGAGAAAGATGATATCTTCATCGATTGATCTCCTTGATCAGTTGTTGGATCTATTGTCATATCCAAGCATTGATTTGAGTGTGGGCTATCGTCAAATCAAAATCAGAACCAACGATTTTCGTAATGTTGAGTTACTCGTGGTTGTTTCCTCGAGCATACACCATTATCTCTTTTGGTCTGACCAATGCTATCACCTTGTTCACATACTTGTGGAATTCCATCTATATGGATACCTAGATGAATTTTTGTTGAGCCCATCGACAACATCTTCGTCCCCTCCATGATTCATGATGAGCATTTAAGCTAGTATTGGAAACTTTGTAAGCATTATCTTCGTGTCCCATTCATGGAGTATATGTTCAATGAAAGAAGTGACTTTCTCCAAGTTCACGTGCATTTGATGCAAGTTGCCGCCGTGAATTCGAGAAGGCTTGTTTTTGCTTCCTTTGGAATCATCCCAAGTCAGTCATGCATGTGCGAAGTATTCTATGGTTTGGTAGATTAATTACCTCCATTCCATAAGTATTTCCTAGCACACCAAGCCACTGATTGATTTATTCAAGAAAGAGAAGTCTATGCTTGGGAGCTAATCCATGGACTTGCGCAAAGACTTTGATATCTTCAATGATGATTCCCAACCAGAACTCGGTAGTGTTTTGTTGTAAGACTTCTATGTGGTCACGATTGTCTTGGACAGTGTGTTCACATGTGTCTTGCAATCCAGCTCATGTTTTGGAGTTGTTATCGTAGTTCATTTCCCGAGAATCTCGCTACGCCATCTCGTCAATTTGTGTTGCAAGCTTTCTTTTTCCAGACATGCTGAGTCTGGAGTATCCTGTCACCAACCAGATCTGAATCTTAGGCAGATATGATGGTTGGAACATTCCCCAAGAACTATAATATTGGTCTTTCTAAACTGGTAAGTGGATGTTGTGGCCAACACCCCTGTCTGGAAGCCCTAATGTTATAGTATCTTGGTCAGCAATTTGGCCACTCCCCATGAGGATTTCGTATGACTTATTATAGAAGTTGTTCCTTATGGATCCTTTGTGTTTCCGAAGTCCGACCTTTACTTGATGCTCTTGATACAAAATAGTACCTATAATTGGATTACGCTAGTACATCAAGGAGAACATTAGAAGCGGAGTGCTAGATGTCTCTCGGTCGATCATCCAGATTTTGTCCCCTTGGCATTGCTAAGGTAAAATTTGAGATAGTGATTTCTACCTTTGCATCTGCATCCTCCATCATGATTCATCATGGTAGCATGAAGTGTTGTTAGGATCTTTGGCATATTTGTTGGTAAAACTCTGATGAATATGGGAATGCTCAAGTTCTTGGGTGCATGCTCAGACAGTAGGTTATATCCTCGGTATTAACTGGAATGTGCCTTTCGTTTGCCAAATTGTTCCATAACCATAGTTTCCATTCTAATCTGAGTATGCCATTCTTTCAGATACCTTCATATGATCTTTTGTAATTTTGCCTGGATCTGGCACAAAGAGATTCGATGATCCTTGTATCAAAAGTAATTCTTTTTGCCAGACTTAGGAGATAATTCAACGAGTCACTTTTCCCTAAGGTGCCCCGTTATGGTATGAAGGGCAATTAACTCCTCGCTACCTTGAAACCCATCCACCATATTCTTAAGCATGGAATTATTGCCTACCAAATTGAACCTTCGTCATCTACTTCTTTCCATCGCTCCTGAAGTGTGTTTTGTGTCTCAGCTCGAGAGATGTTTCTATGTCTCATTCCGTGAGTTGGTTGTGTGGTCATTGCGATGATCAATTCTTGTAGAGTTCTCCTTTCTTTTCGTCATCGTGTTTGGATGAGGATCTCGAAGCAAGATGTCGGAATCGAGATGATGCAATGGTCAACATCCTCAAGAAGTGCAACTTGATTGAGAAGATTGCGTATGTTTTGTGTTCCTCCTTCCACTTACCCTACGTCTTGAATCTCGGGACAAGATTCTTCTTTAGTGGGGGTGAGTTGTCACAGCCCTAGAATAATTGCTTGTAATTAGTTGCATTAGAAGCATCCAAGCATCATGTCTAAATTCAAAGAAAATTGAATTGAGGAAGCATTTCCAAAGCCTCAAAAATCTTTCAAAATGATCAATTAAAAAATCTCTTCAAATGAGCCCAAGAAAATGTTCCTGTTAAACCTTGAGAATATTGGCAAGAACAAAATTCAAACCAATATTTTTGGTGGCTTAAAAACATTTTTTTGGCCTTTGAATTAATTCACTAGCTATTTGAATTGGAATTATATTCACCATTAAATAAATATAACCCCAATAATTGTGAAAGTTGGTATGCGGCTCTGGACTAGTCCCCTAAGTGCACATACTAAATTTTCAGAAGTTTTAAAAATGGTTTGATCCTTGAATCAAATCAAAATAGATCAAAGAAATAAAACAAAACCAAAGAAAAAGGAAAAGGGAAAAAACAATCCTACATTTACCTGGCCCAGCTCCTGTGCGGCCCAGCCCAGCTGGCGCCAGTCGTCCCCTTCCTCCAACCAGAAGGACAGGGTTACGCGCCCGACACGCGCGGCCACGGGCCTGGCCAGCTCCACCTTGCATGCCTGCCTCCCGAGCACGCTGAGAGCGCCCCGCTACCTTCTGGACCTCCTCGGCTTTTCCCTCGTCCTCATCCCCTCCTCTCTCTCGCTCTCCACCACGCACCCGAGGGCGCCGCCGCAAAACACCACAGCCACCGCCGTCCCCTTGCCCCGTGGCCATGTTCCCTAGCTCCGCCTCATCGCCACACGTCGATCAGCCAACGTAAGCGAGCCCATGAACACTACTTCATTGCCATCGAGCTCATCATCGTCCTCTGCCCCGACGATCGCCGTCCGTCAATTCGTCAGCTACAGGACCTCCCCGAGCACACTGAGCTTCGATACGACCCCTACGTGAGCCCCGCCATCTTTTCCCCCTGTTCTGCTTCGCTCGTTCATCCTCTAGCCGTGCCTGCCGTCGCACCCGTGAGCTTCCTGCTGCCGGCCATGTCGCCACCGTCACTGAAGCCACTCGAGCTTGCTTCTGAGCGCATCATCGTGCTCAGCGCACTTCCTAGAACACGTAGCAACCACCGGTTCTTCCCCTCGTGTACCACAACGGCGTATTCATCGACGCCTGAACTCCGGCCGCCGCACCTTTTTTTTGTTGCCATTGATTTGGTCCACGCCGGCACGAACTGACCGCACGAACGGATGCGTGCGAGCTCCAGCTCTCTGTAGATGGTCTCCGCTGCTCGTTTAGTTGCCGGAGGAGCAAACCCGATGCCTCCGCTGCGTCCTCTGGTTGCCGGCGATTAGCCGCCGGCTAAACGCATCATTAGGCACTAATTAACCCCCCACTAACCCTATGACAGATGGGTCCCAGCGTCAGTTAACTAGCTAGTTAGTTTATTCTTAATTTGTTAATTAACTGTGCAGCTGGACATGTGGGACCCAGTCGTCAGGTTTGACTATGCAGTCAACTGCTGATGTGTGCTGATGTAATAAGTATTTTCTGGATTTAAAGTAAATCAAAAAATGATTTATGAATTTTAGAAAATACTCCAAACTTTGAAAAATCATAGAAAATAATCTATAACTCCAATGAAAATAATTTATATATGAAAAATTATTAGAAAAATATGAAGAATCTGTTTATGCCGTGTTCATGGATGTTTGAACAAGTTAACATCACCAACTAGGACAATTTATGATTATGGAATATATGGTAATTTGTTTTGGAGTTGGAATTTGCTATATGTTTGAATTCCACTTCAATTAATATGACTCCTATTGCATTAGGTCAATTCAGTACCTGGATATGACATGTCATTCATTTGGTTGTGCATTGCATTGAATGTGTTTCCTTTTCCTGTTTGCCGGTGTTGTTCCTTCTCGGTAGAAGATGCTCCCGACATTGTGATCGTCGACACTGATGAAGAGCAGTATCATATTCAGAAGTGCCAGGCAAGCAAACCCCCATTGAGCATTCCGATACAATCCCACTCTCTCGCTCTTGCTCTCTTTTACTGCATTAGGACAACAACGATTCAACTGTTACATGTTGCGGTAGTTGAACCCATTCCTCTGCATGACCTGTCTTTGTCACAGTAAATAGTAAAACCTACTAGCACGAGTAGTAATTGGGCTCCGGTAATCAAGCTCTCTCGACTTATTAATCGCCTTGATCTCTGTCCAGGAGTTGCAACTAGTTTCTGGTGTTTGTAGGTCGTGCTATTTGTCTACCAAGTGGCACCCAGTACAGGTGGGCTTGGGACAGACTAGGCACAGTGGCACGGTGTACCAAGTGGCACCCAGATGGTGGGCTTGGGAACCCTGCTCACGTCGTTTGGGGCCGTGATGGAAACTTCGGCCGGACTTCCTTTGTGGGTTCAGCATCGGATAGGCGATAAACTTGGACTAGAGTCTTGCGTGGTTAGTCAGGTTGTGGCCGACACTCTCGCTAGGCTTCCGCTTGAAGGTTGCCGAGATACATGACATGTATATGGTGGTAAGTGGTGAGAGCGTGTGTGAAGAAGTACACCCCTGCAGGGTTATCAAAACTATTCGAATAGCCGCATCCTCGGATATAGACTACTTGGAGACTTATATGGTTCATAGACAAGTTGAAATGGATACTCTAAAATGCACAAGATAAGTGTGAGCCCTATGGATGGCCTTCTCGTAGGAAGACGGGAGAGGATCCATAGTGGTGTATTGATGTGGTGACTATGTGGACTCGTGTCCGCCCTTACCTCAACGAAAATACTGGTAGTCGTAGTACTGGATAGCCAAGAGTCAAAGCTGGCTTGCTGCAGTTAACTCCACAACCCCATTGTAGATACTGATGCATATGTAGATAGTTCTGATGTAAGTCTTGTTGAGTACCTTTGTACTCACGGTTGCTTAATTTATGTTTTGCAGAGGAGACTTTAGTCTCACTAGTAGTTTCAACGACGAGTTCGATGTTGACCGAGTAGCTTGGGAATCCTAGACAGAGGTCTGGTTCCTATGGAGGGTCTTGTAGATAGTCAGGCTTCTCAACCTTTTTCTTTTGTAGTTGTCTGTACTCAGACATGTTTATGCTTCCGTTGCTTGTATGACTTTGTATGTTGGGTCATGAGACCCATGTTTGTAATATCATGCTATGTACGGCTCTTCCGAGACTTATCTATACTTTGAGTCGTAGAGTAATGTTGTGATGCCATGTTGTATCTACACATATCGTGCATATTGTGTGTATGTTTGGAATGCATTCGTATGTGTGGGATTCGACACCTAGTTGTTTGCCTTTGGTAGCCTTCCTTACAGGGAAATGCCTCCTACTGCTTCCACCAAGCCCTGGTAGCTTGCTACTGCTCCGGAACACATGGATTGATCGACATGTATCATTCTTTGCTCCTGTGTCTGTCCCTACGGGGAATGTCATGTGTTGTTCCTTTAAGTCCTTGTAGGATGCTACGACTTGGGTTCATACGCTGATGACTAACACGTGCATTGCTGGGTTACCTATGTCTGTCCCTGTATGTTTGTGCCACCTTGGTTTATGACTAGTCATGTCAACCCGGGTTCTCTGTCATATGGATGCTAGTGACATAATCATATACGTGAGCCAAAAGATGCAAATGGTCCTGGGCAAGGTAAGGGTGGCAGCCGTGGGTTACCGTGCGTGAGGCTGCAAAGTGATATGATGTGTTACATGCTAGATCTGTGTTACCTAGAATCGGGGTCCCGACACAATAGTGCTAGACATGGTGACAAAGCAAGCAAACTAGCAAACAGAAATATTTTTGTGTTTTTCGATTTTAGAGAAGTGGGAGTGATGAAAAAAGAGAGGCAAATAAAAATTAGAGCAAGTAGATGATAGTTTGAGTGAAGGTACTTGATAGGATTTGATGATGTCTCCCCGGCAATGGCACCAAAAATTCTTTCTGCTACTTGTGAGCTGCGTTGGGATTTTCCCCGAAGAGGAAGGGTGGAGCAGTACAGTAGAGATAAGTATTCCCCTCAGTGAGAACCAAGGTTTCTCGAACCAATAGGAGAATCACGCAAACCCTAGTGAACAGCACCTGCACACACAAAAGGAAATACTTGCACCCAACGCGGGCAAGAGGGTTGTCAATCCCCTTGAACTCGTTAATTGCAAGGATTAAATCTATTATAGGTAGATGTATAAATTGCAAAACAAAATAAAAGTAAATAAATTGCAGCAAGGTATTTTTGGTGTTTATAATATGTTGAAAGTAGACCCGGGGGCCATAGTTTTCACTAGAGGCTTCTCTCTCGAACACATAGCATACGGTGGGTAAACGAATTACTGTTGGGCAATTGATAGAAAAGCGCATAGTTATGACGTATTCAGGGCAATGATCACATATATAGGCATCACGTCCGTGACAGTAGACCGACTCCTGCCTGCATCTACTACTATTACTCCACCAATTGACCGCTATCCAGCATGCATCTAGTGTAGTAAGTTCATGACAAACAGAGTAACGCTTTAAGCAAGATGACATGATGTAGACAAAGTAAACTCAATCAATATGAATAAACCCCATCGTTTTATCCTTAGTAGCAACAATACAATATGTACCCCGTCCCCTTCTGTCACTGGGTGAGGACACCGTAAGATTGAACCCACTACAAAGCACCTCGCCCACTGAAGATAAATCAATCTAGTTGGCCAAACCAAACGGATAGATCGGAGAGAAATACAAAGCTATAATAATCATGCATAATAAAGTTCAAAAAAGACTCAATTACTTTCAATGAATAATCTGATCATAAACCCACAATTCATCGGATCCCAACAAACACACCGCAAAGAAGATTACATCGAATAGAACTCCAAGAAGATCGAGGAGAACATTGTATTGAACATTGTATCAGCGATGTGCATGTGCTCCCACAGAGAGATGGTGAGCCAGTTCGCAAGTATATCCAGATATTCAGCCATGTACACCACAATATGCTAGATGTTCACCCTGCCGTCATTATTGCCGTGTTCGACACGAACGTGCCCAATCAGAGGATGCGGGAAGAGATGAGCATCACAAAAGTGAGGGATATTGCTGAGTTGTACGCACTTGTCAACAAGTGTGCATGTGCTGAAGAAGGGAGGTGACTCCCTGGGGAGGATGCAGGAGCCGCTGTTGATTTAGAGGATGATGATGCAGCCACCCCGAAGAAGAAAGGCCGCAAGCGCAACCGCAAGCGCAAGGGCATGGCAGTGATGGCCGCTGAAGGGTCTGGGAACACCGGCAAGAAGCCCAAGACTGAAGGTGCCGGCAAGGAGGTTGCCGCGTGTACCTGTAGTCATGAGGCTGCTGTCAGCGAGAAGACTGATGGTCCATACTACAAGATCCACCGCACCACTGGTCACGATCTCCAAGAGTGCTGGCAAGTCGAGCATCTTGCTGAAAAGCAGAAGCTCGAATACGAGAAGCGCGACAAGGAGAAGGGCCAAGGCAGTGCTGGTGGGTCCGGCAAGAAGAACCGTGGCACCCGAGGGGCCGCCGTGGCAAGGCCGGAAAGCAAAAGGAGAAGCCTGCACATGGCCGTGACAAGAAAGAAGGAGAAGCCGAGGATGGTGACGACGACGAAGAAGAGTCTGAACAAGAGTTCTAGAATGTTGTTGATGTGATGTGCATTGATGGAGGTGCATCTTTGCACTCCTCTCACCGACAGCTCAAGCAATGGGCCCGTGAGGTCAATGCGGCTGAGCCGACAGTTGAAGTGCAGAAGCCATTGAAGTGGTCCAACACGCCCATCATCTTTGACGCTGAGGACCATCCTGATCGCACAACTGCGGTTGGATGTTTGCCATTGTTGGTCTCACCAACAATCCGCAACCTCAAGGTCACCAAGATGTTGGTTGATGGTGGCGCTGGCCTGAATTTGATCTCTCCAGATGTGATCAAGAGGCTACAGATTTCCAAGGAAGATCTCGAGGAGACAGGATCTTTGCAAGGGGTCAATCCGGGAAGGACCAAGCACAAGGGTCGGATAACGTTGCCGGTCACTTTTGGCAGCGAGCTCAATTACAGGACAGAAAAGATAGTCTTCGACATTGTAAAGATTCCATTGCCTTATAATGGAATTCTTGGTCGCCCTGCCCTGGCAAAATTTATGGCAGCATCCCACTATGCTTACAACACATTGAAGATGCCAGGGCCCATGGGCATGATCACCATTTAATCTGACAAGAAAGATGCAGTAATCTGTGCCGACAAGCTATACTGGGAAGCAGTTGCAGCATTTGTCGGCAAGGCTCATGAGCCTGCCGACAAAGCTCTCGGGGGGCAAACACAGAAGAAATCCGGCAAGTCCTCAGGCAAAGCCTCCGGGAAGCGCACTACAAAGTGCAGCACGCCCGTTGAGGAGCCAGAGACCTCTGTCGGCAAGAGCAAGAAGTCCAAAACCACTACACCTGCGACAAAGCAAGTTTTTGCAAAGGAGGATGGGATAGGAGGCACTTTCACCATAAGTGCCACCCTTGACGGCAAATAGGAAAGCGCGCTCGTCGCTTTCCTGTGGGCGAATGTCGATGTGTTTGCATGGCAACCATCTAACATCCCCGGTGTTCCCAGGAAAGTGATTGAGCACCACCTTGCCGTCTGTCCTAATGCAAGACCTGTCAAGCAGAAGGTCAGGAAGCAAGCTTTGGAACGGCAAGAATTCATCACCCAAGAAATCCAAAAGTTAGAAGCTGCAGGTCTGGTCAGAGGAGTGCTACATCCAACATGGTTGGCCAATCCAGTGGTAGTTCGTAAAGCAAATGGAAAATGGAGACTTTGTATTGATTTCACTGATATCATAAAGCATGCCCACAAGATCCTTTTCCTTTGCCACGAATTGACCAGATTGTTGACTCCACTACCGGCTGCGATCTTCTCTCTTTTCTTGACGCCTACTCTGGTTATCATCAGATCTTTATGGCCAAGGAAGATGAGGAGAAGACTGCATTCATAACTCCATGTGGCACATACGGCTTTGTACGTATGCCTTTCGGGTTAAAGAGTGCCGGAGCAACATTTGCAAGAGCTGTGCAAATTGGTTTTGGTCCTCAGCTGCATAGAAATGTGGAAGCCTATATGGATGATATAGTGGTCAAAACCAAGGACAAATCAACGCTCATCCATGATTTAGAAGAAACATTTGCAAATTTGCGCAAGATCAACTTGAAGCTCAACCCCGAGAAGTGTGTTTTTGATGTTCCATCCGGCAAGCTTCTTGGGTTCTTTGTGTCTCAGCGTGTCAAAGCAAATCCCGACAAGATCAAAGAAATTGAGCAGATAGAAGCACCGAAGTGCGTCAAGGACGTACGGTGTCTTGCCGGTTGCATTGCCGCACTGGGTAGGTTTATTTCAAAGTCTGCTGAGCGTGCCTTGCCGTTTTTCAAAATCTTGAAAAAGGTAGGTCTATGAAATGGACCCTGGAAGCGGAGGCCGCACTCCAATACTTGAAGAAGTACCTCTCCTCTCCACCAGTACTAGTTGCGCCTAAGACACAAGAGCCATTGTTGTTATATTTGGCAGCAACTAATCAAGTGGTGAGTGCTGCACTAGTGGCTAAGAGAGAAACAGATGATGAAGTGGCAGCAACCGCAGAGCCGCAAGCTGACAAGCCGGAATCTTCTCTGACAAGGTCAGGTGCCGACAACTTGAAATCAGCACAAGCGAATGAATCAGAAGAGCAAGTTGTGCTGAAGAAGAAGATGGTGCAGCGCCCAGTTTATTTTGTTAGCTCTCTATTACAGGGAGCTGGGTCAAGATATTCTGGTGTGCAGAAGTTGCTCTTTGGCCTTCTCATGGCCTCACGGAAGCTGCACCATTACTTCCAAGCACATCAAGTCACCGTCGTCACTCGCTTTCCACTTCAACGCATCTTGAGAAATCCAGAAGCCACCAGCAGCAGAGTGGAGTGGGCATTGGAACTGTCAAGCTTTGATTTGAGGTTTGAGAGCACTTCAACAATCCAGAGTAGAGCCTTGGCAGAGTTCATTGCAAAATGGACACCAATGCAAGACGAAGAAATACCAGAGACCTCTCTTCCCGGCAAGGAAACCACAGATGATTGGATTATGTACTTTCATGGTGCCTTTACGCTCCAGGGTGCCGGTGCCGGTGTGCTGCTTGTCGCACCCACTAGAGAGCACCTCAAGTACATAGTTCAAATGCATTTTTCAAGGGAGAAGGCCACCAACAACACTGCTGAGTACGAGGGATTGATTGCCGGTCTTCGAATAGCAATCGACTTTGGTATCAGAAAATTGATTATCGGAGGCGACTCGCAGCTAGTTGTGAAGCAAGTTAACAAAGATTACTAGAGCCCATTGATGGAAGCATATGTTGATGAAGTGAGAAAGTTGGAGGAGCACTTTGACGGTCTACAAATGGAGCACATCCCTCGTGCCCAAAATGAAGTTGCTGATGGTCTGTCAAAGCTTGCCGCCAAAAGACTTCCCGTGGAACCGGGAACTTTTGTGCTACAACTAACTCATCCATCTGTTACACCATCAGTGAGGCCAGCAAAGAAGAGAAAATTGAACATTGGTGGTTACTTTCCGGCAGAAATGCTAGCAGCCACTGAGAAGGATGATGCTTGCTGACAAGACACCCCTCGCCGGTGAGCAGCAATCTCTGATAAGGCAAGCCCTTGCCGTTGAGATATGAGCTCTGGCAGAGGAAGAACGGCCATTGCTCCTTGTCGTCGAGCCACAGGCTCCGACATGGGCATAGCAGATGGTCCATTACCTTCAAATAGGTCAGCTTCCCGATGATCAAGAAGAAGCTGAAAAAGTAGTCCGGCAGTCAAGTATGTATCAGTTTGTTGACAGCATTCTATACAGAAAGAGACCAAATGGGGTGAAATTGAAGTGCATTTGCAGGGAAGATGGACAAGCACTGCTGGCAGAGATACATGGAGGCATGTGTGGCTCCCATATTGGGTCACGTGCCCTTGTCGGGAAAGCTTTCTGGCAAGGTTTCTACTGGCCGACAGCCCTCCAAGATGCAACGACGGTGGTAACAAGATGTGAAGCCTGTCAGTTCCCCGCCAAGAACATACACCAGCCAGCTCAAGCTCTTCAAACCATTCCTATCTCTTGGCCTTTCATGGTCCGGGGGCTGGATATCCTCGGCCCTTTCCCTCGTGCTACTGGGGTTTTGAGTTCTTGTATGTAGCAATTGACAAGTTCACAAAGTGGCCTGAGGTAGAGCCGGTAAGGAAGGTGACAACACAGTCAGCTATCAAGTTATTCAAAGGATTGGTTGCTCATTTTGGCGTACCCAACAGGATCATCACCAACAACAGCACCCAATTCACGAGTCGCACCTTCAACGCATACTGCCAAGAGCTTGGCAGCAAGATGTGTTATGCCTCTATTGCTCACCCGAGAAGCAACAGACAGGCAGAGAGAGCTAATGCTGAAGTGCTGCGAGGTCTCAAAACCAGTACTTTTGACAAACTACACAAGTGTGGAAGACGCTGGATAGATGAGCTTCCGGCAGTTCTTTGGTCACTCAGAACGACACCAAATTGACCTACCGGCAAGACACCCTTCTCCCTTGTCTATGGTGCAGAAGCGGTGCTCCCCACGGAACTCAGATACGGATCACCTCGAGTCCAAGCTTTTGATGAAGCAGATCAAGAAGAGATGAGGCTTGATGATGCCACGCTCCTCGAGGAAGATCATCTCCGGGTTGCTGTGCGTGCTGCACGTTACCAGCAAGCTTTGCGTCGCTACCACAGCTGCAAAGTGCATGCCCGGAAGCTTGAGGAAGGCGACCTTGTTCTTCGTCGGATTCAGTCTGCGAAGAGATCAAACAAGTTGATGCTGAAGTGGGAAGGCCCTTATCGGGTAGCTCAAGTCACTAGACCTGGCTCAGTCCGTCTAGAGACCGAAGATGGCACTCCAGTGCAAAATTCATGGAATATTGAGCATCTTCGCAAGTTCTACCCGTGAGACGCGGTTGCCGGGCCTCCCAGCAACCTATTTTGTACAAGTTGGCCGGCAAGGCATGCAATCCTTTGTACAGAGCCGGGCACAGAACCTGTGTGTAGTGAAATAAAGCTAAGTGTTTCACAACTCTTTGTCAAAGTACATATTTATTTGTGTATGTCAAATGCAGTCTTGTGTTACATTTTATCTTGTATGAAATGATTAATGAACCGACAAGGGTTCTAGCCTACTCGTTTCTCTTCTTTCTTTTTCTCAAAGGCAGAAGAGTTCCTCCACGTGCAAGTTTCCCGGGGGGAGTAGTGATGTAGAAACCCAATGACGTTCAAGTTATCATCAATTACAAGAAGTACAACAAAGAAAGCTAAGTTGCAAAACTTTGAAACAAATTTCTTTGTTTTTATTGCTATTTTTCCTTGAACGATTTCTGTCTTTGTATGAAAAACCTGCACGCAAAGGAACCTTGTCGGGATTGGTAGCGCTCTTGCTTGTTTCGAGTCCGCTCAACAATGTAAGTAGCTGCGCCGAAACCGGGAAGTGTTAACTGTACCGAGAAGTGGCATTTTCGGCAAGCTGTTAAGGACCTGCTCCTCCAGCGCTGTCGGCTAGAATGTCCACACCGGGAAGGTTTTCCGGCAAGCGTAGGGTACCATAATTACAAAGGCAAAATTTCACAAGGAACATGCATACATTCATTCATTCAAGCACATGAATTATATCTTACATAGATAGCAAGGCTAGTCTAATTAAAGGATAAATTATTCTTTTTACATGGGACACGTCTGCAACAAACAAGCACAAGGAGACTAGTTCCTGAGCTGGCATTGGATCCTAGTAGCTCCTCCGGTGGCCCTGTCGGCAATTGGAGCCACAAGCTTCTCAGCATCACTAGTGTCTGTCCCTACTGGAAGGCTTGTGAAGGCCTTGGAGAGGTTGATGCCAGGGTTGCAGTGCACAATCTTGACAAGAACCTTGAAAAGTATATCACGAGCAAAAGTACGGGACTCACTGGCAAACTTGGCGGCTCGCTCCTTGTGATGGGTGTCCAGTGCAGCAATGAGGCCCTCAAAGAAAAGGGTTAGCGTGGCGCTTGTGGATTGCTTGGGATTGGCAGTGAAGCTCCAGCTCCTCATGTTCATAACCGCCAGTTGCACACTAATATGCTCTGCAATGTCGACAAGCAGATTGGCCCAGAGGGAAAGCGACTCTTTCAGCTCCGAGAATTTCTCCTCGGCGTCTGCTAGCAAGACCTTCTCGCTTTCCAGATCTGTTGCCAAGATTCTCTCTCTCTGGCCATGGCGGCGTCAAGAGACTCTTCCAAGCTGGAGAGCTTCATCTGCAGATCAACTTTGACGTCAGCAGCAACTTGGAGCTCTTTGTTCTTGGACGATAGCAAAGTTTGGAGCTCCACTAATGTGTGAGCTGCTTGTTGCGCTGACTCCTTGAGAGCAGAGATCTCCTTGCTGTTGGCGGCAAGCTCCTCCTCAAGTTTCTTCACCTGAGCTTCCAAGTTCACCTTGGCGGCCTTGGCGGCTTCAGTAGCGTCAATGGCTTCCTTGAGCTTGCCGGCATGGTCCAGTGCTTGGGTTTGGATGGCCTCCTTGTGGGTTTGCTCCAGCTCCTGGGTCCGCTTGGCGAGAAGATCTTGGATCTCATCATCTTTAGCGCGGAGAGTGGCAGCCAGTGTGCTTTCCCTGGCGGCAAGATCCTCTTCTTGGGCATCAAGTTGAACTTTTAGCTGAGTCAGCTTGCTATTGAGATCTGCAGTCTTCTTGTCGGCTTCATGTTGTGCCATCTCGGCTGCAGCCTTCTCCAAGATGAAAGCATTTCTAGCAGCGGCAAGCTCGGCTTCACGGTCCTTGATGCTTTGGACCCTCTCCTCGTACCACATGTGCGCTTCCTCAATTTTCTCCTTCAGCCTTTGCTCGCCCATCTCCATGACAAGTTGCCACGTCTGGAGCTTCTCCCAACGCTTGCTGTAGCACTCCTGCACATCCTTGAAATCATCACCCATGGCCTTCAAGAAGGCTAGATTGGCAACATTGTCGATGGCGGCGCGCACCTCTTCTGTGCTCCGGGACATGGGGACGACAACTTCATCATCCACGCTTTCGAGGGCGCCATCCCTGGCATCAGGTGAGCCGGGGGCTTCAGATTCCTCTGGCTGGTTGAATAGCATCAAGAAATTCCTCATCGGAGGAGCAGGGGATGTCGACGGTTGGTCGCTAGCGGCCGGCACTGTGTTGATGGCTGCTCCCGTAGTCGCATCTGTGGCAGTGCTTTTGGCGCTTCTGGGGCAGAAGTGCCAGCAGTGGCCTTGACGGCCTCAACTGTGGCCATCTTGGCGGCCTCCTTCGCAGCAATCCTGCCAGCCTCTGTTGCAATGACTTTGGTGGCTTCCTTCGCGGCAGCGGTAGTAGATTCATTGGCAGCAACTCTGGTGGCCTCTTCTGCAGCGTTCTTCACAATTCCCTCAACGTCAACAAAGATATCCATACCTTCTGGCGGAGGTGGATCTGTGAAGATGGAAAAAAAGATAGAAATAAAGTTCAAAATCCAAGTTCAAGAAAACAAAAACAAGACTGGCAATGGAACAGAAGCGCTCAAGGAAAGTTGATTACATGTATTGGTCTATTGAGGGGAAACTGTTTCCTCTCCGGCAACATCTGTTGCCGTCGCATGGCTGCCGGCACATTCTCAGTGAGGATAGGCTCGTCGGTGGAAAACATGTGGCACCCCGGCTCAGAGCAACGGGTTTACCTTGCATTGCCAGCCCAGAGATCAAGTCTTCAGGCAATACACAACAACTTGGTACAGAAACAACCGCTTTATTGATCTCTTAGCGGAAACATACGTTTACATCTTACATGATGAGCGAGGCCAAGCGGCACACACGGTGCTGCTGCACTTATGTACATTATTTAGTAGACATGGCAGGGGCCTCGATGATAAGGGAACTACTACGCGGCAGCGGAACGACGGGGTAGTGGAACTCCATTCCACAGGGACACAGTTGGGACGCGGCCTAGATCGCGACAAACTGCTCAATGTCAACTCCTTGCACGGCTTCTCCTGCATCTGGCATGATAAGCCAGGTGAGTACTTTGAATGTACTCGCAAGCTCACAGCAAACAAAACAAGTGCGACAAACAATAACAAGGCATTTAACAAATTTAATGCATGAGCATGATACTACTACAACATGAGATGTGCGTGAACCATTGCCATGGTCCTCGGGACCAACTTACCATCTCGGGGTTACCGCGTAACCACCGTTCATAACTTGCCAACGTGATCCTTACTGAATCACATCCATACCTTTCATGGTGATCCTCAATCACCATTTCTGCTTGTGCCATCTTGTGAATCTTAGTGTGCAAGTTAATTATTTCTGTTGACCCACGGTGTGACCTACTACGAACTGTGTCCATATCCGAGAACGCGGCTATCGATAGATTATACACTCTGCAGAGGTTAGTACACTGTACCCACACCACGGAACTCATGGCCTCGTGCTCCCATTCGGGTGGACCAACGACATTCCGACAAAACCAATCTATTGCATGACACTCTCCCGGCCACTCCAACACACTCCCCTTTGGGCTATGTCCTGGGTGACCTTGATGTCAACATGTGACATCCGCCACCTCTGTGGCTGCCACCGTTGTGGCCAACATCAAAACTGTCCCAAACGGGGACCTTGGTACCATCAAAACTCGGGTCCTCAAGGTTATGACTGCCTACCGGGCCAGGGTAGCGCCAGAGCACAACCTTCCCTCGTAGGAGGCACCGGTGAGAGGAATGACAATAGGCCGCATTAGGGCCTCCCCATCCAGGCAAGTGTGGTTGCACTGGTGAGCTCGATTCGGTGACACCATGACTCGATCAACAGCATGTTCAAGTTGGATTATTATCAAGTTTACTTGAAAAGAAACTGATTCGAGCTGAATGAATGGATGCACGGGTCACGGTCATGAATAATGAATGCATCATACTATCATATGAGTATATGCCATGATACCTACTGCACACTAGCAAGAAAGCATGTATCCTACTGCATAAATTATCAACATGACAGAATAAAGTTTATGCAATAAGATTATATAGCACATTATTTTAAATGGTGAATAAAGGATGAATTTAATTCAATTAAACCAAGTCACTGCAATGCCATCCTTGCATATGAATGTTGTGGCTTGCCTTGGGTCAGAGGAGTGTCACAGTGCTCCTGGTCTTCTCCAACACAATTAGAAGCTTCTGAAAATAATTTAAATGCAAAAATAAAATGTCACAAACTACTGTTTATTGCACCAGAAATTCTCAACAGCAAGAAAAATTCTGAAACTTGGCATACAGAAACTTTAGAATTTTTCAAACCAGTAGCAAAAGAATCATCTCATTTGGACTTATAGATTAAAAGTTATAGCTGGTCAAAGTTGGATAGAATCTGATCAAAATTTCTATTTAAAAGAAAAACCAGAACAGGCCACGTCGAAGGCGTATTCGAAGAATACGTCTCCACTTACGCACCGGTTCGGGTGAGGGAGAGAGAATGACAGGTGGGGCCGTGGTGTCAGGGTTAAACAGAGAGAGAGAGAGAAACAGAGTGCGGCGGCGCTGTCGTCGGCGTTTCTCCGGCGAGGAGACGTCGGCGATCACCGGAGAGGAGGGGAATGGGTTCAGCTCGTCGAGACGGTCATGCACGTACCCGAAACACAGACAGGGGTGGTCGGACGGCGTCGCGGCGATCCTCTCCAGAGACGGAGGTGGCGGAGCTGATCGGAGTTGACGATTCCGGCGACAATCCGGTGAGCCCTTGGTACCGTCGTGCTCAGGAGGTTGATGCGGTCTCAGTGGTGGCAGTGGTTGGAGTTGAGGTGGGCTAGGATGAGTGCTAGGAGCAGGGGGATCCACGGTGGTCACCGGCGATGCTCGAAGGCCGGAGGCCTTCCCGGCGTTGCCAGCAGCTGTAGGAGGTCGATTTGAGAGAGGTGAGGTGGGTTGGGATGGCTAGAACGAGCAGAGGGGAGCTCTATTTATAGGGAGAGGTGAGGTAGGTTTCGGGCTCCGCCGGAGCTGTGCGAGAGGTCGACCTAGGGGCGGCTGGAGCTCGGGCGAGCTAGGAGACGACGCGGGAGAAGCCAAGCATAGTGCTTGCACGCGCACGCGGGCGCAGGCGCACTAAGGAGGAACAGAGCGCGCGTGCAAGCCACTGTGCCGACCGCTAGCACCGTGGCGGCTTCCGGCGTGCGGGCTACCGGCGACGGAGGAGGTCAGAGAGGGGCTGGGGGGATGAATGGGTGTGCGCTGAGTGGATTGGACAGGCTGCGGTGGCGCGAGGGAGTTGGTTGGACGGCGGCCGAGAGGACCCGACGTGCAGAGCGCGGCGATTGACCGTCGAACACCTTGCGCACACGCGGTCACCGCGTGCTCTGGCACGGGGGTGGCTTTCGGCGCTGCCACACCATGTCTACGGTGTTGTCTCTTCAACAGGGTGCCTAAAAACACTCTGGGCTTGCCAAGTGGTGCATTGGAGGTGACAAGAGCTTGAGCTAAAGTTTCTGGACAGAAACTTGCTCCAAGCAATGAGGACAAATGGCTGAGATTCTGGGGCTGGTTTTAGGTGTTTAAGCATCACTTAGGAAGGTCATTAAGTGGTAAAAATTTCAGCTAAAAAGGATCAAGGAATAATATAGTTGCTTCACAAAGTGCTCTTTCTGACCAGAAGCAAAAATATTTTCCTGTACTGAAATTCTCCAAATGACCATGGGATTTTTTTGCATAGGAAGGTGAGGCATGACCCAAAGAATATTTGGGAATTTTCTTGGGATTTTTAGGGTAATAAAAATAGGGGTTGCTTCATAGCTATATGAGAAAAGGAGTGTTTTCAGAGAGAAAAAGCATATAATGCCATTAAATAAAAATACCCAATGGCATTATTATGAGAGGGGTGAGGTCTCGGGAGGGTTTAAGGATGAAAAAACCCACTTGGAAGAAAATCAAAAATAAATCCAAGTGGTAAGTCCAAAAGAAATGACAGAAAACCTCAAATGAAAATCCAAATTTTCAATAAAATCCAAATAAAAGAAAAAGACAAAATCCAGGGTGTTACAAACCTCCCCCCCTTAGGATGAATCTCATCCTCGAGATTTGGTTGCTCAGGAAACAAATATGGGTATGCAGTCCTTAAGAAGTCCGCTCTTTCCCAGGTGGCCTCATCCTTGGTGTGGTGCTCCCATTGAACTTTGTAAAATTTTATAGTCTTGCTGCGGGTGACTCTGTCCATCTCTTCCAGAATTCTCAAGGGTTTCTCCTCGTATGTTAAATCTTTGGCAAGCTCTAGTTCTGTCATATCCGCCTGTTTGGCGGGTGGTGCGATGCATTTCCGTAGCTGAGATACGTGGAACACATCATGAACCTCGGATAGCTCGGGAGGCAATTCTAACTGATAGGCCACTTTGCCAACTCGGGTCATAACTAGAAACGGACCGATGTATCTTGGTGCGAGTTTTCCTCGAGTGTGAAATCTCTTGACTCCTTTCATGGGGGTAACTCGAAGATATGCATATTCACCTGGTTCGAAGCTGATCTGTCTATGCTTTGAGTCATAGTAACTTTTCTGACGAGACTTTGCCACTTGCAGTCTGTCTCGAATTTCCTTTACTTGCTCTTCTGCTTCCATCATCAAATCAGTCCCGAAGATTCGGCTGTCTCCTGTCTATGACCAGTTCAGCGGGGTACGACACTTACGTCCATATAGGGCCTCAAAAGGTGACATCTTGAGGCTAGTCTGATAGCCGTTGTTGTAGGAGAACTCAGCGTACGGCAGGCTGTCTTCCCATTTGGGTCCTTGTGCAAGAGCGCATGCTCGAAGCATGTCCTCCAAGATTTGATTTACTCGCTCTGTCTGCCCATCTGTCTGCGGGTGATAAGAGGTGTTGTGCTTCAAGGCGGTTCCCAAGGCTTGGTGTAGACGTAGCCAGAATGCCGAGGTAAATAAGGATCCTCGCTCTGAAGTGATGGTCCTGGGCACTCCATGTAGACTGACAATCCTGGACACATAGAGTTGAGCGAGTTGGTCTGCACGGTAGGTTGTCTTTATTGGAATGAAGTGGGCGACCTTGGTGAGCATGTCGACCACGACCCATATGGCATTGTTGCCTCGTGGGGTTCTGGGTAATCCCACAATGAAGTCCATGCAGATATCATCCCACTTCCATTGTGGAACGGGTAATGGTTGAAGTAGACCGACTGGTTTCTGGTGTTCAGCCTTTACCTTGTTGCATATATCACAACAGGCGATGTAATAAGCGATGTCTTTCTTTATACCTTCCCACCAGAATGTTTGCTTTAAGTCTTGATACATTTTGGTGCCTCCAGGATGAATAGAGTATGCGGACTCGTGAGCTTCCTTCAGAATCTGCTGCTTTAGGTCCTTGAGGTCCGGTACACAGACTCGATCACGAAATCGGAGTGTACCTTTGTCATCAATGTTGATGTCTAGCGTCTTCCCTTCTCGTACTTGAGCCATCATCTTTAGTAACATTGGGTCACCAGGTTGAGCCTTTCGAATTTCGTCTTCCAGGGTAGGGGTTACTTCCAAGGTAACCGAGCAGATTGCATCACACAAGATCATATTGAGTTGAGCTATTTCTTCTTGAAGTGCGGGGTGCAGACGCTCGATTAATGAGTTTGCGGTAGCCGGTTTGCGACTGAGGGCATCGGCGACCACATTTGCCTTTCCTGGGTGGTAGTTGATACCCAGGTCATAATCTTTGACCAACTCAAGCCATCTTCTTTGCCGGAGATTCAAGTCCGGCTGTGTGAATATATACTTGAGACTTTTGTGGTCGGTGTAGATTTGGCATCGCTTCCCGATGATGTAATGCCTCCAAATCTTTAAGGCGTGCACCACAGCTGCCATCTCTAAGTCATGGGTAGGATAATTCTCCTCATGGGGTCGGAGCTGCCTTGAGGCATAGGCCACGACCTTTCCATCTTGCATAAGTACACACCCAATGCCACGCCTGGATGCGTCGCAATAGATGTCGAAGCTCCGGTAGATGTCTGGTAGAGTCAACACTGGAGCGGTAGTCAACCGGGTCTTGAGCTCATTGAAACTGTTCTCACATGCTTCGGTCCATATAAACTTCTGATTCTTCTTAAGCAGTTCAGTCATTGGCTTGGCAATCTTTGAGAAGCCTTCAATGAAACGACGGTAATAGCCTGCTAGACCCAAGAAACTTCTAATTTCTGTTACTGAAACAGGTGTCTTCCACTTCAGAACTTCGGTGACTTTGCTTTGGTCCACGGCCACTCCTTGAGCGGAAAGAGTATGCCCAAGGAATCCCACTTCTTTTAGCCAAAATTTGCATTTGTTGAACTTGGCGTAGAGTTGATGAGCGCGTAATCGTTCCAATACTGCTCGGAGATGCTGCTTGTGCTCCTCTTCACTTTTGGAATATATGAGGATGTCATCAATGAACACCACTACGAACTTGTCCAAGAAGTCCATGAACACCTTGTTCATCATGTGCATGAAGAATGTGGGAGCGTTGGTCAGCCCAAATGACATGACCGTATACTCGTACAACCCGTATCTTGTGGTGAATGTTGTCTTAGGGATATCTTCTTTTCTGATTTTTAGCTGGTGATACCCGGTGCGCAAGTCAATCTTGGAGAACACTTGAGCTCCGCTGAGTTGATCGAACAAATCATCAATCCTTGGCAGCGGGTATTTATTCCTGATTGTGACATCGTTGAGAGCACGGTAATCAACACACATCCGAAGACTGCCGTCTTTCTTGCCCACGAATATTGCAGGTGCACCCCAAGGAGATGAACTGGGGCGAATATATCCTTTTAGGAGCATCTCATCCAATTGCTTCTTCAACTCCACTAGTTTAGACGAACGCATTCGATAATATTTCTTGTAAATTGGTGTTGTTCCGGGCACAAGTTCGATTGAGAATTCAAGCTCTCGATCAGGTGGCATGCCTGGTAATTCATCTGGAAACACATCTGGGAACTCACAGACCACTGGGACTAGATTCATTTCTGTTGCAATGGCAGCATAAACCATCCCTTTCTTTGGTATGGCTCGACCAGCATAGAATCGAGCGGACTGGCCTGAGAGATTTATTAGCGTGACTTCTCTTGTTGCACAGTTGATGCAGACCTGGTGTCTTGTCAACCAATCCATCCCCAAAATAATATCCAAGGTGGGAGACTCAATGGATACCAGTGATGCGGGGAAGATGACTCCATAGATTGATATCGTCAACCCTCGGCATACAATATTTGTCTTGAGCCTGGACCCGGGGGATTGTACCACCATAGTTTTGTCCAAAAGAGTATAGGGAAGACAATGTTGGGCAACAAAACTCCGCGAAATAAAAGAATGGGAAGCCCCAGAATCGAATAAAATTGTTGCAGGTATGTCATTAACAGGAAACATACCAATGACCACCTCGGGAACTTCTGAGGCTTCTTCGACGGAGATGTGATGGACTTGCCCTTGGATGTACCTCCGTTTGGGGAATTGCCCCACATAATTGACTTGAGGTTTCAGGTTGGCTTGTGCCTTGCCGTTCTTGGGACACTGCCTAGCGTAATGTCCAGTCTGTCCGCAGGTGAAACAGGCATTGTTACGCTGACAGTCTTCCTTATTTGGCTTGGCGACCACAGTCTTGATCTGACTTTCATTCTTGATGTTCCCCTGCTGCCAGGTCGGCTTGAACTCGAACTGAGGTTGCTGCCAAGTACGAACCTTCTGAAAAACTTGCCCTTCCTTCTTTGGTTCAAACTTGCGTTTGCGGTCTTCAAAGGCAGCCTTATGATCATTAACCAGTTTGTGTTCCCTTTCAGCAATGAGTGCCTTGTTTACCAAAGTTTGGAAGTCGGGGAAATCCAGCATGCTGAGTGCACATCGGAGGGTAAGACTGAGCCTCCGAGAAACCGATCTATCTTCCGTTCTTCAGTGGCCACATCATGAGTGGAGTAACGGGCCAAATGATTGAACTTGTTTAAATATTCACTTACAGTCGAGGTTCCTTGGGTAAGAGTGAGAAATTCTCGCTGCTTGACCTTCATGATACCGGCAGGAATATGGTACTTGCAAAATTTGTCTTTGAATTTTTCCCAAGTAATCTCATCCTCAACGGGCCACATCTCTTTGGCATTGTCCCACCATATAGCAGCTGGTCCTTCTAGATAATGAGTGGCGAATGATACCTTGTCAGCATCTTCGGTGCGAGCAATTTCCAGTTTCTTCTCTATGGACCTTAACCAATCATCGGCTTCCATCGGGTCCACAGCTTGACTGAAACTTGGGGGCTTGGTCCTCTGAAAATCTGACAGCTTGGAGTGATTACCATTGTGATTATTCTGCCCAACCACAGTCTGCATGCTTCTCAGGAATTCCATTAGGTCTTGGTTTCTCTTTTCCTCAAACATCCGCATAATCTGCTCTGTCGTGGGTGCTTGAAGTGGAGGAGGTGGTGGCTGATATGGTTCCGGAGAATGTCCTGCTTGCCTGGCGGATCGACGAACTGGAGTATCGTCGCCACCATAACAGTTACTGCCACACCTTGTCATCCTATATATGTTTCCCAATACGAAGCATCGAGATGAGCAACATCCATTAGGGGAAAACAAGCAAAATAGGGAGGTGAAGCAACAAACCCGGAAGAGAAAACGAGAAAAGCCAAAGCGAATAACAGAAAGCAACATAATTATACAATACACCATCCAGCATACATAGCGGGGCAACAGCATGGATAGTACGGCTACATGCATACAACCAGACACCTCATTATCCTCGTCTACATGCGTCGACCGGGATCGCACTGGCACACTGACGGTCCTGCTGGTGTCTCCTCGGTGTCGGACTCCAAATCGGAACTGATAACGGATACATCCGGGGCAAAGGAAACACGATGACGCTGACGGGATGACTCTCCCTCAGGGTCTGGGACAGGGTGACTCCGCAGCATCGGAGCGGCTGGGGTAGCGAGAAGCATAGCCCACTGGGCTGGGGACTCATGAGGAGTCACTACTGAAGTGCCTGAGCTACTCTGAGCGGGTGTGGGGATCCCGGGTGTGGTTGGAGGTACTGTGGCTGGAGGAACAAGTGATGGGTGGATAAGCAAAGGTGGAGCGAAGGCAGATCGAGCGGCAGCTAGCTCACGTCGAACGCGGTCCAGCTCCTGGGCTAGACTGGTGATCAGAAAATATCCCGCTATTATGTAGCGAGACAGGTGACTGGCTGACCGGTCGCACTCCGGATTAATATAAGGGAAGCGGATCTGTCCTGACTCATACAGGGACGGATAGAAGTAGAAACCTGGGTGAGTGTGCATCTGAATTTCGTTATAGCGCAAGTCAGTGAGAGCCTCGAATGCTGCAAACTGCACCGCCTGGTCAGGTGTAGAAGCAGTCCCGCCCTTAGTGGAGCGAGTGTACGTGCCTACCACGGTACTGTTGTGCATGATGACATCTGCGTGATACTCATAAACTCCATCAGCGAGTTGCTCTCGGTACACCTGGTATATGGGGTCATCGCCATCGGGGTAGAGTCGGCGCCACACGTTGGTCAGCAGATGCAGAAAGGTGGAAGGTGCCGGCTCAGACTGGTACGGATAAGGGACTGGTTCCATCTACACTCACAACATTAGCTGGTCAGCATAAAATGCAAACTATATGTATGCGATGCAACACCCAAGTGCACAATCAACCTCAAATCACTACAGGGGCTAAAGCTACCGTTTTCTAACGCGTCGGCTGTCTAGGGCGTCCTACAGTCAGCGCGGCTCTGATACCAAGCGTTGTGGCACCCCGGCTCAGAGCAACGGGTTTACCTTGCATTGCCAGCCCAGAGATCAAGTCTTCTGGCAATACACAACAACTTGGTACAGAAACAACCGCTTTATTGATCTCTTAGCGGAAACATAGGTTTACATCTTACATGATGAGCGAGGCCAAGCGGCACACACGGTGCTGCTGCACTTATGTACATTATTTAGTAGACATGGCAGGGGCCTCGATGATAAGGGAACTACTATGCGGCAGCGGAACGACGGGGTAGTGGAACTCCATTCCACAGGGACACTGCTGGGACACGGCCTAGATCGCGACAAACTGCTCAACGTTAACTCCTTGCACGGCTTCTCCTGCATCTGGCATGATAAGCCAGGTGAGTACTTTGAATGTACTCGCAAGCTCACAGCAAACAAAACAAGTGCGACAAACAATAACAAGGCATTTAACAAATTTAATGCATGAGCATGATACTACTACAACATGAGATGTGCGTGAACCATTGCCATGGTCCTCGGGACCAACTTACCATCTCGGGGTTACCGCATAACCACCGTTCATAACTTGCCAACGTGATCCTTACTGAATCACATCCATACCTTTCATGGTGATCCTCAATCACCATTTCTGCGTGTGCCATCTTGTGAATCTTAGTGTGCAAGTTAATTATTTCTGTTGACCCACGGTGTGACCTACTACGAACTGTGTCCATATCCGAGGACGCGGCTATCGATAGATTATACACTCTGCAGAGGTTAGTACACTGTACCCACACCACGGAACTCATGGCCTCGTGCTCCCATTCGGGTGGACCAACGACATTCCGACAAAACCAATCTATTGCATGACACTCTCCCGGCCACTCCAACACACTCCCCTTTGGGCTATGTCCTGGGTGACCCTGATGTCAACATGTGGTTGGTCAGGGTAGCGCCAGAGCACAACCTTCCCTCGTAGGAGGCACCGGCGAGAGGCATGACAATAGACCGCATTAGGGCCTCCCCATCCAGGCAAGTGTGGTTGCACTGGTGAGCTCGATTTGGTGGCACCATGACTCGATCAACAGCATGTTCAAGTTGGATTATTATCAAGTTTACTTGAAAAGAAACTGATTCGAGCCATAGTGAATGAATGGATGCACGGGTCACGGTCATGAATAATGAATGCATCATACTATCATATGAGTATATGCCATGATACCTACTGCACACTAGCAAGAAAGCATGTATCCTACTGCATAAATTATCAACATGACAGAATAAAGTTTATGCAATAAGATTATATAGCACATTATTTTAAATGGTGAATAAAGGATGAATTTAATTCAATTAAACCAAGTCACTGCAATGCCATCCTTGCATATGAATGTTGTGGCTTGCCTTGGGTCAGAGGAGTGTCACAGTACTCCTGGTCTTCTCCAACACAATTAGAAGCTTCTGAAAATAATTTAAATGCAAAAAGAAAATGTCACAAACTACTGTTTATTGCACCAGAAATTCTCAACAGCAAGAAAAATTCTGAAACATGGCATACAGAAACTTTAGAATTTTTCAAACCAGTAGCAAAAAGAATCATCTCATTTGGATTTATAGATTAAAAGTTATAGCTGGTCAAAGTTGGATAGAATCTGGTCAAAATTTCTATTTAAAAGAAAAACCAGAACAGGCCACGTCGAAGGCGTATTCGAAGAATACGTCTCCACTTACATACCGGTTCGGGTGAGGGAGAGAGAATGACAGGTGGGGCCGTGGTGTCAGGGTTAAACAGAGAGAGAGAGAAACAGAGGGCGGCGGCGATGTTGTCGGCGTTTCTCTGGCGAGGAGACGTCGGCGATCACCAGAGAGGAGGGGAATGGGTTCAGCTCGTCGAGACGGTCATGCACGTACCCGAAACACAGACAGGGGTGGTCGGACGGCGTCACGGCGATCCTCTCCAGAGACGGCGGCGGCGGAGCTGATCGGAGTTGACGATTCCGGCGACAATCCGGTGAGCCCTTGGTACCGTCGTGCTCAGGAGGTTGATGCGGTCTCAGTGGTGGCAGTGGTTGGAGTTGAGGTGGGCTAGGATGAGTGCTAGGAGCAGGGGGATCCACGGCGGTCACCGGCGATGCTCGAAGGCCAGAGGCCTTCCCGGCGTTGCCAGCAGCTGTAGGAGGTCGATTTGAGAGAGGTGAGGTGGGTTGGGATGGCTAGAATGAGCAGAGGGGAGCTCTATTTATAGGGAGAGGTGAGGTAGGTTTCGGGCTCCGCCGGAGCAGTGCGGGAGGTCGACCTGGGGGCGGCTGGAGCTCGGGCAAGCTAGGAGACGACGCGGGAGAAGCCAAGCATAGTGCTTGCACGCGCACGCGGGCGCAGGCGCACTAAGGAGGAACAGAGCGTGCGTGCAAGCCACTGTGCTGACCGCTAGCGCTGTGGCGGCTTCCGGCGTGCGGGCTACCGGCGACGGAGGAGGTCAGAGAGGGGCTGGGGGGATGAATGGGTGTGCGCTGAGTGGATTGGACAGGCTGCGGTGGCGCGAGGGAGTTGGTTGGACGGCGGCCGAGAGGACCCGACGTGCAGAGCGCGGCGATTGACCGTCGAACACCTTGAGCACGCGCGGTCACCGCGTGCTCTGGCACGGGGGTGGCTTTCGGCGCTACCACACCATGTCTACGGTGTTGTCTCTTCAACGCGGTGCCTAAAAACACTCTGGGCTTGCCAAGTCGTGCATTGGAGGTGACAAGAGCTTGAGCTAAAGTTTCTGGACAGAACTTGCTCCAAGCACTGAGGACAAATGGCTGAGATTCTGGGGCTGGTTTTAGGCGTTTAAGCATCACTTAGGAAGGTCATTAAGTGGTAAAAATTTCAGCTAAAAAGGATCAAGGAATAATATAGTTGCTTCACAAAGTGCTCTTTCTGACCAGAAGCAAAAATATTTTCTTGTGCTGAAATTCTCCAAATGACCATGGGATGTTTTTGCATAGGAATGTGAGGCATGACCCAAAGAATATTTGGGAATTTTCTTGGGATTTTTAGGGTAATAAAAATAGGGGTTGCTTCATAGCTATATGAGAAAAGGAGTGTTTTCAGAGAGAAAAAGCATATAATGCCATTAAATAAAAATACCCAATGGCATTATTATGAGAGGGGTGAGGTCTCGGGAGGGTTTAAGGATGAAAGAACCCACTTGGAAGAAAATCAAAAATAAATCCAAGTGGTAAGTCCAAAAGAAATGACAGAAAACCTCAAATGAAAATCCAAATATTCAATAAAATCCAAATAAAAGAAAAAGACAAAATCCAGGGTGTTACAAAACCTTTCCGCCGAGCTGCTCTCCGAAATGGTGGTTGTCAAGGGCGTCACCAAGGGGTCAGTTCCTTGATGCTCGTCTTCATGATGCTTGCCCTCCACTTCCTTGTTGGCTTGACCAATGCGATCAGCAGCAGTGGTACTTGCCGGCTGGCCTTGAGTGGTTTCCCCTTGCCAGGGGCTGGTCATAACAACATCCGGAGATGTCGTGCCTTGGTCAGTTCTCATTGCCAGCTCGTCCTCCTCAGTGGCCCTTGCCTTCTTCTGGGGCCTAGGCTCCGGGGGTACCTCGTCTCTACAGATCGAGACAAATAAAAGATAAATAATAGCAACAACAGTGGCAAGAAATCAAGAATGGACGGGGAAGGATTGAAGTACTCACTCCTCTTCTTCGCGGTCGCTGAGGTTGGATAGATCCCAATAAACTTCGTTATCAGCACTAGAAGCAGCAGGAGCTGGATGATGACCCACAAGTATAGGGGATCAATCGTAGTCCTTTCGATAAGTAAGAGTGTTGAACCCAACGAGGAGCAGAAGGAAATGATAAGCGGTTTTCAGCAAGTTATTCTCTGCAAGTACCGAAAGTAGCGGTAACAGATAGTTTGACAGCAAGGTGATTCATAACAAGCAACAAGTAACAATGGTAAGAAAAGTGCAGCAAGGTGGCCCAATCCTTTTTATAGTAAAGGACAAGCCGGAACGGTCTCTTATATAAATCAAAGCATTCTCGAGGACACATGGGAATTATAGTCTAGTCACTTTCATCATGTTTAGTTGATTCGCGTTCGCTACTTTGATAATTTGATATGTGGGTGGACCGGTGCTAGGGTGTTGTTCTTACTTGAACAAGCAACCCTCTTATGATTGCCCCCTCTCGCAAGCATCCACAACTACGAAAGAAGAATTAAGATAAATCTAACCATAGCATGAAACATATGGATCCAAATCAGCCCCTTACGGAATAACGCATAAAGTAGGGTTTAAGCTTCTATCACTCTAGCAACCCATCATCTACTTATTACTCCATAATGACTTCCCTTAGGCCCAAGTATGGTGAAGTGTCATGTAGTCGACGTTCACATGACATCACTAAAGGAAGCAACAACATACATATCATCAAAATATCGAACAAATACCAAATTCACATGATTACTTATGACAAGACTTCTCCCATGTCCTCAAAAACAAACGTAACTACTCACAAATCATATTCATGTTCAAGATCAGAGGGGTATTGAATATCATTAAGGATCTGAACATATAATCTTCCACCAAATAAACCAACTAGCATCAACTACAAGATGTAATCAACACTACTAGCAACCCATAGGTACCAATCTAAGGTTTTGAGACAACGATTGAATACAAGAGATGAACTAGGGTTTGAGATGAGATGGTGCTGGTGAAGATGTTGATGAAGATTGGTCCTACCACGATAAGAGGAACGTTGGTGATGTCGATGGCTTCGATTTCCCCCTCCCGGAGGGAAGTATCCCCGGTGGAATCGCTTCGCCGGAGGGCAAAAGTGCTCCTGCCCAAGTTCCGCCTCGAGACAGCGGCGCTTCGTCCTGAAAGTCCTCCTTGTAATTTTTTTAGGGTAAATGGCTTCATATAGCAGGAGGGGGCCAGAGGCCAGCTGTGGGCCCCACAAGGCATCAAGGCGCGCCCAGGGGGGTAGGCGCGCCATGTTGCCTTGTGAGCAGCAGGTGGCCACCCTCTGGTATCTCTTTGTTCCAGTATTTTTCATATATTCAATAAAAATCCTCATGAAGTTTCAAGTCATTTGGAGCTCCGTAGAATTGGTATCTCTGCTGTAGCTTTTTAGGTCCAGAATTCCAGCTGCCGGTAATCTCCCTCTCCATGTAAATCTTGCAAATTAAGAGAGAAAAGGCATTAGGATTGCATAAGTGAAACAATGACCAAAAACATTATAAATATCAGTAGGAAAACATCATGCAAAATGGACGTATCAACTCCCCCAAGCTTAGACCTCGCTTGTCCTCAAGCGAAAGCCGAAATCGATAATCATGACCACATGTTTAGAGAGAGGTGTCGATAAAATAAAATACGGACATGAAAGCATCATGATCAATACCATAGCAACAATGTATCATCATAAAACTTCCCATAAACAAGTAATAATTCATCACAATATCGAAGTATAAAGGATAATTAAACTTTCTTGAAAACTAACAAACTATGTTCTTAGTCAATGAAACAATTACAATTCATCATATTTTCAGGAAGAGTCTACGTAAGAGCTTTTGTTTAGCAAGTTCACATACTCAACTATCATTTAGTCTTCTATAATTGCTAACACTCACGGCATATTTATGGAGCAAAAGCTTCAATCAGACACATAGGAAGATGGGGGTTTATAGTTTCACCTCCCAACCAATTTATCTCTAGGGTAATGTCAACAATAATAACTCATGATTACTTACATCCACTTGATATATGTGCCTAGATCTTTCCCCACCACATGATGCTTGCCAAGAGAAAAATAAAAACGGAATAGAGAGGAACACTATTGACTCTTGCATAAAAGTAAATACAGAAAAGTAAAAGATAGGCCCTTCGCAGAGGGAAGCAGAGGTTGTCATGCGCTTTTTATTTTGGATGTGCAAACTCTTAATGTAAAGGAACGTCACTTTATATTGCCCCTTGTGATAGCAACCTTTATTATGCAGTCTGTCGCTTTTATTTCTTCACCATCACAAGTTCATACAAAGCTTATTTTCCCTTACAATAAAAGTTCATACATATTTAGGGGCAATTTTTATTGCTTTATGCACCGATGACAACTTACTTGAAGGATCTTATTCAATCCATAGGTAGATATAGTGGACTCTCATGACATGAAACTAGGTTTAAGGGTTTTGGATGCACAAGTAGTATCTCTACTTAGTACGGATTTTTGGCTAGCAAAGGATAGTGAGCAAGAACCACATGTTAGAGGATCCATGACAATATAATTTCTATATGAATATAAGCAAACATAACTCATTACGTTGTCTTCCTTGTCCAACGTCAACTCTTTGACATGGAATATTTAATGGGGGCTCACAATCATAAAAGATGTCCAAGATAGTATATCTATATGTGAATCCTCTCTTCCTTTACTAACCTCTCATGAATTGCATCAATGACCAATGCTATGTTTGTTAATTTCCAATAGATTTTATCAACTATAATTTTCTTATGTAAAGTCATTACTCCCCAAGGGATTAGCATATGATCTTTTCATTCTTTTATTTCTAAGATTGAAACATAAAAGTAAAGAAGCAGAACTCAAACTACTCTTTATTATATAACTCTCACACATCATTACATAGATAGATAGATCATAAAACAAGCACTCGAAACTAGATCATACTAAACTTTTTATTCCTCTAAATCACGAAATAACTAAGGATCGAACTAAGATAGATAATGATGATAAAAGGGTGATGATGATACGATACCGGGGCACCTCCCCCAAGCTTGGAATAAGCCAAGGGTGGTGCCCATACCCGTGTACTCAAGTGTCTTTCTTCGGTGATGGCGGTGATGAAGTGATTCTCTTAGCGATGATTC
The DNA here is from genome assembly GCA_039707655.1 of Elymus sibiricus. Taxonomy (NCBI): domain Eukaryota; kingdom Viridiplantae; phylum Streptophyta; class Magnoliopsida; order Poales; family Poaceae; genus Elymus; species Elymus sibiricus. Next base: position 211,896,859 of record CM077674.1, read on the forward strand.
CCCAAAGGGTACGAATTTCCTCCTTGAGCTCAATGACCTCCTTTTTAAGATCTGCATTCTCCTTGCGGAGCTTGCTTGTAACATTGGATACACCATCCTCTAGGGGATGGGTTTTGGTGGAGGAAGAGGAAACATCCACCTGCACACGGCGATAAGGGGTAAATCGAGTATTGGAGAGTTAACCTTATTCGGTAGACTTTACTTTTTGAACTCCACGTGCATATCTCCTGGCTGGGGCAAAGGATCCTCTTCTTCTTCACTCGATGATTTCATCCTCTTTAGATCGGCATCCTCCTCCTCATCGGTTGTCCATCCATAGGGATCAATATCCCCATAGACTCTAGGGTCTGCGATAAGGTGCGAGACATTAGTTTTCCCTGTCCGAATCTTGAGATGACATGGTCCCTAGCCTTGAAGATCTGACAGAAAACAGCCCGAAACAAGAACAGAGGAGAAACTTCCGATACGGTGGTCAAAAAATCTGGGAGTATATATATAGAATTTTTATCTTGCAGAACAAGTATACGGGAGGAAAACAGAGTCGGGAGAGCACACGAGGGGCCCACAAGTCAACCTAGCGCGCCCAAGGGGGTAGGGCGCGCCCTATTGCCTTGTGACCTCTTCGTGGGTCCCCTCGGCTATTTCTTATTTTTGTATTTTTTCTAATATTCCAAAATGGACAGAAATATTTTTTATGGAATTTTTGAGGTCGGTTTACTTACCGTATCACGTACATATTCCTTTTTAGGGTTCTGGAGTGTTCCGGAAGGTCTCTTTTATGAGTTCCTCCGGTGTCATAGTTTGAATAATATTAGTTTCAACATTAATGGGCGTACCTGAGATATAATGTTTAATTCTTTGCCCATTCACCACTCTCGGATTAGTGCCCTCAGCATTGTTGATCTTGATAGCTCCGGAGCGATAAACTTCTTCGATGATATATGGCCCTTCCCATTTAGAGAGAAGTTTTCCTACAAAAAATCTGAGACGAGAATTGTATAGTAGGACATGCTCACCAACTTTGAATTCCCGTTTTTGAATTCTTTTGTCATGTCATCTTTTAACTTTTTCTTTAAACAATTTGGCATTTTCATAGGCTTGAGTTTTCCATTCATCTAGGGAGCTAATATCAAATAATCTCTTCTCACCGGCAAGTTTAAATCATAGTTAACTTCCTTAATTGCCCAATAAGCTTTATGTTCTAATTCAAGAGGTGAATGACATACTTTTCCATAAACTATTTTATACGGAGACATACCCATAGGATTTTTATAAGAAGTTCTATAAGCCCACAATGCATCATCAAGTTTCTTAGACCAATTTTTCCTGGATCTATTAACGGTCTTTTGCAAAATTAACTTTATTTCTCTATTACTCAATTCAACTTGACCACTAGTCTAATGACCGAACCTCATAAGATTCGAGTCTCTGTGCTTACTGTGCTAGTCCCTGGATCGATTCACTAGCACACACAGTACATGATGTAATATCAAAATAACAAATGCATCATTTACTACAACGTATGATCCAGAGTTTATAAGTATTACAAACTGTGCTAGTCCCTGCCGACTTTCTCTCCCTGGTCGATCTGGGCCCGTCCGTCCGTCCCCTTCCCCCCGTCGCCCCTACCTGGCGCGCCAAAGATGTCGGCGTACGACACCTATGGGATCGCTTGGATCCCTTTTACGGTTCGGCTAGGGAAAAGATTTGCACAAAGAGCGGATCCAACGATCAACGCGGGGATCTTTTACCCAGGTTTGGGCCACTGAGAAGCATAAAACCCTACTCCTGCTTTGGTTTATTGTGGGTATTCTTAAGCTCAAGTACACGGAGCGCTTGTGATGAACAGTACGTTCAAGAAGCAGCTACGCATGCAGAATGGGCCAGAAGGTCCTCCCCCCTGTAGCTTTGCCTTGGGCCTCCTTTTATACGTCCAAGGGGTCACCAACAGTGGCGAACAGTAAGTACAAGAGGTGTAAAGTTGCTACAGGGTTTACATGTTTATCACTGACGACTTAGGACAAACGCATTTAATGCTCCACTTAGGTGTCCCTTACTTTCTTGGGGACGGAAAAAGAGCCCGTCCCATCAGCACCGCTCAACCCCATCCGCCGTTAGTGCCATGACACGCACACAGGAGGACAAGCCCTAAACGACAGGCTGGTCGCTGCGCTGGAGCGGTGGCAGGGCGGTGGGATCTTGCCGGGCCTTCACGAGCCTTCCCGGCAAGATCTTGCCGGGAAGCCAGCCTTCGGTCTTCTGTCCTTTGATCATTATCTTGAGTGCTTTCTTGATAATCTTGTATTTGTTTCCAGCTATTCTCCGGCAGGCCTTGCCGCTGGTATGGCTGCAACCGTCCGTGCACAAGTATGGGGTACTAAAAGACCCAACTTTAGTACACCGACAGGAACCCCCGGGCCTAGGCCATACACGGGTGCGAGGCGTTGTTGGGCTAGGCCCAAACAGTGCATGGGCACGCGTGGCAGGAGTTAACTATCGCAATCTTCTTATTTACCCCCCCCCCCACGACGCGCGTTAAATGCGGGACGTGGGATACGTGCGCGGAACGGCTGCAGTAACAGTGCGCCCATAAAAATGCATTCATATTGATTAGTAAAGAGGCAGCCTCCGCTCCTTCCCCATAAAAGGGAATCCGTAGAGGCGCTGCTTATTTACCTCTCGTCATTTCCAATCTGGAGACCACCATCGCCTTCTTCCTCGAGCTTGAAGCAGAGCCTCTCCCATCCATCCGCCATCCCCACGCCCTCATCATCCTCGGCCTCCACTTCCACAGTCGCCATGCCGCCCAAAGCAAGCAAGGGCAAAGCGGCGAAAGCCGCCGACTCGGATGCAGAGACGGAGAAGATCGAGCTAGTGGAGATGCGGAAGGAAAACGCCGTCTTCGCCCCGATGCTCGACATGCGTGCCCTGGTTGAGCGGTACATGTGTATGTGGGGGAAAGAGACGAGGGCTCACCCTGCTACTCGCGTGCTCCCAGCTTCTGTCAAGGGCGGTCCAGATAAATTCCCCTTCTTTGTCGCTTACTTTTACTGCGGGCTCTGCCCTCTGTTTTCTGATTTCTTCATCGACATCATGTACACATACGGCTTCCGCCTCTTGGATTTTATGCCGAATGCCGTGACATGCATGTCAGTCTTTGCCCATCTCTGTGAGAATTTCGCCGGAGTAGTCCCCAGCACAGCCCTCTTTCGCCACTATTTCATTCCCCGTATCGAAACAGGAGACGCTCTTTCTGGTTCTATCACCTGGATTCCAAGGGCATGGAATAAAGAGATATATCCAGACGGTCTCTACCGTAAGAAGTGGGATGAATGACGGTCCGAGTGGTGCTAGATTAAGGAGAAAGATCCTCAGCCGTTCTGTTCACCCCGACAAACGAAAGTGGTTCGCGACAAGGACTGGAGCGCTCTCGATCCTCAGGATGAGAAACTTGCAATCGCGATTACCAGGATCCACCGTCTCAAGGTTGCAGGGCTCACAATAGAAATGGTTGGCGCTGATTTCCTCCGCCGTCGCATCGCCCCTCTGTAGAACAAAGGGAGGCCGGCCTGGGAGTTCAAGAATGCAGCAGATATCATGAGGCTGCGCCCTAGTCTGAACAACAACATGACAGTCCTGCAGCACACAGCTCTCTGCCACAAATTGTTCAGGCCTGACGGGAAATATAAGTTGCCGGCTGGCGTAATTCCCCTGTGCAACAACTCTGCCTTGAGCTCAATCATCGCCATGATGCCGGTGTGTAATGCTCACGGCCCTGATGGAACTTGGGAAGAGCCATCCTCGGAGCACGCACAGGAGTTCTTTGATAACTTGTCGGAGAAAGCCATTCGGGAAGAGCCAACCCTTATCCGCCCCACCACTGATGAAGAAGTGGCTTACATCGCCAGCCGGGCGGAAGAGGTGAACCTAGCCGCGGAGGCCGGCAGCTTTGGCTTCGCGGAAGAGGAAGCCAGCGAAGGAGAGATAATGTTAGAGATGACCCTTGCCGAGCAAGGTGAAGTTGCCGGGGAGCAGAGCGGCATGGTTGCCGGGAGCTCTTCTGTCGAAGACACAGCCGAGGAGCAGCTGCACGAGGAGCCCCCAGCTCCAGAGAAGAAGAAACGTGTTCTTCGGAAAGCCGTCTCTGGCGTCCCAACACATCAGCCTCCCTCGAGTGGTGAGGTTCCCGGCAAGGAGGAGGCCGGCAAGGCTGCGCAGCGGCAAGGAGCCCAACAGCAACCCGCGCGACGTACGAGACGCACGACCGCGGCAACAACTGGAGCGGCGGGGACGTCTCATTCGACGGCACCAACAGCTGGAGCAGCAGGATCATCTCAATCTACTGCTTCTGCCACAGCCAAGCGTCCCAGGACCCCTTCTCCACCCCCTCGCACGGACATTGTAGAGGAGGTTGACTTTGACATCTCCTCTTTTAGTCCGGAAAGAGAAGAGTAAGGGTCCTTGCCGCATCTTTCAACTTCTGAATTCCTGGTCTTGCTTAACTTATTTGTTTTGCTTTGGCCTGTCCCCACAGAGATACGGAAACGTTGGCGCAAAGGATGGCGAAGAAGGCGAAGACTTCAACGGGTGATGAGCCTCCGGCAAGCACCGTAGGTGCGCCAGAGCCCATCGTCATCAGCCCGGAGCCCAGCCCTCAACGCAGCCTCCAACCTAGCCCCCAGCGTGAGCCCACTACTCATTTTCCGTTGGCGAGCGTTGGGGAGAATATCTTCGCTATTGACATCACCGGGCTTGTAGGAGAAGAACGGCAACAAGGAGAGCCATCGGAGGCCGCCCCTGACGTGCCGCCTCCGTCGACCACGTCGCCTAGAGATGAACCTTTGGCAAGGGCTTCCACTGGCGACCCCATTCGCGTTGAAGAGGATCCGGCAAGCACGGGCATTGGCGATCCTACGTCGGCAACCAATGTTGCCGGGAAAGGAGAAACCACCTCTCAACAGCTCGACACAGGTAAACCGTTTGCCTTGGCACACTTGTCATTCTTTCTTTATTTTTGTCTTCTTGAACTTCAACCTCGGTCTCATCTTGTTTCCTTTCCTGGTCTTCAGATCTCCCTTCAGTGGAACAGATGGACGTTGACGTTGTCATCGAAGAGACCACCAAGGATGTTGCCGCCGAGGCCGACAGAGCCGCGGCTGACGAAGCCGCCAAGGCCGCACAGGAGGAAGCCACCAAGGGGTCTGCGGAGGGGGCCGGCAAGAAGACCGGCAACCATACTGACGGCATTCCTGCCACAGGAGCGCCTGGCGCTACACCGGTCACAGAGCCCCCAGTTGCCGGCGAGGCGGTTGACGAGGATCAACCGTCAACGTCTGACGCCCCCCCCCCCCCCCCCCCCGTCAAGCAGATACCTTAAGGTTGGCGACAACCGGTTCGTCAGCATACCAGGGACGGCAAGCATCGGGGTGCCAACCGAAGGAGAAATCTTTGACGAAGACGTCATCGCCGCCGTTGGACTCAAGATTGTTGATGAGCCACGCGCTAGCAGCAGTGGGTCCAGGGAAGAACGGCTCCTCCAAGCCATGATCGACTACTATCAAAAACTTCAGGCGCTTCACTGCACCCGAAAGGCGATTCAGCTGCTCCTAGATTTCCCTCCCGCTGCGGAGAAGCTAGACGAATGGAGATCTGCTATTCAGAGCCTCATCAGCTTGGCTAATGACGATAGGCCGCAGCAGGCGGGGCCTTCGCGGCGGCAGTCCACTGAGCCGGTGCGTGCTGATGGCGAAAAGACCGGAGGCGGTACGACTACGATGCGCTCCCCTCCGCTATGACAACAGCGGTCGCTAACTCGGCGGACTGACGCCTGTGATGATGGTTCCACGGCGCCGTCTGATCCGTGGGTTCGCCGCGATCAACGTCAAGTTCTTCGGGAACGGAATAAAGAAGACGCTCGAACTACCATCGAGCGGCGGCGGGAAGCGCGCCGTCAATCTGACAGGCACGCGGGACCCACTGTAGACGAGCCTGCGCCGGGGTATTCTAGTAGCTTGTCTTACGAGGTGGGTTGTCCAGCTTTTACTCGTGAGCTGCGGCGAGTCCAGTGGCCCAATTCCCGAACGTTCAAGCCGGAGGTGCCGGAGAAATACGACGGCAAGACTCACCCGTCAGAGTTCCTGAGCGTCTACACCATTGCGGTGCAGGCTGCCGGAGCTCAAGATGACAAGATATTCACCAACTACTTCCCGTTGGTGCTTAAGCCCAACGTCAGGTCGTGGTTGATGCATTTGCCGGAGAATTCCATTTCCTCCTGGGCAGGTTTGTGTCATGAGTTTGTTGGCGCCTTTACTAGAGGCCACCAGGCTCCTGGCCAGGAGAGCGATTTACATCTCATCCCCCAGAAAGAGGGCGAAACCTTGCGCAAGTACATACAGAGATTCAGCCGTATACAGCACAACATCCCAGACGTTCATCCGGCCACTGTTATCAGCGCGTTTCATCAGAACATACGCAACCGCAAGATGCGGGAAGAGCTGGCGATGAACAAAGTCAGGGATGTTGCCGAGCTTTATGCTCTGGCTGACAGATGTGCTCGGGCCGAGGAGGGGAGGAGATTCCTCGGCGAGGATGCTGGCGTGGAAATCGACTCTGAAGGCGAAGATGCCACCACCTCGGCGAAGAAAGGCCGACGGCGTAACAGGAAGCGCAAGAACAAGACCGTGCTTGCCGTCGAGGGATCCGGCAACCCTAGCGCCGCCAAGAAGGTTAAGGCTGATGGCCCCGGCAACGAGGTTGCCGGGTGTGCCGCCTGTCAGGCCTTGGCGGCTGCCGACAAGCCGGAGGGCTCCGACAAGCAGTACTGCAAGATCCATCGTACCAAGGGTCACGACCTCCAAAACTGCCGGCAAGTTGAGCAGCTTGTCGAGAAGCAGAAAGCCGAGTATGAGAGGCGAGACAAGGAGATGGCCTAGGATGGTGCTGAGGGGTCTGGCAAGAAACGCGGTGGTCGAGGGGGTCGCCGCAGCAAGGCCAAACAACAAAAGGAGAGGCCCGCTCGAGGCCGCGACAAGGAACAGGGGGGTGATGATGATGACGAAGACGGCGATGAGTCCAGCGAGCACGAGTTCCAGAAAGCTACAGAAGCCATGTGCGTCGACGGAGGCGCCTCGTTGCATTCCTCTCACCGCCGACTTAAACAGTGGCGCGCGAGATTAATGCAACAGAGCCGTCGGTCGGTGCCCGGAAACCATTGAAATGGTCCAACACGCCTATCATTTTTGACGCCGAGGACCACCCTGATCGCACAACTGCGGTCGGGTGTTTGCCATTGTTGGTTTCACCAACGATCCGCAACCTCAAGGTGACAAAGATGTTAGTTGACGGTGGGGCCGGTTTGAACTTGATCTCGCCTGATGTGATCAAGAAGTTGCAAATTCCTGACAAAGATCTCAATGAAACGGGCACGTTCCAAGGGATCAATCCGGGAAGGAGCTAGCCGAAGGGCAAGATCACACTGCCAGTGATGTTTGGTAGTGAGCTCAACTACAAAACAGAAAAGATCGTCTTCGACCTTGCCAAGATTCCATTGCCATATAATGGGATTCTTGGTCGCCCGGCGTTGGCCAAGTTTATGGCGGCATCACACTTCGCCTATAATACATTGAAGATGCCCGGGCCGATGAGCGTCATCACTATCAACTCCGACAAGAAGGATGCGCTTATCTGCACCGACCAACTCTACCGGGAGGCAGTCGCAGCACCTGCCGCCAAGGCACTTGCTCCTGCCGCCGAAGCTCCCGGAGGGAAGAAGACTAGCAAGACCTCTAGCACACACTCCGGCAAGCGCACCTCCTTGGAGTGCTGCGCCCCCGTTGAGGATGTGCCGAAGAGCTCCACCGGCAAGAGGAAGAAATCCAAGGCAGCTCCACCAGCGACTAAGAAGGTGCCCGCCAAGGAGGATGGTACGGGAGGAACTTTCACCGTGAGTTCCACCCTTGATGACAAATAGGAAAGCACGCTCATTGCCTTCCTGTGGGCGAATATCGATGTGTTAGCATGGCAACCATCTGATATCCCCGGTGTTCCCAGGGAGGTAATCGAGCACCACCTTGTTGTCTGTCCTCATGCGCGGCCCGTCAAGCAGAAAGTTAGGAAGCAAGCTTTGGAGTGGCAAGAATTTATTGCCGAAGAAATCAGGAAGCTGTAAGCGGCAGGTTTAGTGAGAGGAGTGCTCCATCCAACATGGTTGGCCAATCCAGTTGTAGTGCGCAAGGCGAATGGAAAATGGAGGCTATGTATCGACTATACAGATATCAATAAAGCCTGTCCAAAAGATCCTTTTCCCTTGCCGCGCATCGACCAGATTGTGGACTCCACTGCTGGCTGCGATTTGCTGTCGTTTCTTGACGCTTATTCAGGGTATCATCAGATTTTCATGTCAAAGGAAGACGAAGAGAAAACCGCATTTATCACCCCATGTGGCACGTATTGCTTCATATGCATGCCTTTCGGGTTGAAAAGTGCTGGTTCAACGTTTGCAAGAGCGGTCCAGATCGGTTTTGAGCCCCAGCTACATAGAAATATGGAAGCTTATATGGATGACATAGTGGTTAAAACCAAGGACAAGGCAACGCTCATACAAGATTTAGAAGAGACATTTGCAAATCTGCGCAGGATCAATCTGAAGCTCAATCCTGAGAAGTGTGTGTTTGGCGTTCCATCTGGCAAGCTTCTCGGGTTCTTTGTGTCTCAGCGTGGATTCGAAGCAAATCCCAACAAGATCAAGGCAATTGAGCAGATTGAAGCACCGAGACGTGTCAAAGATGTGCGTCGACTTGCCGGCTGCGTTGCTGCTCTGAGCAGGTTCATCTCCAAATCCGCTGAGCGCGCCCTGCCCTTTTTCAAAATCTTGAAGAAGGCTGGTCCAATGAAATGGACTCCGGAAGCGGAGGCAGCGCTGCAGGACTTGAAGAGGTACCTCTCCTCTCCGCCAACACTAGTCGCGCCTAAACCAGAAGAGCCGTTGCTGCTATATCTAGCGGCCACGAATCAAGTGGTTACTGCTGCCCTAGTGGCGCAGAGAGAAGTCGACGAAGAAGCAGCGGCAGCGGCAAGCCCATCAAGCGACAAGCTGGGATTCTCCCCGGCAGAGTCTGGTGCCGACAAGGCAGGATCCACGCAGTCGAATGAAGCAACGCAGAAGAAGAAGATGGTGCAACGCCCAGTCTATTTTGTCAGCTCCCTGTTGCAGGGGTCTAGGTCAAGATATTCTGGCGTGCAGAAGCTGCTCTTCGGCCTTCTTATGGCCTCAAGGAAGCTGCGCCATTATTTTCAGGCACATGAAATCACCGTCGTTACTCGCTTCCCGTTGCAGCGGATTTTACGAAATCCAGATGCGACCGGCAGAATTGTGGAGTGGGCGTTGGAACTGTCAAGTTTTGGTCTCAAATTTGAAAGCACTTTGACTATTCAGAGCAGAGCTTTGGCAGAGTTCATTGCAGAATGGACACCGACGCCAGACGAAGAAATTCAAGAGACAACCATCCCCGGCAAGGAAACAAATCAAGAATGGATTATGTACTTTGATGGAGCTTTCTCGCTGGAAGGCGCCGGTGCTGGCGTGCTGCTTGTCGCACCCACCGGAGAGCACCTCAAGTACGTAATTCAGATGCACTTTCCCCGGGAGAGATCAACAAATAACACTACAGAATATGAAGGGCTGCTTGCCGGTCTCAGGATCGCGGCGGACCTTGGAATTAAGAAGCTCATCGTCAGAGGTGACTCACAGCTCGTCGTCAGGCAAGTTAACAAAGACTATCAGAGCCCGTTGATGGAAGCATATGTAGATGAAGTGAGAAAGTTGGAGGAGCGTTTTGACGGGTTGCAAACAGAGCATGTTCCTCCTGCGGAGAACAACATTGCCGATGACCTGTCAAAGCGTGCTGCCCTCAAGTTACCTGTGAAACCAGGAACTTTTGTGCTCCGCTTGACTCAGCCATCCGTAACATCATCGACGAGGCAAGACAAGCCAGTACTTTCCTGCAAAGCTCCTGGAAGCCACTGGCAAGGAAGTTGCCGGGAACAACACGGTTGCCAGTGAGCAGTAGCTTCGCGTAGAACCTCAAGTTCTTGCCGCAGAAGCAAGCGCTCCCACGGTCGAAGATATGCCTTTGGTCCTTGTTGTCGAGCCGCGGGCTCCAACATGGGCACAGCACATCGTCCAGTTCCTTCAAACAGGAGAACTCCCTGAAGAACAGGAAGAAGCGGAGAAAGTAGCCCGTCAGTCTAGTATGTACCAGTTCGTTGACGACGTCCTGTACAAAAAGAGACCGAACGGTGTGAAATTGAAGTGTATTCCTCGGGAGGATGGACTTGAGCTGTTGGCAGAGATACATGGAGGCATATGTGGCTCCCGCATAGGCTCAAGAGCTCTTATCGATAAGGCATTCCGGCAAGGTTTCTTCTGGCCCACTGCTATCCAGGATGCAACTGCACTAGTAACCAAGTGTGAAGCGTGCCAGTTCCATCCAAAGCAATTGCATCAGCCAGCTCAAGCTCTTCAGACAATCCCTCTTTCCTGGCCATTTTCGGTCTGGGGGCTCGACATATTGGGCCCTTTTCCCCGCGCTGCCGGGGGCTTCGAATACTCGTACGTTGCTATCAACAAGTTCACGAAGTGGCCGAAAGTGGAAGCAGTGAGAAAGGTGACAGCACAATCAGCCGTCAAGTTCTTTAAGGGAATAGTGTGCCATTTTGGTGTGCCAAACAAGATCATCACCGACAACAGCACGCAGTTCACGAGCCACACCTTCATGCAGTACGTCCAAGACCTTGGCGGCAAAATCTGTTTTGCTTCTGTTGCTCACCCGAGAAGCAACGGCCAAGCGGAGAGGGCAAATGCTGAAGTGTTGCGAGGTCTCAGAACAAGGACTTTCGACAAGCTGCGCAAGTGCGGAAGACGCTGGATTGATGAGCTGCCGGCAGTTCTTTGGTCAATCAGAACGACACCAAATCGAGCTACTGGCCAGACACCCTTCTCCCTAGTCTACGGGGCAGAAGCAGTTCTCCCCACGGAACTCATATACGGGTCACCTCGAGTACTCGCTTATGATGAGCTTGAGCAAGAGCAGCTGCGCCAAGATGACGCCACGCTCCTTGAGGAAGATCGTCTTCGGGCTGCTGTGCGAGCTGCACGCTACCAGCAAGCCTTGCGCCGCTATCATAGCCGCAAGGTTCATGCCCGAAGCCTTGAGGAAGGCAACCTTGTTCTTCGGTGCGTTCAGTCGGCCAAGAATTCCAACAAGTTGACGCCGAAGTGGGAAGGCCCTTATCGGGTAGTATGAGTCACCAGGCCCGGCGCAGTCCGCCTGGAGACCAAAGATGGCATTCCAGTGAGCAATTCCTGGAATATCGAACACCTTCGTAAGTTCTACCCATAAGGCATGGTTGCCGGGTCTCCCGGCAACCACCTTTTGTACAAGTTTTGCCGGCAAGGCATATGATCCTTTGTACAAAGCCAGGCGCAGACCCTGTGTATAGTTGAATAAACTTAAGCGTTTTACAATTCTTGTCGATTTTCATGTCAATCTATATGCATGCTTGTCTGAGATATTGTATTACACCTGCTTCCGGTAAGCATTAATGAACCGCCAAGGTTCCATATCTCTATTTTCTCTTCTTTCTTTTTCTCGAAGGACAGAAGGTTTCCTCGCGTGCAAGTTTGCCGGGGGGGATGATGGTATGGACACCAACAGGTGACGTTCAAGCTAACATACTACAATAAGGAGTACAGCAACGAAAAGCTAAGTTGCAAAACTCTTAAGCAAATTTCCATTGTAGACCTATTTTTCCTTGAACGATTTTGGCTTTTGTATGGAAAACCTGCACGCGAAGGAACCTTGTCGTGATTGGTTGCGCCCTTACCTTGTTTCGAGTCCGCTCAACAACTTAAGTGGCTGCACTGAAAACGTCAAGGTATCTTGTCGGCAGCGACACCTCCAGCAGGCTGCTAAGGATCTGTTCCTCAAAGCGCTCGCGGCAAGGGTGTGCGCACCGGCAAGATCCCGATAAGCGTAGGGCATGAACCATACAGAAAGAAATCAAACAAGGGAAATAGCATGCATTCATCCAAAACATAGCAAGTTATATTACATTGACGGTCACCGCGATTCTAACATTAAGATAAAAACTGTCTTTGGCATGGAATGGTGGCGACAAAATGAAGCAAAGCGGCTAGTCCCTGCGCTGGCCTTCGACCCTCTTGACTTGGCTCACTCTGTCAACGATGGGCGCGACAAGCTCTTCGAGTGCCTTGAGGTCTACATCCTTCGGCAAGCTAGCAAGAACATTGGTGAGGTTGATGCCAGGGTTCTTATGCACCACTTTGACGAGTACCTTGCGGAGGACGGCCCGGCAGAGCTTGCGGGATTCGTTGGCCAGATGGGTTTCTCGGTTAGACTGGAGCAGCTTGAGGGCGTCAACGATGCTCTCGAAGAACATGGTCAGCTTGGCACTCGAAGACACCCTATCGTCAGAAGAATAGTTGAAGTCTTGCAGGCCCATGGTGGACAGTTCTGCGGCAAGCCTTTCCGCGACGTCGACAAGGCGCTCAGTCCAGATCTTCACGCCTTTCTCAAAATCATTGTAAGTGGCGGCGGCGCTGTTGAGCAGGCTCTTCTCACTCTGGAGGTCTTTGATCAAAGCCCTCTCGCGAGCCTTGCCATTCTCAAGGGACTCCTCCAGCGTCGCCAGCTTCAATTTCAGATCAGCGATGGATTCATTGGCTGAGGTGAGCTCCTTGGTCTTGTCGGACATGGCGGCTTGCATCTCCGCCGGGCTGAAGAGAGTCTTCTCTCTGTCGGCTTTGAGCGTTGAGATCTCCTTGCCGTGGCCCTCAAGATCTGCTTCCAACCTCTTCACTTGATCGCTCAGCTCCTTCTTGGTGGCCTCTGCAGCTTCGGCAGCATCGATGGCTCCCTTTAACTTGCCGGCGTGATCTATGGCCAGAGCTTCGAGTGTTTCCTTGTGTCTCTGCTCCAGCTCCTGGGTTCGCCGCGCGACAAGCTTCTCGATCTCTTCGTCCTTGCTGCGGAGCTTGGCGGCAAGCGCCTCCTCGCGAGCGGCAAGGTCCTCTTCATGAGCATCGAGCCCGACGCGGCGTTCCGTTAAGCGAGCTTCCTCTGCAGCAGCCTGCTGCGCAGCCTCCTCCTGTGCCCTCTCGGCATCGGACTGCTTTAAGAGGAACTCATTCCAACTCTGATTCAACTGCTCCCGACCAGCCGTCAGCTCCTGGAAGGCCTCGGCGTACCAGACTTGCGTCTCCTCGACTCGCTTCTGGAAATCTGCTTCCGTTGCTTCAACAACTGCCGCCCTGGAGTCCAACCTCTCCTTTCGGGTGCGGTGAAGCGCCTGAAGTTTTTGATAGTTGTCTCTCATGGCTCGGAGGAGCTGTTCTTCCCTGGACCCACTGCTGCTAGCGCGTGGCTCATCAACGATCTTGAGTCCAACGGCGGCGATGACGTCTTCGTCAAAGATTTCTCCTTCGGTTGGCACCCCTATGCTTGCCGTCCCTGGTATGCTGACGAACAGGTTGTCGCCAACCTTAAGGTATCTGCTTGACGGGGGGCGTCGGACGTTGACGGTTGATCCTCGACAACCGCCTCGCCGGCAACTGGGGGCTCTATGACCGGTGTAGCGCCAGGCGCTCCTGCGGCAGGAATGCCGTCAGTATGGTCGCCGGTCTCCTTGCCGCCCCCCTCCGCAGACCCCTTGGTGGCTTCCTCCTGTGCGGCCTTGGCGGCTTCGTCAGCCGCGGCTCTGTCGGCCTCGGCGGCAACATCCTTGGTGGTCTCTTCGATGACAACGTCAACGTCCATCTGTTCCACCGAAGGGAGATCTGAAGACCAGGAAAGGAAACAAGATGAGACCGAGGTTGAAGTTCAAGAAGACAAAAATAAAGAAAGAATGACAAGTGTGCCAAGGCAAATGGTTTACCTGTGTCGAGCTGTTGAGAGGTGGTTTCTCCTTTCCCGGCAACATTGGTTGCCGACGTAGGATCGCCAATGCCCGTTCTTGCCGGATCCTCTTCAACGCGAATGGGCTCGCCAGTGGAAGCCCTTGCCGAAGGTTCATCTCTGGGCGACGTGGTCGATGGAGGCGGCACGTCAGGGGCGGCCTCCGATGGCTCTCCTTGTTTCCGTTCTTCTCCTACAAGCCCGATGATGTCAATAGCGAAGATATTCTCCCCAACGCTCGCCAACGGAAAATGAGTAGTGGGCTCACGCTGGGGGCTAGGTTGGAGGCTGCGTTGAGGGCTGGGCTCCGGGCTGATGACGATGGGCTCTGGCGCACCTACGGTGCTTGCCGGAGGCTCATCACCCGTTAAAGTCTTCGCCTTCTTCGCCATCCTTTGCGCCAACGTTTCCGTATCTCTGTGGGGACAGGCCAAAGCAAAACAAATAAGTTAAGCAAGACCAGGAATTCAGAAGTTGAAAGATGCGGCAAGGACCCTTACTCTTCTCTTTCCGGACTAAAAGAGGAGATGTCGAAGTCAACCTCCTCTACAATGTCCGTGCGAGGGGGTGGAGAAGGGGTCCTGGGACGCTTGGCTGTGGCAGAAGCAGTAGATTGAGATGATCCTGCTGCTCCAGCTGTTGGTGCCGTCGAATGAGACGTCCCCGCCGCTCCAATTGTTGCCGCGGTCGTGCGTCTCGTACGTCGCGCGGGTTGCTGTTGGGCTCCTTGCCGCTGCGCAGCCTTGCCGGCCACCTCCTTGCCGGGAACCTCACCACTCGAGGGAGGCTGATGTGTTGGGACGCTAGAGACGGCTTTCCGAAGAACACGTTTCTTCTTCTCTGGAGCTGGGGGCTCCTCGTGCAGCTGCTCCTCGGCTGTGTCTTCGACAGAAGAGCTCCCGGCAACCATGCCGCTCTGCTCCCCGGCAACTTCACCTTGCTCGGCAAGTGTCATCTCTAACATTATCTCTCCTTCGCTGGCTTCCTCTTCCGCGAAGCCAAAGCTGCCGGCCTCCGCGGCTAGGTTCACCTCTTCCGCCCGGCTGGCGATGTAAGCCACTTCTTCATCAGTGGTGGGGCGGATGAGGGTTGGCTCTTCCCGAATGGCTTTCTCCGACAAGTTATCAAAGAACTCCTGTGTGTGCTCCGAGGATGGCTCTTCCCAAGTTCCATCAGGGCCGTGAGAATTACACACCGGCATCATGGCGATGATTGAGCTCAAGGCAGAGTTGTTGCACAGGGGAATTACGCCAGCCGGCAACTTATATTTCCCGTCAGGCCTGAACAATTTGTGGCAGAGAGCTGTGTGCTGCAGGACTGTCAAGTTGTTGTTCAGACCAAGGCGCAGCCTCATGATATCTGCTGCATTCTTGAACTCCCAGGCTGGCCTCCCTTTGTTCTACAGAGGGGCGATGCGACGGCGGAGGAAATCAGCGCCAACCATTTCTATTGTGAGCCCGGCAACCTTGAGACGGTGGATCCTGGTAATCGCGATTGCAAGTTTCTCATCCTGAGGATCGAGAGCGCTCCAGTCCTTGTCGCGAACCACTTTCGTTTGTCGGGGTGAACAGAACGGCTGAGGATCTTTCTCCTTAATCCAGCACCACTCGGACCGCCATTCATCCCACTTCTTATGGTAGAGACCGTCTGGATATATCTCTTTATTCCATGCCCTTGGAATCCAGGTGATAGAACCAGAAAGGGCATCTCCCGTTTCGATACGGGGAATGAAATAGTGGCGAAAGAGGGCTGTGCTGGGGACTACTCCGGCGAAATTCTCACAGAGATGGGCAAAGACTGACATGCATGTCATGGCATTCGGCGTAAAATCCAAGAGGCGGAAGCCGTATGTGTACATGATGTCGATGAAGAAATCAGAAAACGGAGGGCAGAGCCCGCAGTAAAAGTAAGCGATAAAGAAGGGGAATTTATCTGGACCGCCCTTGACAGAAGCTGGGAGCACGCGAGTAGCAGGGTGAGCCCTCGTCTCTTTCCCCCACATACACATGTACCGCTCAACCAGGGCGCGCATGTCGAGCGTCGGGGCGAAGACGGCGTTTTCCTTCCGCATCTCCACCAGCTCGATCTTCTCCGTCTCTGCATCCGAGTCGGCGGCTTTCGCCGCTTTGCCCTTGCTTGCTTTGGGCGGCATGGCGACTGTGGAAGCGGAGGCCGAGGATGATGAGGGCGTGGGGATGGCGGATGGATGGGAGAGGCTCTGCTTCAAGCTCGAGGAAGAAGGCGATGGTGGTCTCCAGATTGGAAATGACGAGAGGTAAATGAGCAGCGCCTCTACGGATTCCCTTTTATGGGGAAGGAGCGGAGGCTTCCTCTTTACTAATCAATATGAATGCATTTTTACGGGCGCACTGTTACTGCAGCCGTTCCGCGCACGTATCCCACGTCCCGCATTTAACGCGCGTCGTGGGGGGCGCGATAAATCAGAAGATTGCGACAGTTAACTCCTGCCACGTGTGCCCGTGCACTGTTTGGGCCTAGCCCAACAACGCCTCGCACCCGTGTATGGCCTAGGCCCGGGGGCTCCTGTCGGTGTACTAAAGTTGGGTCTTTTAGTACCCCATACTTGTGCATGGACGGTTGCAGCCATACCAGCGGCAAGGCCTGCCGGAGAACAGCTGGAAACAAATACAAGATTATCAAGAAAGCACTCAAGCTAATGATGAAAGGACAGAAGACCGAAGGCTGGCTTCCCGGCAAGATCTTGCCGGGAAGGCTCGTGAAGGCCCGGCAAGACTTCGCACCCGGCAAGATCCCACCGCCCTGCCACCGCTCCAGCGCAGCGACCAGCCTGTCGTTTAGGGCTTGTCCTCCTGTGTGCGTGTCATGGCACTAACGGCGGATGGGGTTGAGCGGTGCTGATGGGACGGGCTCTTTTTCCGTCCCCAAGAAAGTAAGGGACACCTAAGTGGAGCATTAAATGCGTTTGTCCTAAGTCGTCAGTGATAAACATGTAAACCCTATAGCAACTTTACACCTCTTGTACTTACTGTTCGCCACTGTTGGTGACCCCTTGGACGTATAAAAGGAGGCCCAAGGCGAAGCTACAGGTGGGAGGAGCTTCTGGCCCATTCTGCATGCGTAGCTGCTTCTTGAACGTACTGTTCATCACAAGCGCTCCGTGTACTTGAGCTTAAGAACACCCACAATAAACCAAAGCAGGAGTAGGGTTTTACGCTTCTCAGCGGCCCGAACCTAGGTAAAGATCCCCGCGTTGATCGTTGGATCCGCTCTTTGTGCAAATCTTTTCCCTAGCCGAACCGTAAAAGGGATCCAAGCGATCCCATAGGTGTCGTACGCCGACATCGTGACCCTACTGTATCTCATTGATCATCTGAATATCCTGCAACATGATAGGTTGCAGCCACAAGGGGTCAATACATTGAATGTATTGGCAAATCACGCATAATGATATAGCAAACCTACATCCACAAGCAAGGTATGACAAAAACACTCAAGTTGGTTTGCAGAAGAATGTCTTCACCTACCTCCACTAACTGATCAAGGAATTACAACCGCCTCTAATTTATCCGCCCATGAGAACCTCAGGGATCCTATGTTAACACGACAAGAACTTCAGAAGTCTCAAGTGCGCTCTGTCAGTGGTGCATTCTCTAGGGACCATAGAGCGCTCTACCAAGGACGCATTCACCTGATTTAAATCCCGAAACTATCTCAAGTGCGCTCTGTCAATGGCGCATTCTCTAGGGACAATAGAGCGCTCTGCCAAGACGCATTCACCTGATAAAAAGTCCCGAGCCTACAGCTATAAACACTCACAACTTTCAGGAATCACTCGACACCCAACGACGTCTACCATAGCAACCAAGCAAACAATCACATAATACAAACGATACCCAAACATGACAACACGAGGTACACAGATCAAACCAAACATATATCATAGCATAAAAACTACACATGCATAGAAGAATATAGGATGACCATAATCAAAAGTGCAACTTGCCTTGAACAGTGCTGAAGTACTCTAAAGCTTAATTCTGATCCGCTTCACACTCCGGACAATCTATACGTTCAATGAAGGCATCGATAAATAAACCGTACTCACATAACACCAAAATAAAGTCAACAACAAAGAATTCAAATAAAAATCCAATAACAAAAACATATCAGTAGGTATATATTATCTACATGCTAATAGGATCACAACGCAAAAAGAATCAACTAATTTGGATCAACAGTTTAATAGATATGGCCTCCGGAAGGTTAAATTCAAATTTGTATAAATTCAAATTTAAATAGTGCAAAAGTATGAAAAATTGGTCCTACAGAATTCCACTGATCAAAATGAGTACACAGGAAAAAGAATCGATGAATTTGGATATACGGATAAAAAATTATAGCGAAACGAAAATTGGGTCAAAATCTGCCCAAAAAGTGTGCCATGGTAGCGTTTCTGGAAGCACTGCCGCGGTTGCTGTGGGTGCGACACGTGGCTAGATGTTACTGGCTGAATTCAGCATCTAAATGGCGGACGGCCGAATACTAGTGCATACTGGTTCGAAGAAGAAAAAAACAGTATCTAATCTGGGCGGTCCAACTTCGATCGGACGGACGGGGATGCTCACCGGAAGGAACAGAGGATGGCTGCTGGACTTGGGGAAGATGACTTGCAGCGGCTCGGACTTGAAGCTGGCCAGTGGAGCTCGCGGTAGGAGGGACAGCGTGCGTACGGATACGGAGAACTCGGGAAAGTCTCCAGGGACGACCGGGGCTTGCTCCCGTGATGATGATGACCGGCTGGAGTAGTGGCAGCGGAAACTGGCTCGGGTCGAGGTCGATGCGGTCGCTATGCTGCTCCACTGCGTGAACTAAGTATTCAGGTCGATAGAGGAGATCGAGGCGAAGTTAACAGGAACAAGAAGAGAGACTGGGAACCTCCAGAGGCGATGGAATCGATCGGCAGAGGTGCTCCTGCGGCGGTGGACTCCGGCGAGATTGGAACGAGGCGAAACGGGCGATACAGTGCACGGGAGTTGGCAAAACGAAGAAAAATCGGAAGAGGAGGGGTTGGAGATCTTATATAGGGTGGCTCCCATGGCCTAGGTGTCAAGAATTGATCAAATCCACCGATTCGGTTCGGTCTGCTACAGAGACCAGGAAGAACACGAACCAGGAAAGAGATGACATGCGGGCCCTAGCGGTCAGCGGCACAGAGAAAAGAAAGGAAAGAAAAACAAAGAAGAGAGAGCAGCGGGGTGAGCTGAGGCTACGCCGAAATGGGCCGGCCTGCTGACGCTGTGCTGCTGCTGCTCCAGCGCACTGAGCGATGAATAGAAATGGGCTGCCCCTGTATAGCCCGATGAATAGTAATGTCTGGCTGATTATAAAAGTCTATAGGATAGTTGTTTGACTAAAACAAAACAACAAATAGATTCCTAAAATTACCAGAACATACAGTAAAAATATTACTACTATTATATACTACAGGAAATATATTTCCATCCCTAATGCAATTTTGTAAAATCATTTTATGCCATAAATAACACACAAAGAGGAGTATAAAACAAATCTGAAAACATTATTTGGAGTTCATAAAATTGCAAAAATACATCAGGTGAACACCAAATAATATTTTGGTCATTATGAACTTTTTATTTCACAGCGGAGAAGTCATGTTATCTCCACTCCAATAATTTGCCATAAGTTGCAATAATGATTTGAATATTCAGAAAATTCAAATATGCATAGAAATCATGATGAAAAATAATGATCCTATTAACATACCAAATCTGGAAATTTGAGATGTTACAACTAGACTGAGGATGATAAGGCGATGTGATTCTATGATTAACATCATATTTAGCAAGAAGTTTACGGAAAGCACCATGAATAAAATGTGAACCACCATCAGTCTTTAAGTATCTAGGGACTCCAAACCTCGGGAATATAACTTCGTTAAGCATTTTAACAGAGGTGTTGTAGTCATTTTCCATTTCAGTTGGAAAATGCAGTCGGATGTTTGGGATCAGCACTACTAGTTAGAATAGCTTCTGCCCACTTAGTAACATAATCAACAACAACTAGAATATGTGTATACCCATTAGAGGAAGGAAAAGGTCCCATATAATCAAAACCCCAAACATCAAATGGTTCAATAACAAGCGAAAAAATCATAAGCATTTCTTGATGTCTACCAATATTACCAATTCTTTGACATTCATCACAAGAAAGGACAAACTTACGTGCATCTTTGAAAATAGTAGGCCAATAAAAACCAGACTGTAATACCTTATGTGCAGTTCTGTCTCCTGCATGGTGTCCTCCGTATGCCTTGAAGTGACACTTCTGTAGGATTTGTTCCTGTTCATGCTCAGGTACACAATGTCTAATAACACCATCTACTCCTTTATATAAATGTGGGTCATCCCAAAAGTAATGTCTTAAATCAAAGAAGAACTTTTTCTTTTGTTGATATGTGAAACTAGGTGGTATGTATTTAGCAACAATGTAATTTGCATAGTCTGCATACCAAGGATTATTACGAGAAGCATTTACCACAACTAATTGCTCATCAGGAAAATTATCATTAATAGGAAGTGGGTCATCAAGAGCATTTTCCATCCTAGACAAATTATCCTCTACTGGATTTTCAGCTCCTTTTCTATCAACAATATGCAAATCAAACTGTTGTAGTAAAAGAACCCACCTAATAAGTCTAGGTTTAGCATCCTTCTTTTCCATAAGATATTTAATAGCAGCATGATCGATGTGAATAGTTACTTTAGAATCAACAATATAAGATCTGAATTTATCTCATGCAAACACAACTGCTAAAAATTCTTTCTCAGTAGTAGCATAATTTCTTTGAGCACTGTCTAGAGTCTTACTAGCATAATGAATAACATTCAATTTCTTATCAACTCTTTGACCTAGAACAGCACCAATAGCATAATCACTAGCATCACATATAATTTCAAAGGGTAGGTTCCAATCAGGTGGTTGAACAATGGGTGCAGATATCAAGGCTTTCTTAAGTATTTCAAAGGCTTCTACGCAATCATCATCAAAAACAAATGGAACATCTTTTTGCAAGATATTAGTAAGAGGCCTAGAAATTTTAGAGAAGTCTTTTATGAACCTTCTATAGAAACTAACATGACCAAGGAAACTTCTTATACCTTTGATATCCTTAGGACATGGCATTGTCTCAATTGCATCAACTTTCGCTTCGTCTACTACTCTACTTTAATACCTCTTTCAGAAATTTTATGCCCATGGACTATACCTTCATTCACCATAAAGTGGCACTTCTCCCAATTCAAGACAAGATTAGTTTCTTCACATCTCTGCAAAACTCGATCAAGGTTGCTTAAGCAATCATCAAAAGAAGTTTCGTAAACGGAGAAATCACCCATGAATACCTCAACAATCTTTTCACAAAAGGCATATGTCTATAAGCATAAGTTCCAAAAGGACAAGTAAAAGTGGTTTTCTCTTGATCTTCTTTCGATACGGGTATTTGAGAAAACCAGAATATCCGTCTAGGAAACAAAAGTGTGTATGCTTAGATAATCTTTCTAACATTTGATCAATAAAAGGCAGGGGGTAATGATCTTTCCTAGTAGCTTTATTTAATTTCCTGAAATCAATTACCATCCTATAACTAGTTACAATTCTTTGTGGGATAAATTCATGTTTATCATTAGGGACAATAGTAATGCCTCCTTTCTTAGGAACACAATGAACAGGACTTACGCATCTACTATCAGCTATAGGATAAATTATACCTGCCTCCAGAAGCTTTAATATTTCAGTTCTTACCACATCCTTCAGTTTAGGATTCAAACGACATTGATAATCAATGACTGGCTTAGCATCTGGCTCCATATTAATCTTGTGTTGACATAAAGTGGGGCTAATACCCTTCAGATCATCAAGAGTATATCCAATAGCAGCACGGTGCTTCCTCGGAGTTTTAAGTAATCTCTTTTCTTCATGCTCTGAAAGGTTAGCACTAATAATAACAGGATATATCTTCTTTTCATCAAGATAAGCATATTTAAGTCTATCAGGTAGTTTCTTTAGTTCAAACACAGGATCACTCTTGGGTGGAAGAGGATCTCCCAAAGTTTCAACAGGCAAGTTATGTTTAAGAATAGGTGCTTGTCTAAAGAATATGTCATCTATTTCATTTCTTTCATTCATATGCATATCATTTTCATGGTCTAGCAAATATTGTTCTAAAGGATTAGTAGGAGGAACAACAATAGAAGCTAGACCAATAATTTCATCTTTATTAGGAAATTCTTTATCATGAGGTTGTTTAAGAAACTTAGAGAAATTAAACTCCTGCGATACATCACCAAAATTAACACTGATCGTTTCCCTAGTACAATCAATCTTAGCATTAACCGTATTCAAGAAAGGTCTTCCAAATATAATGGGACAAAAATCATCTTGTGGTGATCCAAGAACTAGAAAATCAGTAGGGTATTTGATCTTACCACACAAGACTTTAACATCTCTAACAATCCCAAGTGGTGTAATAGTATCTCTGTTTGCAAGATTAATAGTAACATCAATATCTTCAGTCTCAATAGGTGCAATATCATTCATGACTTCTTGATAAAGAGAAAATGGAATACTCCCTCCGTTCCAAAATATAGTGCGCCCGCGCTTCCCGAGGTTCAAATTTGACCATAAATTTAACCAACGAGACCGACTGTGGCGGGAGCAAAAATTATATAATTAAAAACTTCTTTCGAATACGAAATCACTGGTATAATTTTTGCTCCCGCCGCAGTCGATCTCGTTGGTTAAATTTATGGTCAAAGTTGAAGCACGGGAACCGAGGACGCACTATATTTTGGAACGGAGGGAGTAGCACTTACACTAGCACCCATATCACATAAACCATGATAGCAATGATCTCCAATTTTAACAGAAACAACAGGCATGCCAATTACAGGTTTATTTTTATCTTTCGTTTCTGGCTTAGCAATTCTAGTTGCTTCATCACAGAAATATATGACATGTCCATCAATATTATCAACTAGGATATCCTTAACCATAGGAATATTAGGTTCTACTTTGAATTGTTCAGAGGGTCTAGGTGCTCTAATGTTACTTTTATTAACCACAGTTGTAGCTTTAGCATGTTCCTTAATCCTAACAGGGAAAGGAGGTTTCTCAATATAAGCAGTAGGCAAAACTGGATCAACCTAATAAATGATTTTTTCATCTTTAGCTATAATACGTTCTTCCTCTACTTTAATAGGTGGATGAAATTTAAACCATTTCTCCTTAGGGAGATCAACATGAGTAGCAAATGATTCACAAAAGGTAGCTACTATCTCAGAGTCAAGTCCATATTTAGTACTAAACTTATGAAAAACATCTGTTTCCATGAAAGATTTAACACAATCAAACTCAAGATTTATACCTGACTCTTTACCTTTGTCGATTTCCCAATCTTCAGAGTTGCGTTTAATTCTTTCCAGAAGATCCCATTTTAATTGAATAGTCCTCTTCATAAAGGAACCAGTAGATGAAGTATCGAGCATGGATTAATCATTATGAGAAAGCCGAGCATAAAAGTTTTGTATAATTATTTCTCTTGAGAGCTCATGATTGGGGCATGTGTGCATCATATATTTAAGCCTCCCCAAGCTTGAGCGATACTTTCTCCTTCACAAGGCCAAAAATTATATATGTAATTCCGATCATGATGAACCAAATGCATAGGATAAAATTTCTGGTGGAATTCCAGCTTCAATCGGTTCCAGTCCCATGTTCCAGTATCATCCAATAGCCTATACAATGTCAATGCCTTTCCCCCCAAAGATAAAGCGAATACTTTCTTCTTAACTCCATCCTCGGATAAACCTGCAAGCTTAAACAATCCACAAATTTCATCTATATATATCAAGTGCATATCAGGATGTACCGTTCCATCTCCTGCATAAGGATTAGCTAGCAGTTTCTCTAACGTACCCGAAGGAATCTCATAATAAATATTTTCAGTAGGTTCAATAGGTTGAGGAGCAACTCTTATTGCTTCCGGTCAAGGTGAAGATACCCCGAACAAACCCCTCAAAGGATTATTTTCCATAGTGACAAGTGATAGTAAATTTCAGCACGTAATAAAAATGTTTCCTTACCAAATTCCACTTACCAAAGGCGCTTCACTCCCCGGCAACGGCGCCAGAAAAGAGTCTTGATGACCCACAAGTGTAGGGGATCAATCGTAGTCCTATCGATAAGTAAGATGTCGAACCCAACGAGGAGCAGAAAGAAATGATAAGCGGTTTTCAGCAAGGTATTCTATGCAAGTACTGAAAGTAGCGGTAACAGATAGTTTGACAGCAAGGTGATTCGTAACAAGCAACAAGTAACAATAGTAAAAAAAGTGCAGCAAGGTGGCCCAATCCTTTTTATAGCAAAGGACAAGTCGGAACGGTCTCTTATATAAAGCAAAAAGTTCTCGAGGACACATGGGAATTATCGTCTAGTCACTTTCATCATGTTTAGTTGATTTGCGTTTGCTACTTTGATAATTTGATATGTGGGTGGACCGGTGCTAGGGTGTTGTTCTTAGTTGAACAAGCAACCCTCTTATGATTACCCCCTCTCACAAGCATCCGCAACTACGAAAGAAGAATTAAGATAAATCTAACCATAGCATGAAACATATGGATCCAAATCAGCCCCTTACGGAATAACACATAAACTAGGGTTTAAGCTTCTGTCACTCTAGCAACCCATCATCTACTTATTACTGAAAGCGCAGGTTAACTCCCAGAGGGGGGTGAATGGGAGATTTTTAGAAATTTCTCAAACTCCGAAGATTTTGACGAAAATCAGAGTGACGAAATAGGTACAGGAGAGAAACTAGATCGACACAGATGTAACAAGCATGCACATGAAATACATACAAGTGAAGAACAAGTAGTCATACAAGAAGACATGCATGAGGAAGATGAACTGAAGAAATGAGATACAACATGATGAAAGACTTCAGGTCAAGTTCTTCAGAAAAGTAGAGCACAAGTTCTTCAGCAGCGGAAATGCGTAAAGGTAAAAGGGTGAGGAATTTGAAACCGGTTGGGCTCGATGAAGACACAGCGATTTGGTAGACCAGTTCCAGTTGCTGTATCAACTGTATGTCTGGTTGAGGTAGCTGAGTCTTACCTTGGAGGACACTTAGTCCTCATCGTATTCCTCTTGAGCTAAGGTCACTTAGACCTCGCCCAATCACTCGTGGTAAGTCTTCAAGGTAGACTTCCAAAACCTTCACAGACTTGTTCACCGGCACACCACAATTACTCTTGGGTGCTCAGAACATGATGCCTAACTGTCTGGAAGAATGAAAGTCTTCAAAGGTAATAAGCGTCGGATCACACAGATCAACTTCTTCAGTGATGCTCAGTCACTTAGGCTCTGGTTGGGTTTTTCCTCACTTGGGTTCTCACAAAGTCGTCAGAGGAAGGGTTGCTCTCAAATGAAAAGTGTCAATTCTCTCTAGAGCAGCCAACCAACTAGAGGTTGTGGTGGTCGGCTATTTATAGCCAGGGGGCAACCCGACATGAATTGTTAGAAATGCCCTTCTCAGACATGACCGTTGTCAGGATAAGAATCCACTCGACAGCTGGCACGCGGCGCAGCAACGGTCGGAAATTAAGCTGTCAATTTCGTCGGGGCACTCTATTTCCTCACGATAGGTAGATCGCACTGGCGAAATCCTAACTCCTCAGCCTGACCAAATTCGTCAGAGACCAGATGAACTTCGTCACTATCACTGTCAAATTCGTCAGCTGTTCCAGAGGTTTCCAAAGGCTTCACTCGAAGCGGCTGTAAATTGTATAGGTTTGAGCATCGCTTTTTTGAAGTATGAAATATGTTTCACCTAGACCCCTTTTGACAGTACGGTTTTATCTATGACTCAAATAAGAAGAAAAAGAAACTATGAAAACAAAGTCTTCAAGCTTCAAAGTCTTCACATCAGTTTCTTCAAAGGCCGCACCAAATTCTTCACTCGAAGAAATACATTTTTAGGGGTCGACTTCCGTGGTTAAACCAAGTCTTCAGGGACTATTTTCTCCTGTGTACACTCACAAACTCATTAGTCCCTTAACTTATTTGTCTTCAATACTCAAAACCCACTAAGGGGGCACTTGATGCACTTACAATCTCCCCCTTTTTGGTGATTGATGACAAATCAGTTAAGTTTTCAACGGGAATAAAAATAGTGGAAGTGTAAGTACAGAATGTGAAGACATTGGTTAGAAGATATTGAGGAACTCCCCCTGAAGGTGTGCATATGAAAAATTTGCTCTGGATTGCAAATGCACATGGAAGGTTGAAATTGTGGAGATCTCCCCCTATATCTTGGAATCCAATCATGCATGATCATAAGATATTGAAGAATTTGAATGCGTGATGACAATTGGTGTCTAACGAATTATAACATGCATGCACAGATATATATTTGAGGATCAGAGCATAATCAAGCATGCAAATAAAATGTTGCAGAAGAATGTCAGACCACCAACAGTATTTAAATTACAACTCATCAAAGGAGCGAATCAAATGAAGAACCAAGAGTTGCAACTTAGCAAAAGAAATAGCCCGATATAAGACCCGCTTGAAGACTAACTCAAATTTCTCCCCCTTTGTCATCAGATGACCAAAAGGTGACGAAACTGAGAACTAACGCCCCCGAAGAAAAACATCATGAAGCAGACGAGGGAGCGCCAGTGTCGTTGATGGGGTCGCGAGTTGAAGAAGGGCCTGCTGCAGTGTCTTCAACATCTTCATTTTCATCAGTGGCTCATGAAGAAGACACAGATCTTGGGACCATCGGAGGAACTTGAACCTTCTTGAACTTCTTCTTGGGCGGATTTGCCCAATCGAAGTTCATTTGGAACTCCATTTCTTCAAGTTCGTCAGGGGTCCTCAGATGTGAAAGAATGGCCCAACTCCTGTCAAAGATCTCGTGCAGATAATAATGATTTTTTTGGACTGAATTTTGCGTCACGGTCATATTGCCTAGAATTGCATGGAGTCGACGCTTAACCCAGTTGTGATTCTTGTCAATTTTCTGATGAAGACTTATGAGGAGCTCACGATCAGTCATCACTCGAGGAGCTTCACCTTGAGTGCTTTGCTGAGTGGCATTTGCGTCAGTGTCATGGCTTGAAGAATCATATCCTGTGGATTGATAGGCAGGCTGACGAAATTGGCCATCAAGGGCACAAACACCTTCATAAATAAAATCTTTCCCTTTGCCAGGAACTGAAGCAATTGTGCTTTGAAGAATTTCAACATCTGGTAGAAAGCTGAGATGATTTTGGCTGTCAGCTTTGTAGTTGATTGAAGATCTTGTTCAGATGAATCTCATGAGCCAAGGTGCACAAGGCTTCAAGTCAAATGGAGATTGTGCGACAGTGGCCAAAGTCCTGATGAAGAAATCTTGTATGTTGATTGGAATACCATGGATGATATTGAATAGCAAGTTCTTCATGATCCCCACAACTTCTTCAGTCTCAGAATTATGGCCTTTGATAGGACTGAGGGTTTTGGCCAGAATTCGATAAACTGTCCTTGGCACAAATATTAGATCCTTCACTTAGAAGGTGGTTCTCTGAGCTTCTCCTTCAGCCAACGGCTTCATCAGCACTTGCATCAGATGATTGGGCAGCTCAGGTTCTTTATAAATCTTTCTGGCTTCAGTGGAGGGCAAATCAACAGGAAGAGCTCGAAGCAATTCATCAGCAGGAGCCTTATAATGCGTGTTCTCACTCATCCAGTCGAGAACCCATGAGTGAATGTCGTCAACATCACCAGATAGATTCAAGGTGGCATAAAATTGAAGAATGAGTTCTTCATTCCAATCACACACATCAGTGATGAAACTGAGTAGCCCGGCATCGTGAAGAACAGCCAGAACTGGCCGAAAGCACGATAAGGATTCCATATCCACATGAGGAATATGGTGATGCGGGAATACTTTGTTCTTGTCAAACAGCAGTGAGGAATAATAGTTCATTTGAGCATTTGTCCAAAATCTCCGACGCCTGATTTTTGCAGTGTCATAAGGTGACTCGCCTATGAAGAAATTCTTCTCTTCAAAGAAGGCGGCATTGTCAAATTTTGGCCTTCTGACGCTTTTGCCAACCTTGGGCATTGAGGGCACAGGCTAAAGGTTTATCTTCTTTGGCCTCACATCAAAGATGGGTCTCGGAGAGCCCATTGAATCATTAGGATCCGTGATGGCCAAAGATTTTGCAATTTCCTCAGCTGTTGCGAATGGAACTGTGTCAGAATCTGCTGAGGGAGCTAGTTCTTCTTGTTGAGTTGGAGGAGGTGCAACTTCTTCATCATTCATTTGTTGCACAATTTCTTCAGCTGATGCAGCTGGAATTTCCTCATTGATGGTTTGAAGGGATGGTTGATGACCTTCAGAACCAGTTTGCAATTTCCTCATTGATGGTTTGAAGGGATGGTTGATGACCTTCAGAAATAACAACCAGTTTGCATAGCAACAAGTTGCCGAGGGGATATAGTGAGCATCTTATCCTTGAGCTCTATCTGCTTCTTCTTCATCTCTTTTCTTACAAGCTTTGCTTTCTCTATTTTGTGCTTCTCGTAGAGGACAAAGGCAGAAAGAACATGACTTGGTCCAGGCGACAAATCCAAGTCGTCAAGTGGTGTATCTGGTTTCTGACACCAAATATCAATGAAGTCAAGAATCTTTTTCGGACTCAGAATTTTTGGGACTGAGGAGTTCTTGGCACGAGCGGCCTCTTCCATTCTTCTCTGAACAAATTCTGCTAGTTCATCTTCATCAGCCAATCCATGTTCATCAGCTTGTTGCAATACAGCCTTGCTCTTGGGGCTGGGCCTTGTTCCGCGGCCTGCAGTGACCTTCTTCTTCAGCATTGGCGTGTTTGAGGAAATATGCCCTGATGCTGAGGCACTTGATGCAGCAATGGTGGCTGTTGGAAAGCCTTCAGTGCGCTGGCATGAAGCTAGCACAACTGGCATTGAAGCTCTTGCTACTGCCCTTGAAGAACTTGCGGATGGTGGAGGTGCAGATGAAGCAGGAGCAGCTTGTGCCTTAGGCGCTGAAGGCTTTGAAGAAGATGGCTTGGGCTCTAAGGGCTTTGAAGAAGATTTTGGCCATGAGGGCACTTCAGTCGAAGGCTTAGGCTTTTGAGCCGGCTTCTTTTTCATGGCTTTCTTGGGTGCACTGCCACTTGAGCCTGCACCCGCTTCTTGTGAAGCCTTTGAGGCCCTGTTGAACTCTTCAACAGCCTTTTGAGCCTGTTTCCTCAGTTTAGCTTGATATTTCGCCCATTCTTTGGGAAATTCTTCACCCCTTCCGATGTTGGTTGGATCAGCAGTCTGTCCAGGAGCTAGCGGGGGCCTCTTGCATGGAGGTTTGATAGCAAAGTCCTTCATGTATTTCGGCATGACGTATCTGTAGCTTCTCCATTCATAGGCCCATCGCCTCTTAATTTTCTGCATGCGCGTCTTGCGCTGCTTGTCAGTTTCTTTCCCGTGAATTTCTTCATCGGGTGTGCAATATCCTGCATACAGTTCATCAGGGATCTCAAAAGCTGTGTGTTTCTCTTTCCTCTTGCCTCCCTTCCGAGGCTTCTTGCCATCTGCCATTTTCTTCAACTGAGGGGTTTGAACTTTTGATGTTTCTGAAGAAGTCTGTAGATTTTCCTCAAGCAATGCTGCAAATGAATTAAGTTGATGAGAACCAAGAGATTCGTCTGCAGACATGGGTACCTATGAACAGAACATAGTTGCGAGGAAATTGGGAAGAGTCACATGCGTTCTCAGATATTTTCAAAAATAAAGCCCAGTTGAGGAAATTGACCCTTATCGTCTTGAAGAAATTCACTAAGTGTTCTTGACTTAGATTTCAGAGCTGTACAGATTTAGATAATTGCACAACTGAGGAATCCAATCATGAAGAGTAACTTAGATGAAATAACCAAGACTGGCCAAAAGGAAGTGCTGAAGATTTGGAAAGAAATGGTAAAAACAGCACTTGAAGAATTTGAGATAGTAAAAAGATCAAACTTGGGCAGCAAAAATAAATTTTATTTACCCCAAGGATGAACTCGATGAACTAGACGACGAGATGAAGGAAATCTTCAGCTCAGATCTTTCGTGCCCTAACTTGGCGACGAAAGACAGCTACGGCGGCGGCGGAGGTGAAGAAATCCGTGGCCGGCGCGAGTACGACGGCGAAGAAGTCGAGGCAGTGAAGCTCTTCCTCTCCGGCGACGATGAATTCCAGTGGCGGCGCTAGGGTTTTGAGAGCGACAGGGGTGCGAGAGTGAATGAACTAGGTTTAACGAGGTCAAGCCATTATATAGGCGCGGTGAATACTGAGCGGTCTGAAATTTTTGGACGGATAAGCCCCTGGCTCTTCACATTTCTGCGACACGCGTCACACATGCATTTTAAGTGCGCTTATCCACGCGTTGGGTGCGCGGGGTTAAGTTACTGTGGCAACCGCCAAAAATTTGAATAGAAGATTTTAAACTGTGTTCACAATTTCTTCAGCTGTCAAGGACACAGTGAAGACTTTGAACGGTGTCAAATAGAACGCACATGAAGAGATTGTGAACAGAGTGGTTTGAGTTTAGCATAGAGGGGAGCGGGTCCGATCACATTCACATAGACGGAAGAACAAGTTGAAGAAATAGCAATATGTGAATGCTGTAGAGGACTTGAAAACTCAGATATATATAAATAGGAAGAATTAACTCATGCAATGAAGAACAACCACAAATGACAAAATTGAAGAGTTTTGACGAAATTGCAAATGACGAAGAAAACTCAAATTGAAACACATCAAAAATGGGTGGTAGTGTTACCCACCGTATAAGAACTATGATGATTTCAGACACCGTGTACAATTGTCGTAGGGTTCTGAGAATCAAGTTCTTCGTTAATTTCTTCACACTTAGAGGGTTAGTCTTCATTGTTTGAAGAAAAACGTTACTTCGTGTGTTGTGCATCAAAGTCATCAAGAATGCATAAGCATTAGGATGTGTGTCCTTTTCAAAGAACATTCGAAGATTCTAGGATGTTTAGCTCACACCGCAACATGCAAAACCTTCTCTCATCCAAGGGCTTAGTGAAGATATCTGCAAGCTGGTCTTCAGTCTTCACGTGGTTGATGACGATGTCTCCCTTCAGCACATGATCGCGAAGGAAATGGTGATGAATCTGGATGTGCTTCATCCTAGAATGTTGCACTGGGTTGTGGGCGATCTTGATGGCACTCTCATTATCGCAGTAGAGTGGCACTTTCTTCACGTTGACGCCATAGTCCTTGAGGGTTTGCTTCATCCATAGAAGCTGTGAGCAACAGGCACCAGCGGCAATGTATTAAGCCTCAGCTGTGGAAAGTGAGATGCTGTTCTGCTTCTTCGAGGACCAACAAATAAGAGATCGTCTGAGGAAATGACATGTGCCTGACGTTGACTTGTGATCCACACGATCTCCAGCATAAACAGAATCAGAAAATCCAGCAAGATCAAATGATGAGCCCTTGGGATACCATAATCCAAGCATTGGTGTGTGAGCTAAATATCGAAGAATTCGTTTCACAGCCTGATGGTGTGACTCCTTCGGTGATGCTTGAAAGCGGGCACACATGCAAATGCTAAGCATAATATCTGGCCTAGATGCACATAGGTAAAGCAGCGAACCATCGATGGAGTGATATACCTTCTGATCGAAA
Source organism: Elymus sibiricus (assembly GCA_039707655.1). Classification (NCBI taxonomy): domain Eukaryota; kingdom Viridiplantae; phylum Streptophyta; class Magnoliopsida; order Poales; family Poaceae; genus Elymus; species Elymus sibiricus. The sequence goes on from CM077674.1 coordinate 211,928,584, forward strand.
TCTTTACCATTTTTGTCAGTGCAGAGTTGACCATTTGTTGGCATTGGTATCTTGAGGCCTTTGCATTCTTGCATGCCGAATTTCTTCGGGAAATCCTTGAGATATTTCTCCTGGGATATAAAGATGCCATTTCATTGTTGACGAATTTGAAGTCCGAGGAAGAATTTCAACTCCCCCATCATAGCCATTTGATATTCTTCTTGCATCATAAATGCAAATTCGTCACTGTATTTCTTGTTAGTGCAACCAAAGATAATATCATCAACATATATTTGGCATATGAACAGTTCACCATCATAAGATTTTGTGAAAAGAGTAGGATCAAGTGAACCGGGTTTGAAACCCTTTTTCTTCAGGAACTCCTTCAGTGTATCATACCAAGCCCTCGGGGCTTGCTTGAGGCCATAGAGAGACTTGTTGAGTCTGAAGACTTTGTCTGGATGCTTTGTGTCCTCAAAACCTGGTGGTTGAGCAACATATACTTCTTCCTCAAGCTTACCATTGAGGAATGCACTTTTCACATCCATTTGATATAAGAGGATATCATGATGGTTAGCATATGCAAGCAGTATACGAATGGCTTCAAGCCTAGCAACAGGTGCAAATGTTTCATCGAAATCAATACCCTCAACCTGTGTGTAGCCTTGAGCTACAAGACGGGCCTTATTCTCACCACTTGGCCATTTTCATCTTGTTTGTTGCGGTAGATCCACTTAGTGCCGATGATATTATGCTTGCATGGATCGGGACGCTTGACTAGCTCCCACACGTTGTTGAGCTGAAATTGATGCAATTCCTCTTGCATCACTTGAATCCATTCCGGTTCAAGAAATGCTTCATCAACTTTGGTGGGCTCTGAAATAGAGACAAACACGTAATGCCCACAAAATTTAGCTAAATGTGAAGCTCTTGAGCGAGTGAGGGGACCAGGTGCATTGATGTTGTCAAGGATCTCTTCAATCTGCACTTCATTCTCCACTCGTGGGTGTGCTGGACGAGGGCCTTGTGGTTGTTGTTGCCGTGCAGAATCCTCAGCATCATTTTCCTCGGGATTAGTAGTTTCTTCATGACGAGGGATTAGTACTTCTTCATCAGCTATTTCTTCATTGAGCACAATTTCACCAGTGCCCATTTGCTTGATCGATTCCTCAGGAGGCATTTCATCTAGCACAGGAGGTAGGTGCTCTCTTTGCGAGCCATTAGTTTCATCAAACCGCACATCTATAGTTTCAACAACCTTGTTGTGGTAGGTGTTGAAGACTCTGTAGGTGTGCGAGTCATTTCCGTAACCAAGCATAAAACCCTCATGTGTTTTTGGTGCAAATTTAGAACTGTGATGAGGATCTCTAATCCAGCATTTAGCACCGAAGACTTTGAAATAACTCACATTTGGTTTCTTGTCAGTGAGGAGCTCATATGAGGTCTTCTTGAGGAATTTGTGAAGATATACCCGGTTGATGATGTGACATGCAGTGTCAATTGCTTCAGGCCAGAAATGACGAGGCGTCTTGTATTCATCAAGCATAGTACGCGCCATCTCGATTAGTGTCCTGTTCTTGCGCTCCTTGACTCCATTATGCTGAGGCGTGTAAGGAGCAGAGAGCTCATGAGTGATACCAAGTTCATCAAGATAATCGTCGAGGCCTGTGTTCTTGAACTCAGTGCCATTGTCGCTCCTAATGTGCTTGATCTTGAGACCATAATTTGTCATGGCCCGATTGGAGAATTGCCTGAAGACATCCTGAACTTCAGTCTTGTACGAAATGATGTGCACCCAGGTGTAACGAGAGTAGTCATCAACTATGATGAATCCTTAGAGAGATGCTGCATTGGTTAGTGTGGCATAATGTGCGGGACCAAACAAATCCATATGAAGTAATTCAAAGGGACGAGTAGTGATCATGATTGTCTAAGTCGTATGCTTGGATTTGGTCATCTTTCCAGACTCACAAGCACCACACAGATGACCTTTGACGAATTTGACGCCTTCGACGCCAATGATGTGCTTCTTCTTGACGAGTGTGCTCAAATTCCTCATGCCAGCGTGTCCAAGACGTCAATGCCATAGCCAGCACTTTGAAGCTTTTGCCAGTAGACACGTGGCAGGCTGAGGACCTAGAGAGAAATCTACAATATACAAATCACCTTTCCTAAAGCCTTCAAAGACTTTGGATTTGTCAGTTCCAACAACACAATACATCTATATTTGCCAAAGATGACAATCATATCAAGATCACAAAGCATTGAGACAGACATGAGGTTGTATCCGAGGGACTCGACAAGCATCACTTTTTCCATGTGTCGATCCTTTGAGATAGCAACCTTACCTAGACCCAATACCTTGCTTTTTCCTTTGTCGGCGTATGTGATATGCTTCAGATGAGACGGAGTAAGGGGAGCATCAGTGAGGAGATTCCTATCTCCAGTCATGTGATTCGTGCAACCACTATCCAAGACCCATTCAGTGGCTGAGGGTGTATCATCCTGTAGAAGCATTAGTCTGACTTACAAATTCATATACTTCAAAGTGAAGAATATGATGATGATCAATTTCGTCAGACAATTTCATCAAGGAATAGTATTTAGCAGCATAAGGGATGTGTGAAATGAGTTATTCATTTCATCATGATTAGCCTGCATCCCAACAAGCACTTTGTCAGGTCTTCAGCAAATTCATCAGACATTTCAATTGTCTGAAGACCTGACCCTGCAGAGGAGATTAGTTCTTCTTCTTAACCACCCACATCTGTATGGGTGGCTGAGAAGCAATGTAGCGAAGTGCATTAATGGAGAACTTAGGCATTGAAGAATATGCATTTCTCTTCACAGGAGGGTTATAGTAATTGAATGAGTAAGCAGAGAAATTCTTCGACGATTTGTGAACATAGTGGTTCGAAGAGTAATGCTCATATTCATCAAATCGTTGTTTGTTTCCCTGCGAAACAGAGGCATTAGCACGACCATAAGAGGGTCTGCGTCCATTTGATGAATTTGATCCCTGTGAAGAATTTGCCCTGGGAAGTTTCTTCATCATCGGTGGTGTCATGATGACATTCACCTGAAGATTTTCCAGCAGGCTTTTGGGAACCCAGATTTTCTTCACAGGTGGACCATTCCTGCAGTTAGTACCAACAAATATGGCAAAGACTTCACCATTCTAATTCTTGAACAGTTTATAGTTGAAGTCAAATGACTCATCTAAAGAATATGAAGTATCACAAGTATAGCCAGATAACGTGGATGGATCTATTGGAGGTCCCTTTGCAGCAACCCATGTGGTTTTGGGATACTGCTCAGGCTTCCAATACGAACCATCAGCGTTGAGATTTGTCTCAAAAGCAGTACCCTCTTTCTTAGGGTTCCTGTGAAGAATTTGCTTTTTGAGCACGTCACACAGGGTTTGATGCCCTTTGAGGCTTTTGTACATGCCAGTGACATACAATTCCTTCAGCCCTGCATTTTCATCAGTATCACAGGTGGCTTCCTCAGATGAGGGGTTAGTGGCCACTTTAGCAGTTGAAGCAATTGAAAGTACTGAAGCATTGGAACATTCAGCTGAAGAATTTGCATTATCACGTTCAAGGCATTTTAGGCATGGTGCAACAAATTCTTCCTGAGCGGTACTGATCTGTTGAGCGAGGAGTGAATCATTTTCTTTTTCAAGATCATCATGAGACGCTCTCAGCTTCTCGAGTCTTTCTTCCTTTGAAGAAATTCATAGGACGACTTCTCGTGTTCGGCTGAGAGGGACACATGACGACTTTCAAGTTCGTCATATTGCGACTTAAGCCTTCTGAGATTCTCAGACAAAGCTTGACTATGATCCATTTCCTCGTCCAACAGGTCATCACTTTTGTCTAGCAGTTTTTGAATCTTTTCCATGGCATGCTGTTGCTCAGTTGCAATTTTAGCAAGTTTTTTATAGCTTGGTTTAGATTCACACTCAGAGTCATCATCACTGGAAGTTTCAAAGTAAGCTTCTCGTGAGGTTACCTTTGCACCTCTTGCCATGAAGCAATAGGTGGGAGTGTAGTCATCAGTATAGTCATCATTGTTGGTGGAGATACCATTATGCTCAGGGTTGAAGATGGACTTGCTGACGTACTCAGTAGCAAGGGCAAGGCTCGCCACACCAGTGTCTGACTCCTCCTTAGATTCCTCAGCTTGCTGATCATCAAATTCTTCTTCAGAATCCATTTCCTTCCCAATAAATGCACGAGCTCTGCTAGAACTGGTTTTCTTGTGAGATGAGGACTTTGATGAAGACTTTGAGGACTTCTTCTTTTTGCCATCAGATTCATCATCATCCTTGCTCTTCTTCTTCTTCTTCTTTAGCCATAGAGGGCAGTCGACGATGTAGTGGCCTGGCTTCTTGCATTTGTGATAGGTTCTCTTGTTATAGTCTCGAGCAGACGCTTCTCTAGTGTTCTTCGGGTCATACTTTGAAGATTTTCCAAAGCGGTTCTTCTTGGAAAACTTCTGGAACTTCTTCACCAGCATAGCCAGTTCTCTGCCAATTTCCTCAGCACCATCAGAACTGCTCTCATATTCCTCTTCTTCTCCAGATGAAAAAATAGCATTGGCTTTTGCTTTTGCCTTCAGAGCACGAGGACGACCATAGCTGGGTCCATACATATCTCTCTTCTCTACTTGCTGAAATTCATGAGTGTTGAGCCTTTCAAGGATGCCAGCGGGATCTAGTGACTTGTAGTCAGGGCGCTCTTGTATCATCAGTGCCAAAGTGTCGAAGGAACTGTCCAGAGACCTCAGCAATTTCTTCACCACCTCATGATCGGTGATGTCAGTAGAACCAAGAGCCTGAAGCTCATTGGAGATATCAGTGAGGCGGTCAAAGGTTTACTGCACATTTTCATTGTCGAGCCTCTTGAATCGATTGAAGAGATTGCGCAGAACATCAACTCGGGAGTCACGTTGAGTGGATACTCCCTCATTGACTTTGGAGAGCCGGTTCCAGATCAGCTTTGAGGTTTCCAAAGCACTCACTCTACCATACTGGCCTTTGTTCAGATGACCACATATGATATTCTTCGCTTGAGAGTCCACTTGCTTGGAGCCACGGTAGGCACTCCATTCTCAACGACGAACCAGAGATCGTTGTCAATTGCCTCAAGATGCATTCGCATCTTGTTCTTCCAGTAGGGATAGTATGTGCCATCGAAGATGGGGCACGCAGCGGATACCTTGATCATACCTGCGGTCGACATAACTAAAACTCCAGGTGGTTAAACCAAAATCACACAGAACAAGGGAGTACCTTGCTTTGATACCAATTGAAAGCGTAGGTTAACTCCCAGAGGGGGGGGTGAATGGGAGATTTTTAGAAATTCGTCAAACTCTGAAGATTTTGACGAAAATCAGAGTGACGAAATAGATACATGAGAGAAACTAGATCGACACAGATGTAACAAGCATGCACACGAAATACATACAAGTGAAGAACAAGTAGTCATACAAGCAGACATGCATGAGGAATATGAACTGAAGAAATGAGATACAACATGATGAAAGTCTTCAGGTCAAGTTCTTCAGAAAAGTAGAGCACAAGTTCTTCAGCAGCGGAAATGCGTAAAGGTAAAAGGGTGAGGAATTTGAAACCGGTTGGGCTCGATGGAGACACAACGATTTGGTAGACCAGTTCCAGTTGTTGTATCAATTGTACGCCTAGTTGAGGTGGCCGAGTCTTACCTCGGAGGACACTTAGTCCTCACCATATTCCTCTTGAGCTAAGGTCACTTAGACCTCACCGTATTCCTCTTGAGCTAAGGTCACTTAGATCTCACCCAATCACTCGTGGTAAGTCTTCAAGGTAGACTTCCAAAACCTTCACAGACTTGTTCACCGGCACACCACAATTACTCTTGGGTGCTCAGAACATGATGCCTAACCGTCTGGAAGAATGACAGTCTTCAAAGGTAATAAGCGTGGATCACACAGATCAACTTCTTCAGTGATGCTTAGTCACTTAGGCTCTCGTTGGGTTTTTCCTCACTTGGGTTCTCACAAAGTCGTCAGAGGAAGGGTTGCTCTCAAATGACAAGTGTCAAGTTCTCTCTAGAGCAGCCAACCAACTAGTGGTTGTGGGGGGCGGCTATTTATAGCCAGGGGGCAACCCGACATGAATTGTCATAAATGCCCTTCTCAGACATGACCGTTGTCAGGATAAGAATCCACTCGACAGCTGGCACGCGGCGCAGCAACGGTCAGAAATTAAGCTCTCAATTTCGTTGGTGCACTCTATTTCCTCACGATAGGCAAATTGCACTGGCGAAATCCTAACTTCTAAGCCTGGCCAAATTTGTTAGAGACCAGATGAACTTCGTCACTATCACTATCAAATTCGTCAGCTGTTCCGGAGGTTTCCAAAGGCTTAACTCGAAGCGGCTGTAAAGTGTATAGGTTTGAGCATCGCTTTGAAGTATGAAATATGTTTCACCTAGACCCCCTTTGACAGTACGGTTTTTCCTATGACTCAAATAGGAAGAAAAAGAAACTATGAAAACAAAGTCTTCAAGCTTCAAAGTCTTCACATCAATTTCTTCAAAGGCCGCACCAAATTCTTCACTCGAAGAAATACATTTTTAGGGGTCGACTTCCGTGGTTAAACCAAGTCTTCAGGGACTACTTTCTCATGTGTACACTCACAAACTCATTAGTCCCTTAACTTATTTGTCTTCAATACTCCAAAACCACTAAGGGGGCACTTGATGCACTTACAATCTCCCCCTTTTTGGTGATTGATGACAAATCAGTTAAGTTTTCAATGGGAATAAAAATAGTGGAAGTGTAAGTACAGAATGTGAAGACATTGGTTTCAAGATATTGAGGAACTCCCCTGAAGATGTGCATATGAAGAATTTGCTCTGGATTGCAAATGCACATGGCAGGTTGAAATTGTGGAGATCTCCCCTTATATCTTGGAATCCAATCATGCATGATCATAAGATATTAAAGAATTTGAATGCATGATGACAATTGGTGTCTGACGAATTATAACATGCATGCACATATATATATGAGGATCAGAGCATAATCAAGCATGCAAATAAAACGTCGCAGAAGAATGTCAGACCACCAACAGTATTTAAGTTACAACTCATCAAAGGAGCGAATCAAATGAAAAACCAAGAGTTGCAACTTAGCAAAAGAAATAGCCCGATATAAGACCCGCTTGAATACTAACTCAAATTTCTCCCCCTTTGTCATCAGATGACCAAAAGGTGACGAAACTGAGAACTAACACCCCTAAAGAAAAATATCATGAAGCAGACGAGGGACCGCCAGCATCGTTGATGGGGCCGCGAGTTGAAGAAGGGCCTGCTGCAGTGTCTTCAACATCTTCATTTTCATCAGTGGCTCATGAAGAAGACACGGAGCTTGGGACCATCGAAGGAACTTGAACCTTCTTGAACTTCTTCTTGGGCGGATTGGCCCAATCGAAGTTCATTTGGAACTCCATTTCTTGATAAAATGTCCAAATGGTCTTACCATTTATTTTGTCCATGGATTTCTTGATAATCATCCTACTATATCCTCCAGGAAACTTACATTCTCTGAAAGTCTTCATCGTCAAATGTTTGCACTTCACAATTGTCTTGGTGAAGCCTATCCTACTAACTATACTGTAGGGTACACTTCCGAAAGCTACTGAATGGACCAACCATATGACTAGTGACCGAAGCTTGCTCATGGACTCGACACTTCATCCATCTACACAAAGTCACATTACATTTGCTGACACTGGGAAAAGCAAGGTATTGGGTCTAGGTAGGGTTGCAATCTCAAAGGATCGGCACATGGATAAAGTGATGCTTGTCGAATCCCTTGGATTCAACCTCATGTCAGTCTCAATGCTTTGTGATCTTGATATGATTGTCATCTTTGGCAAATTTCGCTGTCTTGTGCTAATGGCTTCTGACAAAACTCAAGTCTTCGAAGGTTATCGAAGCGGTGACTTGTACATGGTAGATTTCTCCACAGGACCACAGCTTGCCACATGTCTTCTAGCAAAAGCTTCAGAATGCTGGCTTTGGCATCGGCGGCTAGGACATGCTGGCATGAGGAACTTGCACACCCTTGTGAAGAAGAAGCACATCATTGCGATCAAGGGCGTCAAGTTCAAGAAGGATCATCTATGTGGAGCCTGTGAAGCTGGGAAGATGACTAGGGCGAAACACCCCTCGAAGACAATCATGACGACCACTCGTCCCTTCGAGCTGCTACACCTGGATTTATTTGGCCCTACTCATTACTCCACTCTTACTACTTCTGCACATCTATATGGCTTCGTGATTGTTGATGATTATTCTCGATATACCTGGGTGCACATAATCCTGTATAAGAATCAAGTGCGGGATGTCTTCAGGCAGTTCGCCAATCGTGCCATGACCAACTATGGCGTCAAGATCAAGCACATCAGGAGTGACAATGGCACCGAGTTCAAGAACACTGGGCTCGACACCTATCTTGACGTTCTTGGCATCACTCATGAGTTATCAGCTCCTTACACTCCACAGCAGAACGGCGTCATGGAGCGCAAGAACAGGACTCTCATTGAGATGGCTCTCACTATGCTTGATGAATACAAGACACCACGCAAGTGGTGGCCTGAAGCCATTGACACTGCATGCCACATCATCAACAGAGTATATCTTCACAAGTTCTTCAACAAGACATCTTATGAACTGATTACTGGTAAGAAGCCAAATGTGAGTTATTTCAAAGTATTCGGTGCTAGGTGCTGGATACGGGATCCACATCACACTTCCAAATTTGCACCGAAAGCACATGAAGGTTTTATGCTTGGCTATGGAAAGGATTCGCACACCTACAGGGTCTTCAACCTCTTTAACCATAAAGTGGTTGAAACTGTAGATGTGCGGTTCGATGAGACAAACGGCTCGTAAAGAGAGCACCTGCCACATGTGCTAGATGAACTTCCTCCAAGTGAATCCATCAAGCTAATGGATACTGGAGATATAATACCCACTGAGGAACCTGGAGATGAAGAGGTGGTGATACCAGCTCCTGTCCAGCATGAAGACAATGATCAGCCTGAAGACAATGCTGAGCCTAAAGACAATGCTCAGCAACAGCAAAGTCTTCGCCTTATTCATCCTCGTGTGGCCAATGAAGTTCAGATCAAGAAGATACTTGACAACATTAATGCACCCGGTCCTCTCACTCGCTCTAGAGCCACACAGCTAGCAAACTTTTGTGGACATTTTGCTTTTGTCTCGATCACAGAGCCCACCAAAGTCACTGAAGCTTTCATGGTACCAGAATGGATTCAAGCTACGCAGGAAGAGCTTCAGCAATTTGAGCTCAACAATGTGTGGGAACTCGTCAAGCGTCCTGACCCTCACAAGCACAACATTATTGGAACCAAATGGATCTACCGCAACAAGCAAGATGAACATGGTCAAGTTGTCAGAAACAAAGCCCGTCTTGTTGCTCAAGGTTACACACAAGTGGAAGGAGTTGACTTCGATGAAACCTTTGCTCCTGTGGCTAGACTTGAAGCCATCAGCATAGTTCTTGCTTACGCCAATCATCATGATATCCTTCTATATCAAATGGATGTGAAGAGTGCCTTTCTCAACGGCAAAATTGAAGAAGAAGTCTATGTTGCTCAACCACCTGGGTTTGAAGATCCAAAGCACCCTGACAAGGTCTATAGGCTCAATAAGGCACTGTATGGCCTCAAACAAGCTCCACGAGCCTAGTATGACACACTCAAGGAATTCCTGAAAAGCAAAGGCTTCAAACCCGGTTCACTTGATCCCACTCTCTTCACCAAATCATATGATGGTGAACTGTTTGTATGCCAAATCTATGTGGATGAGATTATCTTCGGCTGCACGGACAAATGATACAATGATGAGTTCAGTCATATGATGCAAGAGCAATATCAAATGTCCATGATGGGAGAGCTAAAATTCTTTCTTGGTCTTCAAATACGTCAACAACGCAACAGCATCTTCATATCACAAGAGAAGTATCTCAAGGACTGCTTGAAGAAGTTTAGTATGCAAGATTGCAAGGGCTACAAGACGCCAATTCCAACCAATGGTCAACTGAGCTCCGACGACAATGGTAAACAGTTTGATCAGAAGGTATACCGCTCCATGATTGGTTCTTTATTGTACTTAGCATTTGCATGTGTGCCCGACTCCAAGCGGCACCAAAGGAATCGCATCACCTCGCGGTGAAGCGAATACTTCGATATTTGGCTCACACCCCAATGCTAGGATTATGGTATCGAAAGGGCTCAGGGTTTGATTTGGTCGGATTCTCTGATTCTGACTATGGTGGAGATAGGGTGGATCGCAAATCCACATCAGGCACTTGTCACTTTCTTGGTCGTTCACTTATATGTTGGTCTTCAAAGAAGCAGAACTGTGTATCACTCTCCACTGCTGAAGCTGAATACATTGCTGTTGGATCCTATTGTGCTCAGCTTCTCTGGATGAAGCAAACCATTAAGGACTATGGCATCAACAAGAAGAAAGTACCCCTATTCTGTGACAACGAGAGCGCCATCAAGATTTCACACAATCCAGTTCAGCACTCCAAGACGAAGCACATTGAGATCAGGCACCATTTCCTTCGTGATCATGTGCTCAAAGAAGACATTGACATCATTCACATTAACACTAAAGATCAGCTGGCAGATATCTTCACGAAGCCTTTGGATGAGAAGAGGTTTTGCAAGTTGCGGTGTGAGCTAAATATCTTAGAATCCTCAAATGTCCAGTGAATGGACACACATCCTAACGCTTATGCATTGTTGATGACTATGATGTACAACACACGAAGTAACATATGTCTTCAATTCATGAAGATTTACACTCTAAGTGTGAAGATATTGATGCGGAATTTGACTTCAGAGCGCCACGATAATTGATCGCCGTGTCTAGGTCTAATACTTCCTATACGGTGGGTGACGCCGCCACCAAATTTTCTTGAAGATTTTCATTTGGCGTCACATCTATTGCATTATCTTCATAATTTTGTTTGTTTTCACCAGTGACTTAGTCTTCGCACTTTATTTGATCTCATTGCCTATACTATATATATAGTTTGTCCTCAACAGCATTCACTTATAACTATGTCTTCAAGTTGGATTTTACTGAACTAAGTGAATGTGATCGGACCCTTACCCCTCTATGCTTGTCTCTTCCAATCTCTCTAAATCTTCATATGCATTCTACTTGACACGTGTCGATTGTCTTCACTGTGTCCTTGTAAGTCGAAGATTTTGAGACCAAAATTTAAAACGAATTTATATCCTTATCCATTTTGCCAGCCGCCGCAGAAGCCGGAATGACCTCCCGCCAAAACTGCTAAGTTGTGGGGTCAAGGCATGGCTGTCAAAACTGCATCTGCATGCCACGCGTCGAGCAAACATGTATCGCCAGGGGCAGTATAGTAAATTCACCATGATGAACTCCTCCTTATAAATACTTCGCCCCTGCGGTCATTAAATTCTTTCACACCTGTTGCTCTTGCCTTCGCAAACCCTAGCGCCGTCGCTAGCTTCCATCGACACCGGAGAAGAAGCGCTTCGCTGTCGCGACCTCTTTGACACCGTACTCACGCCGCCCGCGGATATCTTCTCGCCGCCGCCGCCGTAGCTGTCTTCCACTGCCAAGTTAGGGCGTGGGAGATCGAACTGCTCAGCTTCCTTCGCGCTTCATTGAGCTGTTCATCGTGCGGTAAATAAAAATCACTTTTTTGCTGTTTGTTTGATCCAAAAAAATTCCATATCTCTTCAGAAGTTGTTCTTTCACCTTCAAATCTTTATCTTCAGTCATGCACATCTCATATCTTGCAAAGTTACTTCACTTATGCTACATGATTCGTATGATTCCTCACTTGTACCTATTTTTGGATTCGTACAAATCTGGAACCAACACTCTATAAGTGAATGTCTTCGCACTATGAGGTCATTGTCTTCAAACCGATTTATCTTCAACATCCTCTGAGAATGCATATGACCTCTCCTCCTTCCCTCACATCTCTAATTCTTTCACATGTACATGTCTGTGGGGGAGTCACTTGGTTCTCATAGTCTGAATTCATTTGCAGACTTCTTACAGCTTCATCTTGATTCTCCTGAAGCCAGTTCTTGTCGAATCAGTAGAGCGAAGCCAATCAGCCCTTTGAAGCCAATGGCTGGTGGTAAGTCTTCAAAGAAGGGAGGAAGACAAAGGCGAGCAAACACTGCTCTTTACCTCCCTCCTGATCTGTATGAGCAGTACAAGTCAGATCCAGAGAAAACTTACGGAGAACGCAAGTCATGTGTGCAGTGGATCAGAAGATATTGGGCTGAGAAGTGGTTCTACTATCAGTTTGTTACACCTGAATATACTGACAAGAATGCAATCAGGCCTCCATGGGCAGATATTGTCTACAGAAAACTAATTCCGAAGAAAAGGCTGACGCCATTGCTCAAAACTTCTATCCATGCATGGTCAGAGGTGTGATGCCACAAGATGCTGACCCATCCAGTATCAGATGGTGTCATGAAGACGATCTTTTTGAAGCCAATTATCAGTTTGCAAAGGGTTCTGCAGATCAGAACAAGAAGGACTTTGGCATTGACTTCAACCCTGGTCCTGCTGAACCAAGGCCGGATGGCACTCGTGAAGCCAATCCAAATCTGACTGGGCCCTGGGACAGTCTTCAAGCATACATTGAGCATATTGACTCTCTTCGTACTGCCGCAGCTGCTGCTTGTGGTGAAACTCCTGCTGAAGACATTGCTCCTGCCTCCCCCAAGACGCAACGGAAGTCCAAAGCTTCCAAAGCTAAAGAAGGGCAATCTTCAACGTCGGCTGCCGCACCAAAAGCTTCAAAAGTGAAGCCTAAGAGATCTGCACCTCCTGAATCCAGTGTGCAATCTGAAGATGTGTCTCAAAACTCACCAAAGAGAAAGCAAACTACAGGGCGAGGCCCCAAACCATCAAGCACACTTTGAGATGATGATGACATCATAGATTTATCTGATGATGATGCTCTTGAGCTGCTCATCAAGAACAAGCAGGAAGAGGCCGATATCTTCAAGGATCTGCATTTGTTCGATCATGACATTCTGAACAACTTCATTGATGAATGGTTTCGCGGCCCATCTCTGTCTATCGACGATCTGCAGCTTCCAATTGACATCAGTGTCACTTTCCAAGGCTTCATCAACAAGGAACTTGCAGTCGTCCAAAAAGTGCTTGAACAGAAGCGTCGCGATGACACCAAAGGTGCCAGAGATTGCCTCAAGCACTATGCTGAGAAGACTGTGCAAGCCCACAATGAGGACTTGAAGAGAAAAGCACTTGGCCGCCCCACCATTGATCGAAGTTGATCAAGAAGAAAAAGAAGAAGCCAGTGACCCCTGCTGCTGAGGCATCAAGGCAAGAAGTGCCCAAGATTGTCTTCCCGCCAAGCTTTTCTGGCTCGAAGCCATCTGCCCCGTCAATTGCTTCAGAAAGAAAGAAGACCCAGCAAGCCGAAGCCGAAGCTCGCAAGCGCAAGCAATCAGATGCCTCTACTGCTTCTCCTTCACAGAAGCGCCAAAAGACAAAGTCTTCAAAGGCTTCGCGCAGGGCACAAGCAGCAACTGCTCCATCAGCTACTCCAGAGCCGCTGCTTGTGACGCCAATCTCAGTTGCTCCCCCTGCCTCAGTTAACACAAAGAGAAGAGTTATTGTGCATGAACATGTTTCCACAGAGGTTACTATTACTGAAGACATTCCAGCTGTTGACCCCACTGCAGCTGAAGACATTGGTGCTGAAGCCAATGTAAGAAATGAAGATGATGAAGTCCTTCCTCAGATTACCCAAGATGTGGTATCATCGCCTGTTCAAGAGAACAGTGAACCTATGAGCTTTGGCAGACCCCTGACGCCAATGGCCCATGATGAGTGCTGGGAAGAGCAGCCTCAAAACTCACCGCTGCATGAAGAGATCCCCACCACTCCACCTCCTCAAGCTGCAACCACTGATATGCCCCCAATGCAAGGAACACCTGAAGCCATGGAGGAAGACAATTCGTCTCCAAAGGCGTTGCCCTCATTTCGAAGGCTTCGCCGTGGCCCAAAACCTTCAACCTCCATGTCCTGCATTCCTGAGGAGGATGTGCATCAAGAAACCTCTGTTTCTCAAGAGGTAGTACGAGAAGATGTTCCCCCCAGCTCCATAGCATAGCCTGAAGATGCACCAGTTGAAACTGTTCAGATCGCATCAGTTGAAACCCATTCTGAGCATGAAGCCAATCAGCATGAAGACATTCCGGCTGCAACAACTGAAACTATTCAAGAGCCGATGTCTGAAACTGCTGCTACTGCTGCCACTGAGGCCCTTGTGCCTGAAGTCAATCTGTTTGACACTCATGAAGCTCCTACTCCTGACGCCATTGCTCCATCTGAGGCCAATGCGCCCAATACTGCTTTGGCCTACAATCGAGCTGGTGAGCTGGTTCCTGTTTTATGGCCAACCCTCACTCCTCCTGTGCAGCATGGACCGCAGTATGAATTCAACATCAACAATCGGCCACTCATTCAGAGGCCTATGCCCAGGATACCAAGGCTTCATAGCGCACCATCAACTGACTGCATGTTTAATGTTGCTGCATTTAGAAATGAAAACACCTTCTTTGACAGCTCCAAGAATCCTTTCAAAAAGGAGTGTATATCTTCTGATAGATTCTGGACTCATCATCAGCGCAGCTACTATATGTGCGTCCTATACAATCAAGACCGGATTCATCCTCATAGGCGCCTGTATCGTGAAGCCATGTCTGGACTCCCATGTCTCGATCAAGCTCTGGACTGCTTCAGGGATTTTGGATTGTTGCCCTTTGTCACGAACAAGGAACACTGGAATGAGGAGCTCGTACTCCAATTTTATGCAACTTTCCACATTTCTGGCTACGACAGTCGACAGGGATCCCAAGACTTGGACCCTTGAGTGGATGACAGGTGATGTTCATCATGAAGCCAAAGCTCAAGATCTTCTCGAGCTCACTACCCTGCCTACTCCTGGCGACTTCTACAATCCAGGTTGTTCTGCCTATGAAAAGGAAGTTGAAAGCATTTTTTAGAAGCCTGAACCAAACATGACTGAAAAGCTTACAATGATGAAGCCATTGCCTTTTGAAGCTGAATACCCCAAGGAGTTTTTTGTCAACGACCTAGAGTACTTGCCTCGAACTGTCTATCACATTCTTCGCAACACTCTATGGCCAATTAAAGGGCATTCATCTTCAGCCAAGCTTGAGGGCGCCATGAAGACACTGGTATACCATGTCGTCAATGGCATCAGATTCAACATGCATTACTTCTTCATCCGATAGCTTGTTGCCTCTGGGATGGATCTGTTTGGCCTCAAGTTTTATGCGCCATGGATCATGCGCCTCATCAAGTTTCGCTCCATAGTGCAATATGAACCCTATGGTCGCACACATCACATCTTTCTGCCTGAAGTGGATGCACCTCATGAAGTCATTTACCCTTCAGCAGATAAAGATCCAAGAATTGTTGAAGCAAGCCACTCTGCTTATATGGAAGCTATTTATCTTCCCAATGTGGCCCCTACTTCTGAACTTGCTGGTCAGTTTAGGCAACCATGTGAAGCCAACACTGAAGCCACTACCAGTACAATTCCACAAATGCCTCAGAAGCGAGCCAAGGTGATGACAGACAGGGAGCTTATTGTTTCTCTTCATCAGAAGCAAGATAAGCATCATGACTGGCTCAAGAGGCAAATGAAGAGCATCATATCTGATCTCAACAAAGTGCACAACCTCTCCATGAAGAATGCTTTTGTCGCTCATGAAGCCTGTCGCCATGCTTGGAAGAGCCTTACACTTCTATGCTCTGAAGACGACCTTGCTGCCAATGGCTTCAAGGAAGGCTTCAAATTTGACTCCAAGCCCCCGGCCACTGAGAAGTGGCGTGCTACGCCTTCACTTGAGGACTCAGACTACTCTTCGTCAGCGCCCACATTTCATGCCAGGGTGGTTGATAAAGAAGATGATGCCACTTCTCCTGCGATGACTTCACTGTATCACGATGCTGCATCAGGCCTGTCTGCACCGCCAAACTCCAACATCGACCCGGCTGCCCCAACATCTTCGTCGCCTCCTCGGGACGTTTAGACACCCTATGTCTTCACACCTTTTTGGTCATTTGATGACAAAAGGGGGAGAAGCACATGGGTTGATAGTCTTCAAGCGGGCATTTTGGGCCAGTCTTGATATATTTTGTTAAGTTTGCAACTCTCGTTCTGGAACATTTGGTTATTTGGGTTGTAAACTTAAGTCCTGATGGACGCCTGCTACTTTCACTGCTATTCTTGTTGCGTGTTACTTAAATTTGATCTTATGTGCATGTAGACATTTTGCAGACGCCCATATTCCATTGTGCATTTCATTATCTTCAACAGTATTTTTGTATGCACATGTTGTGACCTCATGAATAGAGGGAGATCTCCACAAAGTAAAACCTGCCATGTGAATTTGCATTCAAAAGCAAAATTACTTATATGCACATCTTCAGGGGGAGCCCCTCAAAATTCATGAAGCCAAACACCTTGTTCCTTAAACTTTCACATATTTTTATCCCCATTGAAACTTCAACCAGTTTGTCATCAATCACCAAAAAGGGGGAGATTGTAAGTGCATCTAGTGCCACCCCTTGTTGGTTTTGGAGTATTGAAGACAAACTTGGTTGAAGGGACTAATGTGTTTGTGAGATTCACAGGAGAACACAGGTAGAAGTCCCTATTGATTCGGTTTACCCATCAAAGATGACCCCTAAAAATGTATGAAGACATTGAAGACAATGGTGGTTCACGAGATTGTAAGTGCATCTAGTGCCACCCCTTGTTGGTTTTGGAGTATTGAAGACAAACTTGGTTGAAGGGACTAATGTGTTTGTGAGATTCACAGGAGAACACAGGTAGAAGTCCCTATTGATTCGGTTTACCCATCAAAGATGACCCCTAAAAATGTATGAAGACATTGAAGACAATGGTGGTTCACGAAGTCATTCGTGTTGAAGATAATGGCTCACAAAGACATTCACCTGAAGCCAATGGAACGCGAAGACTTAGTCTTTTGATAGTTTCATTTTCTTCTTTCTTGAGTCGTAGGAACCACCGTACTGTTAAGTGGGGTCGAGGTAAATGAAGTTAGAAACTGACATGATGCTCAACCTAAATCCTATGTCTTCGAGCGAAGACAAATGAGAGAAAACCTCTTCCAGAGTTGGTTGAGTCAGCTTTACTTGGAGCTCAAGTAAAGTTGCCGTGTGTGTTCAAATTCCGACCGTTGGACACGTGTCAGTTCCCCAATGACCCAGGGTCATTTCGGACAAATCTTGTCGGGTTGCCTTCTGTCTATAAATAGCCAACCCCCTCCACCATAAATTGGTGGCTGCTCCAAGTTAGTGCACTGCTTTTTGTTGTTTGAGAGCAACCCACCTCGAAGCCTTTGAGAGAGAATCCTTGCGAGGACAAAATCCAAAACATCCAGAGCCAAAAGTGATTGAGCATCACTGAAGACATTCTGTTCTGAGTGAACCGAAGACTTATTACACTTGAAGACTGTGATCTTCCAGCCGGTTAGGCGTCACGATCTGAGTATCGAAGAGTCATTGTGGATTGCCGGTGAACGAAGTCTGTGAAGGTTTGGAAGTCTACCTTGAAGACTTATCAGAGTGATTGGGCGAGATCTGCGAGTCTTAGCTCAAGGGGAATAAGGTGAAGACGTGGTCTTCTGAGTTCAATCTCAGCCTCCCTAACCAGACGTACAACTGTCACAGCAGTTGAAACTGGTCAAACAAATCATTGTCTACCCCGAGCCCCCGGTTCTATCCCTTTACTTCCCTTACTTACCATTTATTACTGTGAAGCCTTTGCATGCTTGTCTGTGTTTGAAGATAATCCCTGAAGCCATTCATCTATTTGCCTATTTGTCTTCATGCTTCCTGTGTTTATGTTCGACGCATGCTTGTATGTATGATGCCTATGCCTGCCATATCTGTTCATCTTAGTTACTATTGTTGTTAGTTTTCATTGTGCTCCCGCTTGCTTCGAAGACATTGCCTGTTTTCGAAGCCTTCCATAAAAATCGCCTATTCACCCCCCTCTAGTTGATAACTAGCACTTTCACAAAGCCTTCACTAGAACAACTCTTCCAAACTTACTTCTTCGTATAGAACTTCAATCACTCTTTCATTGAAAATAAAATAAAAACTTACTTGTCTACTTTATTCGCGTGGGTTGCCTCCCACGAAGCGCTTGTTTTCGGTCAGTTAGCTCGACCGTAGTGGTGATCAAGGTGGTGCAAACACACCAAGACCGTAGCTTCTGGCATTCACAATGATGCCTTCTCCTGAGTAGGTCTTCATTTTATTTTTCCTGGGGAAATGTCTTACAAAAGGATCTTTAGCGGGTGAATCAAATCTAACATTCCCCTCAAACACATTGATCACAGCTTTGATAGTCCTTAGAAAAGGTCTACCGAGAATTATAGGGGTAATTGGATCTTCACGCATATCTACTATGACAAGATCAATCATGACAGGGCAATCATTAATTTGAACTATAACACCATGCTTAATGCCTACTGCCTGAGTAAAAGTAGAATTAGCCATATTCAAAATGATCTCGGTATTAGCATAAGGACCAAGATTAAGACTATCATAAACTGATTTGGGGATAGTGGAAACACTTGCCCCTAAACCACATAAAGCACTGAATTTATTCAATCCTATCTCAATTTCTATAGTAGGTTCAAAAGCATCCTCTTGCTTAGCTGGTAACTTACTGTAGAGCTTTTTCCTTTCATCATCAAGTTCACATACCTTGGCTGCAACTTGTTCAACAAAGACATTATATGCATCATTATTAGTTACCTCCGGTAGCGGATACTTCATGGATATCATTTTCACAAAATCTGCAACGGTATAATTGTACTCTGGCACATGGCTTGCGTCAAGTACTTCAGCTTTCTCTTCGTTGCTTCTCACCATTTTAACTTCTTCAACCGGGTTAGGCTCCGGTTTACCTGCAAACTTAGCCAAAATTAGTGTTTGGCTCTATGCTATCTTAGCTACTTGTGCCTCCATATTCTTGGATCTTCCTTCGATAACATGCACATCATTTGTTAGTCCAACAACCTTACTGGTAAATTGACCAAGTAAGTTATCATGATTCTTCAACATATTCTTGAAGTTCTCATTCTGCTTAGTCTAACTAGCAATAAAACTTTTAAGAGTTTCTTCAAGAGTATTTCTATTACTAGCATTAGCTCCATTAAAATTATTGGATGCTCCTACATTACTAGGATAAGGAAGTCTAGGAGCATATCCATTATTTTTCCAATTAGGATTATAGCTATTACGAGCAATAAATTTCACATCACTAGTTTCTTCATTAGTGATGGCATCGTTTACCTCTTCTTTACCTTTTATCATGGAGATAAGTTCTTCGAGCTTCACTGTCCGCTCTGTGTTACTTTCTTCCATGGCATTCACCCTTTTAGTGGTGGTTCTTTCAACATGCCATTGGGCATGGTTCTCTTGCATATCATCAAGTAGTTTCTTGATATCTTCTATGGGCTTTCCCATGATTGTTCCTCCTACAAATGTATCAAGCATAGTTTTTGACATATGATTCAAGCCATTATAAAACATATGAAGGATTAACCATTCCTCCATTCCATGATTAGGACAGTTTCTTATAGCTTCCTTCATTCTATCCCACGCAAGCGCTAGTGGCTCGCGTTCTTCCAGCTTGAAACCTGTAATCTGAGAACGTATTTGCATAATTTTTGTAGGTGGGCAAAACTTAGATAAAAATTTACTGCAACAATCAGCCCAAGAAGTGATACTGCCCTTAGGTAGTGCAAGAATCCATTCCTTAGCCTTTCCTCTCAAGGAGAAAGTAAATAGATGCAATTTCAGTGCATCAGGATCATAATCCTTTATGCGTGTCATGTTGCACAATTCAGTGAAATTGTGTAAGTGCATACCAGCATCCTCAGAAGCAGAGCCTCCAAATTGGTCCTATTGAACCATGGAAACTAAGTTCGGTTTAATCTCGTACTCAGCGGTTGCTACCTCAGGTTGTGCTATAGGTTCACGCATGAAGTTGTTGCTGGGAGTAGCAAAACTCCCAAGATTACGAGCTATAGTAATCATTTTTGGTTTTTTCTCAACTGACAAGACTTGCAACAAAAATTAAAACTTAAACTAAAAACAGAGAAGTAAAAACAAAAACTGAAAATTAACTTTAACAAAAACTCTAAACACAAAGACTAGGAATACTAAACTCCTCCCAGGCAACGGCGCCAGAAAAAGGGCTTGATACCTCCTTTTATTGATCCGGTATTGGAACAGAAAAGAGTATCCCGCACTTATTTCCCCAGAGGTGACCCTGTGTTATCGAACCGATGAGAGGAAGATTCCCTTGAAGCGATGGTCTCTAGCAAGCTTTTGTCAAAGTGTCAAATCCAGCTTTTGACCGGATCAGCAAGCAAATAGTGATTCAAACACTTATAATAGAAAGAGGTACATGTATGAGGTCTTATGCTTACAACCTTGTATTTGCACTGGGATCAAATAAGATATTAATTTGTGCACTGGAAGTTACCCGTCAAGATGTGCTTGTGACAGATCGAAGTGGGGGATGTGTCCAAATAACATCTTGACCGGCACGAGTCCTGCATCAAGAATCAGTTGTCATACCGCAGTCCCTATCCGTCACGTGGGGTTGCCTCGATAATTAAGATAATGAAATCAGACAAGAGCTTTGGGCATTTAATGACTACACCTCATTTCTCCCCGAGGATATGATCCATGTTACCCTACTAAACCTTATTGTCACCGGTGTTCGGTATAACACTTCATGGTCTCCTCGCTCCTAGCCTCACCGGTGCTCGATCTCCATGATCCTGGGTACCTGCAGGGATGAAGATCGTAGACAAGACAAGAGACATCTTCACGGAACAATTTTATTTCACACATACGGGACGTTATGTCAAAGTCTTCCATTGATCCCCTTAACAAATACCTTGGGTTGCAAGGCTTATGCCTCAACCCATACATTACCGAACTACTCACACATGGAGATTAGATTGCAGGAAGAAAACATTGAAGAACACATCTTGAGATTGATTGATTGCAATATGTCTTACAATGGATGCCTTGTGCGATGCACGATTACAAGTATGAATGGGATGGAAGAGCACTATGGTGGTGGTGGAGATGGCTATGGCGATGGAGATGGCATGGCCTAGGGTTTGTGGATGATGATGAAGAGGTTCTGGCTTCTATGCTCGTCTCCTGGTTGACATTTCGACGGGGTCCCTTTAACGAAAGTTGTTTAGGTGGACGATCTGCCTCGAAATCCACGCCAAACGGGCGCTCATACGGGCGCTCGCGCCCGTATGGAACGCCGTCTTTTGTGCAGTCTTCGCGCAGACGCTTCCTGTTGATTCCTTCTTCCTCCATTCTCCTTCCATTCCATTTCCACACGTGATTTCTTCCCTTTTTAGCCCATTTCCTGTGGAAACACATCAAAGAGAGGATTTATGGAATCCTTTGCATTCATTAGTCATTAGTACCAATATCGGAGCAAATATCTCTTTTTAATTGAAATATCTCGGTTTAAACAAAGGTGAAATGAGTGTAAAAATATCACTCATCAGAGAGGAAGAAGAAGATGGACGCTGGGAGATGGATTGCAGACGAAGATTGCGGTGGATCGAGCACCGCACCCGCAGATTCCCTTTGATGGGGAAGGAGCGGGGTCTGGCTCTTCGCTGCTCGACGTGGCTGCGCTTTTTCAGGTGCACAACCACAAGTTACTATTTCACTCCACTTCTCCCATGTCCGCATTTAATGCGCCATCGTGGGTGCGCAGTAAAAGTGATCATTACGACAGTTATCTTCAGCCATGTGTGTTTGTGCATTGTTATGGCCCTAGCCCAACAATGCCTCGCACGCGTGTATGGCCCAGGCCCGGGGGCTCCTGTCGGTGTATTGAACATGGGTGTTCATACCCTGACGATGCGCAGACAAGTCGTAGCCTTCCTGACGGCAAGGGCTTGTCAGAGGATAGCATTTCTAAACACTCAAGACTTGGTAATCAAAACCATGAAGAAGACCTCGAGGCAGGTCATCAAGAAGTACTAAAGAAGTACTAAAGGAGAGGACTCAAGTAGCAGGCAAGTTACAAGCCAGCAAGCCTCGGGCCGACGACCTCAAGACCGACGAGCTCCGTCCCACTGCTCCACTGTGGCAGTTGTCAGGGACTTGCCGACAGGTGTCGAGCGGGCAGGCGAGTTGGTGGAGCTTGTCGGGACATGTGGCGGCCCGCCGCTGAAGATCAACTTTATTGACACCCGTCCAAAGGGCATGGCAGAAGAATAGAAGGTCGCTGGGCGAGCGATACAGGTGGAGCTGGGCTCCCTTGCCGGCATTCATCCCCAGCGTGACACCTAATGGAGCATTTAATGCTTTTGTCCTAACTCATCTGTGTTAGGTATGATAGCATTGTTGCTATCATTTCACCATGTAATTACCATTTTGCCACTGTGGTAGCCCCTTTCATCTATAAAAGGAAGCCCATGGCAACCTTTACAAAGGTCGACACTCTGCCCATTTGCACTACGCAGCTGCACCTCCCGAGCTCCTTGCCGGCAAGGTTGCACTCTCTTGTAACTTGGGCATTTCCACAATCATAATCCACCAAAGCAGGAGTAGGGTTTTACGCCTCATGGTGGCCCAAACCTGGGTAAATTCTTGCGTGCTGATCTGCTTGATCTGCTCTTTGTGTGTTGCGTCCCCTTAGTCGAACCGTAAAGGGGACTTGCTGGTCCCATAGATTGTCGTATGCCGACAGAGGCTTAAATCCCTCG
Source organism: Elymus sibiricus (assembly GCA_039707655.1). Lineage (NCBI taxonomy): Eukaryota > Viridiplantae > Streptophyta > Magnoliopsida > Poales > Poaceae > Elymus > Elymus sibiricus. The sequence continues at coordinate 211,951,523 of CM077674.1, forward strand.
GACTCTGGATAATAGTCCTGTACCTCGGGGTCTTTATCGTCCCCGTTGGGTGTGGCACCATCAATAGGACCATCGTCGGCATTGTCGCCTGTGTTTTGATCTTCGATGTCGTCTGGAGTGTCGCCATTATTGGGGCGTCGCCGTTATCGGTAGCTTCATGGCTAATGTCGCCGTTTCCTGTGCCTTTATTACGGCGTCTCCAGCATCGACATTTTGGAGGTTCTTTATCTCCTTCATCGTCCTTGGGAGTGTCTACCATGTAGACATCGTGGGTGGAGGTAGCCGCTCAATTCCCGGTATAGCCGGTGGTTATGGATATGCGGTATATGACATATCGTCGGCATCTTCATCCATATCGTTGGCCTTCTCAGAGGCGTAGTCCAGCACGTCGATTAAATCCTCGACCGTAGCGACTAGGTGGGTGGCGGGGGGGATGAAAATTTCCGCACCCTTGGATTTACATCCGATCTGATCGTAGACCGAATTTGTCCGTCCGAGATTCCAAGACACTAGATTTGGTCTAGAATCACGTTTAGAGCACAGAGGTCGGCTTCGCGCATCTCTTGATAGTAGGCGGAGCTAAGCTGGAGTTTGACCGAGGTGTTGCTTGACGCGGCCTCGGGGTTTTCGTCGGGGAGGCTTGACGTCTGAACCAGCGGGGTGATACTCGGAACCGAGCTTGAAGCAAGATCTGAAGTACCGATCACATCATGAGCCTCTTCCAAGATCGAATCTGGTGGTGGACATCGACATCCACGGAATCCTCAGGCTGGTCTGACACCCATCCTGAGAAAGCAAGCTCACCACATGTAACATCCCAAAATTCTAAATTTTGGAATGTTATATTAATTAAATAAATATGATTGATTGTTGGATTATTTGTTTGATTGATTGACTGAAAGTGAGTGAAATTTGAAACATTTTGAAAGTTTAATGAGAGGGAATGAAATGACTTTCCCAAAACTTTCACTTTGCATTTTGAAATCAGTGAATTCAAATTCATTTCAATACAAAACCCTGGAGTGAAGATGACATGACTTCTTCCATTTAAATGAAAAGGGTTTTGAAAGAATTTGAATTCCATTTGAAAATATTTCAAATTCAGAAAGTTTATGCAACTCAATAATTTTCATGAGAGAGGATAAAATGACTTCTTCAGATTATATGAAATATGAGTTGGAAGTTTAAAAGAAGGTTTTGAAAGTGGTTTGAAATTCAAATTCAAACCCAATTTGGAGTTATTTGGTTTTTATTCAAATTATTTTTCTCCTAAAAACAAATATATGGAAATAAGGGTAAAATGATTCCCTTCAACAGAAAAATGGAGAAAGGTAAATTTGAAATCATTTTGGTATTTTAAAATAATTTTATTGCATTTTAAAATGCAATGGTAGCACTGTTTGATTTTTATGAAATTTTTTGTATTTTATTTGACTCTGATAAATAGTTCATGATTTAGGAAATCTTTTTCTGATCATTTTGATATACAATATGCCTATGTTATCTTTCTATTTATTTTTTATTTATTTCATCTCTTTCGCTGATTTATTAAATTAGGAAGGAAATTTTCTTTAAAAAGGAAATGTACCACGCGGCCCACTAGAAGATCAGGCCCAGCCGCGTGCGATCCGCCCAGAATAGGTATCAGATCGGCCGCCCAACTCGATCCGATCTCTCTCTGTCTCACTGACGTGCGGGACCCACCGTCCGATCCCGAGCCGCCCGAGCTCACCTTCCTCCCCGCGCTCCCCCTCTTTCCTTTGCCGACGATCCGCCACGGCCTCGCCGATTCTTTCCTTCTGGAGTCGCCCCCTCCTCCATGGCGCGCCCCCTATAAATTCCTCGCTCTCCCCTCTCAATTCTGCCCTAAACGAGCCGCCGAACGCCACCGCCGTCGCCGTAATCGCTCACCGGAGCCCGAGCTCCACCGCCACGCCATTGCTGCTGCAGCGCTCGACCCCGACCCCCTCGCCACTCCCCAAGCCAACCACCGCACTCCCCTCACTCTGATCGACCACGCCGACAACATGCCCCGAGCTCGCCGACGCCCGGAACGCCGTCCCCGACCTCGCTCGTACCGCCGTCGTCGCCGCCGTCGACCTCCACTGTAAGCGCCGGCCGCCCTCTCTTTTTCATCACGTCGGACACCCTCTGCGCCAATAGATCTTGATTCGACGGCCACCGCAGATCCGCTATTTAGATTAAAACGCCGAAACGGTTTTCTATTAAACTTCGGCCGTCCGCCCGTTTAGCTCTAGCGCGCACACCCCTAGCCAATAGCAGTGCGCCACGTAGCCCCCCTAGCCGATCCGTAGTGTTTTCTTTATTTTTGTTTCTGTTTTTATTTTTAGAATAGTTTCTGTTTTAGAAATTTAATATCTCTTATTTTATAGATCCAAATTGATTGATTCTTTTTGATATAGTTTCAAAATTTTATGAAGTTTCTGTTGGTGCAATAGGATTTAAATTTGAGTAGCTTAAATTTGGATTTGATGAAATTTGTTCAAATCACTAATTTGGCCACATCTTGAGTGTAAAAATATTTTTTTGATTGATTCTTTTTGCTACTGTTTTCCATTTGTTTTGTTTATATAGTAGCATTTAGTAATTTAGTTTTGGTATATTTTAAATTAGGTTTTTAGTTAAAATAGTAATGTTCTGTTTATATAGTGTTTTAGTCATTAAATTAAAGTTTTTAATTATTTTTAGTTGGCTCTTTTTGTAGATTTTAACATGTCATATTATGCTTCTGTTATACTACAGTAGATAACGTTTAATAATTAAATAGTATTGTTTAGCCACTATTTTGTATTTTTTTTGCTTAGCCATAACTATAGTGAATAGAATTAGTTTTTTAGTTTCAAAAGTAATTCTTTGCCACTTTACTTTAGTTAATTATTGTTTCTGTTAAATAACAATAATTTAGTTTTTGGTAATTATTATTTATTGTTTGGTATTGTTTTAATTATTTCTTGGTTATTATAATTGTTTTGGTTATAACTAGATAGTTATAATAGCTATTAAATAGTTACTTTTTGCTAGTAAATAATTTATTAAATTATTTTCTGTTGTTTTATTAAAATTTTATTTTTCTTTACTGTAGAATAATCATTTAGGTTAATTTAGTGTTGTTATGTGAGTTATTGATTGCTATTGTGTGAGTTGGTCTCTCCCTAGTTTTCCTTGAGGTTTTATTTGGATTTTTATTGCGATTTCTTCGACTTCATTATTGTTTTCTTTATTTGCTTTATTTGATTGATTGTTATTTTGATTGTTAGAATTGATTGCTAGATGGAAAGCTTATGTGAATGCAATGTTTGACTATATAGATATTCATCGGAGAGTGACGAATAGTTCTATCAAGTATTTTTGAGAGCGATATTATCTTCACAAACTTTACCAGGCAAGTTCACTTTGACCATATTTTTCATACCTATGTTTTATTGCATTTAGCGTCACCTTTTCAACATTTTCTCCAGTAGTTATATTGAATCTTGTAGTTGAGTAGAAGCATGAGGTAGGAACCCACACCCCTATTACTAAACCCCGGGAACGTTATTTATTTTAATGCTACGCTATAGTAGACGGGGATTGGTATGAGTGTTCGTGAGTGGTGTGAGAAGGAGGACTGTACGTCAATGATGACAACTTCAAGATGGCAACTTCAAGGCCTGCATCTACAAGACCTCAAAACTTCAAGACTCAAGACAAGAATTCAATACACACTACTGGGTGGAGGATGGATTGACGGGTATCCTGGAGCAACCAGGGGATTATCCCGGGATGCATGGAGAAGCGCCATGACATCTTGCGGAAAGCTTCACCCAGACTCAAAGAGACGGAAGAATACTTCATGCCCGGAAGCTTACCTGTGCAGCCACAAGTCATTATGGGCTCTGTCTTTGTTGACCTTAGCTGTGACTCTGGCTGGGACAGTGCTAGCAGATGTAGTCGACGGTAGGATTGGATGGGCACCGGACAGTGGTCATGGGAACTCTTTGAAAGACCATGTTTCGTTCGTCCTGTTCTCAAACACCCGGCAGTGCGAGGACCTAAAAGGAGGGAACGATTCTTGTGGGTAAAGTGCACAACACTCTGCAGAGTTAAAACCTAATCAATTAACCGTGTCCCCGGTTACGGACAATGTGAGCCTCTGGACTTGGATCTATCTCTGAACTCTCAACACCAGACTGATAACTAATTGTGGGCAACTTATGATACTTATGGGCTATGAGACATCGGTTGGCAGAACCATGTCATAGTAGATAACTCTGTAGTGAAGACTCCTGATATTCCATTGTTGTAGGGAAAATAAAACTAGCTTTTATGCAAAATCATCAGACACAGAGCCTCAAAGCCATATTGCATATAGATTAGTCATTATCATCTACTTCATATTGTGATCTTGCCAGTACATTCAATGTACTGACCTACATGGCTGCAACGTATCATGTTGCAGGTATTTCTACGATGAGTAAGAGTTACGATATAGGGTTACGGTCTACACTCAACTTGCCGTTGGCGTTGATGGGACTCCACACCCTTACTGATTTGTTTCCGCTGTGATATATAAGGTATACTCTGGATCTACAGTATTTCTTTTACATGTGATGTTATGGTATTTCATCGAAGTACTGTGTGTGCCAGCATACTGATCCAGGGATGGCACGGAAAGCACAGAGACTTGACCGTATTGGGTCAGGTCGCTACAGAGATGGTATCAGAGCACATGTTGATTGTAGGACGTGACCCTAGAAAATGGCTTAGAAATAGGAAGACCTCAATAGGAACAACTTTTATTTTATACTACTCTCGTATTATACTATTCTTGTAAACCTCTGAATTCTTTTACTAAGCTTTCCTTATTTCAAATTATAGATGGAGAGCTACATCCTGAATGAAAGAGGACACTACAAGGGTGTTCTTGGTGGCCCATTCCTTGTGGAGCTTGTCAGACTGATGAAGCTGCCGATACCTGAGATCAAGGCCACTAAGAGGAAGTCTGGATCATGGGGCGTCAAGACTCAGGTGTTTGGACGCAAGGAGCACCCCAAGACTGGAGACATCACTTATGGGACGCTGAGTCATGATTGTGATATGGGCATAAACACTACCGTCCATGATGCTATTGCACGACTGTGCTATCGTCATCGAGCTGCTCTAAGCACTCACTAATCTAGAAAGGTCGGATGGTAGAAGGAAAATGGAGCCACTATTGCCCTGACCAATGAGCAAAAGATGAAGTTTGCACCATTGTTGGTGTATAATCAGGAGCTGGAGCAATACGTCAAGAACCTGCAGATGGACCTTCTTGAAGTGCTATTTGACAAGGAAGCCATGCGTGAAGAACTCAAGATTCAGAAGATGATGGTAGCCAAGCTGGAGGAGGAGAACCTTGAGATCCAGAAGAATCGTCAGGAGCTGAAGAATAGCAGGGCCATATCTCATACCAAAGATGTTGAGATTCAGAAGCTCAAGACTCAACTCCAGGAATTACAGGGATGACACAAGAAACTCCGTGTCGACAGAGATAATCTGGCAGAAGAACTGGAGAATATCAAGAAGCCCATTGGAGACAAGGATACACTAGCTTAGTAGTAGTAGTCCCACCATGAGAGAATAATGATGAACGTTTTTGTGATTAAAGTACTCGACCATACCAACTTATGTGGATGGCGATATAATAGGATTGATTGAATGCATGAATACTTGGATGATATTATCTTTTGTGCTTATTGAATGGTTGGATGTATTATATCTTAATATACGGTATTCGTAGGTTTGTATTTATTTCAACCTCGAGAGATGTGAGTTATGGAAGAATAAAAGAAGGCCTTCATATGGGAGAAGCATCAGCATTGGAAAACTCCCGAGCATTGAAGACCTGTAGAAATGAAGACTTCGTAACGGAACCGTAGTAAACGAGACCGTTACAAACGGTAGACACTTTGAGTTAGGAATTGTTTGTTTTGAGTGGATATTTTCTCTCTCTCTCTCAACCCAAACCCAAGACCTTGAAACCTTGGCCAGACTGATCATCAGACCTTGGACGACAACATTTCATACAAGGAGATACATACATTATTCTGAGCACACATTTCTCTTACACCTGCAGATGACAACTCTTTACGAGTCTTTCCTCAAGGGTCTGGAAACGATCATGACCCTGACAAGTGATCAGGACTACCCGAAAACCCTGATGGACATGATGAAGCATATCCACCTTGAAGGGGATGCAGTCTACAAAGGCTATCCATTCATGGAGAATGGCGTGGAACTTTGGTACGTGGAGGTACACCTCCACCGTGAGAAAGGAGTTTGCCCAAAGACTATGGGGCAATACTTTTTCATTTCTTGCGTACCACGAGCAACGTTCTTCGACTCTGTCCTTGAAGCTGCCATGGAAGCCATACGCCAGATCGGAGACATACTGGAAGCAAGACTCCGTCATACTCAGGAATACCTGAGAGAAGTGCATACAGAGATGATGGAGATGAAACTCATGGTCACCCAGATGAAGCAAAAGATGGAGGATTTCAAGGAGCATATTGCACAATTCCAATGGGACTAAAGTCTTCAAGAAGGACAAAAGAATAAAAATGGATGTGATGCTTGACCATACCAAACAATGTGGGTGGCAGCATTTGTAATAAAGTACTTTTGAAGTTTAATTTTGAGAAGTGGTTATGGATGTAATAAAAGGATTTGTTATGAACAGAATATGATTTATGGATGAATCGGTGCATGATACTTGAATGGTGATACTTTTCTGTGTGGATACTTAACCAATGGAAAGGAAAAATGTGTTCCACAAAATGGAGTTTGGACAAAATAAGTTGTAATTCTGGTTACTACCCCAAGAGTATGAATGAATGAAATATTATTGGATTTAAAGGAGGTTTAAATGGGAAACATTGGTAACACCAAGGATGAATTAAAACTGTACCAGTGTTGAAGTGGACCCATACCCCACAGGCCCAGGAATTAATAAGGAATTGGAAGAAGCTGTGATTTGATCAGCAGATGTTTCTTAGGAGATACGAAAACCCTTGTGTTGTGAAGAAACGATAGATGCTTTGTTCAGCTTGCAGAATCAATGGAATTATCCGAACTTAGTTCGTCGACAAGAGGAACCTCTGCAATGCTTGTGAGGATGCCCAAGTGTTAGAATACGTGATTCGCTGTCTGCGTATGTAGTAATGATTCAAGTACGGGATGGATTGGCCCCCATACCGGAGACTTTTATCATGGACTATCATATGTTGATGGAAAATCAGAGAGCCTTAAAAACCCTAGAAAAGAGTGTTGATACGACAAGCCAAAAACCTTAGAATGGCAGGACGATGAAACCCTGTACAGGAAACCGTTGCCAATCATAGGATATACGGTGAGATTCAACCCAGACCCATTTACTGCAGGAAAACCACAAACTGTTGACCACCATGAGAATTTCGATGGTAGTTAGTGTTGATGATAGACCTGTCAGCTAAGAAGACCCAGTCTCGGGAACATCCCTATTTTGATGAAAGGACACATGATTATGAGCAAAGAGGTTATGCCCTTATCGGAAAGGCATCAAAGAAGGAGTTATCCCGAAGATATGAGAAGACTGACATTGTTAACCCAAAAGGTGGAATACTGGAGTTTGAAGGAACCATGACTCTGATTTTAAGTGTGGTAGCACCCCAGACCTTTCCAAACAATGGATTTGCTGGAAAACCCCCCAACCCTAACCTTTTCTTGCTAGCCTCTCCAAATCTCGAGGACGAGATTCATTTTAAGTGTGGTAGGTTTGTAACATCCCAAAATTCTAAATTTTGGAATGTTATATTAATTAAATAAATATGATTGATTGTTGGATTGTTTGTTTGATTGATTGACTGAAAGTGAGTGAAATTTGAAACATTTTGAAAGTTTAATGAGAGGGAATGAAAAGACTTTCCCAAAACTTTCACTTTGCATTTTGAACTCAGTGAATTCAAATTCATTTCAATACAAAACCCTGGAGTGAAGATGACATGACTTCTTCCATTTAAATGAAAAGGGTTTTGAAAGAATTTGAATTCCATTTGAAAATATTTCAATTTCAGAAACTTTATGCAACTCAATAATTTTCATGAGAGAGGAAAAAATGACTTCTTCAGATTATATGAAATATGAGTTGGAAGTTTAAAAGAAGGTTTTGAAAGTGGTTTGAAATTCAAATTCAAACCCAATTTGGAGTTATTTGGTTTTTATTCAAACTATTTTTCTCCTAAAAACAAATATATGGAAATAAGGGTAAAATGATTCCCTTTAACAAAAAAATGGAGAAAAGTAAATTTGAAATCATTTTGGTATTTTAAAATAATTTTTATTGCATTTTAAAATGCAACAGTAGCACTGTTTGATTTTTATGAAATTTTTTGTATTTTATTTGACTCTGATAAATAGTTCATGATTTAGGAAATCTTTTTTCTGATCATTTTGATATACAATATGTCTATGTTATCTTTTTATTTATTTCATCTCTTTCGCTGTTTTATTAAATTAGGAAGGAAATTGTCTTTAAAAAGGAAATGTACCACGCGACCCACTAGAAGATCAGGCCCAGCCACGTGCGATCCGCCCCGAATCGGTATCAGATCGGCCGCCCGATTCGATCCAATCTATCTCTGTCTCACTGATGTGCGGGACCCACCGTCCGATCCTGAGCTGCCCGCGCTCACCTTCCTTCCCGCGCTCCCCCTTTTTCCTTCGCCGGCGATCCGCCGCGGCCTCGCCGATTCTTGCCTTCTGGAGTCACCCCTCCTCCATGGCGCGCCCCCTATAATACCACGCTCTCTCCTCTCGATTCCGCCCTAAACGAGCCGCCGAATGCCACCGCCGTCGCCGTAATCGCTCACCGGAGCCCGAGCTCTGCCGCCACGCCATTGCTGCTGCTGCGCTCGACCCCGACCCCCTCGCCACTCCCCAAGCCCACCACCGCACTCCCCTCACTCCGATCGACCACGCCGACGACTGCCCCGAGCTCGCCGACGGCCGAAACGCCGTCCCCGACCTCACCCATACCGCCGTCGTCGCCGCCGTCGACCTCCACTGTAAGCGCGGCCGCCCTCTCTTTTTCATCACGTCGGATACCCTCTGCGCCATTAGATCTTGATCCGACGGCCGCCACAGATCCGTTGTTTAGATTAAAATGCCGAAACGTTTTTCTGTTCAACTTCGGTCGTCCGCCCATTTATCTCTAGCGTGCACACCCCTAGCCAATAGTAGTGCGCCATGTAGCACCCTAGCCGATCCATAGTATTTTCTTTATTTTTGTTTCTGTTTTTATTTTCAGAATAGTTTCTGTTTTAGAAATTTAATATCTCTTATTTTATAGATCCAAATTGATTGATTCTTTTTGCTATAGTTTCAAAATTTTATGAAGTTTCTGGTTGTGCAATTGGATTTCAAATTTGATTAGGTTAAATTTGGATTTGATGAAATTGTATCAAATCACTAATTTGGCCATATCTTGAGTGTAAAAATATTTTTTTGATTGATTCTTTTTGCTACTATTTTCCATTTGTTTTGCTTATACAGTAGCATTTAGTAATTTATTTTTGGTTTATTTTAAATTAGGTTTTTAGTTAAAACAGTATTGTTCTGTTTATATAGTGTTTTAGTCATTAAATTAAGTTTTTAATTATTTTTAGTTGGTTCTTTTTGTAGATTTTAACATGTCATATTATGCTTTTGTTATACTACAGTAGATAACGTTTTATAATTAAATAGTATTGTTTAGCCACTATTTTGTATTTTTGTTTGCTTAGCCAAAACTATAGTGAATAGAATTAGTTTCTTTAGTTTCAAAAGTAATTCTTTTGCCACTTTACTTTAGTTAATTATTGTTTCTGTTAAATAACAATAATTTAGTTTTTGGTAATTATTATTCATTGTTTAGTACTGTTTTAGTTATTCTTGGTTATTATAATTGTTTTGGTTATAACTAGATAGTTATAATAGCTATTAAATAGTTACTTTTTGCTAGTAAATAATTTAGTAAATTACTTTCTGTTGTTTTATTAAAATTTTATTTTTCTTTACTGTAGAATAATCATTCAGGTTAATTTAGTGCTGTTATGTGAGTTATTGATTGCTATTGTGTGAGTTGGTCTCTCCCTAGTTTTCTTTGAGGTTTTATTTGTATTTTTATTGGGATTTCTTCGACTTCATTATTGTTTTCTTTATTTGCTTTATTTGATTGATTGTTAGAATTGATTGCTAGATGGAAAGCTTATGTGAATGCAATGTTTGACTATATAGATATTCATCGGAGAGTGACGAATAGTTCTATCAAGTATTTCTGAGAGCGATATTATCTTCACCAACTTTACCAGGCAAGTTCACTTTGACCATATTTTTCATACCTATGTTTTATTGCATTTAGCGTCACCTTTTCAACATTTCCTCCAGTAGTTATATTGAATCTTGTAGTTGAGTAGAAGCATGAGGTAGGAACCCACACCCCTGTTACTAAACCCCGGGAACGTTATTTATTTTAATGCTACGCTATAGTAGACGGGGATTGGTATGAGTGTTCGTGAGTGGTGTGAGAAGGAGGACTGTACGTCAATGAAGACAACTTCAAGATGGCAACTTCAAGGCCTGCATCTACAAGACCTCAAAACTTCAAGACTCGAGACAAGAATTCAATACACACTACTGGGTGGAGGATGGATTGATGGGTATCCTGGAGCAACCAGGGGATTACCCCGGGATGCATGGAGAAGCGCCATGACATCTTGCGGAAAGCTTCACCCAGACTCAAAGAGACGGAAGAATACTTCATGCCCGGAAGCTTACCTGTGCAGCCACAAGTCATTATGGGCTCTGGCTTGGTTGACCTTAGCTATGACTCTGGCTGGGACGGTGCTAGCAGATGTAGTCAACGGTAGGATTGGATGGGCACCGGACAGTGCTCAGGGGAACTCTTTGAAAGACCATGTTTCGTTCGTCCTGTTCTCAAACACCCGGCAGTGCGAGGACCTAAAAGGAGGGAACGATTCTTGTGGGTAAAGTGCACAACACTCTGCAGAGTTAAAACCTAATCGATTAGCCGTGTCCCCGGTTACGGACAATTTGAGCCTCTGGACTTGCATCTATCTCTGAACTCTCAACACCGGACTAATAACTAATTGTGGGCAACTTATGATACTTATGGGCTATGAGACATCGGTTGGCGGAACCATGTCATAGTAGATAACTCTGTAGTGAAGACTCCTGATATTCCTTTGTTGTAGGGAAAATAAAACTAGCTTTTGTGAAAAAACATCAGACACAGAGCCTCAAAGCCATATTGCATATAGATTAGTCATTATCATCTGCTTCATATTGTGATCTTGCCGGTACATTCAATGTACTGACCTACACGACTGCAATGTATCATGTTGCAGGTATTTCTATGATGAGTAAGAGTTACGATATAGGGTTACGGTCTACACTCAACTTGCCGTTGGCGTTGATGGGACTCCACGCCCTTATTGATTTGTTTTCGTTGTGATATATAAGGTATACTCTGGATCTACAGTATTTCTTTTACATGTGATGTTATGGTATTTCATTGAAGTAATGTGTGTGCCAGCATACTGATCCAGGGATGGCACGGAAAGCACAAAGACTTGACCGTATTGGGTCGGGTCGCTACACCACGTGAATCCGCGACGTACTCCAGATTACCAAACCGGATGGTCTGATCTGGGGAGAAATTCTCCACTTGGCCGAGATGGCCAGTCAAGTCGGCGTGCAACACGATGCTGCCGAAGGTGAAACGTTGGTCGGGGACGAAGATAACTCCGCAGCCAATGTTGTCATTGATCCGAAGATTCGACATCAAGCTCTTGTGACCACACAGTGGGGCCTATATGGGCCACCAATTATGGTGCTAAAACCGGCGGATGTCGGGTAGGGGGGCCAAGCTTGGTGATCTGAGCTAGATGATAACAGGAGAAAGTAGGGATACGATGTTTACCTAGGTTCAAGCCCTCTCGGGGAGGTAAAACCCTACGTCATGCTTTTGATATATTGATTGTGATGGGGTATAGAGTACAGTATGATCTACCTCGAGATCATATGAAGGAGTTCTAAGCTCTAAAACTTTGTAATCGTGCATCTACGGACTAAATCCCATGGCATATATAGGCACCGAGGTTATCTAGGGCTTACACATGGTCGGTTACAATCTAGGGATAAGCATGCCAATCATTCAAATATGCCTTGAAGTGTACGCCAAGTCTTCAAAGATCTTCATCTTGATTACGCCGAGGGCCAGGGCCTGTGTGGCCCTCATCAACTATTGGTCGGTCCTCAGGCCAGCCCATAAGTGGCGGGACGATGTGGTAAGCACCCCCTAGCCCAGGACACCAACAACATGGTAATTGCCCAACACGTTTGTGTGCTTTCTCTACATTGACCAAGTATGCATATGTTCCTAAATTGATGATGCTACTTTTATTGTTTTGTTGTAGAAAATGATTGCCCAAGGTTTATTCCGAGAAAGAAACTAGAACGGGGAGAAGAAGAAGAGAGGAAAATCCTTCATTTTCGATCATTGCTACAAAGAGCTCAAGGACGAGGAGAAGTGGAAGCATCGGGAAGCTCATGAAGCTCCGAAGAAGAAGTGTTTGGTTGTGGATCATGAAGATGATGACGGCGAGGAGAGAAGAAGGAGTCCCACTCCTCACTCGGTGACCAAATCATGTAAGCCAGATGGAAACAAGAAAACAAAGGGCTCAAGGGCTGGAGACAATGATCTAAAAGAAAGATTTGATGCCATTGTCATTGCGAGGAAAGAGTATGCCGAAGAAAAAAAGAATGTTGAAATTGAAAGAAATGAAGGGAGGGGGGAACCGGGCGGCGGAGGGCGGTGACCGAGGAGAAGAGGGCGGTGACCAAGGAGAAGTTGGCGGCAGTCGAGGAGAGGAAGGTGGCAGCCGAGGAGCTCAAGACGATGGAGGAGAAGGCACTCAAGTTTGTTCATGGACACAAGTGGCCTCGACCCCAAGCAAAAAGCGTATGTCGAGCTTTGACACAACAAAATGATCATGAAGAATACCATGCTCATGAGAAACATGATGGGAGGAGGAATGGGAGGTGCTATGGGTGGAATGGGAGGAGGAATGGGAGGTCCCATGGGTGCAATGGAAGGAGGAATGGGAGGTGCCCTGGGTGGTGCCTTCGGTGGCAACATGAACATGATGGGAGGTGCCATGGGTGATGCCTTTGGTGGCAAAATGTGTGGTGGCTTTGATGGCAACGTGGGTGGTGTCTTCGGTGGCAACGTGGATGGTGTCTTTGGTGGCAACGTGGATGGTGGCTTCAATGGCAACATGAGTGGCATGAGAGGTGGCATGGGTGGCCACATGAGTAGCATGAGAGATTGATACATCTCCAATGTATCTATAATTTATGAAGTATTCATGCTATATTTACATCAATTATATATGGTTTTGGTGCACTTTTATATTATTTTTATGGACTAACTTATTGATCTAGTGTCAGTGCCAGTTCCTGTTTTCTGCATGTTTTTTGTTTTGCAGAAAATCCATATCTAGGATGGTCCAAACATGACGAAACTTTACGGTGATTTTTTATGCAATATATATGTGATTTTTGGGAAAAAGAATAAATGCAAGATGATGCCCGAGGACCCCACAAGCCCTGGCGTGGCGCCCTACCCCCCTAAGTGCGCCCCTTGAGCTTGTGGGCAATCCCTAAGGCGGTTGGGGCCCTTCTTTCGCCGCAAGAAAGCTAATTTTTGGAGAAAAATCCCCTCAAAATTTCAGCCCAATCAGAGTTACGGATCTCTGGATATAAAAAACGGTGAAAGGCCAGAAAACAGACGCGAACCAGAAAGAGATCCAATCTCGGAAGGACTCTCGCCCCTCTGGGCACCATGAAGGCAAAGGACCAGAGGGGAGAACCTCTCACCATAAAGGGGGGGCATGGAGGAGCAAGCCAGAGGGGAGCCTCTCTCTCGTTCTCTTCCGGTGGCGCCAGAGTACCACAGAGGGAACCATCGCCGCGGTGATCATATTCATCAACGTCACTGTCTTCATCTCTTCTCAATGGTCCACTCTTGTGCAACCGCTGTAATCCCCTACTTGAACATGGGGTTTTTGTGCTATGAATTATTATCCAATGACTTGGGTCATCGCTATTGTGTTTGAGTAGATTTGTTTTGTCCTATGGGTAATTGGTGAATTGCTTGTGGTTATGTTACTGTCCTTTGGTGCCCATCATATGAGCGTGTGCGTGGATCACACCATAGGGTTAGTTGTATGTTGATAGGACTATACATTCGGGGGCAAGAGCGATAGAAACTTCTTCATACCATAGAAATTGACACATACGGGGTTGAAGGGGGACCAATTTATCTTAATGCTATGGTTGGGTTTTACCTTAATGAGATTTGGTAGTAGCGGATTGATACGTCTCCAACATATCTATAATTTATGAAGTATTCATGCTATATTTACATGAGTTCTATATGGTTTTGGTGCACTTCTATATTATTTTTATGGACTAACATATTAATCTAGTGCCCAGTGCCATTTCCTGTTTCTTGCATATTTTTTGTTTCGCAGAAAAACCATACCAAACAAAGTCCAAACGCGATAAAAATTTATGGTGATTTTTTTGGAACATAAGAGACCCCCGAAGCTTTGGGGAGGGACAGAAGACCCACGAGGTGGCCACAAGCTCACATGGTGTGCCCTCCCCCCTAGGGCATGTGGACTGAGCTTGTGGGCACCTCGTGACCCCCGTTGACGTGAATCCAACGCTGAAAAATCTTATAAATCGGGAAACCTTCAAAAAGTAACCTAGAACTTTTACTCCGCCGCCGCAAGCCTCTGTTCCGAAGCGATCTCATCTGGAGGCCTTTTCTGGCACCCTGCCGGAGGGGGAAGCCATCACGGAGGCCATCTTCATCATCTTTGATGCCTCTATGGTGATGAGTGAGTAGATCATCCTCGGGGCTGAGGGTTTGTACCAGTAGCTATGTGTTTGATCTCGCTCTCTCTCTCTCTCTCTCTCTCTCTCTCTCTCTCTCTCTCTCTCTCTCGTGTTCTTGATTTGACATGATCTTGATGTATCATGAGCCTTATCAATATAATTGGATCACATGATGTTCACCACCCTCTCTTATTTTCATGGTGAATTGAGTCTTGCTGTTTGAGGTTTCTTTATGTTGGACTGAATATTTTGGATTTGAGATCACTTGATGCATGTCTCACTCGCGGATACTCGTGGTGACATTTGGGTATCTAGGTGACATTAGAGTTGATTGATGCATATCATATGGTGTTGTCATAGTACGATCTCTAGAACTATTCGTGACACTTTGGGGTGCTTCATAAGATTGACTAGAAACACAACTTTGAGCCGGTTTACTACCTACATGATTTCATCCTACTTTCTCCGATAGGAATAGAGACTTTGGAGTGATTCTTTGCTGCACTTGGAGGGATTGTTATGTGATTCAATTATGTTAATGATGTTGAGAGATTGCACTAGTGAAAGTATGAACCCTAGGTCTTGTTTCTAAGCATTGAGACACCGTTTTCACACATGTTTGTTACTTGCTACCTTGCTATTTTTTATTTTGTTAGATTATATAAACCTATTTCTACCATCCATATTACACATGTGTCACCATCTCTTCGCCAAACTAGTGCACCTATACTACTGACAACTGTATTGGGTGTGTTGGGGACACAAGAGACTTCTTGTATTTGGTTGCGGGATTGTTTGCGAGATAACCATCTTCATCCTACAACTCCCACAGATTGATAAACCTTAGGTCATCCACTTGAGGGAAATTTGTTGCTGTCCTATGCTACTTGTAGACTGCGTTGGTATTTCCCCGAAGAGGAGAGGATGATGGAGTATAGTAGAGATAAGTATTTCCCTTAGTTAAGAACCAAGGTTATCAATCTAGTAGGAGAACCAAGCAAAATCCCGTTAAGCGCACCTGCACACACAAAGGCAAAAACTTGCACCCAACGCAAATAAGAGGGTTGTCAATCCTCTTAGCGGTTATTTGCAAGGATTAATTCTGATAGTGATAGATAGATAAACTAAAATACTAAATAAAATAAAAGTAAATAAATTGCAGCAAGGTATTTTTTATTTTAATATATGATAAAAGTAGACCCGGGGGCCATAGTTTTCACTAGAGGCTTCTCTCTCGAGCACATAGCATACGGTGGGTAAACAAATTACTGTTGGGCAATTGATAGAAAAGCAAATAATTATGACGGATTCATGGCAACGATCATGTATATAGGCATCACGTCCAAGACAAGTAGACCGACTCCTGCCTGCATCTACTACTATTACTCCACCCACCTACCGCTATCCAGCATGCATCTAGGGTATTAAGTATGAAACAGAGTAACGCCTTAAGCAAGATGACATGATGTAGACAAAGTAAACTCAAGCAATATGATTAAACCCCATCTTTTTATCCTTAATGGCAACAATAAAAATACGTGCCATGTCCCTTTCTGTCACTGGGATTGAGCACCGCAAGATTGAACCCATCACAAAGCACCTCACCAATTGCAAGATAAACCAATCTAGTTGGCCAAACCAAATCGATAGATCGGAGAGAAATACAAAGCTATAATAATCATGCATAAAAATGTTCAAAGAGGACTCAAATATTTCTCATGAATAATCTGATCATAAACTCACAATTCATCGGATCCCAACAAACACACCGCAAAAGAAGATTACATCGGATAGAACTCCAAGAACATTGTGGAGAATGCTACTTGTAGTCTGCGTTGGTATTTCCCTGAAGAGGAGAGGATGATGCAGTAGAGTAGAGATAAGTATTTCCCTCAGTTAAGAACCAAGGTTATCAATCCAGTAGGAGAACCAAGCAAAATTCCGTTAGAACGCACCTGCACACAGAAGAGCAAACACTTGCAGCCAACGCAAATAAGAGGGTTGTCAATCCTCTTAGTGGTTACTTGCAAGGATTAAATCTTATAGAGGTAAATAGCTAAACTAAAATACTAATAAAAATAAAAGTAAATAAATTGCATCAAAGTATTTTTGGGTTTTTTATATGATAAAGATAGACCCAGGGGCCATAGTTTTCACTAGAGGCTTCTCTCTCGAGCACAGAAACATACAGTGGGTAAACAAATTACTGTTGGGCAATTGACAGAATAGAAAATAATTATGACGGATTCATGGCAATGATCATGTATATAGGCATCATGTCTGAGACAAGTAGACCGACTCTTGCCTGCATCTACTACTATTACTCCACCCATCGACCGCTATCCAGCATGCATCTAGGGTATTAAGTATGAAACAGAGTAACGCCTTAAGCAAGATGACATGATGTAGAGAAGCAAATTCAAGCAATATGAATAAACCCCATCTTTTTATCCTTAATGGCAACAATACAAATACGTGTCGTATCCCCTTTTGTCACTGGGATTGAGCACCGCAAGATTGAACCCATCACAAAGCACCTCTCCCATTGCAAGATAAATCAATCTAGTAGGCCAAACAAAACTGATAGATCGGAGAGAAATACAAAGCTATAACAATCATGCATAAAAGAGTTCAGAGAAGACTCAAATATATCTCATGAATAATCTGATCATAAACTCACAATTCATCGGATCCCAACAAACACACCGCAAAAGAAGATTACATCGGATAGAACTCCAAGAACATCAAGGAGAACATTGTATTGAAGATCAAAGAGAGAGAAGAAGCCATCTAGCTACTAGCTATGGACCCGTAGGTCTGTGGTAAACTACTCACACATTATCGGAAGGGCAGCAAGGTTGATGTAGAAGCCCTCCGTGATCGATTCCCCCTCCGGCAGAGTACCGGAAAAGGCCTCCAGATGGGATCGCGAAAGAATAGAGGCTTGCGGCGGCGGAAAGGTTATTTCTTCTGGCTCTCTGGGGGTTTCCCAATATTTGTGAATTTATAGAAGTGGAATTAGGTCAAACGGAGACACATGGGCCCCACAAGGCAGCACGGCGTGCCCCCCCTGGGGCGTGCCCTAGTGCCTTGTGGAGCCTCCGTGAGGCTTCTGGCCTCCTCCCGAAGCTTCCAAGGTTTCTTTTGTCCAGAAAAAAATCTCCAAAAAGTTTAATGGCATTTGGACTTCATTTGGTACTGTTTCTCTGAAAAGCCAAAAACAAGCAGAAAATAGCAACTAGCACTGGGCACTAGGTTAATAGGTTAGTCCTAAAAAATGATATATAATTGCATACACTTGCATATAAAAACATCCAAGATTGATACTATAATAGCATGGAACAATCAAAAATTATAGATACGTTGGAGATGTATCAAGCATCCCCAAGCTTAATTCCTGCTCGTCCTCGAGTAGGTAAATGATAAAAACAGAATTTTTGATGTGGAATGCTACCTATCATGTTTCATCATGTAATCTCTCTCTTACGGTATGAATAATAAGATCCAAATGATTCAAAGCAATAGTCTATAATTTGATATAAAGACATCAATACTCAGGCATACTAATAAACTATCATATCTTTCAAAATAAAAATGCTAAAGAACGTTATCCCTACAAAATGCAATTGGTTCATACTTTTTAACGCTTTTCAGCTTTTTCAACTCCCACTCAATACATGAGCGCAAGCCATGGATATAGCACTATGGGTGGAATATAGTATGGTGGTAGAGATAAATAAGAGAAGTCAAAAATGGAGAAATTCTCACATCAACGAGGCTAATCAATGGGCTATGGAGATGCCCATCAATTGATGTCAATGCAAGGAGTAAGGATTGCCATGCAACGGATGCACTAAGAGCTATAAGTGTATGAAAGCTCAACATGAAAACTAAGTGGGTGTGCATCCAACTTGCTAGCTCATGAAGACCTCGGGCATTTGAGGAAGCCCATCATCGGAATATACAAGCCAAGTTCTATAATGAAAAATTCCCGCTAGTATATGAAAGTGACAAAATAGGAGACTCTCTATATGAAAACATGGTGCTACTATGAAGCACAAGTGTGGAAAAGGATAGTAACATTGCCCCTTCTCTCTTTTTCTCTCATTTATTTTTTTCTTTCTTTTTCATTTTTTTCTTTCTTCTTTTTTTTCGTCCGGAGTCTCATCCCGACTTGTGGGGGAATCATAGCCACCATCATCCTTTCCTCACTGGGACAATGCTCTAATAATGATGATCATCACACTTCTATTTACTTACAACTCAACATTACAACTCGATACTAGAACAAAAATATGACTCTATATGAATGCCTCTGGTAGTGTACCAGGATGTGCAATGAGGCTAGCGTAACATGTATAACAATGATGAACAGTGGCTGAGCCACAAATACTATGTCAGCTATATGATCATGCAAAGCAATATGACAATGATGATGTATGTCATGAAAACGGAACGGTGGAAGTTGCTTGGCAATATATCTCAGAATGGCTATGGAAATGCCATGATAGGTAGGTATGGTGGCTGTTTTGAGGAAGATATAATGGGGCTTATGTGTGATAGAGCGTATCATATCACGGGGTTTAGATGCACCAGCGAAGTTTGCACCAACTCTCGATGTGAGAAAGGCCAATGCACGGTACCGAAGAGGCTAGCAAATTGCGGAAGGGTGAGAGTGCGTATAATCCATGGACTCACATTAGTCATAAAGAACTCACATACTTATTGCGAAAGTTTATTAGCCCTCGAAGCAAAGTACTATTGCGCATGCTCCTAGGGGGGGTGTCGGTACCAAAACCGGCAGATCTCGGGTAGGGGATCCGAACTATGTGTCAAGGAGTCGATGGTAACAGGGAACGTAGAGACAACGATTTACCCAGGTTCGGGCCCTCTCAAGGAGGTAATACCCTACATCCTGCTTGATTGTATTGATGTGATTGTATGAAGGTTACAGAGTTGATCTACCTCGAGATCGACTGGGCTAAACCCTAGGTAATGATCTCTCTCTACGGACTAGGCCTTCCGGTTTATATAGACACCAAGAGGTCCTAGGGTTACACAAGGTCGGTTACCATCAGGGGACAAGCATGCCGGTTATGCCAATTGTTCCTTGGAGGAGACGCCAAGTCTTCGGAGGTTTCCTTTTGATACACGGGGTCGCCCTCAATCCGGTCTTCCATCAACGAGTAGAGGGCGGCCCACCAGCCCGGCCTATGAGAGATAGGCCGGCAGCCCGAGTACCCCCTAGTCCGGGACACCCTCAGTAGCCCCCGAACTAGCCTCCAATGCCGAGGTCTACGGTCTTCAGCAGCTTCATGCGTCAAAGGTCTTCGGCTTGGGTGGCGAGTTCCTACCGTTACCTGTATTTGAATTAGCAATAATTCGGCCACCAATAGATTGGTTGCCGAGGTATCCTCAGAGAGGCCCTGTGGGGCCCGCCATACCGCTTTTCTTTGCTTAGAATTAAATGACGACCCTCGATCTCTGTGCACCCACGGAATGCGAGTGGCCTGATGGGTTTTTACAAAAATGTCCCTCCTTGGGGGGAGATAACGCCCCTTTAATAAGCCAAGGGCGTGGAGGTTAACGCTTCCCACCCCCTGCCATTCTTCTCCACATCCCCGCAGAGCCATAGTCAACAAACAATGGCGAGCGTCCCAGGCTCTTCCTCACATCCTCATGGCCCCCGTCAAGGTGATTGGGCGAGTTGCTTCGTATCTTGCATGCGACTACGTAGGCTTGAGGCGCAGGGGTATCTGCCCGCTTCAGATCTCACATCCACCCGCCCCGGATTAACTTCCGCAGACGGAAAGGCCCTTGCGGAGAATTTTCCTTCCCCTCACGGGGAGGAGAGGGTTTGCTTCGTGCCCTTCGTTCTGCGAGGCCTGGGTTTTCCCATCCATCCCTTCTTGAGGGGTTTACTAGAGTTCTACGGGATTTAGCTCCACCACCTTACCCCCGGATCGATCCTCCATATTTCGGGCTTCGTCGCTTTATGCGAGATGTTCCTGGGCTGCGAGGCGCACTTCGACTTGTGGAGGAAATTCTTCTGCCTAGTCCCCCGCACCCGGGAAGGGGTTATCTACGAGGTCGGCGGAGCCGAAGTATGGCGCATCGCCGGGACCGGATACCCCGTTGGGACTCCGAAGAAGGATGCCGAAGAGTGGACTTCGGAATGGTTTTATATCGAAGACGTCCCTTTATTCGATCCAGTTCGAAGGGGTCTACCGGAATTTTCATTGGCTTCTCCAACGAAGCGGTTCAACTGGCGCCCGAAGAGTCCTTCCCAAGAGGAAAGTGCCGAAGTAGCTCGACTGGCTGCTCAAGTGAGGTGGTTAGCCCATAACGGACTAACCATTGTTGACGTGATGGCAATAGCCATCGCTCGATGTGTCCAGCCTCTCCAACAGAGAATTCATCCGCTATGGAACTACAACGGGGAGGACGACGCAGCCCGGTACACCAAGAAGGGGCCCGCCAACCAGGCGGCGATAGCCGCCATACTAGCCGATTTGTTCAAGGGGGAAGAGCAAGAGTTCGCTCGGCTAAAGCTCAAGAAAGGCTTCTCGATGTATGAGCCCATCGAAATGGTGAGTTCGACCACTCTTTATAGTTCGGATATCACTCCAGATTTTTCATAGTCGGATCTTCACCTTGTCCGAACAGAGTTGGAGGCGATGGGTCGAGACGGTGAGTTGCCCGGCTCCTCAACCGGAGAGTTACTCTCGCGATGACGATCCTGGGTTCCATGACGACCCTGAAACATCAATTAATTTTGAGGACGGGGTCTTCTACCAGGAGAGCCTCGATGGCTCCAAGGTGGCCCTGTTGGCCGATCATCCCGGGGCGCTTCCCTCCTCCGCGGTAAGTGGTCAACGGGCTTCCTCTCGAAAGAAACGCTCAGCCACTGCAGGCCCGAACACACTGACACCTACTCCCAAGGGCCGCCGCACGACGCGCCGAATAGCCGCAAGAGTGGCACCAGCGGCCCCGACGACAAGTAGTCGTGGGGTGACCCCGCGCGCGGCCCCAACGGGAGCTACATCATCGGCGCCCCGCCCGAAGAGGTAATGCATTCACCGTACTGTTATGGCCTCTATCTTCAACATCCACCGCATATGCCAATAATTTGCTCCATGGAGTTCTATAGACGATGTGTGAAACCGCCCGCGGCCGAGGATGTTGAAGAGGTGCCAAGGGGTGACTCAAACCCGAGGTCGCCAGCTGTAACCGGAGTTACTCCGAGAGCCCCTGCCGAGGACCAAAATCCCGAAGACTCGGGAGGCGTCTCGGTCACTAATTCCGAGGTTGAAAGTGTGATGAATCATCGGCGGCGCAAGGCGTCACTTCGGCACTCCACGTTGTCTAATCATGAGTTCAATGCTCTTAGCTCGGTAGATGCGTACCTCGGCGCTGCCCGAACGGGACTTGAAGGCGCAGTGAGGCTCATGTCTACAAATGTGCAGGTATAGTAATAGTTTTGACAACTAGTATCTAACCCAGTAGCCCCCGAGCCTTAATTTGGGCGGGACGGCCGAGTTAAGGGTCTGATATCCATGCTGCCCTGCTTTTGTGCAGACTGTTCGGGAGCAAAACAAAAAGCTGTCCGAGGACCTCAAGCTGGCGCAAACAGAGTTAGAGTCTGTGAAAGCCGAGCTAGAGGGGGTGAAGAAATTCACCAGAGAGACACATGGTAAGTGCCGAACTTAAAGTTCATTAAAGAGAAAATGTGGTGGAACACCTCCACTAATGAAAAATGATTCCATAGCAGCCGAGTCGATAAATTAGCTGCAGAAGGACCTGGATATGGCCAGGAAAGCTCAAAGATATGCGGAGTCACAGCAAGAGGCTGGCTACCGGGTGCTGTCCCGAAGTCATGAGGAGAGGGATAAGCTTAAGACGGAAGGCGAACAACAGGTCCAAGAAATCAAAAAGCTTGAAAGCTCAACTGACTGTAACCCAAGAGGAGAACCAGAGACTGAAAGCGGGCATGTTCGGTAAGTGCAATCTGATTTGTCCGTTCAAGAACTGAACGTATTAGGCAGTAATATGAACCACGCCACGTCTCATTGTAGTTCTGCTGACCGGGCGTCCCGAAGAGGAAGCCAGTTCTTTCGGGCGGGACCTGCTGAAGGAGCTATCCGCTGTACATGAGCGGGCCTGGAGAGCCATGAAGAGCATGTTCAAAGCACTGTGGCCAGGCGAAGTGGCTCCGAAAGGGATGGCCGAACTCGCGAATCGCTTCAAAGGAGCTCGGCGCCGCTTTGAGTTATGGAAGATGTCATCTTGTCGTGAGGGAGCACAGGAAGCGTGGGCGATGATCAAGACCCGCTTCACCAAGCTAGAACCGGAGCATCTAACGAGAGTTGGGCTGGTAGGGCCAGATGGGCAGGAAGTGCCCGTGCATCTGGTGTATGACCAGGTTATGCCCGCAGCTCGGCTGTCCCAAGCAGATTGTGCTCTGGAGACCATAATAGATGGTCTTGATCAAGATGTAACAGTCTGATTCTATGTATCTATGTACTTTACATCAAATAGTCTCCAAACCGCGCTAAAACGTTGTCTTAACCGGCCATCGGCTTCCGCCTCCTCGACCAGAGGCCGAGGAGTGTTTCCTACTATGTGATCCGAGGATATCGGAAAAATAGTTCGGAGAACCAGGCAATCCGGCCATTTGGTGCGAACAGACAAAAACGTGCTCAGGGAGTTATGTTATATTACTGTATAACGTAAGAAACATCTTCCGACGAAAATAGGTCCTCGATGGGTCCCTTTCATCAGGTTACCACGTCGAACCGTGGATGGATAACCGAATACCCAAGGTAAGCGGGGATGGTTACTTCGGGAAAATACCCCCGGAAATTTTGGTGGTAGTTACCAATTATTTTCACTTCCCCCGCGGCCGACCAATTGTATTCTTAAGAACGCTAACTTTCAGCTTCACCCGTCTGAGGTACGCACCCCGGTAATCCGGACGTATCAATCACAGAGATGCTCCCTTTATTCCCTAGCCGAACAATCGGGAACGTAGGGGGTAAACACAGGAGCGAGGCAACCCAGCTTGGCCAAATCTTAAGTCAAATTGATGCATATAGTGGCTTTAGAACGACACAGGAAGGTTGCAAACACGTAAAAAATGAATGATTGCATAAATGAAATTTGACGAGCTTCGTAAAAGAAGCCCCCAGGTAACAAAGTGTGGTACATTCAAAGATGTTTGCCGAAGAAGAACTTAACGTAATTCGGCATTTCCGAATACAACCCGGGAGAAACTATTGACTAGAAAGATAAAGATCCTAAAAGGATAAATCGAACAAGGTAAGTTTGCGGGACTAGCCATAGAAACGTCGCAGTCGAGCTGCATTCCATGGGTTTGGTTCGAGGCGATCGTCCGTTGGGTCGCGGAGGCGGTACGCCCCGCCCGTGAGTACTTGGTCGATTATGAAGGGCCCTTCCCACTTGGGCGACAGCTTGTGCTTCTGCTTCTCTGGGAGGCACAGGACTAGGTCGCCGATGTTGTAGGCCTTGGCCCATACTTCCCTGCTTTGATAACGCCTGGCCTGCTGCTGATAAAAAGCAGAACGAGCCCGAGCTATGTCGTGCTCGCCCTCTAGGGCGTCCAGGTCATCCTGCCGATCCAACTCGGCCTCCCTTTCTTCATACATACGCACGCGAGGTGCGTCATGAATAAGATCGCTGGGGAGGACGGCCTCTGCCCCATACACCATGAAGAACGATGTATAGCCCGTGGAGCGATTAGGAGTGGTGCGCAATCCCCACAATACGGAGTCAAGCTCCTCAACCCAATGGCAGTCGTATTCTTTTAAGGATCGGACCAAACGGGGCTTGATGCCACTCAAGATCAGTCCATTAGCTCGCTCGACCTGTCCATTGGACTGTGGGTGATATACCGAGGCATAATCGAGCTTAATGCCTAAATTAGCGCACCAGTCTTTGACTTCCTGGGCAGTAAAATTGGATCCATTATCCGTTATTATGCTATGGGGGACACCATAACGGTGTACGACGCCGGATATAAAATCGATGACCGGCTTAGACTTGGCCGAAGATACCGGCTTTGCCTCAATCCATTTAGTGAATTTATCTACCATGACGAGTAGATATTTCTTGTTCCTGGTCCCCCCTTTAAGTGGTCCAACCATGTCCAGCCCCCAGACCGCGAAAGGCCAAGTAATTGGGATCGTCCGAAGGGCCGTGGGGGCATATGACTCTGATTTGCAAAGAGCTGGCATCCAACGCAATGTTGGACCAATGTCTGGGCGTCTGTTCGGGCAGTGGGCCAAAAGAACCCTGCTCGGAAAGCCTTGCTGACCAGGGCCCGAGCTGCCGCGTGGTGACCGCCCATGCCAGCGTGAATCTCGACCAGAAGCTGCCTTCCCTCCTCTTCGGATATACATCTCTGGAGGATGCCAGTAGTGCTTTTCTTATATAGCTCTCCCTCGTGGACTTTATAGGCTTTAGATCGTCGAATGATACGCCTGGCCTTAGTCTGGTCAGCCGGTAATTCTTGGCGGAGGAGGTAGGCGAGGAAGGGCTCGGTCCATGGCGCGATTACCGCCATGACTTCGTGAGCCGAAGATGTCATTTCGATGGCCGAGCCCCCCGATAATTCCATTATCTGGTTCAATAGGCGGAGGGACGAGCTCTCCTGAGGTATTGGTTTCCGAGCCCTGGGCTTCCTCCTGCCACACCACGGACGGCTTAAAAAGTCGTTCCAAAAAGGTGTTCTCGGGGACGTGGTCGCGCTTAGCGCCCATTCGAGCAAGGATATCCGCAGCTTGATTGCTGTCACGAGGTATATGGTGAAACTCCAGTCCTTCAAAGCGGGCAAAGATTTTCAGGATGGCGTTGCGGTATGCTGTCATTTTTGGGTCTTTTGCATCGAATTCGCCGTTGACTTGAGAGATGGCGAGATTAGAATCTCCCCGTACCTCGAGCCGTTGTATGCCCATTGACACCGCAATCCGAAGTCCATGCAGCAGAGCTTCGTATTCGGCTGCGTTGTTGGAATCAGTGTACATGATCTAGAGTATGTACCGAATATTATCGCCAGTGGGTGATGTGAGGACCACGCCAGCCCCCAGCCCGGCGAGCATTTTGGAGCCATCGAAGTACATCGTCCAATGTGAGTATGTACTGTACTCCCTAGGGAGTTCGGCTTCCGTCCATTCCGCGATGAAATCAGCCAAAACCTAAGATTTAATAGCTCGGCGCGGTCGATATATGATTTCGAAGGGAAGGAGTTCTATAGCCCATTTGGCTATGCGGCCGGTAGCATCTCGATTGTTAATTATGTCGTTGAGCGGTACTTCGGATGCAACCGTGACCGAGCATCCTTGAAAATAGTGGCGGAGCTTGCGGGATGCCATGAAAACTGTGTAGGCGATCTTCTGATAGTGTGGGTACCTCGTTTTACACGGGGTGAGCACTTCGGATACGTAATACACAGGTTTCTGCACCTGGAGCTTGTGACCCTCTGTCTCTCGTTCGACGGCGAGAACCGCGCTGACCACCTGATTCGTGGCCGAGATATATAGCAGCATTGGCTTGCCCGGGCTGGGTGCTGTTAAGATCGGGTTGCTGGCTAGCAGAGTTTTTATTTCCTCAAGTGCTTCCGCCGCCTCGCTGGTCCAGTCGAATTTCTTCGTTCGTTTGAGCAATTTGTAGGAGTCTGTTTAACTGGCTTAAAACCTTTGATTATGTTCAGGCTGTGCTCGGCTAATCTACGCGGGATCCCTGGCATGTCTGAAGGGTGCCAGGCGAAGATATCCCAGTTTGGACGCAGAAATTGGCGCAATTCTTCATCGACCGCGGGGTCCAGCTGAGCTCCGATGGACGCCGTCTTGTTGGGATCTTTTGGGTGTACTTGGAATTTGATGATTTCATCTGCTGGTTTAAAGGACGTGGATTTTTGCCTTTTATCAAGGATGACGTCATCCTTGTCCACCGTTGAGCGGAGCGCGGTTAATTCTTCGGCCGCGAGGGCTTCGGACAACGCTTCGAGGGCGAGCGATGCCGTTTTATTCTCGGCTTGCAGGGCTCTGTCCGGATCTCTTATTACCGTGATTATACCGTTTGGCCCTGGCATTTTAAGCTTCATGTACCCGTAATGTGGTACAGCATGGAATCGTGCGAAGGCATCGCGCCCAAGTAGGGCATGATAGCCACTGCGGAAGGGCACGATGTGGAAAAGCAGTTCTTCGGATCGGTAGTTCTCGGGAGTTCCGAAGACCACATCAAGAGTCACGCGGCCACTGGCACGCGCCTCCTTTCCGGGGATGATCCCTCGAAAGGTAGTGTGGCTTTGCTCTATGCGGGATCTGTCAAACTGCATTTTATCCAAGGTGTCCTCGTAAATGAGGTTTAGCCCGCTACCGCCGTCCATCAACACCTTTTGGAGTCGGAATCCATCCACTATGGGATCAAGGACAAGGGTGGCAGCGGCTCGGGTAGGGCAGGACCTCGGCTGGTCTTGTTCACTAAAAGTGATGGGTGTGTCTGTCCAGGAGTCTGTCTCTACCACGTGGTGGATTTGAGCGAGCTCTCGAAGGGCTCTCTACCTCTGATTCTTCGAAGAGTAAGTCTCGTAGATTGTTAAGATTTCGGCATCGTCATCAAGGGGCATTACTAGACTTTTAGTGGAGTACGGGCCTCCGAGAATGACCTCGCCGCTCTTGGCAACTTGCCTGACCACCCAGCAAGCTCGAAGGCTGTGGGTTGGATTTGTGGAGTGTATGGGGCATGGTTTATCCAGTATTCCGTCAAGGACCGTTCTGGATCTCGTCAGGGGTTTCATCTTTTTCTCGGACGGCTCGTATTGGCGTGTCCAGTGAGGGAGCGCGTGTTTCGCCCAAGCTCAGTTTAGTTCCTCTGTGCAGGTTAACTCCGTTTGCTCGAGCTGGGCCTGCCAAGCGTACTCCATGGCGCAATATTTGGACAAGGGCGTTTAAGACGCCCTCGTCTCTGCAGTTCTGTCGGAAGATCTCTAGAATGTCCTTGTCGCAGCCGTCCGTCATCTTATTTTTGACGATAAGGAATCTGGCCCAGAAGTGCCGGACTGTCTCTCCGGGCTGCTGTTTAACATACATCAGGTCCCATATGTCGGGACGTCATGTGTTATCCGGACAATACTCAATGTGGGGGGTGGGCGGGATAAAAAACTTGATCCCAGCAGAGTGTGAGTCCGGAGTTTCGGGGGCCGCGTCCTGGATTGTCATGGAATCCGGTGCGCCGAGCTCTGGATAATTGACCTGGCGCGGGTGAGTGGATCCGGACTTGCATGTTGAGCCGGACTCTGGCTCTAAACCATCTCCGGAGCGGAATTCGGCTGCCGAGCTGGAAGGCGAAGCCTGCTGGTCGGAAACTTGCACCTCATGCGTTTTTGGTTCGGAGGTAACGGGTGAGGCCTCTGAGGGGCCTTCGATAGTGGCGACCAAGTGAGTAGTGGCGGGGGCATAAATTTCCCTGTCGTCGGTTTTAAGCCTGATCTGATCGTATACCGAGGACTGGCCATCGGCGATTCCCAGGGCTTGGATCCGCTCTAGTATCCCATTTAATGACGAGAGATCGGTTGATTCCAGGTTCGGGTAATTTGCGGGGTCAACCCGCAGTATGGCCGTGACGGGGGTGCCAGAATTCGCCCCGAAGTTATGTTCGGCCGAGGCTGGAGTTCGGCCACCGAGCGCGGAGGTCAGATCCGGGCTCAAGGTTGGATCTGCAGCGGCTGCCGTCTTGGCAGTGGGGTTCGCCATACTCGAAGTCGGCGCTTCAGGATTCGTGGGTCCGTCAAGCGAAGCTGAGGACCCCGTGAGGATAAGATCTCCCCGGGAGTCGGTGATGAATTCTAAGTTTCCAAACCTGATCTCCTGGTCGTGGGTGAAGCTGTCGACCCGGCCAAGGTGACCGGCCGGATCGGCGTGTAGCACGATGCTTCTGAACGCGAAGAGCTGGCCAGGAACAAAAGTGTCCCTGCGGCTAGCGCTGTTGCTGATGATTAGGCGAGCCATTGATCCTTGGTGACCCACGGCGGAACTCTCAATGAAAGCACCAATGTCGGTACCAAAATCGGCAGATCTCGGGTAGGGGATCCGAACTATGGGTCAAGGAGTCGATGGTAACAGGGAACGTAGAGACAGCGATTTACCCAGGTTCGGGCCCTCTCAAGGAGGTAATACCCTACATCCTGCTTGATTGTATTGATGTGATTGTATGAAGGTTACAGAGTTGATCTACCTCGAGATCGACTGGGCTAAACCCTAGGTAATGATCTCTCTCTACGGACTAGGCCTTCCGGTTTATATAGACACCAAGAGGTCCTAGGGTTACACAAGGTCGGTTACCATCAGGGGACAAGCATGCCGGTTATGCCAATTGTTCCTTGGAGGAGACGCCAAGTCTTCGGAGGTTTCCTTCTGATACACGGGGTCGCCCTCAATCCGGTCTTCCATCAACGAGTAGAGGGTGGCCCACCAGCCCGGCCTATGAGAGATAGGCCGGCAACCCGAGTACCCCCTAGTCCGGGACACCCTCAGGGGGGTTGGTAGGAGTTAACCATCGCGCGCCCCCGACCGCCACACAAAGGAAGACAATCAATAATAATTCATGCTCCAACTTCTTAGCATAATGACAGACCATACGTGCATGATTCGGGAATCACAAACCTTAACACAATTATTCTTACTAAACCACAATTATCTACTAATACCTCCCACATATTACCATCTTAATATCGCAAAACTATTGCAAGGAATCAAATTTATCATATTCGGTGATCTACATGAAAGTTTTTATTATATCCCTCTTGAATACCTATCTATTCAGGACCAAATTCATAACTCGTGCATATTACCATTGCTATCATGAGACTCTCAAAAATATATAAGTGAAGCATGAGAGTGCAACTATTTCTTTAAAATATAACCACCGCCGTGCTCTAAAAGATATAAGTGAAGCACTAGAGCAACTGCCTAGCTCAAAAGATATAAGTGAAGCACATAGAGTATTCTAAAAAATCACGAATAATGTGTGTCCCTCTCAAAAAGGTGTGTTAAGCAAAGATGATTGTGACAAACTAAAAAGCAAACAAAAGCAAACAAACTATTTCACAAGATGCTCCAAGTAAAACACATATCATGTGATGAATAAAAATATAGCTCCAAGTGAGTTACCGATAGATTGTAGACGAAAGAGGGGATGCCTTCTGGGGCATCCCCAAGCTTAGACGCTTGAGTCTTCCTTGAATATTACCATGGGGTACCTTGGGCATCCCCAAGCTTAGGCTCTTGCCACTCCTTATTCCTTTGTCCATCGTAGTCTTACCCAAAACTTGAAAACTTCAGCACACAAAACTCAGCAGAAACCTCGTGAGATTCGTTAGTATAACAAATAAATCTTTAACTCTAGGTACTGTAGTAAATTGATTCATATTTAATATTGGCATAATGATACTGTACTCCAACTTCTCCATGACTCATACCCCCCGATACGATCCATAGATTCATCAAAATAAGCAAACTATGCAACGAAAACAGAATCTGTCTAAAATAGAACAGTCTGTAAAGCTCTATTTAAAATCCATGCTTCTGTAACTCCAAAAATTCTGAAAAATTAGTACAACGTAAAAAATTCATATACCAATACTGTGTAAAAATTTCAGATTTTTCTGATGCTCCAGTACAGAACTAAAATTCCAGCACTGGACGCAAAACTTTCTGTTTTCCAAACAGCATCAATTATACTATCATCAACATCATCCCAAAGGCATTACTTGGCACAAACACTAATTAAAACATAAAAACACAATCATAACAGAAGCTATAATCATGCAAACATACAAAAACAGAAGGAAAAAAGCAAAAAAATTATTTTATTCATTGGGTTGCCTCCCAACAAGCGCTATCGTTTTATGCCCCTAGCTAGGCATAATGCATAGTTTCAAGTGTTGTCATCCTTGGTGTCCAACTCCACAAGCACACATCCATTTTTCTAGTAGATTTAACATAGGAATTCCTCATCATCACACTTCTAGGAACAAAGTCAAGAATCTTATTTTTATGGATAGGTTCCTTAATTATATCAATGAAATTGGGGTGCACGCTAATCATTTTAAGATCCTCGCTCCCTTTACTAGAAGTAGCACCCTTGACCTTAGGAACATATATAAACTTGCAATTTTTATTTGGAGGAGTCCTGTCAATATTTTTGGTGGAGGAAAAAGCGGAACCTAAGTTGTTGATAACTTCCTCCAACTTATCAATTCTAGCGGAGCTTTGATCTATCCTTTCATTAATTATTGGTTCCTTTTCCTTTAAAGTTTTCAAAGCAATCCCCACCTTAGAACCAAATTGAGTAATATGATTGTGGACTTTTTTATCTAAATTTTTAAGATGTTCAATAGTAGGCATTTTATTTTCTATAGCTTCTAACCTTTGCATA
The DNA here is from genome assembly GCA_039707655.1 of Elymus sibiricus. Taxonomy (NCBI): domain Eukaryota; kingdom Viridiplantae; phylum Streptophyta; class Magnoliopsida; order Poales; family Poaceae; genus Elymus; species Elymus sibiricus. The sequence goes on from CM077674.1 coordinate 211,982,957, forward strand.
ACATGCTCCAAAGTCAATGCCGTTTCATTAATAATGATAGGGGCTGAACCCACTAAATTTCCCATAGCATTAAAAGCATCCGAAGTGGGACACATCAAGAAATTCCCTCCGGTAAGAGTGTCAAGAACAAACCTATACCAAGTAGTAATTCCCACATAAAAATTTCAAAGAAAAACGGTAGTGGATTGCTTACGAATTGATTTATTTTGAGCATCGCAAATCCTATACCAAGCATCTTTTAAATTCTCACCTCCAATTTGTTTAAAATTAAGTACTTCATTTTCAGGGGAAGTAGTAACGAGCGAAGAACTAGCCATAATGGTGAGGCAAACAAGCAAATAAAATATTTTTGTGTTTTTGTAAAAAAAAAAATAGAAGTGGGGGAGATGAAAACGAGAGGCAAATGCAAATAAAAGATAAATAAAGTAAATGCAAGTGAATGATAATTTGTGCAAAGGTACTTGGTAATTTTGATGATGTCTCCCCGGCAACGGCGCCATAAATTCTTCCTGCTACTTGTAGTCTGCGTTGGTATTTCCCCGGAAAGGAGAGGATGATGCAGTACAGTAGAGATAAGTATTTCCCTCAGTTAAGATCCAAGGTCATCAATCCAGTAGAAGAACCAAGCAAAATTCCGTTAGAATGCACCTGCACACAGAAGAGCAAACACTTGCACCCAACGCAAATAAGAGGGTTGTCAATCCTCTTAGCGGTTACTTGCAAGGATTAAATCTTATAGAGGTAAATAGCTAAACTAAAATACTAATAAAAATAAAAGTAAATAAATTGCAGCAAAGTATTTTTGGGTTTTTTATATGATAAAGATAGACCCGGGGACCATAGTTTTCACTAGAGGCTTCCCTCTCGTGCACAGAAACATACGGTGGGTAAACAAATTACTGTTGGGCAATTGACAAAATAGCAAATAATTATGACGGATTCATGGCAATGATCATGTATATAGGCATCACGTCCAAGTCAAGTAGACCGACTCCTGCCTGCATCTACTACTATTACTCCACCCATCGACCGCTATCCAGCATGCATCTAGGGTATTAAGTATGAAACAGAGTAACGCCTTAAGCAAGATGACATGATGTAGAGAAGCAAATTCAAGCAATATGAATAAACCCCATCTTTTTATCCTTAATGGCAACAATACAAATACATGTCATGTCCCCTTCTGTCACTGGGATTGAGCACCGCAAGATTGAACCCATCACAAAGCACCTCTCCCATTACAAGATAAATCAATCTAGTAGGCCAAACTAAACCGATAGATTAGAGAGAAATACAAAGCTATAACAATCATGCATAAAAGAGTTCAGAAAAGACTCAAATATTTCTCATGAATAATCTGATCATAAACTCATAATTCATCGGATCCCAACAAACACACCGCAAAAGAAGATTACATCGGATAGAACTCCAAGAACATCAAGGAGAACATTGTATTGAAGATCAAAGAGAGAGAAGAAGCCATCTAGCTACTAGCTATGGACCCATAGGTCTGTGGTAAACTACTCACACATCATCGGAAGGGCAGCAAGGTTGATGTAGAAGCCCTCCGTGATCGATTCCCCCTCCGGTAGAGTACCGGAATAGGCCTCCAGATGGGATCGCTGAAGAACAGAGGCTTGCGGTGGCGGAAAGGTTATTTCTTCTGGCTCTCTGGGGGTTTCCCAATATTTGTGAATTTATAGAAGTGGAATTAGGTCAAACGGAGTCACGTGGGCCCCACAAGGCAGCACGGCGTGCCCCCCCTGAGGCGCACCCTAGTGCCTTGTGGAACCTCCGTGAGGCTTCTGGCCTCCTCCCAAGGCTTCCAAGGTTTCTTTTGTCCAGAAAAAAATCTCCAAAAAGTTTCGTGGCATTTGGACTTCATTTGGTACTGTTTCTCTTAAAAGCCAAAAACAAGCAGAAAACAGCAACTGGCACTGGGTTAATAGGTTAGTCCCAAAAAATGATATATAATTGCATACAATTGCATATAAAAACATCCAAGATTGATACTATAATAGCATGGAACAATCAAAAATTATAGATACGTTGGAGACGTATCAGAGAACATGGTATTGAAGATTAAAGAGAGAGAAGAAGCCATCTAGCTACTAGCTATGGACCCGTAGGTCTGTGGTAAAGTACTCACACATCATCAGAAGGGCAGCAAGGTTGATGAAGAAGCACTCCGTGATCGATTCCCCCGCCGGCAGAGTACCAGAAAAGGCCTCCAGATGGGATCATGAAAGAACAGAGGCTTGCGGCGGCGGAAATGTTTTCTCTTCTGTCTCTCTAGTATATTGGGAATATTTGGGAATTTATAGCGCTGGAATTAGGTCAGGAGGGGCTACGAGGGGCCCACAAGCCTGGGGGGCGCACCTATCCCCTGGGCGCACCCTCCAGGCTTGTCACCTCCCCGTGGCTCTTCTGGTCTTCTCTCGAAGCTTCGTGAGTCTCTTCTGGTCCAGAAAAAATTAATCCAAAGTTTTTTTCTCGTTTGGACTCTTTTTGATAATGATTTTCTGAAAAGGCAAAAACAAGCAAAAAAACAGCAACTGGCACTGGGCACTGGGTTAATAGGTTAGTCCCAAAAATAATATATAATGGCATATAATTGCATATAAAACATCCAAGATTGATACTATAATAGCATTGAACAATAAAAAATTATAGATACGTTGGAGACGTATCATCCTACAAAACTCTTCACTTGGAGGCCCAACAGAGTCTACAGGAATGAAGTTGCATAGTAGACATCAAGCTATTTCTGGCGCCGTCGCCGGGGAGGTGAGTGCTTGAAGGTATCTTCTTCAGATCTTGCAATTGAATCTTTTAGTTTCTTATTTTTAACTAGTTTGGTTTTCTAAACGAAAACTAAAGAAAGGGAAGTGAAGTTGCATCAAATTCTTTATCTTTATGGAGTCTTTCTTGAAAATATGGATTCCGATAATTTCTATGAAGTGTTAAAAGAAGAATTTAACACAATGTTTGGTGTGAGTTCCTTGAATGATAAGAATGATTGCAATGATGTTAGTATGTATTCTTTGAATATCCATGATGTTAATGATATGCAAAGCCATAAGCTTGGGGATGCTATGTTTGATGAAGATGATCTTTTTAGTCCCCCTACTTTTGATGAGCAAATTTATTATGATGATAGCATGCCTCCTATTTATGATGATTATATTGATGAAAGTGGCTTTGGAAGAGTGTGAACTTTAGGTAACAATGATCCCACTATTTTTAATGGTGTTGAATCTTATTGGAATAATGATAAAAGTCGATTTGGAGAGGTCATCACTTTAGATAATTTTTATTCCACTATTTTAGAAGATGTTTCAATTGATTATGACAAAAAAGTTGCTATCTTTGATGATTATTGTGATGACATGTATGCTATAAAGAGTAATGATAACCATGAAACTTGTCATCATGATTTTAATGTTGAATTGGGTCATATCAATCAATTATCAGATGATAGTTATTCCAATGAATTTTCTACTACCACTGTTGACGAGAATAAATTTGCTTATGTGGAGAGTAATAAAAAAATTATGCATGTGGATCATGAACAGAATGCTTTATGTGATAGTTATATTGTTGAATTTATTCATTATGCTACTGAAAATTATTATGAGAGAGGAAGATATGCTTATATATATTTCAACAACATCAAGTTTCCTCTCTTTATATTGAAAGTTTTGAAGTTACACTTATTTTGCCTTCCTATGCTTGTTGATTCTTGTTTCAATAAATTGTTTGCTTATAAAATTCCTATGCATAGGAAATGGTTTAGGCTTAAATGTGTTTGCAATATGATTCATGATGCTCCCTTTATGTTTCAATTCTCTACTTTTATATTAGCATGATTAAAATTATTAATGCCTAGCTAAAAGGCTTTAAAGAAAATCACTTGTTGGGAGGCAACCCAATATTTATCCCAACTATTTTTGTGTGTTTACATGATTAATGCTACTGTAGTAATCATGTTTTGTATCTTTTATTCTATAAAGTTCCAAGTTAAACCTTTAGGGTGATACGGATGCTTGTTTATTTGGTTCTCTGCAAAAACAGAAACTTTTGTGTCCAGTATATAAATTATCATTCTTTACTGGAAATTGATCAATTGCTGAAATTTTTACACAGAACTTCTATGCAAATTGTCTCCGTTGCCTTAATGTTTCAGAATTTTTGGAGCTCCAGAAGTATGACCAAAAATTAGATCTTTACGTGATGATCTGTTTTTGACAGATTCTGTCTAGTTTTCTTAGTTTGCTTGTTTTGGAGATTCCATAGCTTATATTAAGTGATATAAATTATGGAAATGATAGAATACAATAGGCATTATGTGAGAACAATTATGAATCTTGTCTTGATAGTACCCAAGTGAATGATTTATTTTTATTATACTAACCTATCTCACGAGTTTCGTTAAGTTTTGTGTGATTGAAGTTTTCAAGTTTTGGGTGAGATGACGATGGAAGAAGAATAGGGAGTGGCAAGAGCCTAACCTTGGGGATGCCCAAGGCACCCCAAGGTAATATCTAAGGAATACTCAAGCGTCTAAGCTTGGGGATGCCTTGGAAGGCATCCCCTCTTTCGTCTTTGAAACTATCGGTATACCTCACTCGAAACTATATTTTAGTTCCTCACATAATATGTGTTTTGCTTGGAGCGTCTTTTTGTTTTGCTGGCTATTTGATACAATCCTTAGATCTGAATTTTTTGATTTGGAGAGAGTCTTTTCATAGCTACCTATTTACTTAACTACTCTTTCTGCTTCACTTATATCTTTTTGGAGTAGTTTATTATTTACTCTTGTGCATCACTTATATACTAAGAGTAGTAAATTTTTCAAGTGAATTGAATGCCATGTGCTTCATTTATTATATTTATATTGAGAAGTAAATATGCATCCTCCATTTAATCCGTCAAAGTAGAAGTGAGACTATGATAGTTCATATATTTAATCAAGTAAGGAAGTTATAATATAATGACAATGAGCATTAGTTGTATTAAGTTGAACCTATCATGTTTTTGTGATAAGTATCTCCCAGTGAAGGACGGATTATTGACTTGGCACATGTTTACACATGTTTGATAAATTCCAAATTTAGCCATGGTGGTGTTCACGTTTGTAGGTTATCATCATGATTATATTTTCTCAATAATGTTACTATTAGAGAATGCATGATTATGGTTTTTGTGCTCAGTAAAGTGGTTGCCCACAATCTTTTGCTAGCCTTATCCCGTACTAAGCAGAAATACTGCTTGTGCATCCAAATCCAGAAAACAAAGTTATGCCAAAAGAGTCCACCATATCTACCTATATATGGTATTACACTGCCGTTCCAAGTAAATTTGCATGTACCATCTCTAAAACCCTCAAACGAACATCTGTTTTGTGTGCCCATACCGCTCATGGAGCGATGGGGTCGTCAATATCTCCCCTGCTAAATATGTCTTACTCACGACGAGAGTTTAATCACTTGTCAAAATTATGAGAGAGGCTGGTAATATGGATGCCCATTCCTGAATTCATTTATAAAGGACACTCCCCCAAAAAGGTTGAAAGTTGGTAGGCACCCGTGGATTCTGCTAGCCATGGTTTGTGTTAGTATGGTAGAGGGGGAGTGTAAAAGCATGGGAACTGCAATTAATGTGTTTAGCATGGAAGATATTGGAAACTTTGTCGTTAATCCATTGACAGGAAAAGTACACCTCTCAAATGAAATTATCTCTATTTTAAGCAATGAGTTCTGGCACATAAGCAAATCCCTGCTTCCCTCGGCAAAGGGCCTATCTATTTACTTTTCATGCTGAGTCAATTCCATCTTTCTCTCTTTTGGCACCACGTATTGAGCATGGGGATCACTCTTAGCTTTGCATGCATTCTTCTAATAGAAATATGTTGAGCATTGTATAAGTATGATGGTTATCTTCAAATTGGGGTACCTAATCGTCATCTTTAATTCTTTGATTGCTTTATGTTTGCAATATAATCTTAGAAGGTTGCGAGATACTTCATTACCACTTTATGATATGTTGAACTTATTGGAATGGTGCTACTTGTTATTAGATTATCATTGCCTATGTGATCGAAGATCTGTTTTATTCTAGGATTCACACTTCATAAATTATTTCTTTTATCATTTACCTACTCGAGGACGAGCATGAATTAAGCTTTGGGATGCTGATACATCTCCAACGTATCTATAATTTATGAAGTATTCATGCTATATTTACATGAGTTCTATATGGTTTTGGTGCACTTTTATATTATTTTTATGGACTAACATATTAATATAGTGCCGAGTGCCAGTTCCTGTTTCTTGCATAGTTTTGGTTTCGCAGAAAAACCATACCAAACGAAGTCCAAACGCGATAAAAATTCATGATGATTTTTTTTTGGAACATAAGAGACCCCCGAAGCTTAGGGGAGGACCAGAAGACCCACGAGGTGGCCACAAGCTCACATGGCACGCCCTCCCCCCTAGGGCATGTGGGCTGAGCTCATGAGCCCCTCGTGACCCCCCTTGACGTGAATCCAATGCTGAAAAATCTTATAAACCGGGAAACCTTCAAAAATTAACCTAGAACTTTTACTCCGCCGCCACAAGCCTTTGTTCCGAAGCGATCTCATCTGGAGGCCTTTTCCGGCACCCTGCCGGAGGAGGAAGGCATCACGACGGCCATCTTCATCACCCTTGCTGCCTCCATGGTGATGCGTGAGTAGTTCATCCTCGGGGCTGAGGGTTTGTACCAGTAGCTATGTCTTTGATCGCTCTCTCTCTCTCTCTCTCTCTCTCTCGTGTTCTTGATTTGACACAATCTTGATGTATCATGAGCCTTATCAATATAATTGGATCACATGATGTTCACCTCCCTCTCTTATTTTCGTGGTGAATTGAGTCTTGCTCTTTGAGGTTTCTTTATGTTGGATTGAATATTTTGGATTTGAGATCACTTGATGCATGTCTCACTCGCAGATACTCGTGGTGACATTGGGGTATCTAGGTGACATTAGAGTTGATTGATGCATATCATATGGTGTTGTCGTAGTATGATCTCTAGAACTATTCGTGACACTTTGGGGTGGTTCATAAGATTGATTAGAAACACAACTTTGAGGTGGTTTACTACGTACACGATTTCATCCTACTTTCTCCGATAGGAATAGAGACTCTGGAGTGATTCTTTGCCGCAGTTCGGGGGATTGTTATGTGGTTCAATTATGTTAATGATGTTGAGAGATTGCACTAGTGAAAGTACGAAACCTAGGCCTTATGTTTCTAAGCATTGAGACACCGTTTTCACACACTTTTGTTACTTGCTACCTTGCTGCTTTTATTTGTTCAAATTATGAAAACCTATTTCTACCATCCATATGACACATCTATCATCATCTCTTTGCCGAACTAGTGCACCTATACAACTGACAACTGTATTGGGTGTGTTGGGGACACAAGAGACTTCTTGTATTTGGTTGCAGGATTGTTTGAGAGAGAACCATCTTCATCCTACACCTCCCACGGATTGATAAACCTTAGGTCATCCACTTGAGGGAAATTTGCTACTATCCTACAAAACTCTGCACTTGGGGGCCCAACAGAGTCTACAAGAATAAAGTTGCGTAGTAGACATCACAGATGCTTGCCAATAGTTCCAATCATAAGTGCATAGAGTTCCAAGTAAGGGACGACATGCTAGCAGAGGCCTCTCCCACATGAAAACTTGCCATCGGTCCAGTGACTTAGCTAATTGCCTTGGGACAACTCCGAACAACCTACCACCATTATTTCACACTCGGTATTTGTATTATATTGTAATATATTCTATCTTTATTTAGGCAGCCCCTACTTTTATGTTTATGATCTTGCAACGCTATTCCTTTATACACACTTCGTAGTTTTATTTCTCGTTTCTAGATAAAAGCAAACACTCGGTGTACGTAGGGTCGTATTAATGGCTGATAGGGCTTGAGAGAATAGTGATCTTACCTTTAGCTCCTTGTGGGTTCAACACTCCATACTTACCAATTCCATATTTGGAAAGTGCTACGACGATTCCTTGCACTTGGGGCTTATCAAGCTCTTTTCTGGCGCCGTTGCCGAGGAGCAATAGTGTAGGGTTAATATTTTCGTGTATGCTTGTTTTGTTTTATCACTAAGTAGATTTTGTTTTCCTGTTTTCTTTCTTTAGTTTTAGGTGAAACAAACAACAAAAATTAAAAATACAAGAAAAAATTACTTGCCTCTTATGCCTAGCTTAATGGCTTTAATGAAAGCATTCCCTGGGAAACAACCCGGAATTTTTAGAGAGTCTTTTTCTTATTTTGTGTGATATAAACTTTCTTATTTTAGTGTGCCATTAAGATTTTCAAAAGAAAATTTAAAGAGGGGAACCTAAAACTTTTTCAAAAAGAGAAGTGATTGGAAAGTTATGCATTGAAGAAGTGAGGGTCGACCTTGAACACTTGTGTTCATGCTGATGGAAACAATGTAAAAAAAATCATGGAAGTTTCTCATAAAAACAGTTATCCCCTTGTATATACCACTGCACCATAAAAAATAATGTGCCAAGGTTTGCCTTTAGGATGTTTGAATTGCATGTTTGATGTGTGCTGTGCAGAAACAGAAACTTTTGTTCTAGTGTTTGAATTTTCATATTTTACTGGAACGTGGAAAGTTTCTAAAATGTTTACATAGTGCTTTCATACAAATGTTTTATTACGTCCTAAGTTTTCAGAATTTTTTGAGTTACAGAAGTATATGTTTAGAATTAATTACTACAGACTGTTCTTGTTTTGACAGATTGTTGTTATAGTTTTGTTATCTGCTTGTTCTAGAGTTTTCATGGCTTATATTGGATGATATAAATTGTGCAAATGATAGTATACAGTAGGTAATGTTTGAAATTTATTATGCAACTTGTCTTGACAGTACATGATTGGGTGATTTATTTTTATGTGTACTAACCTATCTCACGAGTTCGTTAAGTTTTGTGTGAACGGAGTTTTCAAGTTTTTGGTGAGGTAGCGATATGAGGAGAATAAGGAGCAGCAAAATCCTAAGCTTGGGGATGCCCAAGGAACCCCAAGGCAATATGCGGTCCTATCCTCAAGGAACTCGAAGGTCCCACTAAGGATAGAAGCGCATATCGGAGACGCTTCGCAAGGTGGATATCGTTACATCATACCATGTACTGAATAGATGAGTATACCAGATAAAGGCTTACACTCGCCATAAGCTACAGCAGAATACATCAATACATCAATACATAGCAATCATCATACAAAAGAGCAGGATCCGACTACGGATGAAATTAAACAAAAAAGAAGAACGACATCCACCCTGCTAATCCCAGGCTGCCAACCGGGAACCCATCCTATGATCGACAAAGAAGAAGAAGCAGAAGAAGAACTCCAAAGCAAACATGCATCGCGCTCACGTCAAAACATCGCTTTACCTGTACCTGCACCTATTGTTGTAGTAATCTATGAGCCACGAGGACTCAGCAATCTCATTACCATGGGTATCAAGACTAGCAAAGCTTAATGGGTATGGAATGGTTAAGTGGTGAGGTTGCAGCAAGCACTAAGCATTTGTATGGTGGCTAACTTACGAGTACAAGAATAAGAAGAGTAAACTACGCATAACGGACGCAAGTTTAATATCATCAAGAAGTAATCCTGAACACCTACTTATGAGTCAAACATAACCCCACCGTGTTCTCTTCCCGAACTCCCTCGAAAAGAGACGATCACGGTTACGCACGCGGTTGGTGTATTTTAATTAGTTTCAGTGTCAATTTCTCTACAACAGGAGGTTATAAATTTCCAAGTCGCCACATAACCGCGGGCATGGCTTTCCGAAAGATTTAACCCTGCAGGGGTGTCCCAACTTAGTCCATCACAAACTGTCACAAGCCGTGGTGGAAAAACCTCAACCTCGAGAAAGCCCGATCAACCTCGAGATAGCCCGAAGTATCCTCGGAATCCCGGTGCACAAGACATTTTGACAATGGTAAAACAAATCCAGCAAGACCTCCCGACATGTCGACAATCCCGATAGGAGCCGCGTATCTCGTTCTCAGGACACGCCGGATGAGCTAAGCGTACAGTAACTGACGTCCCGAGTTGCCCCAGGTAGCCCGCACGGTGCTCTAGTTCGGACCAACACCATCAGCACTGGCCCACCTGTATTATGTTGAATTAAGAATCTTCGGGTAGCGCTAACTTCCTATGCGTCAAATTAATTATTAGTATTATTATGTTGGGAAAATGTTAAAACCAATGTTGGGCCTTGCTGGAAGAGTTTTATTCAAAGCGAACTGTCAAGGGGGCCCCATATACCCCGAACATGTTAGGAACGCTCATCAAGGAACATAACACCGGTATTACGGAAACTAGGGCGGCATGAGTGGAACAAAACACCAGGCAAAAGCCGAGCCTTTCACACACAACCAAGTATATAGATGCATTAATTAAATAAGAGATATTGTGATATCCCATGATATTCATGTCCCAACATGGAACAACCTGCAACTGCACCTGCATCTAGCAACGCTATAAGAGAGGCTGAGCAAAGTGGTAACATAGCCAAACAACAGTTTGCTGGGATGTTGGAAGGTTAGAGGTTGTATCATGGCAATCTGGGAGGCTGACAAACAAGTGGTAGGTAGCGAGACATAGCGATAGCATCGAGACAACTAGCAAGCAAAGATAGTAGTGATATCCAAGGTAATGGTCATCTTGCCTGGAATCCCGCTAGGAAGAAGACTGAATCCATGAAGAACCTCTTGGAAGAACACTGGTAAGATAACAAGATGATCGAAATGAAAGGAAAGTTGAAAGAACAAGATGAAGCCTTGTGATGATTTAGATGGAGCTTCACGACGGGATAATGAGAAAACTTTGAACTCCGGAAAAGAAGATGAAGAACTTTGAACTGAGAATTTAATATCATGAACGAGCTCCGGACGAAGGAATTAAATCACCTTGATGAAACAAGAATAAGAATTATGATATGTCTATCCTTCATCAAATTAAACTGATGAAAAGCAATGGATTTGCATACTACTTATTCTTCTTGAAAAAGATTGAAGAGAGATATAACACAACCTTGGGGAAAAGTCTTCAACTAAGCTTGGGGATGCCCCGAATGGCATCCCCTCTTTCGTCTTCAAAACTATCGGTATATCTCACTTAGAGCTATATTTTTATTCTTCACATGATACGGGCAAATTCTTGGAGCGTCATTTGTTTTTATTTTTCTTCTTCTTTTAGTTATACACCATGCTGGTTGGGGACGATTTCTTATGGTTCTTGGTTGATTTATAGAATGCTTCGTGTGTTTCACTTATATCTTTTGAGCAGGCATATTGGTCTCTCTATATTTATGTTATTTGTAGAATGCTCTATGAACTTCACTTATATCTTTTAGAGTATGAATGACATTATATTGAAAGTGGGTTTGAAGAGGTCAACTTTTGATATTATTGATCCCACTATTTCAGAGGGTGACACAATTCATGTGGATTACATTATTATTAAAAGTGGGTTGGAAGAGGTCAAACTTTAATCATTAGCATTGATCCCACTATCTTGGAGAATCCCTCATTGAATAAGTATGATTGTTTTACTCTTGTGTTTCACTTATATCTTTAGAGCAAAATTTATGAATGAGCTGAATGTCATATTCTTCATTTATTATATGTATGTTGAGAAGTAAAAATGCATCCTCACCTTAATTTATCAATATAAGTGAGACTATAATAGTACATATCTTTAATCAAGTAAGGGAGTTATACTATAATGACAATGAACATTAGTTTTATTAAGTTGAACCTATCATGTTATGGTAGTAAGTATCTTCCAATGAAAGATGGATGATTGGCTTGGCACATGTTTACACATGTTTCATAAATTCCAATTCAGCCTTGGTGGTATTAAGGTTTGTAGGTTATCATCATGATTATATTTTCTCAATAATGTTACTATCAGAGAATGCATGATTATGATTTTTGTTCTCAGTAAAGTGGTTGCCTCCTAGTATTTTTCTAGCCTTTCCCTGTACTAAGCGAAAATACTGCTTGTGCATCCAAAATCCTTGAAACAAGTTTCATAAAGTATCCACCATAGCTACCTATATACGGTATTACCCTGCTGTTCCAAGTAAATTTTCATGTGACATCTTTAAATCTTCAAATGAACATCTGTTTTGTGCGCCCGTACCGCTCATGGAGCAATGGGGTAGTCAGTATATTCCATGCTAAGTGTGTTTTACTCGCGATGAGAGTTTATGTCCAAACCCTTCCTTGCCTAGTTCAAAAATAATTCAGGAATATTCCTTTTCCATCCTGTCCAGTTTGGCACTTTATGAAGGAAGTGCCATTTATATTTTCCTGATTGCTCTCAAAAATTTTGAGCACTCTTTCCTATCCATATCATTATCACATGACAAAATTCAGCTCCATTTGCCTAGTGAATCTTCCTCAGCAATTTCCCAAAGTTTCTGTCCAGAGAGGAGCTTTGTGAAGGAAGTACTAGCTAGGTGTATCCACATGAGTTGAAATTTTGCCAGGCCCTCTATATGCTCAAATGATTCAACTCCACCAAATTTCAGCTCCATCCAACCATTTATGAGAGCACACCTTCCAATCCTTGGTTCTGGTCAAATTTTCAGTGTATGAAGCAACTACATTTTATATTGCTTCAAAAATTCTGAAATTAATCCAGGGCCTAAAGATCCATATATCCTATGTGCATGACAAATTTCACATTAGTTTGCCTAGCCTTTTGCTCTACAAAATTCTCCCAAGACTCTGTGCAGAGAGGACCTTTGTGAAGGAAGTACCATCTAGGTATTTCCAAATGGCATGAAATTTTGCCAGCCTCTGCATGGTCCTAAATCATCATCCTATACCTAATTTCAGCCCAATACCACACTCCATTTGAGTGCATCTTCCTGATCTTGTTTCTGTGCTATTTTGGGCAGTTGAACAGCAACTACCTTCAAATCCTATCCAAACCCTCTCAAAATTCCTTAGAATGTAGTCCTTCCAATCCTAAACCCTGGAGACATCCCCTCTGGTCAATTGGTCAAGTAACTTGACCACAACATCTAACCCAAGTTGACTGCAGTAACAATTCCTGGATGCATCACATCTACCCACAACTCTTTTGATCGATCCATCTTTTCAGAGAGGCTGTGGGAGGGATGGACTGCACTGTGGACATGGTGTACCCAGCCTACGTGCCCTCTCTCTAGCCGTGCACGTGGTGACTGCACTGTGTGCACGCGGTCGCGCGTGCTCTGAGTGCAGCGAGGGTGCTCTGGGTGTCGCCGAGCTGCGGGCTGCTTCTGCTCGGCCGCGTTCTCGCGTCCGAGGGCGCCGCACTCCCTCTCCGGCGTCCACCTGGCCGGCTGGCCCCCTCACCCCTCCTGCTCTCCCTCTCCTCACGCCACACCGGCTCTGCCGTCGCCGCGCACGCGCGCACAGTGCGCTAGTGGCCGACCGCGCGTGCTCTGCCATCCCGCGTACGCTTTCTGCCATCCCGCGTCGCTGGCCCGCCGCTCAGCCTCTCGTACGTCGCCGCAAAGCTCGCACGCGTGCCTGGACCCCTCGCCGGAGCTCGCCCATCTGGTCACGGCGGCATCCGGACTGGAATCTCTCCCCCGCCTACATAAGCCGTCCCCGACCGCGGTCCGCCTCACCACTCCTCCTCCTACTCACCAAATTGACCTCCAGAGCCTCTAACCCAAGCCGGAGCCCTCTCCTCCCTCCTCTCCGGCCAAAGCTCCGCCGCTCGGCCATCTCTTCCTCGAGCTCATTCCAAGCCACCCTAGCACCAGCTGAGCCCACCATCGAGCTCCCCTCACTCTCCTAGTCCTCATCAGCCTTTATCCCGAGCCATCAATCGCCAGAAACGCCAAGTTCGCCGACGCCCGTAAGCCACCGCTGCCGGAGACGAAGGGAACGACGCCATCCGGTCACCATTCGAGGAGCCACGGGTACAGTCGGGTGCGCCAGCAAGTTCCCGTTCCATCCCCGCCCTCGCCCAGCTCCGCCATCATCTGCACGCTGGCGAACGGTCGTCGGTGAGCCCGCCGTCTCTGCCTCTCTCTTTCCCCCCTTTAAATCTGACAGCCCGGCCCCACCCGTCAGCCTCACCCCGCCCCCGCCGAAGCGTTTTAAGTGGAGGCGTAAACCCCACTTTACGCTTTCGACGTCAGCCCCTCTGGAATTTCCAGAAATCAGTTTAATTCAATTTTAAATCCAGATTTGACCAAACTTTGACCATGAATAACTCCTAAACTACAAGTCCAAATGAACTGATTCTTTTTGCATTATTTTTCTTTTGTTCTCCTCTATTTTCTCGTAGAGTTTGGTATTTTTCTCTTATGTCTAGAATTTCTGGACAGAAGTATTTGCATTATGTGGTATTTATAAATGCTTGCAAAAATATTTTCAGAGTGTTTGTGGTGTGTTGGTGAAGACCAGGAGCTCTTCCCCTCTCTTTTGGAGCAAGGCAAGCCACACCCTCCATTTGTATGATTGCAATGCAATGCCATGGTTAATTTGAATTAAATTTGCTTAATATTGCATTATTTAGAAATGATTTATTATTGGCTTTATGATTGGATATATGTGAGTTTGCTACTGCCATGATGATGCTTGGATCTCTAGGGCTATATTTTGATGATTGAGGAGGACATGTTACTTTGGAATTTCTTATAGCAGTAGTCATGCTTTATTCTTGGTCATATTGAATACTATATTATTGGAGTTCATTGTAACATCCCCATGTATTAAGCAACAGTGATCACCCTTTTGATAATGCCAAGTCACCATGATTAGCAAGTCTTGATCATCATTTGCATCATATCTCATTTCAAATTCCAATTCAAATTGAAATTCAAATTTAAAGTGAAAATAAAAGTTGTTCCCATTTGGAAACAAAAATGTTCATTAATTAGCAAATAATCCATAACTAATTATGTTAAGAAAAACAACATCACCTAAAACCCCTAGATGAGTCTAGCATCCTAAAACAGTACCAAACAGCAATATTTAATCCATTTCATTTAGTCCAAAATTCAAATGAAATCCATTTACCTCCAAACATTTTCTGGTAGTAGTTAATATTGCACTGTAATTATTGGGCTGAGTCGCTTATTTTACAAAACTCAAATTGTGGCTAAACTATTTGCAAAACAGAAACAAAATTAGAAAACAGTAAAAGAAAAGGAAAAATAGAAAAGGGCCTGCTCTAACTGGGCCTAAGTCAAACCAGAAAACGGCCCGGCCCAACTCCCTTTCTCCTTCCTACTGCTCACCCGCGCACGCCCGCGCCCGTCGCCGGCTCGCCGTTCCCGCCGCGCCCGCTCGCTCCCGCGTTGCTACAGGACGTCGGGGGTGGATAAGAGGGCCACCGCAGCAACCCTAGCCGCCCCCAGATCTTTTTCCCCCCTCTCTCCCTCGCTTCCCTCACCTCGCCCGACGCGGCCATGGCGGCGCCTCCATAGATCGCGCGACCACCGTGCCCCGTTCGCCTCCCCGTCGTGTCCACCGTGCTCACCGTCGTTGTCTACTTCGTCCGCGCCAACGAACCAAAGCCGGGAGCCACCGCAGCGTCCTCCCCGAGCTCTTCTTCCTCCTACGGCCGTCGTCGCCTCGCCGTCGATTTCGTCGCCGTCGAGCCTTCCCCGCGCCCACTTAGCTCACCTGCAGGCTCCCCATGAGCGCCACTACCTCTCCCCTCTCCTCTCTCTCTCTCTCGTTCGACCCGTAGATGCCGCCCCCATCGTGCCCGAGCTCTCCGCCGCGGAGCTCGCCGCCGGCATCTTTCCGGTGACCATTTGGTCACGGGCTCATGCCCGTTAGCTTCGCCGCACCGCGTAGGCCTCGCCTAGCACCTTAGTTCACTCGCGCGCGCGCTGCAACGCCGAACCCGAGCTCCACCCGTAGCCGCCGCCGCCTGCCGTCGTCGCCGTCGCCAATTCCGGCCGCCCCCACCCGCGAGACCACCGCCATCGGGCGCGGCTCGGAGTGCACGATCCAGAGAGCCCGGCCCCGCGCGTTTTGGTGCACCACAGCGCATTTCCAAGCTCGCCGGAGTTCGTCGCCGCACTCGGGCTCGCCGGAGGAACTCCGGTGGCCGCCGCTGACCTGTCCGCCGACGTGGCTGCCTTTGTGTGGCTGACATGTGGGCCCGTGGGCCCAGTTGACCGGGTCAACTCGGCTGACTGGGCAGCCCAGTCACTGACAACCAGGCCCCACCCCCCCCCCCCTTTAAACGTTTTAAATAAATAAAAATGCTAATTTAAATGTTAATTAATCTGTTAGTTAATTAGTTAAAATAAACAGTCACTGACAGTGGGTCCCACAGGTTAATTAGTTAAATTAGTTAGTTTAATCTATTGTTTAATTAGTCTAGTCTATGACAGATGGGCCCCACCTGTCAGGTTGAGTAGTCAACCGGCTGGGTTGACTGCTGACGTCACCTAATACTATTTCGGATAATTCAAATTAAATAATTCCAAAAATTCCAGAAAATGATTAAAACTTTGAAAAATCATATAAAATAAACCGTAACTCGGATGAAAATAATTTATATATGAAAGATGATCAGAAAAATATGAAGAATCCGAATATGTGGTCAAAATGCTTGACCATCACTCCTATCTAGATGAACATGGGACTTTTTGCCCGTATTTGATAGATAAATAGTACATAACCTTAATAAAATAATTTCAAATAAATTCCTAAATTATCTAATACAACTAAAGAGACATTATATCACCTCTGCATATCATTTAGGCATGTCATGCATCGTTGTTGCATTGTTGCCGTAAATTTATTGTTTCTTCCCCCTCCTTCTCTCCCGATAGACGTCGAGACCGCCACCGACGCAGCTGAGTACGACTACGCTCCAGACGAGTAGCCTTCATACGACCAGCCCCTCTCAGCAGAGCTTCCAGGCAAGCAAAACCCCCTTGATCATCCAGATATCGCCCACTCTTTCTCTCTTATGCTTGCATTAGAATTGCTTCTGTTGTTATTCCGATAGCTCCTATTCTGATGCATAGCCTGATTTTGTCGCCTGCTGTTTATACCTACCTGTTGTCCCATAATGCTTAGTTAGCTATGCTATTGATTCATCTGTGGCCCTTCACCCTTGTCCGTTTGCCATGCTTGATATCGGGCCGTGATCACTCCGAGTGATGATCACGGAAATGTTTACATATTGCAATACTTAAACTGTTAAAGTCGGGCTGGCCCCAAGGGTGCCCGCGAGAGAATAATATTAAAGACGGGTCGGCTCCAAGAGCACCCGCGAGCCGTGTGATATCAAGTCGGAGCGACAGGGAATCTGATCGTCTCTGCGAGTTACTAAATACGCCTAACAGATTTGGGTATTTGATCTGAGTGGGTCACTGGCCTTATACGCACTACCACCACGTGGAATAATGGTTATGGGACCCTCTACGTCGTATGTATCAGCCGAAAGCTCTTCAGACGTCACAGCTCAGAGATGCGAGCTGATTGTTGGGGTGGGCTGGTTACGTCACTTGTGTATACAGTGTCGCGCCTGGGCCCCGACCACCCACGCAACGTGCAGGAGTGCAAAGGGCGATGGCCCAAGACCCCTTCGCACTTAGGATTTAGACCGGTGTGCTGACCTCTCTGCTGAGCCTAGGTAGGACTACGTCGTGTCGATCACCCGAGGCCGGGCATTACCCAACAAGTGTGTCCGGCCAGATGTGATCGAGTGTGTTGGGTAACAGTAGTGCACCCCTGCAGGGAAGCTATCTATTCGAATAGCCGTGTCCACGGTAACAGGACGCTCAGAGTTGTATCTTGATCCGCTACAACTACAAATGGATACTGTTACAATATTAAACTGTTACTACTGCTCTCGGGATCACTTTCTCACAGGGTAGTCGAGGAAGAATCCCAGGGCATTACTAAATATGATTGTTATATATTATCTTGTTCTACTCTCTCCTAATGCTGCAAGAATTGCTTCAAGATGCTAGTCTTCGATAGGCTAGGCCTCTCCCCCTCTGATCTGGCATTTCTGCAGTTTAGTCCAAAGATATAGCCCCATTCCTTTGATACCGATGCATAATTAGTATAGATTTGATGCTAGTCTTGCGAGTACTTTGGATGAGTACTCACGGTTGCTTTGCTATCTTTTTCCCCATACCCGGTTGCTGCGATCAGACGATGGAGCCCAGGAGCAGGAGATCCCCGGAGGCCACTACTACTACATTGAGCCCGCCGACCAGGAGTAGTTCGGAGGCCCTAGGTAGGAGGCCTTCGCCTTTTCGATCAGTGTCGCTGTTTGTGCTAGCCTTCTTAAGGCAAACTTGTTTCCCCTTTTATGTCTGTACTCAGATATTATGTTGTTTCCGCTGACGCTTGATCTCGAGCTTATGTATTCGAGCCCTCGAGGCCCCTGGCCTGTAATATAAAGCTTGTATGATTTTTTTTAGTTTAGAGTTGTGTTGTGATATCTTCCCGTGAGTCTCTGATCTCGATCGTGTGCATTTGCGTGTATGATTAGTGCACGGTCGAGCAGGGGCGTCACATTCATCCTTTGATATAGGTACTCTATGCTTTGGATTTTGGATGGATATTGTCATGATTTATATCACGGGTCATTATGTAATATTGGAGTAACAGTTCTATTACAGATATACCTTGGGGATAAATTCTGTCATTTCGTTGGTCAGGTGCCACCGAATCGAGCTCACCAGTGTAGCCACACTTGCCTGGATGGGGAGGCCCTAATTCGGTCTATTGTCATGCCTCTCGCCGGTGCCTCCAACTAGGGAAGGTTATGTGCTCGCGCTACCCTGGCCCGGTAGGCGGTCATAACCTTGTGTTCCAAGTTGTGTTGTACCCGGGTGTCCCCGTTTGGGACGAGGTTGTTTTGTTTGGCCACGACGGTGGCAGCCATAGAGGTGGCGGATGTCACGAAGTGACATCGGGGCCACCCATGACATAGCCCAAAGGGGAGTTTGTCGGGATTGGCCGGGAGAGTGTCATGCAATAGATTGGTTTTGTCGGAATGTCGTTGGTCCACCCGAATGGGAGCACGAGGCCATGAGTTCTGTGGTGTGGGTACAGTGTACTAACTTCTACAGAGTGTATAAACTATCGATAGCCGCGTCCTTGGTCATGGACACAGTTCGTTGTAGGTCACACCGTTCGATCAACACTCACAATGACGGAATGACTTATATCATGATTGTATGTAGATAAGTAACAGGTTGGCAGGATGCCGATGATGATGTTGGGATGATCTTGAGGATGGTCATTCAGGGTGTGATGTGATCACGCGGTGATCACGAGGATGTATTGATCATGAGGTGATCAAGTTGATATGTTGCTTGGCCGGGTAGCCAAGAGTGAGATGGTTTCTCGTGATTCAAAATGATGGTTCATCAGTGATTCTAGTCTTACCATATTAGTTTGTGTAACTCTTACTTCCACCTCATAGTAGTTGGTAATAAGTTAACTTGTTAATGCTATGTTGTTGGTTTGCCTTGATTCTTTTGGTTGTTGTGAGCTTGCGAGTACATTCAAAGTACTCACCTGGCGTGTCATGCCAGATTGCAGGTGATGCTGTGCCTGGTTGCTTGTTGAGGGTTTCGTTCATGCGAGCTAGACCGTGTCCCAGCCAGAGTCCCTGCGGAGTGGAGTTCACCACCATCATCGTTGTTCCGCTGCTACGAGTTGTTCCGCTGCTAGCATAGGGCTACCTTAGCTGGCGTAGTGTCGCCGTGCCGTTGTAACCTTTGTAATAGCAAACCTTTGTACCTTTATCTCCTGTAATAAAAGCTGGTTTGTTCTATGCCAAGCAGTGCCGTATTCCAGAAGACATTTCTGGGCTGGAATACGGGGCGTTCCGGTCCCTCTGAGCCGGGGTGCCACAACTGTTGGTATCAGAGCAGGTTTGGCTGTAGGACGCCCTAGTCAACGTGAGCGTTAAAACCGGTAGTGTAGGATCCTGATTGTTTGTTGCATTTGGTTGTTGCATAGCATATAGATTCCGTCTTTCTTCTGACCATCTATTCCATGAGTGTAGATGGCCACCACTCCTATTGAGTTCAATGCAACCCCTGCACCGCTCACCTTCGCGTCCTTGCTCCACGATGTGTGCCATAGTCTCTATCCCAATGGAGAGATGCCGCGGCACCAAGTGTTTGAGGTTCAGCTTGGAGGCAGATTACTGGAGTATTTTGCCCATGTTTTTCTGGAAGCCAGGATCCCTATTGGAAGATGTTCCTACAGATTCCATGGTGGATATGGTGCCACTCTAGATCGTGCAGTTCAACTCGCAGCCCTGGCAGGAATTACGGGTCTTCGGCATCAAGAGCTGGTGATGCAAGAAAACCATGCCTACTCCTACTACCCTACCATAGCCAAGAACCCCAGGCGAGTCAGGTTCCCATCTACTCGTCCTAATGATGATGTGGCCATCCCCGCCATGTCCCAGTTCATGACGGCCGAGTATATGCTGATTGCTGAGCTCGTCCGAGACGCGACCCGGGCCAGGTGATTGCTCAGTGCTGCAATGGCTCCACGCCCATTGCCTCCTTCCTGGCCTTCTGCACCTCCAGCATCAACCGCTTCACCCACCCCTCCACCAGCCACTTCGCCAGCTACCCAGCTTTAGTTTGTTCGTAGTGCATTAGGATCCGAATAGCTCATGTTGCATCAGTTGTAGTAGCATGCATGTTGTGATGTGTATCGAGTAGTAAGGAATGCAGTGTTACTTATGGATGCTTGTATGTCTGTTGTGCGCCGTTATTCGATTGAGTTGTTTTCTTTGTTCTTTCTTTTGGGCCTTTGGTGTTACCTTATTCCTCCCTTTATGAAAGTTGCTCAACAATCACCTTCGGACCTGAAAAAGCAATGAGGATCGCAGTTATTTGGAGGCTCAGTTAAACAGTATGGCACTCTCAGTTGGCTGCATTATATTGGGAATCTAAATGATGGCCTGGACTTATTACCAACATCAAGTTTACCTCCGTTGTGCAACCTTTACAGCAGCAACGATCAAACCAGCAGGAAGACAAGCCAGGTGCAAGGTTAACAATCTACTTCCAGCGAAGGTATGAGTATATATAAAACTTTATTTCAGCCACAGGTGGGATTTGAAATATGTTGTACTACGAAAGAAAGACAGAAGGGGATATGAGTTCAACCTACAACAAGAAAGACAGTCAGGCAATTCTTTACATACAAATGACCGGCATAAAAAATGTTATGGGTATATATACAGTATTCAGTCCGCGGATCACAGTACGAATCTTCTGGTGTAAGGAGCTCAGCCTTCCTCCACACGGTACCGGAAGAAGCTTATGATGCAAGTCTCCTCGAGTTTTCTCGGTGTAACACATGAACAATTTCCTGCCCAAGATACCCAGTCTTCCACTGCAAGCTACCCCGGTGAAAGCTTCTGGCATAAGGAAATGAATCTTCCCCAGTAAGCAACCAGAGTAGAAGCTTCTCAGGCACGTAACCCAGTCTTCTCCAGCACGCTACCTCGACTAAAGCTTCAAGAGTAAGGTATCCAGCCTCCTTCAGCAAGCAATCCAGTTTTTTTGAGTACGGCACTACACACCGCCATCAGTATCGCTACATGATATGACACAGTGAGTTGGCAGTATAGGGCAGCTTCAGAATCTGGATTGCAACAATTTTGACAGAAGTTAGTCATGACATATGTCTGCTCCGAGAATCTTGTATATAACCACAGATTTTCGTATGCATAAGGAGCCTGCACCCCAGATCATGCAAGTCGTTTATACAAGGATACAACTCTGATCACATAAACCTACCAAAAGAAGGCCAAGATGCACCAACTCCATAATTCAGGTCAGAAGAGGCAAAGTCAGAGACACCTCACATGTGAATCAACAAATGGTGAAGCAGACAAGCTTGAAACAACAGTTTTGACAGCAAGTCCCAAGGTCAGTTTCTCGGCACCGGAAAAGGTGGTATCACGGAATCTTGGCACAGCCTTGTCTGATCAGCTCGAACAACGCACGCTGTACCAACTCTATGGTATGCCCATGAGGACTCGTTTCTTGCGCAAAAACAAGGTATGATAATGAAACATTGCACCAACAACAACTATGGTCACCAAAAAGAACGGAGGACAAGTAGAAGTGGCCCAGCTCTTTCCACAAGGGATTTCGACAAAGAAAGTACTGGCAATCAAGAAGTAAGTCTAACAGCAACAGCATGATAATTCTTGCCCGGCCGACAGGGTCCAGGTATCCACGTCAGATTGAGGCCATAGGAATCAACATGGACATACACTCAG
Source organism: Elymus sibiricus (assembly GCA_039707655.1). Classification (NCBI taxonomy): domain Eukaryota; kingdom Viridiplantae; phylum Streptophyta; class Magnoliopsida; order Poales; family Poaceae; genus Elymus; species Elymus sibiricus. The sequence continues at coordinate 212,005,305 of CM077674.1, forward strand.
AGGTTTACCATGCTCCATAAGGACCTCACGTCACGATAACTAGTTTGTTTGGTTACAAATAGTTAGAAGGGTCAGAGTAAAGTATCTCAATCTGTCTCGTCAGATGCAAGATTCCCTAGTCATTTTAGCATGTTGGCTTCAGCGACCGTGTTGCAATACCTCATGACCTATTAACACCGATGGCAATACCGGCAGCATGGGTAGGTCAAACAAAAACCAAGCACACTATTCAGCTCAGATGCTCTCACTGATGGAACTGAGTACAAGGATAACATGTCATGAGAAATATTCTCCCGGCGGTGCAACTGTCAGTCCAGACCCGAGATGTTACAATTTGAGATTTGCAAGCCCCAGAGGCCAGTCCCGATGCCGTAGTATCATCCACGGGCAGTCAGACCTCGTTAAAAGAACAACTATGACTCTCAGCAATGTTTGAACCCGGAAGGCACACATCTATTTGCACAAACCAATGGAAGAAATACAAAGGTTTCGTGTGCACCAGAAATGTATTCTCAAGATATTACAGGCAGACCATGAACCCATCCACATCGGCATAAGGTTTGACATGTGAAGCAAGACCCGTCAGAGGTTCGAGTAAAGTGAAGCCAATCCTCTCAGAGGCAGAAAGTCTGAACATAGGAAATTCTAAGGGAACAATATACAAAGGAAAAAGGACGCCCGAGTTGGAAACGGTTTCCTTAAGTCATATGCCTACTTGTTCCCTGAGCAACCAAATCTCGAGGACGAGATTTTTGTAAGGGGGGTAGGTTTGTAACACCCCGAATTTTGGCCCTTGCTTTTTCTTCTGGTTTTATTTGGTTTTTGCTCTGGTTTTCTTTCTGAAGCCGTTCTATCGACTTGAAACCTGGGAGGTCATCATTTCTTCCCCTCCCAAGTAGTGTTTCATCCTTGTATCTTTCCCAAGATCATGGCATTTCCATTCTAACCCATTTCCAAAATTATCTTCTTAGGGAATATTCCTTTTCTGATTAAAGGAATAGCCCTATTTGACCTAGGTTGTGAAGCAACCTATATTTATGTCATTCCAAAAATTCCCACATAATTCTCATAAATTATTGGGATCATATATTCCCCAGATATGTCCAAACCCTTCCTTGCCTAGTTAAAAAAACAATTCAAGAATATTCCTTTTCCATCCTGTCCAGTTTGGCACTTTATGAAGGAAGTGCCATTTATGTTTTCCTGATTGCTCTCAAAAAATTTGAGCACTCTTTCCTATCCATATCATTACCACATGACAAAATTCAGCTCCATTTGCCTAGTGAATCTTCCTCAGCAATTTCCCAAAGTTTCTGTCCAGAGAGGAGCTTTGTGAAGGAAGTACTAGCTAGGTGTATCCAAATGAGTTAAAATTTTGCCAGGCCCTCTATATACTCAAATGATTCCCCTCCACCAAATTTCAGCTCCATCCAACCATTTATGAGAGCACACCTTCCAATCCTTGGTTCTGGTCAAATTTTCAGTGTATGAAGCAACTACATTTTATATTGCTTCGAAAATTCTGAAATTAATCCAGGGCCTAAAGATCCATATATCCTTTATGCATGCCAAATTTCACATTAGTTTGCCTAGACTTTTGCTCTACAAAATTCTCCCAAGACTCTGTGTAGAGAGGACCTTTGTGAAGGAAGTACCATCTATGTATTTCCAAATGGCATGAAATTTTGCCAGCCTCTGCATGGTCCTAAATCATCATCCTATACCTAATTTCAGCCCAATACCACACTCCATTTGAGTGCATCTTCCTAATCTTGTTTCTATGCTATTTTGGGCAGTTGAACAGCAACTACCTTCAAATCATATCCAAACCCTAGCAAAATTCCTAAGAATGTAGTCCTTCCTATCCTAAACCCTGGAGACATCCCCTCTGGTCCATTGGTCAAGTAACTTGACCACAACATCTAACCCAAGTTGACGGCAGTAACAATTCCTGGATGCATCACATCTACCCACAGCTCTTTTGATCGATCCATCTTTTCAGAGAGGCTGTAGGAGGGATGGACTACACTGTGGACATGGTGTACCCAACCTACGTGCCCTCTCTCTAGCCGTGCATGCGGTGACCGCACTGTGGGCACGCGGTCACGCGTGCTCTAAGTGCAGCGAGCGCGCTCTGGGTGTCGCCGAGCTGCGGGCTGCTTCTTCTTGGCCGCGTTCTCGTGTCCGAGGGTGCCGCACTCCCTCTCCGGCGTCCACCAGGCTGGCTTGCCCCCTCGCCCCTCCTGCTCTCTTCCTCTCCTCACGCCACGGCGGCTCTGTCGTCGCCGCACATGTGCGAATAGTGCGCTAGTGGCCGACCGCGCGTGCTCTGCCATCCCGCGTACGCTTTCTGCCATCCCGCGTCGCTGGCCCGCCGCTCAGCCTCTCGTCCGTCGCCGCAAAGCTCGCACGCGTGCCTGGACCCCTCGCCGGAGCTCGCCCATCTGGTCGCGGCGGCATCCGGACTGGAATCTCTCCCCCGCCTATATAAGCCGTCCCCGACCGCGGTCCGCCTCACCACTCCTCCTCCTACTCACCAAATTGACCTCCAGAGCCTCTAACCCAAGCCAGAGCCCTCTCCTCCCTCCTCTCCGGCCAAAGCTCCGCCGCTCGGCCATATCTTCCTCGAGCTCATTCCGAGCCACCACAGCACCAGCTGAGCCCACCATCGAGCTCCCCTAACTCACCTAGTCCTCCTCAGCCTTTATCCCGAGCCATCGGTCGCCAGAAACGCCAAATTCGCCGACGCCCGTAAGCCACCGCCGCCGGAGACGAAGGGAACGACGTCGTCCGGTCACCATTCGAGGAGCCACGGGTACAGGCGGGTGTGCCAGCAAGTTCCCGTTCCATCCCCGCCCTCGCCCAGCTCCGCCATCGTCTGTACGTTGGCGAACGGTCGCCGGTGAGCCCGCCGTCTCTGCCTCTCTCTTTCCCCCTTTAAATCTGACAGCCCGGCCCCACCTGTCAGCCTCACCCTGCCCCCGACGAAGCGTTTTAAGTGGAGGCGTTAACCCCACTTTACGCTTTCGACGTCAGCCCCTCTGGAATTTCCAGAAAATCAGTTTAATTCAATTTTAAATCCAGATTTGACCAAACTTTGACCATGAATAACTCCTAAACTACAAGTCCAAATGAACTGATTCTTTTTTGCATTATTTTTCTTTTGTTCTCCTCTATTTTCTGGTAGAGTTTAGTATTTTTCTCTTCTGTCTAGAATTTCTGGACAAAAGTATTTGCATTATGTGGTATTTATAAATGCTTGCAAAAATATTTTCAGAGTGTTTGTGGTGTGTTGGTGAAGACCAGGAGCTCTTCCCCTCTCTTTTGGAGCAAGGCAAGCCACACCCTCCATTTGCATGATTGCAATGCAATGCCATGGTTAATTTGAATTAAATCTGCTTAATATTGCATTATTTAGAAATGATTTATTCTTGGCTTTATGATTGGATATATGTGAGTTTGCTACTGCCATGATGATGCTTGGATCTCTAGGGCTATATTTTGATGATTGGGGAGGACATGTTACTTGGGGATAAATTCCGTCATTTCGTTGCTCAGGTGCCACCGAATCGAGCTCACCAGTGCAGCCACACTTGCCTGGATGGGGAGGCCCTAATTCGGTCTATTGTCATGCCTCTCGCCGGTGCCTCCAACTAGGGAAGGTTATGTGCTCGCGCTGCCCTGGCCCGGTAGGCGGTCATAACCTTGTGTGCCCAAGTTGTGTTGTACCCGGGTGTCCCCATTTGGGACGAAATTGTTTTGTTTGGCCACGACGGTGGCAGCCACAGAGGTGGCGGATGTCATGAAGTAACATCGGCGCCACCCATGACATAGCCCAAAGGGGAGTTTGTCGGGAGTGGCCGGGAGAGTGTCATGTAATAGATTGGTTTTGTCGGAATGTCATTGGTCCACCCGAATGGGAGCACGAGGCCATGAGTTCCGTGGTGTGGGTACAGTGTACTAACCTCTGCAGAGTGTATAAACTATCGATAGCCGCGTCCTCGGTCATGGACACAGTTCGTTGTAGGTCACACCGTTCGATCAACACTCACGATGACGGAATGACTTATATCATGATTGTATGTAGATAAGTAACAGGTTGGCAGGATGCCGATGATGATGTTGGGTTGATCTTGAGGATGGTCATTCAGGGTGTGATGTGATCACGCGGTGATCACGAGGATGTATTGATCATGAGGTGATCAAGTTGATATGTTGCTTGGCCGGGTAGCCAAGAGTGAGATGGTTTCTCGTGATTCAAAATGATGGTTCATCAGTGATTCTAGTCTTACCATATTAGTTTGTGTAACTCTTACTTCCACCTCATAGTAGCTGGTAATAAGTTAACTTGTTAATGCTATGTTGTTGTTTTGCCTTGATGCTTTTGGTTGTTGTGAGCTTGCGAGTACATTCAAAGTACTCACCTGGCGTGTCATGCCATATTGCAGGTGATGCTGTGCCTGGTTGCTTGTTGAGGGTTTCGTTCGTGTGAGCTAGACCGTGTCCCAGCCAGAGTCCCTGCGGAGTGGATTTCACCACCATCATCGTCGTTCCACTGCTACGAGTTGTTCCGCTGCTAGCATAGGGCTACCTTAGCTGGCGTAGTGTTGCCGTGCCGTTGTAACCTTTGTAATAGCAAACCTTTGTACCTTTATCTCCTGTAATAAAAGTTGGTTTGTTTTATGCCAAGCAGTGCCGTATTCCAGAAGACATTTCTGGGCTGGAATACGGGGTGTTCCGGTCCCTCTGAGCCAGGGTGCCACAATTATTTATAAAAGATGCTCCCCCTGCAAAGTTGAAGGTTGGCAGGCATTCATGGATTCGACTAGCCATGTTTTGTATTAGTATGGTGGAGGGGGGTAAAACTTTTGCATGGGAACTGCCATTAACATGTTTAGCATGGAAGATATTGAAAACTTTGTCGTAAAACCGTTGGCAGGAAAAGCACACCTCTCAAATGAAATTATCTCTGTTTTAAGCGATGAGCTCTGACACATAAGCAAATCCCTAGTTCCCTCTGCGAAGGGCCTATCTACTTACTTTTCATGTTGAGTCAATTTCGTGTTTCTCCCTTTTGGCACCACATATTGAGTATGAGGATCACTCGTATCTTTGTATGCATTCTTCTAATAGTGATTTGTTGAGCATTGTATAAGTATGATGGTTATATTCAAATTGAGGTACCTAGTCATCATCTATACTTCATTTATTGCTTTATATTTGCAAAATAGTCTTGAAATATTGCGAGATACTTCATTACCACTTTATGATATGTTCAAGTTAATGGAATGATGCTACTTGTTATTAGAATTATAATTGCCTATGTGATCAAAGGTTTGTTCTATTATAGCATTCACACTTCATACATTATTTCTTTATCATTTACTTACTCGAGGACAAGTAGGAATTAAGCTTGGGGATGCTGATACGTCTCCAACGTATCTATAATTTATGAAGTATTCATTGCTATATTTACATCAATTATATATGGTTTTGGTGCACCTTTATTTTATTTTTACGGACTAACTTATTGATCTAGTGCCCAGTGCTAGTTCCTATTTTCTGCATGTTTTTTGTTTCATAGAAAATCCATATCTAGGATGGTCCAAACATGATGAAACATTATGGTGATTTTTTATGGAATATATGTGATTTTTGGGAAAAAAGAATCAACGCAAGATGATGCCCGACGGCCACACAAGCTCTGGGGGCGCGCCCTACCCCCTAGGCATGCCCCTTGAGCTTGTGGGCAATCCATAAGGCGGTTGGGACCCTTTTTCGCCGCAAGAAAGCTAATTTACGGAGAAAAATCCCCTCAAAATTTCAGCCCAATCGGAGTAATGGATCTCCGGATATAAAAGAAACGGTGAAAGGCCAGAAAATAGACGTGAACCAGAGAAGAAAACATAGAGAGATCCAATCTCAAAGGTGCTCTCGCCCCTCCATGCGCCATGGAGGCCAAGGACCATAGGGGATAACCTCTCCCCATCAAGGAGGGTGGCCATGGAGGAGCAAGCCGGAGGGGAGCCTCTCTCCCTTCTCTCCCGGTGGCGATGGAGTGACGCAGGGGGAACCATCGCCGCAGTGATCGTCTTCATCAACGTCACAGTGTTCATCACCTTCCTCATCTCTTTTCAGCGGTCCACTCTCCTGCAACCCGCTGTAATCCCCTACTTGAACATGGTGTTTTTGTGCTATAAATTATTATCCAATGACTTGGGTCATCGCTATTGTGTTTGAGTAGATTTTTGTTGTCCTATGGGTAGTCGGTGAATTGCTATGATTGGTTTAAATTGCTTGTGGTTATGTTACTGTCCTTTGGTGCCCATCATATGAGTGTGCACGTGGATCACACCATGGGGTTAGTTGTATGTTGATAGGACTATACATTGGGGGGCAAGAGCGACAAAACTTCATCCTACCATTGAAATTGATGCATACGGGATTGAAGGGGGACCAATTTATCTTAATGCTATGGTTGGGTTTTACCTTAATGATCTTTGGTAGTTGGGGATGCTTGCCAATAGTTCCATTAATAAGTGCATAGAGTTCCAAGTAAGGGACGACATGCTAGCAGAGGCCTCTCCCACATGAAAACTTGCCATCGGTCCAGTGACTTAGCTAATTGCCTAGGGACAACTCCGCACACCCTACCACCATTATTCCACACTCGCTATTTGTATTATATTGTAATATATTCTATCTTTATTTAGGCAGCACCTAATTTTATGTTTATGATCTTGCAACGCTATCCCTTTATACCCACTTCGTAGTTTTATTTCTCGTTTCTAGATAAAAGCAAATGCTCAGTGTATGTAGGGTTGTATCAATGGTAGATAGGACTTGAGAGAATATTGATCTAACCTCTAGCTCCTTGTGGGTTCGACACTCCATACTTATCACTTTCATATTTGGAAAGTGCTACGATGATTCCTTGCACTTGGGGATTATCAGAGGTTCTTCCAGTGCAGGTGGCATCATCGATGCATCAACGCATGAGAACATCGAGAAAGAACCCATAGATGATGATGATGCCAATGTCCACAATGTGACAAGTGACAACGGAGACGATGAAAGTTGAGATGATATGTTTTATCTTATGTTTATGTGCACTTTTATTCGCTGGATCTTGAACTTTGTTTGATATGATGCACTTTTATTTGTTGGAGTATGAACTATGTTTGTTATGGAACTTGAGTTCATGTTGAATTTGAAATATTGTTGATTTTCTATGTCAATGTGATGTTTTTTTTTGGAAATTGTGCGGCTGTAGTGCTGCTGGAGTGTGGCTGTAGTGTTGTTGGCGCGCGGTCGTTGGCCATTTTTACATCACCTGTTGCAGCGGCGGCCGCGCGGCTAATGTAAAGTACATCATCTGTTAGAGTTGGGTCTTTTTTGGTGATGTAAAACCCACCTTTTGGTGATGTAAATTTTACATCTAGCACTTTTTGGTGATGTATTTTACATCATCTGTTGGAAATGCTTGTTGTGCATATTTTTGTGTTCGTCTAGTATGCTAGACTGTTGCATGCTAATTACCGTTCTAGTCATGAATTATTTATTGGAATTAATGACAAATTTTCCAAATATTCCAACAATACCCTCAATCATATTGGACTAGGCAATTTTTGATTACGCATGATTCTCAAAACATAGGAATGAAAAATACATGATTGGAGTGGCATGTTTATTGGGATCTATATGATTAGTAGATGATGTATGATGCCACATAAAAAACAATGGAATTGTAAACAGAGGTTGTCGTGGATGTTAGATTTCCTATGAAATGTATTACAATTTCTTAGGAAAAATCCCTATGGTTTCAATCATATGAATCAAACGACCAACATGGAGAAAATTCCTAAGGATTCTTTGAATCAAAGAAATTGTAAAAAGGGGTTGGATCGATGTTGGATTTTCACTAGTGATCTAAAAGGTCTTATATTTGTTTACAGAGGGAGTACACATATTTTTTTAGAAAAAAATCATATGATATTCAATCCTACGATTCAAATAACTAACGTCGGAGAAATTCCTTAAGATTCTAATCCAACGAAAGTCCTAAATTTTTTCAAATCAAAGAAGTCATGAGAATAAAATCCTTGTCGCCCGAAAAAGAGGAGTAAAATCCTTGTATATATGTCTTAATTTTTTTTGATGAAAAGGGGTTTCCCCCGCCCCATTTTTATTAAAAACGAGGCAACCAGACAACCTTAGGTTGTTTCCAGCGCACGGGTACAACCAAAGTAGCTGAACGAGGACTACAAGTCCTTAAGCAAACAGAAGGATAACCAACTACAATTAGCAAGCCAGATGGCGTTAAGAACAAGACAGCCAAGCTATTTCTATTACAAGATCATCGGTTGTTCAGCCGGAATGCGCTTTCAAGTAGAAGCCTTGGTGTCCCCCTTGGCGGCTCATCTTCTTCTTCCCTACCAAGCGATCCTTAGGAGCTCCCCTCTCTTTCGATCCAGTAGCAGAAGACATTCCCTCAGCAGCTTCGATTGTTGATCTAAGCACATAGGCATCCATTGGTGAAAAAGAAGACTTATTTTCCTAGAACAGTCCGGGTATCTTTCCATACAGCCCACTGAAAACAAAGATCATTACGCGATGTCCATAAGCTCCAAATGGTAGCAATTTCAGCAATTCCAACAATGCTTGTTTTGTTGTTTCTATTCCAAAGCTCAGACACAGCAGAAATATCCACATTAGCAGAGAAACCAAAGATACCAACCACACACTCTTAGCAACAATGCAATCACAGAAAAGATGTTTAACAGATTCATGTTCACAACAAAACAAGCAAGGCACATCATCCAGATGTTGTCTCTTAATGATATTATCTCTAGTTAAAATCTTATTGTTAACAACAAGCCAAACAAAAATTAGATATCTATGTGGAACCTTAATCTTCCAGAATTTGTCCCAACCAGGAGTATATACTCCACTCCAATTAATTTTCTTATAAAAAGATTTGGTAGTATAAGTGCCAGAGGCTTCCAACATCCAAACATGTTTATCACTTCCAGTAGCAGGAATAAATTCACTGATTGTCATTTTAAGTGCATTCCACACTTGTACAATCTCAGGGCTAACACAGTTTCTAAATGTTAGTTTTAAAGTCTGGCCATCCCAGACTTGCTTAACAGTACAATTCTGTTGTTGGCACAAATCAAACAACACCCAAAAAAGAGTTATAAGAGAATAATCTCCAGCCCATATATCATGCCAAAAAGAGATATTATCCCATCTCCCAAGATCCACCTATAGAAAGGTTTAGCCCCAACTATGGCCCAGGTGAATCCTTTCCAAAAAGGAGATCGCACATTTTCCTTGCACCATAACAGATTTAGTTTTTCAATTTGGTATTTGTAATCTACAAAAGCCACCCAGTTCTTATCTCTGCCAGAGAAATATCTCTTAGCCCAAGAAGCAAGTAATGACATATTAACTTCCCTCATATCTATACCTACTAATAAAGGGATTACTGTTTCTTACTCCCTAATTTTCGACCGTAATTTTCGTCCGCCTAATGTTCGTTCGTACATAATTTTTGTCCGTACGTACGTTAATCCTCTCCCTGCGATCTTACCTGGGCCTCGCCATACGTTCGGCTCACGTGGCTGATGCGTTGCTGCTTGGGCCTCAGCCCGCCCGTCCATCCTCTATGTCATGGACCAAAAATCCAGCAAAAAAATTGCACTGGTTAGGATCGAACTCCAATCCTTACAATCGTCCACAAGGGTCGGGTTCAGCTGATTTAGCCAGTGTTTGGGTACAAAGTTGAAGGTTTTGGTTAATAGATAGTCCCACATTGTTTTTTTGTACACAATCCCACCAATTCAAATATGTATGCGAGTTGCAAACAACAAGTGGCCTCGAAGGAGTTGCTCAAGGAAGGAATTAATTCTGGGAGAGAGACCCCGTAGCTCGAAGAGAGGGAGACGACGAGAAGCGAACGAGGCTCCAGTGCCGGAGATGCTCCTGCTCGAGAGTTATCAAGATTCAAGAGATCGAAGACCCGTGCATGCAGGGTCATGACGGCGGTCATTCCAAAGGAGGCCCATGGGGGCGGCGCCATTGTTGTGGTGGAGCCTGCTCTTTCCTCTTCGAGAAAGAAGAGAGAGGGTGAGGAGAAAGAAGAGAACGGGGGGTAGAAGGGGAGGGAGATAAGCGCGGGGAGGAGTGTTGGAAATATGCCCTAGAGGCAATAATAAAATGGTTATTATTATATTTCCTTGTTCATGATAATCGTTTATTATCCATGCTATAATTGTATTGGTTGGAAACACAAATACATGTGTGGATACGTAGACAACAACATGTCCCTAGTGAGCCTCTACCAGACTAGCTCGTTGATCAAAGATGGCCATGGTTTCCTGCTCATAGACATGAGTTGTCATTTGATAACGGGATCACATCATTAGGAGAATGATGTGATGGACAAGACCCAAACTATGAACATAGCATATGATCGTGTCAAGTTTATTGGTATCGTTTTTGCATGTCAAGTATCTGTTCCTATGACCATGAGATCATGCAACTCACTGACACCGGAGGAGTACCTTGTGTGTATCAAACGTTGCAACGTAAATGGGTGACTATAAAGATGCTCTACAGGTATCTCCGAGGGTGTCTGTTGAGTTGGCATGGATCAAGACTGGGAATTTGTCACTACGTATGACGGAAAGGTATCTCAGGGCCCACTCGGTAATACAGCATCACAATAAGCTTGCAAGCAATGTGACTAAAGAGTTAGCCACGGGATCTTGTATTACGGTACGAGTAAAGAGACTTGCCGGTGACGAGATTGAACTAGGTATGGAGATACCGACGATCGAATCTCGGGCAAGTAACATACCGATGGACAAAGGGAACTGCATACGGGATTGACTGAATCCTTGACATCGAGGTTCGACCGATAAAGATCTTCGTAGAATATGTAGGAACCAATATGGGCATCCAGGTCCCGCTATTGGTTATTGACCGTGGAGGTGTCTCAGTCATGTCTGCATAGTTCTCGAACCCGCAGGGTCTGCACACTTAACGTTTGGTGACGATATAAGTATAGTCGAGTTATTATGTTGGTGACCGAAAGTTGTTCGGAGTCCCAGATGAGATCCCGGACATGACGAGGAACTCCGGAATAGTCCGGAGGTAAAGATTGATATATAGGACGAAGGGAATCAGAGTCCGGAAGTGTTCCGGGGGTACCGGGTTATGACCAGGAGAACCGAAAGGGGTTTCGGGGGGGCCCGGCAAGTGTTGGGGGGCCTCATGGGCCAAGGGGAAGAAGCACACCAGCCCAGTAAGGGGTTGTGCGCCCCCCCTCACCCCATCTCACGATCACCAGAGGGGTTAGGGCGCCCCCCCTAGGGCTGCCTCCACCTGGCTTGGGGGGCAAGTCACCCTGGGGTTTCCCTAGGGGCGCCCCCATCTGTTGTGGCCGCCGGCCCCCCTAGGGGAAACCCTAGGGCGCCTCCTCCTCCTCCCTTTCCCCTATATATAGAGGGGTAGAGAGAGGGCAGCCGCACCCATCTATGCCACGGCGCTGCCCTCGCTCTCCCTCGTAGTTCCTCTCTCTCTCCGCGTAGCTTAGCGAAGCTCTGCTGAGATTGCTCCACCACCACCGTCGTCACGCCGTCGTGCTGCCGGAGGACTCGAGCTACTACTTCACCATCACTCACTGGATCGAGGAGGTGAAGGCGTCATCAAGCCGTATGTGTGTTGAACGCGGAGGTGCCGTTCGTTCGGCACTTGATCGGGAGTTCGCGGGACGGATCGTGATTGGATCGCGAAGACGTTCGACTACATCAACCGCGTTTCTTAACGCTTCCGCTTAGCGATCTACAAGGGTATGTAGATGCAATCTCTCCTCTCATAGATGTTCATCTCCTAGATCGATCTTGGTGAGCGTAGGAAAATTTTTGTTTCCCATGCAACGTTCCCCAACAGTGGTATCAGAGCTAGGTCTTTGCGTAGATGACATCATGAGTAGAACACAAAGGAGTTTGTGGGTGTTGATATTCAGATTGCTTCCTTCCTTGGTCTTTTCTTGATTCAGCGGTATTGTGGGATGAAGCGGCCTGGACCAACTTTACATGTCCACGTACATGAGACCGGTTCCATCGACCGACATGCGACTTTGTTGCATAAGATGGCTGGCGGGTATCTGTCTCTCCCACCTTAGTTGAATCGGATTCGACGAAGGCGGTCCTTGTAGAAGGTTAAATAGCAACTTGCATATCACCGTTGTGGTTTTGCGTAGGTAAGAATCGTTCTTGCTAGATACCCATAGCAGCCACGTAAAACATGCAACAACAAATTAGAGGACGTCTAACTTGTTTTTGCAGGGTATGTTGTGATATGATATGGCCAAAGACATGATGAAATATATTTGATGTATGAGATGATCATGTTTTGTAATAGTTTATCTCAGCTTGCATGTCGATGAATACGGCAACCGGCAGGAGCCATAGGGTTGTCTTTAATTATTGTATGACCTGCGTGTCAATCATTAAGCGCTATGTAATGCTTTACTTTATCGCTAAACAGTAGCAATAGTAGTAGAAGCATGGTTGGCGTGACAACCCCGATGGCGACGCAATGATGGAGATCATGGTGTCATGCCGGTGACGATGGAAATCATGCCGGTGCTTTGGAGATGGAGATCAAAAGCACAAGTTCATGGCCATATCATGTCACTTATGATTTGCATGTGATGTTAATCTTTTTATGCATCTTATTTTGCTTAGGACGACGGTAGCATTATAAGGTGATCCCTCTCTAAAATTTCAAGATAAAATTGTGTTCTCCCCAAGTGTGCACCGTTGCGAAAGTTCGTCGTTTCAAAGCACCACGTGATGATCGGGTGTGATAGACTCTACGTTCACATACAACGGGTGCAAGCCAATTTTGCACATGCGGAACACTTGGGTTAAACTTGATGAGCCTAGCATGTACAGACATGGCCTCAGAACACAAGAGACCGAAAGGTCAAACATGAGTCATATAGTAGATATGATCAACATGGAGATGTTCACCATTGAAACCACCTCATCTCACGTGATGATCGGACTTGGGTTGGTGAATTTGGATCATGTTACACTCGGACGACCGGAGGGATGTCGATTTGAGTGGGAGTTTTTAAGTAAACTAAACTCATTATCTTGAACAATAGTCTAAGTTGTATTTGCAAATTTATGTTGGAGATCAATGGCTCGCACAGTAGCTTCCCTGAATTTCAATGTGTTCCTAGAAAAAGCCAAGCTGAAAGATGATGGAAGTAACTTTGTAGACTGGGCCCGTAATCTGAGGATTATCCTCACGGTTGCCCAAAAGGCTTATGTCCTTGATGCACCGCTTGGTGAGCAACCCCCTCCAGCGTCTGTGGACGTTATGAACGCCTGGCAGGCGCGTGTTGATGACTACTCAATAGTTCAGTGCGCCATGTTGTATGGCTTAGAACCGGGACTTCAAAGGCGTTTTGAACGTCATGGAGCATATGAGATGTTCCAGGAGTTGAAGTTTATTTTTGAGAAGAATGCCTAGATCGAGAGGTATGAGACCTCCGATAAGTTCTATGCTTGCAAGATGGAGGAGAACAGGTCTGTCAGTGAGCACATACTCAAAATGTCTGGGTATTACAACTGTCTGGCTGAGTTGGGAGTTGTGCTCCCGCCAGAGGCGATCACTGACAGAGTTCTTCAATCGCTACCACCTAGCTACAAGAGCATTGTGTTGAACTATAACATGCAAGGGATGAACAAGTCAGTCGCCAAGCTGTTTGCGATGCTGAAAGTCGCTGAGTCAGACATCCAGAAGGAGCATCAAGTGTTGATGGTCAATAAAACCACTAGTTTCAAGAAGAATGGCAAGGGCAAGAAGGGAAACTCCAAGAAGAGTGGCAAAGTAGTTGCCCCTCCCGTGAAGAAACCCAAGGCTGGGCCCAAGCCGGAAACTGAGTGCTTCTATTGCAAGGGAACTGGCCACTGGAAGCGGAATTGCCCCAAGTATCTAGCCGACAAGAAGGGGGCCAACGCCAAACAAGGTATATATGATATACATGTTATTGATGTGTACCTTACCAACTCTCGTTGTAGTGCCTGGGTATTTGATACCGGTGCGGTTGCTCACATTTGCAACTCAAAGCAGGAACTGCGGAATAGACGGAGGCTAGCGAAGGACGAAGTGACGATGCGCGTGGGAAATGGTTCCAAGGTTGATGTGATCGCCGTCGGCACGCTCGCTCTTCGATTACCATCGGGATTAGTGATGAACCTAAATAATTGTTATTTAGTGCCTGCGTTGAGCATGAACATTATATCTGGATCTTGTTTAATGCAAGACGGTTACTCATTTAAATCTGAGAATAATGGTTGTTCTATTTATATGGGTAATATCTTTTATGGTCATGCACCCATTGTGAGGGGTTTATTCTTATTGAATCTCGATAGTGATGATACACATGTTCATAACATTGATGCCAAAAGATGTAGAGTTGATAATGATAGTACCACTTTCTTGTGGCACTGCCGCTTAGGTCATATTGATGTAAAACGCATTAAGAAACTCCATGTTGATGGACTTTTGGAGTCACTTGATTTTGAATCACTTGACACATGCGAACCATGCCTCATGGGCAAGATGACTAAGACCCCGTTCTCCGGAACAATGGAACGGGCAAGTGACTTGTTGGAAATCATACATACTGATTTGTGCGGTCCGATGAGCATTGAGGCGTGCGGTGGATATCGTTATTTTCTCACCTTCACCGACGATTTGAGTAGATATGGGTATATTTACTTAATGAAACACAAGTCTGAAACGTTTGAAAAGTTCAAGCAATTTCAGAGTGAAGTTGAGAATCATCGTAACAAGAAAATCAAATTCCTACGATCTGATCGAGGGGGAGAATATCTGAGTTATGAATTTGGCAGTCACTTAAGACAATGTAGAATTGTTTCACAGTTGACGCCACCTGGAACACCACAGCGTAATGGTGTGTCCGAACGTCGTAATCGAACCTTATTGGATATGGTGCGTTCTATGATGTCTCTTGCCGATCTGCCACTATCTTTTTGGGGTTATGCGTTAGAGACAGCTGCATTCACTTTAAATAGGGCACCATCTAAGTCCGTTGAGACGACACCGTATGAACTGTGGTTTGGCAAGAAACCAAAGTTGTCGTTTCTTAAAGTTTGGGGATGCGATGCTTATGTCAAAAGGCTTCAGCCAGAAAAGCTTGAACCCAAAGCGAACAAATGCGTGTTCATAGGATACCCAAAAGAGACGGTTGGGTATACCTTCTATCTTAGATCCGAAGGCAAATTGTTTGTCGCTAAGAACGGGTCCTTTCTCGAGAAAGAGTTTCTCTTGAAAGAATTGAGTGGGAGGAAGATAGAACTTGATGAGGTTGTTGAACCTTTACTTCAACCAGAGAGTAGCACTGCGCAGAAAGAAGTTTCTGTGAAACCGACGTCAGTTGAAGAGGAAGCTGATGATGGTGATCATGAAGCTTCGGATCAAGTTACTATCGAACCTCGTAGGTCGACAAGGATACGTACTGCTCCTGAGTGGTACGGTAACCCTGTCTTGAATGTCATGTTGTTGGACAACGATGAACCTACGAGCTATGGAGAAGCGATGGTGGGCCCAGATTCCGACAAATGGTTAGAGGCCATGAAATCCGAGATGGGATCCATGTATGAAAACAAAGTATGGACTTTGGAAGTATTACCTGAAGGGCGAAAGGCCATTCAGAATAAATGGATCTTCAAGAAGAAGACGGACGCAGACGGTAATGTCACCGTCTATAAAGCTCGACTTGTGGCAAAGGGTTTTTCACAAGTTCAAGGAGTTGACTACGATGAGACTTTCTCACCCGTCGTGATGCTTAAGTCCGTCAGAATCATGTTAGCAATAGCTGCATTTTTCGATTATGAAATTTGGCAGATGGATGTCAAAACAGCGTTCCTTAACGGTTTCCTTAAGGAAGAGTTGTATATGATGCAACCAGAAGGTTTTGTCGATCCAGAGAATGCTGACAAAGTTTGCAAACTCCAGTGATCCATTTATGGACTGGTGCAAGCGTCTCGGAGTTGGAATCTTCGCTTTGATGAGGTGATCAAAGCGTTTGGGTTTATACAAGTTTACGGAGAAGCTTGTATTTACAAGAAAGTGAGTGGGAGCTCTATAGCGTTTCTAATATTATATGTGGATGACATATTACTGATTGGAAACAATATAGAACTTTTGGAAAGCGTGAAGGAATATTTGAACAAGAGTTTTTCAATGAAGGACCTAGGAGAAGCTGCTTTCATATTAGGCATCAAGATCTATAGAGATAGATCGAGACGCTTAATAGGACTTTCACAGAGCACATACCTTGATAAAGTTTTGAAGAAGTTCAAAATGGATCAGTCCAAGAAGGGGTTCTTGCCTGTTTTGCAAGGTGTGAAGTTGAGTAAGACTCAATGCCCAGCGACTACAGAGGATAGAGAAAAGATGAGTGTCATCCCCTATGCTTCTACCATAGGCTCTATCATGTATGCGATGATGTGCACAAGACCAGATGTCAGCCTTGCCATAAGTATGGCCGGAAGGTTTCAAAGTGATCCAGGAGTGGAACACTGGACAGCGGTCAACAATATCCTTAAGTACCTGAAAAGGACTAAGGAAATGTTTCTCGTTTATGGAGGTGATCAAGAGCTCGCCGTAAAGGGTTACGTCGATGCAAGCTTTGACACTGATCCGGATGACTCTAAGTCTCAAACCGGATACATATATATTCTAAATGGGGGAGCGGTAAGCTGGTGCAGTTCCAAGCAAAGCGTGGTAGCTGACTCTACATGCGAAGCGGAGTACATAGCTGCCTCGGAGGCGGCAAAGGAAGGTGTCTGGATGAAGCAGTTCATGACAGATCTTGGAGTTGTGCCTAGTGCACTGGACCCGATGACTCTGTTCTGTGACAACACTGGTGCCATTGCTCTAGCCAAGTAACCAAGGTTTCACAAGAGGACCAGACACATAAAGCGACGCTTCAATTCCATCCGCGATGCGATAAAGGAGGAGGACATAAACATTTGCAAAGTGCACACGGATCTGAATGTTGCAGATGTGACACCCTAGTTTTTGGCAACTTTTTCTTTCCAAAATCTTTCTGGCTTTATTTGCAATTTGGTTGGATTTTGAATCTTTTCAGTTGACTTTGGACTTATGAGTTTCTCTCAGTGATCCAAAGCCCTCAGCATCTTACCAAAACCTTGTCCCTCACCTTCTGGATCAAATTCTAATTCTTTATCTTTCCCAATTCTTCATTTTCCTCCATTGGGAAAATCTGTCATCACTATGGGTTACAAAACAACCATAGTTCTGGTGATCAGAAAAATCCCAAATTAATACCACACCTTCTTGTCACCATCTACTCCCACAATCTTCAAAAACATTTCATGGTCCAGCATAAAATTTTGTCCAGGAAACTCCATTTGTCTTCTGGACAGTACTGGCCATTTGTGAAGCAACTCATATTTTCCCAACTCAGAAAACTCTCAAAAAATTCCCTGAGATGCTAGGGAACCTATCTTTCTACAATATCCAAAAATATCATCTTGTCTAGTACAAATTTTCATCAGTAATATTCTGCCAAGTTTTTGTTCAATTGGAACCTCTGTGAAGGAAGTAGCAGCTAGAGGTATCCTTTTGAGCTGAAATTTTTATGACATCTTCTCCTCACCAAACAACTCTCCTACACCAAAATTCAGCTCCAGCAGATCCACTAGATGAGTGCTACAAGCTCATCTACGTTTCTGGTTCAGTACAACAGTTGTACATGAACTACCCTCAAATCTTGATGAAATTCTTTCAAACTTGGTCAGCTTGGAGTCCTTCCATAGTAGATCACCCAAGACATCTCCATTGGCTCCATCTCCATCTCACCTCTCCTCTAGATCTCTCTCAAGTTTTCTGTCAGAAACTATAGCTGAAGCTACACTTCGTATCAGAGTGAACCTAGCCAAGCCAGAGGCACAGGGAGACTAAATGACCAAGAGAGAACGTGCTGGACATGGTGCGCTGGACTGGCGAGGCCTCTAGACATCCATACCCGTGGTGAGCATGGTACTGGCATGCCAGTACGCGTGCTCTGCATCTCGCCAGCGTCGGTCGAGGTCGTTCCAGTGGCCTCGCGCTGCCATTTCGTGTCTGGAGGTGCCGACATCGCCGCTGCCGTCCAGGTACCCCCTTCCCGAAGTCTCCCCTCGCCGGAATCGCCCCCGACGGCCGCCACGGCATTCGGGCACTGTGCCGCCCGTGCCCGCACTGTGGCCTGCTGCTCGTCGCCTTGCCCCGCTAGCTTCCACCAACGCCATAACTCCCCTCTGCTCTCTCCCATCCCGTCGCCCGCTCCGTGCCAGCCAGCGCAACGTCCCGACGCCGGCGACATGACCCGAGCTCCGCCGTTCCAGAGAGCTCCTCCTCCTCCTATAAATAGGCCTCCCCGGCCTCTCCCCGCTACTCATCCCACTCCTCCTACTCCTAATCGAGCCCCCAAGCATCGAGCCATGGCCGAGAGACCCTCTGGCCTCGCCGCTCACCGGAGATCCGCCGCCACCCGAGCCCAGCCTCCTCGCCGTTCCACTCCTCCCCGGTCTCAACCAACTCCACCATCGAGCTCACCGCACTACACTGACCCTGCCCAAGCCCTTGCCCGGTCGAATCGCTACCGGAAGCGCCGTCTCCGATGACCCCGAGACCCGCCGCCGCCGGAGAGGAAGGGGATGACGCCGTCCGGCCATCTCTCGCAAAGCCACGGGTACGTGCGCGTTCGTCTCGATGAGCTCTTTCGATTCCCGTAGTCGCCGGACCTCGCCGCCGTCTGTGTCGCCGGAGACCATCGCCGGAGCCTCGCATCTCTCTGTTCCCCTCTCCCCCGTTTAAATCTGCCGATGGGGCCCGCTCGTCAGTGGCTTGCCGAAGCGGTAAGTGGAGGCGCCCTGGCCGAGTACGCCTTCGACGTGGCCCCCTGTGGATTTTCTGATTTTCTGTTAAATTCCAGATTTTGACCAGAACTTTGACCAGCCATAACTTTTTATCCATAAGTCCAAATCAATTGATTCTTTTTGCATCTGGTTTGTCTTGAGCTCCTCTATTTTCTGGCAAATTTTGGTATTTTTCCCATGTCCACAGAATTTCTGGTGAACAGAACAGTAATATGTGACATTTTCCTTTGCACTTTTCAAATATTTTCAGAAGGGAATTCTTTTGGATTTGAAGCCCAGGAGTTTGTGAACAACCCAATAGAGCAAGGCAAGCCATGACATCCATTGCATGAAGCATTTCAATAGTGTTGGTTATTTAATTGAATTATATGCATTATTTTAATATGTGACAATTTAGTGTAATATTATTTTGATGCCTAGCTACTGCCATGTTAAATTATTCCTGATAACTACCCATACTGGTTAAATGCTTATCAACACTAAACCTAATTGGTTGATCTAGTGTCACCTGTCCGGACTTATCCGTGCTGCCACATTTGCTGGTATCGGACGGCCTTGACTTGGTCTGGCTTTGTGCTCTTTTATCGGTACCACCAAACTAGGGAGGGTTATGCGTGCGTGCTGCCCTGATCAGGTAGACGACGATAATCCTGTGAGCCCAGTTGAGTTATTTTGCCGGCGTCCCCGTTTGGGACAGTTAGTGGCCACGACGGTGGCAGGTGTCACGGGGTGACACAGGGGCCACCCAGGACATGACCCTGGGAGGGTATGATTGCCAGTGGTACGATAGGGGAGTCACGGGTCAAGCAGGTTTCGTTGGAGCAGCCCCGGTCCACCCGAATGGGAGCAAGAGGCCAGGAGCTCCATAGTGTGGGTAAAGTGCGCAACCTCTGCAGAGTGTAAGAATCTATTCGAATAGCCGTGTCCACGGTATTGTACAGTCCGTACTAGGCCACAGGATGATCAACCACAATAATGATAATAATGATGGAAGAACTTGTCTTATGTTCGGAAGTGCTAAGTGGATTATGAGCATTCCGAGGGTTGTGAGGCAACCCAACAGAGAGTAAGTTGGTAACAGTAAGCACTCAAGTATTTAATATGATCACTGCCATGCTATTGTTTGCTGCATTGTTTTGGTTGCCATGAGCTTGCGAGTACATTCCAAGTACTCACCTGGCGTATCATGCCAGATGCAGGAGAAGCCAAGGACGGAGGTCCCGATGGTTCGTGCTATGCTAACTAGGCCGTATCCACAGCAGTGTCCCTGTGGATGGAATTTTCCGCGCTATGTTCCGCTACGCCATAGAATCACCCAGTAGTATCGAGGCCCTGCTATGTTCCATAAATAATGTAGATATTGTCATAGCATGTGCAGTGCTTCTGGCCTCCCTATCAATGTAAATTATGAGCTTGTACTCGAGACCTATCAATAAAGTTCAGTTCTGTTCTGTTCCAAGTTGTTGAGTGTTTCCAGAAGACATGATCTCTGGGTTGGAAACACTGGTAAACCGGTTCCCTGAGCCGGGGTGCCACAACGCTTGGTATCAGAGCCGCGCTGACTGTAGGACGCCCTAGTTAACCCTGCGCTAGAACCGCGAGTAGTTTAGAGTCTTGGTGTGTCTTGCTTGCTACATCTGATTGCTTGCATTGCATGGCATGCATATAGTTGTTATTGTGCTAACCGCCGGTTTGATGAGTGTAGATGGCACCAGTTCCGTACCACTACAATCATGAGCCGGCACCGTTCACTTTTCCAGTACTGCTTCGTAGTGTCTGGCTTCGGCTGTATCCCAACGGCGAAGACCCAGTGTACCAGGTGTTCCGAGAGAAGCTTGCTGGGTCCGTGTTCGAGTATCACGCGGAAGCCTTTCTGACTGCGAGTTCAGATATTGGCAGCTACTCCCGTTCTTCCAAGGGCGGAACTGCTTCTACTCCAGAGTTGGCAATCCAGTTTGCTGCGATGGAGGCTCTCACTGACCTGCGCTTCCACGAGGTCGAGATGCAGACTCATCCAGGTTTCTTTCACTACCCCACCCTGTCGCCTACGACAGGGCGAGTCCTTTTCGCACCCGTTGATCCGGCGAGTGATCGTGCTACTGGTGTTTTATCTCGTTATCTGAACGCCAGTTACCGTATGATCACTTCTCTAGCCGAGGAGCTGACTTCTGCTCGCGAGGCACTTGTGGCTGTTGCGGCAGCACAGTCTCCTCCTCCACCTCCATATTCACCTGTGTATACCCCACCCGTTCCACCTTCCGACACTCCTTCTAGCTCGTTCGGACTGCCAGGATTTTCGTCTGGTAGCCGACGTGAGACCCCAGCAGAGTGGGCCTCACTCCTAGCTACTCCAGCTGCTCCGATGTTGCGACGTCGTGCTTCTTCTCCTTCAGAGGGAGAACCTTCCTGTCAGCGTCGTCGTGTTTCCTTTGATCCGGAGGCCAAGGTGCACATCATCAACTCAGATTCCGAGACAGAGTCAGACGACGAGGAGTCTTCAGTTTACCAGTGTTCATGCCACCGGCGTCACTAGAGTGGAGGCTTGAGTTTCAGTGCATGCATCATAGCATCCCTGCATATGTCAACTGCCGTATGAGCAGTCCAGTCATGATAACCCCCCTACTAGCTTGTCATGTATGATGTTGGGTTGCCTTGTATAATTATGTTGTTCGCTTTATTTCCTTCTTTTCATTTGGCTTCTTTTCTGGTGTCATACTACCCTGCTTTTCCCTTATGGATGTTGCTCATCGATTCGGTATTTTGCAATGGGAACAAATTTAGGATGAAGAGGTGTAGTAATCAAGGCGGCGATGGAACTCCCGTTCGTCGATCCGCCAGACAAGCAGGGCAGTCACCAGAAGATTTACCACCTCCACCCCCACAGTCACCAACCACTGACCAGATCATGAGGATGTTTGAAGAGAAAAGAAATCAAGATCTCATGGAATTTCTGAAAAGTATGCAGACTATGATGGGGCAGAACAACCACAATGGGACACACTCTAAGCTGTCTGATTTTCAGCGAACAAAGCCACCTAGTTTTGGTCAAGCTGTGGATCCGATGGAAGCTGATGACTGGCTGAGGACTATGGAAAAGAAGCTGGACATAGCCCGCTGTGATGAGGCAGACAAGGTTCCTTTCGTTACACACTACCTGGAGGGACCAGCGGCTATATGGTGGGACAACACAAAATTAATGTGGTCCCCTGGAGAAGATATTTCTTGGGAGAAGTTCAAAGAGGTATTCCGCAAGTATCATATTCCTACTGGCATAATGAAGGTGAAGCAGAGGGAATTTCTTGCTCTTACTCAAGGGAATATGTCAGTGGGTGAGTATCTGAACAAGTTTAATAATCTGGCACGGTACTCCACCCATGACGTGTCCACCGAAGAAAGGAAGATTGACCGATTCCTAGGAGGACTCAATCACACCCTCCGCTGTCAGCTTTGTATGCTGGACTTTCCTGACTTCCAGACTCTGGTAAACAAGGCCTTCATAGCTGAACGAGAGCATAAGTCAGGATATGATGATCGTAAGCGGAAGTTTGAACCCAAGAAGGACAACCGTGAGCAGTTTGTGCAGAAGCCACGTATTTGGCAACCAGGGCCATCTGAGTACAAGCCTGCCTGGAACAATGGCAACAACAACAATAAGCCTGTCAGCCAGGACAAGACCTTCGGTAAACAGCCAGTGCTGGAGGACTGCCGCCGCAACAACACATGCTTCACTTGCGGCCAGAGCGGGCATTATTCCAAGCAGTGCCCCACAAGAAATGGGAAGCCACCATCCAAATTCAAGCCACAAGTCAACAGTGTTGGACGCCGCCCCAATGCAAACTTCTACCGCGGCCAAGTCCATCATATCTCCGCTGAGGAAGCCCGCGAAGCACCAGATGTGGTCCTTGGTATGTTTTCTGTTAACAACATACCTGCAATAATTTTATTTGATTCTGGGGCTTCTCATTCGTTTATTTCGCGGAGTTTTGCCACCTTGCACAAATTTTCTCCTTCTCTTTAGGACAAAATCATGGTGGTACAATCCCCTGGCTCCATGCTCGGAACAAATGTGATATACAAGAATCTGGAAATCTTGATACACGATGTAAAGTTTCCAGCCACTCTCGTTGCCATTGAGTCCCCTGGACTGGATATAATACTGGGAATGGATTGGTTGGTACCACATCAGGTGTGTATCAACTGTGCCACCAGGAAGGTGACACTGGTTAACCCGGCAGGCCAAACAGTGCAATTCACTGCTAGCAGAGTGATGTCAAAGAAGGGAATGGCATTCAAAGCCACAGCTACAGACATAAGCCTGATTCCAGTAGTCAGTGAATTTCCGGACGTATTTCCGGAAGAGATACCGGGAATGCCACCTGATCGGGAACTAGAATTCGCTATTGATGTTGTTCCCGGGACTGCTCCAATCTACAAGAAGTACTACCGCATGCCTTCCCCAGAGCTGGTGGAATTAAAGAAACAGTTGGATGAATTATTGCAAAAAGGGTACATTCGTCCCAGCACTTCACCTTGGGGATCACCCATGCTGTTTGTCAAAAAGAAGGATGGCAGCCTACGAATGTGCATAGACTATCGCCAACTGAATGAGGTCACCATCAAAAATAAATATCCGCTCCCTCGCATTGATGATTTGTTTGACCAGTTGAACGGAGCCCGGATATTTTCCAAGATCGACCTCCGAACGGGGTATCACCAGTTAAAAATCAGAAAAGAGGATATCCCCAAGACAGCCTTTACTACCAGATATGGTCTGTATGAGTTTACAGTCATGTCATTCGGGCTGACAAATGCTTCAGCATATTTCATGAGCATGATGAACAAAGTCTTCATGGACTTCTTGGACAAATTTGTGGTAGTCTTCATCGATGATATTCTCATCTATTCAAAAGATGAAGAGGAGCACACGCAACATCTCCGTACGGTCCTGGAGAGACTAAGGACCCATCGCTTGTACGCCCAATTTAGTAAATGTGAATTTTGGCTAAGAGAGGTGGGATTTCTGGGACATGTTCTGTCAGAACAAGGTGTGGCTGTCGACCCCAGCAAAGTGACCGCAGTATTAAACTGGAAGACACCGGCCACAGTAACTGAAGTCCGTAGTTTTCTGGGATTGGCAGGCTACTACCGTCGCTTCATCGAAGGCTTCTCAAAAATAGCTAAGCCACTGACAGAATTGCTAAAAAAGAACCACAAATTTGCCTGGACGGAAGAATGTGATAGCAGTTTCATGGAGCTAAAGACAAGGTTAACTACCGCTCCTGTCTTAGTTCTTCCAGACATCCACAAGAGCTTCGACATATATTGTGATGCTTCAAGGCGTGGAATCGGTTGCGTTCTAATGCAAGAAGGAAAGGCTGTAGCATATGCATCCAGACAGCTACGATCTCATGAAGAGAACTATCCCACTCATGATTTGGAATTGGCAGCCGTGGTTCATGCACTGAAGATTTGGAGGCATTATCTCATTGGGCAGCGATGTGAGATATACACGGACCATAAGAGTCTCAAGTATATTTTCACCCAACCCGATCTTAATCTCAGGCAGAGAAGATGGCTTGAATTGGTCAAAGACTATGATATTGGAATTAATTATCATCCGGGAAAAGCCAATGTGGCCGCCGATGCCCTCAGCAGAAAGCAAGGTACCCTAAATGCACTAATGGAGGGAATGCATCCGAGGCTGCAGGAAGAGTTTGCTAAGCTGAATATGGTGTTATGCGGCCCAACTAGCCTGGATACAATGGAAATTACTCCAACACTTATGGAAGAAATTAAGGCAGCTCAGAAATCAGATCAAGGCATATAGGAAATCAAGGAGCGCATTCCGCTAGGAAAGGCCAAGTCCTTCCGAATTGATGACCAGGACACTGTATGGATTGAAAACCGAATATGTGTGCCTGATACAGACAGCTTGAGACAGCAAATACTCAGAGAGGCACATGAATCTGCATATTCTATCCATCCGAGAGGAACAAAAATGTACCAGGACTTGCGAGAAACCTTTTGGTGGCCAGGAATGAGAAGAGACATAGCATACTATGTCGCCTGTTGTGACACTTGCAACAGAGTCAAGGCTGAACATCAGAAACCCGCTGGGCTACTGCAACCTTTACCAGTTCCCCAGTGGAAATGGGATGACATATGCATGGACTTCATTGTTGGACTACCCAAGTCAACAAGAGGCCATGATGCTATCTGGGTCATCGTGGATATACTTACGAAAGTGGCTCACTTCCTTCCGGTAAAGACCACTTTCAATCTTACCAGCTGGCACAGCTTTACATGTCCCGGATAGTTAGCCTTCATGGAGTACCCAAGTCTATCACGTCAGATAGAGGCTCCCTGTTCACTTCAGCATTTTGGCTGCGACTGCATCAAGCCCTGGGAACTGTGCTAAAGCATAGTACGGCATATCATCCACAGACAGATGGGCAGACAGAACGTGTGAATCAGATATTGGAAGATATGCTTCGGTCCTGTGCTCTCGCCCATGGACCCAAATGGGAGGATAGTCTACCCTATGCAGAATTCTCCTACAATAACGGTTATCAGTCGAGTCTCAAGATGTCACCATTCGAAGCCCTGTACGGACGGAAATGCCGCACTCCTTTAAATTGGTCTCAGATAGGAGACAGTCGTATCTTCGGCACGGATTTGATGCTCGAGGCTGAGAAACAAGTCAAGGATATTCAGGAGCGTCTTCGAGCAGCCAAGTCCCGTCAAAAGAGTTATTATGATCCGGAGCATCGGGAAGTAACTTTTGAGCCCGGAGATTATGCCTATCTCCGAGTCACCCCATGAAAGGAATAAAGAGGTTTCACACACGAGGAAAGCTTGCACCGAGATATATCGGTCCCTTTCCGGTAATGGCTAGACGAGGCAGAGTGGCATATCACTTAGAATTACCACCAGAGTTGTCAGAGGTTCACGATGTCTTCCACATATCACAGTTGAGAAAGTGCATTGCACCCCCGATCAAACAGGTAGATATGAGTGAGCTAGAATTGACTAAAGATTTGACCTATGAGGAAAGACCTGTCAGAATCTTGGATGAGATGGAAAGAACTATCAGGAGTAAGACAATCAAATTTTACAAGGTGTTGTGGGATCATCATACTGAGGAAGAGGCTACCTGGGAAAGAGAGGATTTTCTGAGAACAGCATATCCACACTTGTTTCCTGAGCAACCGAATCTCGAGGACGAGATTCATTCTAAGGGGGGTAGGTTTGTGACACCCTGGTTTTTGGCAACTTTTTCTTTCCAAAATCTTTCTGGCTTTATTTGCAATTTGGTTGGATTTTGAATCTTTTCAGTTGAATTTGGACTTATGAGTTTCTCTCAGTAATCCAAAGCCCTCAGCATCTTGCCAAAACCTTGTCCCTCACCTTCTGGATCAAATTCTAATTCTTTATCTTTCCCAATTCTTCATTTTCCTCCATTGGGAAAATATGTCATCACTATGGGTTACAAAGCAACCTATAGTTATGGTGATCAGAAAAATCCCAAATTAATACCACACCTTCTTGTCACCATCTACTCCCACAATCTTCAAAAACATTTCATGGTCCAGTATAAAATTTTGTCCAGGAAACTCCATTTAACTTCTGGACAGTACTGGCCATATGTGAAGCAACTCATATTTTCCCAACTCAAAAAACTCAAAAAAATTCCCTGAGATGCTAGGGAACCTATCTTTCTATAATATCCAAAAATATTATCTTGTCTAGTACAAATTTTCATCAGCAATATTCTGCCAAGTTTCTGTTCAATTGGAACCTCTGTGAAGGAAGTACCAGCTAGAGGTATCCTTTTGAGCTGAAATTTTTATGACATCTTCTCCTCACCAAACAACTCTCCTACACCAAAATTCAGCTCCAGCAGATCCATCAGATGAGTGCTACAAGCTCATCTAGGTTTCTGGTTCAGTACAGCAGTTGTACATGAACTACCCTCAAATCTTGATGAAATTCTTTCAAACTTGGTCAGCTTGGAGTCCTTCCATAGTAGATCACCCCAGACATCTCCATTGGCTCCATCTCCAGCTCACCTCTCCTCTAGATCTCTCTCAAGTTTTCTGTCAGAACCTGTAGCTGAAGCTACACTTCGTATCAGAGTGAACCTAGCCAAACCAGAGGCACAGGGAGACTAAATGACCAAGAGAGAATGTGTTGGACATGGTGCGCTGGACTGGCGAGGCCTCTAGACATCCATACCCGTGGTGAGCACGGTACTGGCATGCCAGTACGCGTGCTCTGCATCTCGCCGGCGTCGGTCGAGGTCGTTCCAGTGGCCTCGCGCTGCCACTTCGTGTCTGGAGGTGCCGACATCGCCGCTGCCATCCACGTACCCCCTTCCCGAAGTCTCCCCTCGCCGGAATCGCCCCCGACGGCCGCCACGGCATTCAGGCACTGTGCCGCCCGTGCCCGCACTGTGGCCTGCTGCTCGTCGCCTTGCCCCGCTAGCTTCCACCAGCGCCATAACTCCCCTCTGCTCTCTCCCATCCCGTCGCCCACTCCGCGCCAGCCAGCGCAACGTCCCGACGCCGGCGACATGACCCGAGCTCTGCCGTTCCAGAGAGCTCCTCCTCCTATAAATAGGCCTACCCGGCCTCTCCCCGCTACTCATCCCACTCCTCCTACTCCTAATCGAGCCCCCAAGCATCGAGCCACGGCCGAGAGGCCCTCTGGCCTCGCCGCTCACCGGAGATCCGCCGCCACCCGAGCCCAGCCTCCTCGCCGTTCCACTCCTCCCCGGTCTCAACCGACTCCACCATCGAGCTCACCGCACTCCACTGACCCTGCCCAAGCCCTTGCCCGGTCGAATCGCTGCCGGAAACGCCGTCTCCGACGACCCCGAGACCCGCCGCCGCCGGAGAGGAAGGGGACGACGCCGTCCGGCCATCTCTCGCCAAGCCACGGGTACGTGCGCGTTCGTCTTGATGAGCTCTTTAGATTCCCGTAGTCGCCGGACCTCGCCGCCGTCTGTGTCACCGGTTACCATCGCCGGAGCCCCGCATCTCTTTGTTCCCCTCTCCCCCGTTTAAATCTGCCAATGGGGCCCGCTCGTCAGTGGCTTGCCGAAGCGGTAAGTGGAGGCGCCCTGGCCGAGTACGCCTTCGACGTGGCCCCCTGTGGATTTTCTGATTTTCTGTTAAATTCCAGATTTTGACCAGAACTTTGACCGGCCATAACTTTTTATCCATAAGTCCAAATCAATTGATTCTTTTTGCATCTGGTTTGTCTTGAGCTCCTCTATTTTCTGGCAAATTTTGGCATTTTCCCCATGTCCACAGAATTTCTGGTGAACAAAATAGTAATAGGTGACATTTTCCTTTGCACTTTTAAAATATTTTCAGAAGGGAATTCTTTTGGATTTGAAGCCCAGGAGTTTGTGAACAACCCAACAGAGCAAGGCAAGTCATGACATCCATTGCATGAAGCATTTCAATAGTGTTGGTTATTTAATTGAATTATATGCATTATTTTAATATGTGACAATTTAGAGTAATATTATTTTGATGCCTAGCTACTGCCATGTTAAATTATTCCTGATAACTACCCATACTGGTTAAATGCTTGTCAACACTAAACCTAATTGGTTGATCTAGTGTCACCTATCCGGACTTATCTGTGCAGCCACATTTGCCGGTATGGGACGGCCTTGACTTGGTCTGGCTTTGTGCTCTTTTATCGGTACCACCAAACTAGGGAGGGTTATGCGTGTGTGCTGCCCTAATCAGGTAGACGACGATAATCCTGTGAGCCCAGTTGAGTTATTTTGCCGGCGTCCCCGTTTGGGACAGTTAGTGGCCACGACGGTGGCAGGTGTCACG